>OX401407.1:23950736-24653236 GCA_947846245.1 Cerastoderma edule | reverse complement strand
TTGTTTTTTTTGTGATAACTGTTTGAATCTGACCAAAAGTTTGCCAATTAATATAGTTTTAAATAGCATTAATCTCCTTTTATGTGCCTTTAAAGTGCTGAAACCAAATTCATGCTGATGCAAACAGGTTAGACCCAGGCCGGCTGCCAAGTAAATTTGTGGCTGGCCTGTGATCTAACCTGTTTGCTACTCTGAGTATCTTTCCTCATGAAAATTTAGCAGATATTTGAGGTTTTGGAAAGCAGACGACACAAAAATATACTTTTAGAAAATTACCTGGCATTCAAAGGGTTAATATATGTGAGGTACGAACGAAAACTCTGCAAAGGAGATTGGGTATTGAGGTAAAAGATGGAATCGCTGCTTCTAAGTGACTGGATGTGATTATAAAAGTTGAATTTAACTTATCTTATACTAATGCCTTTCGTCAGAAGGTACTCCTATGACATCAACATACTAAGATAATGTAAAAGAAAAAGCAAAATTTATAACTATATTTCTCGTCAATTAACAAGTATCACCAGCCTGTGATACGTTTGGGATAATTGTTCCTCGAAGAGAAACGACGGTGCTGATATGCGACACCACCACATTATATTACGTAAATAGATAAACGTACACTGAATATATACAAGGGTCATACGTATAAAGTTAAAGGTACACTGGACATATACAAGGGTCATACGTATATTGCTAAAGTCGCAATCATCCAAATAATGTCGAAAACGTTTGTTTAAATGATTAAAGGAACAACAATATACTTTGTCAACATAAGCCAGTCAGTATCAGCCGTATTACTGGCGTCTATCCATCTTCGATAAATAGGGCGAGTCAATTTTTGGGCGGAAGTAGTTAGGTATGGGTAGTGGTTTTAATAGGTTACATAAAAGTAGGGAAGTTTTGAAGTAATAAAAATAGGTCCCTATCTTTAAACGAAACCACTCTGATGTGTTTCTGTATACATGATATTCGAGCTGTCATTAACAGTAGCTGTAAATAATGTTTTCACTTTTCAGTAATAGATGAACACGCTTTTTTAAAATTCATATTCATTTGTATTAATTACAAACACGTTTATTAAGTCATTCTAACACATGGAAGAACATATCTACGATTTGCATGTATTTATATATTATTAGAAATAAGAAAAAAGAATAAATACATTCAAAGTTTCTGTGCGTCATAGGATTATTTTTTTTTAAACTTTCGAAAATAAAGAAATATCGATTAATTTAACATTTCAGTAGAGAAACCAATAGCATATAAATGAATTTTGACATTTCTCATTTTATAAAAATCCGAGGGAAATCCGACATAATCAAAATATAGATTCAAGCTATGAACAACCGGTCACGTGACGCTCATGTGATACTAAGACTACACGCTGAAAACAAAAATGGACGCTGGCGCTAGTATCTTCTAAGTAAGGTGTACATCATCACATGACAGGCACTTGACAGCCCACGTGACGTAACTAATTACCATATAGCTGTAGTAACATACAAAAGTAGAGACCGTGGGGGTTTTCCGTTAATATCTTCATATATACCGCGATTTCTTTTAATGAATGTTTGATAGAACCATAGATGAATATCATACACAAATTCTACGTTTTACCTTTATATATTTAGTGTATGACGTCCAGGATCTTTAAGGATTTTAGTCTGATGAAATATCAATGGAAACGCCAAAGAAATATACTATCCTGAGTTGTCGTCCATTTGTTGTCTTTTCAGAGCTCAAACCTAGACTGCATGAACCTAATAAAAAAAAATAAAAAAAAAACACCGTAATCTAACCGGACAAGTGTTGATTCGACCTGAAACCCGACATAAATTATTTGCATTAAGATAACATTTTTGAGATTTGGTCGAGTTTAGACGTCCGTATCGTAAACTGATTTTGACGAGTTAACTTTCACCAAATAACAAGGAAATGATACATGTTATATAGAAACTTTTTGTAGACTATTTACTTGTTTGTATCTTAACTCTAATAGTGCTGAAACCGAATTAATGCTTATGCAAACATGTTAGATCCAGGCCAGCGGCTGGTCTGTGATATAACCTGTTTGCTACTCTGAGTATCTTCCTTCCTCAACAAAATTAAGCAGATATTTAAGGTTTTGCAATGCAGGCGACACAAATTTTTTAGAAAATTACCCAGCATTCTAAGGGTGAAATAATCTGCAGGGTTTGCAATGGCAAGTTGAATATATATCAAACTAACCAAAAGGATTTCAATGTTAAGATCGTTCTCAAATATCACGAATCGGCAATTCGGAAACAACCGTCGTACTTTTGATAAGATGTAGAGAACAAACATTGACTACTTCAAATTCAATCGTACTATTGATAAGATGTAGAAAACAAATATTAAGTACTTCAAATTCAATCGCTCTATTGATAAGATGTAGAGAACAAACTTTAAGTACTTCAAATTCAATCGTACTATTGAAAAGATGTAGAAAACAAACATTAAGTACTTCAAATTCAATCGCTCTATTGATAAGATGTAGAAAACAAACTTTAAGTACTTCAAATTCAATCGTACTATTGATAAGATGTAGAAAACAAACATTAAGTACTTCAAATTCAATCGCTCTATTGATAAGATGTAGAAAACAAACTTTGAGTACTTCAAAGTCAATCGTACTATTGATAAGATGTAGAAAACAAACATTAAGTACTTCAAATTCAATCGCTCTATTGATAAGATGTAGAAAACAAACTTTGAGTACTTCAAAGTCAATCGTACTATTGATAAGATGTAGAAAACAAACATTAAGTACTTCAAATTCAATCGTACTATTGAAAAGATGTAGAAAACAAACATTGAAGCCATACTTGGGCTCATTTACACTAAAATTGTGAAAGTTCTAAAATAATTGAAAATTAACTTTGTGTGTATCAACTGTCAAGGTCAGAGGTGAAGAATCAGGAAATCTGAAGTATAAAACTTGCTAATCTGGGTTATTTCTTGTTTACTTTCACATATTAGTTGTTCTGATGGTGTTTTCTGGGGATAACTATTTGAATCAGTCTAAAAGTTTACCACATAATATAGTTTGATATAGCATTAATCTCCTTTTTTTTTTACCATTTCTTCTATTGTTTTTCTCGACTGATTAATCACCTCTTTAAATATTGTTTGTATTTTAGTCTGTGCGTTTTTTTTTTAAAACAATGTAACTTAATCGCACTGATGTTAGGTATAATGAGATATGGCTGCGACCCTCTCATACCATGGACGTGGCAAATAAAGCGTATGGGAGAAGTAGATGAGAAGCGCCGAGAATCAAAATACGCAAATAAGACATAGAGTGGTTTCTCGTTAATCCGAACACGTCCGTTCCCAACAAAATGTCCGGATTATCGATTCATCCGAACTAATGAAGTAGCGCATGTTCTTATACACATTAAGACATAAACGGTCTGTATGCACGTGTATACTTATAACCCTTTAGCAAACGCCAAATTGTCGACCGTCCCAAAAATAATCTTCTGTGATATGGCAGAAAACATTGTGGGAAAAGGAGAAATTGCTCGTCACAAGCAATTTCTCCTTTTCCCACAATGTTTTCAAAAGTTGTCTGCAACAAACTCGTCAAATAATTCCGTTCCCTTACAATTTCGTTCGGATTGCGAGACATTCGGATAATCGGGTTCCGGATAAACGAGGCTTCACTGTACCATCCATTATCATCATAATGTATCATTATCTGTTATAATAAAACCATTATGATAATTCCATTATAATCAAACTCTTAATCATTTTAAACAGAATGAAACAATATAACAACTAAACATTGGACTGGTGGGAGGTACGGTTGTGTATAGAACTATCCAAGGCTAAGCCCTGTGTGTCTGTTTGTGTGATAATCGGCATTGTTTGGTTTGGAAGCAATATTCCACTTGTTTCCTCGTTTACAGCGGACTCCATTCTTTTGGGTTGCTGTTCTTTCTTTTCCTTCTTAACCTTCTTTTCTTTCTTTGGTTTCCGAAAACTTTCATCAGTGGCATCGGGCGTATCAATTGGTGGTAGACGGTTTCGTTGTTTGGGTTCTGGGAACGGGCTACCTTTCATGATCACAGAATTGTTCTGGTTGGTGTGGGATGACTTTGTTAAGGAGTGGTTTATAGGCGGGAGGGCGTTCGATTTGACATCCTGAAATTGTGGTATGACCGACTCGTTCTGTTTGTTCAGTTCCTCGTTTGATTGTTTGACGTTGTTCTGATTATCGTCTATTTGATTCTAAAATAAAAGATAAAAAAGACAGACACATATCAGTGTGAGATTAACTGTTTATGAGGACACAGTTCAGCCAGAGTATCATGCTTGGTCCTATTCTGGCCGGATATTTCCAAATATCTAATTGCAAACGATTTAAACCTTAGGAATTAGTTGACACATCATAACATTTTTTTGTGAAAACTCTCTTGACGTTAAAGGCACATGTAAGGATACAAATAAATAACTGAAAACATATTTAGAGTTCTATTATTATGTTCATTAAAGTCATCAAAATTAATTTATGACTGTATTGAGACTATTTATTAAACTCCTTTATTTAAAGCTATTTTGTGCTTGAAATATAGTTGTCTCCAATTCAATCATGTTTATCAACAATCTGTCTGTTTACATATTTTTGATTATGAACTCTTATTGGTCAGTTCAAAATTTGTTTACCAGGTCATGAGTGAAAAATCAGGCAATCTGAATTAACAAACTGGCTAATATGAAGTATTTCTTGTCGGCTTTCACATCTAAGTTGTGCTGATGTTTGGTTTTGGTGATAACTGTTTGTACCTGACCAAAAGTTTGTTTACAAAATACTATAGCTTGATAGAGCATTAATCTCCTTTCATGAGCCTTTAAGCATACTTTTGTTTTGCCTAAATGATGAACTGAGAACGAGTTCTCTATTCTTATCGGGTAGTGTTCTTAGTTATCAACCGTCCTATATGCAAATCCGACCTCATTCATTTTCGTAGGTTTA
This sequence comes from Cerastoderma edule, assembly GCA_947846245.1. Taxonomy (NCBI): domain Eukaryota; kingdom Metazoa; phylum Mollusca; class Bivalvia; order Cardiida; family Cardiidae; genus Cerastoderma; species Cerastoderma edule. The sequence continues at coordinate 24,648,237 of OX401407.1, read as the reverse complement.
CCGAAAGTCTAAGATACGATTATATTTCATGGACACAACAAAACAATCATCTCCTATGTTTTGTTCACATCAAAGACGGTAGATAACAAGAGATCTTATCACATATTCTTAGAGTTAGAGAGTAAAATATAAGACAAACATAACATAACAATCATTGCTTCCTCGTGTTATCTTATCACACATAATACCATCTAAAGAATGAACGTAAAAAGGACAACTCTATCGTTACTCTCATCTTCTTAACCCTTTTTTTTTTTCATACGGGTTTTACATCACATCAACATTATTTCAGTTATGTAGCGATGCCCGACTATTAATGATGGAGGAAGACCCCATACTCAACTGCCCATAAAGGCTGGTCAAGGCAGGTAGAACCATCGGCATTCCGTAAGTTAGTCGGGAGACTGCCTCTCATGAAAATCCATATCCCTCTCAGGATTTGAACCCACGCGGAGAGGGGCCATGTGATTTCAAGTTCTGTACTCTAACCACTAGGCCACGGATGCCCCTTCTTAACCCTTAGAATGCTGGGTAGTGTTTTTATAAAAAAAAAAAAAAAAAAAAGATTAGCGTGTCTTCCGCTTTTGAATACATGTAACCTTAAATATCTGCTTGATTTTAATCAGGAAGGATACTCAGAGTAGTAAACAGGTTAGATCACAGAACAGCAGCCAATTTATTTGGCGGCTGGCATGGATCCAGCCTGTTTGCATAAGCATAGAGTTGGTTCTAACACTACTAGAGTTAATTTCCATTTTATAGAGCAGTACCGCCACAAGCAGGGTCTTAAGCAAGGCAAACAGTATATTTTACTCACCGTTTTCACACGTTTCCTAATCACGCAATACCATATCAAACAAAGTGTAAGCAAAATGGCGGTGACTAGCAATCCGACCACAATACCAACTATAAGACCAATAGAAGATGCTGAAAAAGTAAAATTGTATTTATGAATTGATAATTGAATCGGAAAAATGTGAAAGACAAACGCATCGAGGTTTTACTGCAATACTATAGTAAGTTCCTCATGTTTATTAGGCACTTGTCGTTAGTCTTGCATTGAACCCTCGACATGTAAAATCTATTGTATACAACTGAAAAGGTTTGCAATATACCGAAACGTTTTTGTAATGAGATTAGGCACATGTATTGTGACATTATGAAGCTATCAAGCTTACTTGGTGTATAATAAACCAGGGTACCGTTTTACTAAACAGTTTACGCCTAAGATTTGCGCAAGTCTAAAACAACCATTCCTCTTATTTCAATATTGGGCGAAGCAATATTGCAAAGTAACACATTATTGGAAGCGTCTCTCCGAGACGCTTCCAATGACGTGTCACATTGCAATATTGTACTTTCATTGAAAATACTATTCATGGTTATCAGTTATGACTTACGCAAATACTTTCCTTAAGTTGCTTAGTAAAACGGTACCCAGTTCTCCTAAATATGTATATCATGCCATTTCACAGGATTAGTTTCAATTCATGTATGATACGTCGAATGTGAATCAAGGTCGTACGACTTACATTGATTACTCTCGAATCTTCTTCGTGAAAACATAATGGACACTGAAGGCAAATGGTGGTCAATGTAATGTCGCTTCTCGCGGGCATGGAACCCAGGGAGTTTGTATCCAGAGGCCGATGGTCTACACCCGGACCAGTGGTTACATTGACACTACAAAAAAACCTCTTTCGTTATATTTTTTTTATTTTTATTTATTTATTTATTTCAAATAGCAGGCATGTCGGCAACACTTTGCCATTGGCCTTAACAATATATAAATTTACGAAATATAGCAAACATTACAAAACAATAGAAAACATAGTCAAATAATATGTACCTTTCACAGAAAAGCAAATACAAAATTATATATAAAAAGAAAACAAGATACCCGTTAGAATGACATAATAATTTAACAATAATAGATACAGAAAGAGTAATAGTTTATGGTTCTTTACTTCTATTCCTGAAAGTATCCCTTATAAACTTTGCAGTATTAAGTACAATACATCTGTTTTCTAATGACAAAATGTTGTTGAATTTATTAACAGTAGGAAAAGAGGTTAATTTAAGATAGTCTGTTCGTAAATCTCTGTACTTTGGGCAAATCATTAAGAAGTGATACTCTGTTTCGACTTGACCCAAATTACACTGTTTACAAAGTCGATCGTTACGGTTTGTATTATTATGTCTTCCAAGTTCTATTTCTAGCATGTGACATCCAACTCTAAAACGTATATATCCCTTTCTAAGTTGTGAATTTTGTGAAATATCCAAATACTTCTCGTATTCAAGGTTAGGTTTGTAATTTTTGTAATAACATAGTTTTGTCATGTTAGTTTTATCTAAGTTAGCTCTCCATTCTTGTATAAACTGATCTTTAAATCGAGTTTTGAAACTATAACTATATTTAAAATCTGAATTGAAATTTTGTAGTACATCAGTTATAGAAGTACACGTATGTCAAAGAATGATACAATTCTTTGGTGTGAACATACTAAGTAATGAATTGAATCAAACTGAGACAAAGCGTAGGACATTCCTTTTATTTTTATTCTATGTCAAGCCTTTGGTGAACGGTTACAGACATGGGTAAATGGGTTCTCATTGCTTAAAACTGGGCCATCGGGGTAGCAAAAAAGGAAAAGCAATACGACTGATTCTTGGTAAAAATCGTATATTAATAGCGGTTAATTGTTGGAAATGGTGTTAAACATTACATGATGTTATATCATACCGGAATCCTTGCTTTGTGAAGAAGTTGGTTTGTTTGTTGAACAGCTTAAGACTGGAGGATCGGACGCCGGACAATTTAAATGTAGCGTAGAACCATCATTGGCTTTAAATAACAAGAGTAGTAATATTTTTACATGAACGAAGAAAAAATATACATGAACGGAGAAAGAATATACATGAACGGAGAAAGAGTATACATGAACATCGTAATAGGGTGTTAACATGGACCAGTATGTGTTATATTACGGAAACAACACATAGACCCCTGATCAACAAACTTGAAATAGTTTGATAGTAAGTAAAGAAATTCAATGTTCACGCAGTTAGAAATTTAAGATTATCCGTTTTCGACAACCTGTTAAGCGTTGCAATACACTTCTTTTCAATTGCTTTATTTGTAACATTTGCCACAAAGTGTTAGAAGAAGTATCGAAATCAGAAAGGTTAGATCTATAACAAGAAAGGCTCACTTCATATTCACATCTCCCGAATTACACAAGCATAACTTGAAACGTGTTGCCATCGTTGAGAAATAGGCTAGACTGACAACGACTGTAACTAAAAGAACTGCTGTAAAGGGTGCTTAAACAAAAGTCAAAACAAATCTTTTGAAACAGCATTTGGACAGTGACATGATATTTGACTTCACATTGCATGCATTTATGATAAGCAAAAATCTTTTTTTCTTTTTTCTTTTTCCAGTTGTCATTGAACAATCCGTTTATGCAATAACGTGCATAGTATTATCATTACAAATTTACAAAAAATACCTTTATATACTTTCAGGTATTTGCAATAATCTTTTGAGAATTGCGCAAGGTCTGCAATTACTTCTTTTCTCTTAACATTTTAAAGATTTCTTCAACAATGGATGCTATAAACAATCTGTATAAAGAGAGATTATGTTGTATTTTAAAGATATTATAGGATTACATGTAGATACGGTTAAAACCTACCTTTAAATCCTATCCAGAAATTACCACCATCTGAAGTAGCGTGATTAATAAATTTGACAGTCACGTGACGGTTTCCTAAAGTATGATTGGTTATATTGAAATATGTCTGACTGTCACAGTTCCAGTGTACAAGTTGCTGGTCCCCAGTCCACACAGACAGTTCCTGTTCACACACAGTTCTGTTCGAAATCAGCCGTAGGTGAATAGTGTAAATATAGATCGAAACATCGCATTGGTCTGACGTCACAGAACATGTGGTAACGGTAGAACCGGAAGTTACGTCGGTCGGGTACCCATAATTATGTAGGTAATGAGGCAAATTTGAGGATTCTGCAACATTATTCGTCATCTGGCTAATTCTTGTTTCTGAAACGGGACAAGAAAGTACTCTTAGAAGCGGAAAAGGAAACTTCTTGTCATGTATCTAAAGTAATGCCCAAACTCTACTTGTACAGAATAATCTGCCTCATGAATTTATTGTTTGACATTGTTTATTAAATATAACACAATGATGCCTCTATTACATGTATGCTGGTTGCCTTGGTAATGTGACGTTAGCATATCGTTGTATGATAGGAACCCATCAGCGCTGAGACGCGCACATTCTTGCAAGGTACCGACCTGAGCGGGTCGGAAAGATCATCGTTACGTTTCACGTTAGATAGGTGTGTCTCAGAGTTTAAATAAACTATAGACAAACACTATGATCTTTGGTATTTTATTAGATAGTGAAACATGAGTTTCATGATGCTTCAATCGTACATGTACAATGTCATGGTGGTATATTAAACCATTCATGTTCCTCATATTTCTTCAAGAGTACTTAAGTCTTAGCCACCAACATGATTGTTCAGTCGTTAACTCTTTGACAATAACTCAAACTAAGACTGCTGAAGCAACAAGTGAGTTCTGGGAAAATGAAATGACAACTGTGAGATAAGTACCATATATAACAGTGAAAACAGTACCATTGAATTACAGACAAGAAAATGAGGAATAAAAGTGAGTTCACACAAAGGTATAGTCTAACCTGAAGTTTTAGAGGCAGTGGGTTTAGTACATGCAACCACATCGGGTTATACAAGAATGTTTTTCGCGAGCTAGTTAAATTAAATGGTTACCGACTAATATCCGCCAGGCGCCTGGCATTGTGATAGAAGTCGGAAGGTACTTGGTATAATCAGTGTAAAGTGTCTTATAAGCCAAAACTGGCTGGCCTTTTCAATAGGGGTGACACTATAATAAAATAACCTTTAGCTTTACCTATAGGAAGATCGAGAAAAATAAGAGTTATGGTCACCCCAAGCAGCATTCTTGGAAGACCATGGGCCCGTTTTACTAAACAACTTACGGAAAATGTTTGCGTAAGTCATAATTGATAAACATGGATAGTATCTTCAATGAAAGTACAATGTTGCAATGTGGCACTTCATTGGAAGCGTCTCGGAGAGACGATTCCAATGATGTGTCACTTTGCAATATTGCTTCGTCCAATATTGAAATAAGAGGAATTGTTGTTTTAGACTTACGCAAATCTTAAGCGTAAACTGTTTAGTAAAACGGTACCCATGGAACGCGCGGTAAATCAAAATCTTGTTGAAAATAGCACCCACCTATAAACCACCAAACCGCAAACGAAACAAAGTTTATTCGTGACTACAATCTTACTTGGTATACAGTAATACTCCATGTACATGTAGTTGGTGTTTGGGAGATGCGGTCCGACGGATGGAGATGGGCAGGAGCTGTTCTGTGTCTGATTCCAGAATACGGGCATTGGTCGTGAACAATTGGTCAACCCTGAACAGTTCTGATGATAAGTATATTCAGGCTGCCTGAATACAGAAAATACATGCGCTTTACTGATCTATCAGTTTGATAGCTTGATATGTTTTTGTCATACTTTGCATTATAAGTTCAATAACGCTTGGAGCGATTTTATTTCTACAAGTATTGATAAGGACGTTTACTATTTTCCTTTATAAAGAAAAGAAAAGAATAAGATACCAATCTATTAAAATACTGGCACATTTCGCAAGAAACATTCATAAACTCGACAAGATTTATTAAATGTATAATACTGAATTGTCTCAAGAGGGATTTATTGGTGTTTAAAAAAGAAAGATATTTCAAGAAAGAAAACAAAATAACTCGTTTCGGATTAAGTTTAACTCTTTAGATATTGGAAGTGATAGATTCAATGGAGTTAATAGAAGTGATTGAATATGTAAACTTTGCTGTTCTAATCAAATTTAATCGGAATATCTTTTTCATTGTGCTGACATCCCTATGTCAACATTTGTAACATTTTTGGTAGAAACCTACCATGTCCCAATATTAATACCTTTGTGAATATTTTATCGACTAAAACAGCCACTAATTTTAAAGAGAGCTTTAAACAACGAAATGAAAATGTGTAACGTATTTACTTGTTAAACGGCTGTTACCTTTTGGTGTATCCACTTTCATGTATTAATGAGTGTAAGAAAGACTAAAGAGCGTTTTGTTTATTTGGAGATTTCTTCATTTCTGTTATATTTGTGTATAAAATGTGTTTGAGTCTATGTTATGCCTGTACCATATTTGAATATATAGTATTCACCAACAGCATTAATATGATTGCCTTTGTTTAAAAAAGAAAATGGATATAAATATCCATAGAGAGACAAGCTATGAAACTATGGGTTTCACCAGACGACTTTAAAAAGGCGGGACACAAAAAAGATGATAAAATAGTCACGAGACGTTATACGTACTCCTTCGGAAATATACAATCCGTTTCAATGTTGGGACTACAACACTGGGTAACGTTTATCACAATGGTATCATTTACCGCGTCCACCACTTGTCCGTTGCTCGTTTCCGCTATTTGTGGACAACCGGAAGCTATCAGTTTTGCCCCGACCCAGGTTCCCCGCACCGCCATTACGGTATCAGTTGATGCGCATGCGGGCTGGAAATCATGTGTACCATAACATCCGGTGTGTGTATAAAGCGGCTCTTCTGGTAAACTGCTTGACTCTGATTAAATAAAAAATGACACATATAAAACTCTTTCCCCAAATCTTGACCCAGTCAGTTTTTAGAGTAAGCGAAAAATGTTTGGTAAAAACAATTGCTTGCAGTTTATTTATCGTTCTAACTGAATTACTTTTAGACGAGTCTATCTATTTAAACACTTTTTTTTTTAAATTCTTATGATTAAACAAACTAGCAACTCTTTCCCTGTACCTTTGAGAGTCTGAACAAGGTCTTTTAAATGTGGTCGTACATATATGAGGTATAAGGGTTATTTTTTTACAATAGTTTAGGTTTACACGAATAATGTATAATCTGACGTAATATAACAGACATTTGAAAGATCTCGACGAGGCATTGTGGAGCTTTTTCTAAAGATCTGTGGCCCGTTTCACTACGTTACGAAGATTTTTGCAAATTTATTTTATAAGTATTAAACTTGCGCAAAACTTACGACAACTTCTTGCGTACGCAGCTTTGTTAAACAGGGCTCTGATGCCAATACATCATTTCCTTTTATTTCAATTATGCGAAAAAGGATATTGCGAGGTAAATGTCATTGATATTGTCTCCCCAAGACACATAAAACGCACATGAAAAGCTGATGGTGCGATTTTAAGTGTGATGAACAAGGAACAAGGTTTTCTTTATTATTTTTCATGACCACTTTTTTTGCCATTCACATACTGTTTTGTTAAGGAACATTTTGAATTTCAAATGCATAATTCTACATCATCCTCACTTTAATTCAGTTAGCGCAGAGTGTTTTGTTTTTTGTAAGGCATATATTTTGAAAAAGTCAGAAACACGTAACGTACATGATCAACCCATTCAACTCGAAGAAGTTTGATTTGATTATTATCATTTTAATGAACACAAGCTGTGAATGGACGCTGAAATCGACTAAATTGATAAATGATTGTTATGAACACATTTTTTTTATTTTGTTTTGACGAGGCCTTCTTTTTCATTGAGCAATAAAGGACAAAAGACAATATCAAGAAAATAACCCAGAACAAGTTAAAATAATAACATCAACATAATGGATTACGAGTCATTGTTAATATTTTGTTTTGAATAAAACACAAATGAGGGTAAAGTCACCCTGAAGCTAGCTAGAACTGTTATTTTCCCTTCATTTTAGTGAGAAAGACAGAAGTTCGACAACTATTACAGAGGGACGAAACGTTTCCCATACGAGTCCTTTGAAAACTATAGATATACAATGAAAACACTTAAATTTAACATACCCGAATTCTCTAAGGTCATTAAAAGCACATATATCACACACAAACGAAATTCATGAAATAAAGCCATGTTTACGTTAGTATAAACAAACACAAAACTACAAAGACACAGTTTTTGTCTGGCAGCGGATGACTACATGTAGTTACACTTGAACGTTCATTTCGGCGTGAATGGCACTTGAACACTCAAGTAAACAAACTGCGTTCCGAATTGATTACGCAATACAAGCATATCGACGTTTATCGATTATTTATCATGTAGGACTTTTAGCATTGAAAACCCGTATCTGACAAATCGCCCACTTTCCTTTCATACAAAAATCCCATGTATCAAAATAACAGGAGCACATAATTGAATCAGCCACGACGAAAATAGATATGATTTGATATTTTTCCTAGTAAACTGAATTCCTATTCACCCCCTTTAAAAAAGTAGAATTTAGTTGAGAATGCAACTTGTCTCATGTTCTTCTCACAAACTTTTATTTTTTTTCAATTTAACGATTCATTTACATTTATTTTGTGTCTCTGTGTGTGTGTGGGTGTGTGTGTGTGTGGGTGGGTGTGTGTCTGTGTGTCTGTGTGTCTGTTTGTTTGTCTGTGTGTTTGTCTGTTCGTCTGTGCGTCTGTGTGTCTTTCTGTGTGTCTGTCTGTCTGTGTGTCTGTGTGTCTCTGTGTGTGTGTGTGTGTGTGGGTGTGTGTGTGGGTGTCTGTCTGTCTGTCTGTCTGTCTGTCTGTCTGTCTGTCTGTCTGTCTGTCTGTCTGTCTGTCTGTCTGTCTGTCTGTCTGTCTGTCTGTCTGTCTGTCTGTCTGTCTGTCTGTCTGTCTGTCTGTCTGTCTGTCTGTCTGTCTGTCTGTCTGTCTGTCTGTCTGTCTGTCTGTCTGTCTGTCTGTCTGTCTGTCTGTCTGTCTGTCTGTCTGTCTGTCTGTCTGTCTGTCTGTCTGTCTGTCTGTCTGTCCTGTCCTGTCCTGTCCTGTCCTGTCTTGTCTGTCTGTCTGTCTGTCTGTCTGTCTGTCTGTCTGTCTGTCTGTCTGTCTGTCTGTCTGTCTGTCTGTCTGTCTGTCTGTCTGTCTGTCTGTCTGTCTGACTCTATCTCTCTCCCTCTCTTTCTGTCGTTCTCTCTCGTTGTTTCTTTTTTTCACTCCCCATTTCTCTCTCTCTCTCTCTCTTTATCACTCTTTCCTCTCTCTCTCTCTCCCTCGCTCTCTCTCACTCTCACTATCTATCTGTCTCTCGCATTGCTATGGTTCACAAGTACAAGTCAAATACCATAGACACATACTTATATAGAATTCTTTTGTCATCATAGAAGTCATTGTTTTGCAAATTAATTTAGGCGATTTTACTGCGCACTGTACACGTTAAATGAACAGTATACGTATTCTGATAACTTATTTGTCTTTGTCTTTTCACACAATGTTTTTGTCTTTTCACACAATGTTATCGTCGACTTATATTTCATTTTTTATATAAACTGTATTAAGCCATTTCAGGATTTTGAGAATGACCAAAAGTGTGTGTTAAAAAAGACGGCGTTTATGTCATTCAGGATATTCGAAGACACAAGTTTGATGGAGGAAGAAATTGTTAGGGAAGAGCATGATGCTCCTTTTCAAAACGCCGACAAACTGGTGAAATATACCTCGTTGATTTCAGGGAGATACTTTAACAGACAAATATAACTATTACCACACACACACACACACACACACACACCAACGTTTTTAATTCTAGAGCAATCGGAAACCATAAAAAATCTTTCTCATTTCATTTCGCCTTAAAGCGTCAAGGATTTAAAAATAAACCCTCATGGCTAAATGTTAGACATGCGGTTCCGCAGTATTTTAGATGATTATTGGATAGGAAAGTATGAAGGTGCGCCCTATTCTAGGCTGTTTTCTTCCGATTTCAGTGATATGGCTATAAATAGATTCTTCTGTCAAATATGTCCCTTCCTTTGAATTTCACTTAGCTTTAAGATGACATGAATTGGGATTACTAAGCAATTTCGCCATTTGTCATTTCGCAATACATTCATGAGAAAATCAAAGAACACACCTAAATAGATAAGAGAAATTACTCTACAAACGATTCGTACCTTTGTCGCAATGTTGTCTACGACATATAATACCAGTGGTTATGTTTAGTCAACAATCATAGTGGCAATAAATACAGTACTGTACATAAATGAGACACAAATGAATAAAGATAAATGACAAAAGGAATCTTTTAATTTCAAACTTAGGTACCTGCCGATCACCATGGCTCTCAGTCTTCGGCTCACCGGATAATATTCCTAAGCCTTGCCCGATAACATTTCCGATTCACGACACCAACCATATATTCTCTAATTATTTGCTTGGTGTTAAACGCCGTTTTCCAGACGTTTAAGTTACACCGCACGGTTCCTTTTTACAAACCGTTACTTATTTTTTTTCTATTCATTGATCTTTTCATTAATCTATCTATTTGTTTATTCATCTATTATGAGGTAAACAACATATAGTCAACAACGTTTCAGTGATGTTACGACGCCAAGCTCATAATGATCGAGGAAGACTCCAATTTGATTACCCGTTAGGGCTGGTAAGGCAGGGCAGAACCATCAGCATTCATGAAGTAAGTAAGGAGACATTCTCTCATGTTAAATGACATCACCGGGATATGGACCAAATCGATGAGAGGGCCATGGGATATTTTTCTTTTGGAGTTCTGGGTACCGTTTTACTAAACAGTTTACGCTTAAGATTTGCGTAAGTCTAAAACAAAAATTCCTTTTATTTCAATATTGGACAAAGCAATATTGCAAAGTGACACATCAATGGAATCGTCTCTCCGAGACGCTTCCAATGAAGTGCCACATTGCAACATGGTACTTTCATTGAAGATACTATCCATGCTTATCAATTATGACTTACGCAAACATTTTCCGTAAGTTGTTTAGTAAAACGGGCCCTAAAAATTACTCTAAAAACTAGGCAACGGAGGCCCGCACCCACTCCATTCTACTTGAGCTTGCATATATCCAGTTGTCATGAGATCCACATTATCAAGGAAACCATGGAAGGGGACACCATGGCATACTTGGATCTGCCCAGTCTAGGTAGCGAATCAAAACTAAGCCGAAAACGAGGCCGACTGTCTATCTGCAACCCGCTTAAGTGGGTTTTATATTCGAAGGGGAAGTGCGCCAACCAAATGAACCTTTCTATGAAAAACCTTTTTTAGAAACCTCGTTTTGATTGAGGAAGTAAACATTATGTTCTCATATTTAACTTATAATATTCAAAAGTTAATCACCATATTCATCACCAAACCCTTATCCTAATAAAACTATTTAACGCATCTGAGTACAAAACATTTAAGGTAAGAAAGTGTGTAAGTTTAAAGGCATTATACGTCCTTTACCTGCAGGGACGACTGGGTGTAAACCCATTACCAAACAACAACGACATTTCACCAGTTTGTTGCAGATGACTATGGAAAAAACTGTGAGAAAAGGGGATATTGAGCAAGTGTTCATCTTGCCGCAACGTTTTTTGTCATATTTTGAAATGTCGTCTGAACAGTCGAATTTTTGGCGCTTGGCAAAGAGTTAAAGGGTTTCGGAAATGCACGTTCACCACTATTGTATAAAAAGAATTGTTTTGAAATCTGTGAAAAAGTTCATACTCAAAAGATTCCTTTCTGGTGATATTAATGACGTGTATTTTGTTCTGATTGAATAATCTTAACGTCATAAACCAGGAAGTTTCATGGTTAACGTTCGTTTTATTCATATTGTATAATCCGTTTAAATAAATCGATACGGTTCTATTGTTAACAGCGGTTTAAAAGTCAGACTTCAGTATCTTTCAGAGTGCGTACATATTCGATCGATTTTCTCGTTTAGAAGTTTTACATACGTGAACCGGAAAAGGTGTACCTCAAGATTAGGCCAAAATCAGACCAGTTTTCTGTGGACGACAGTGGTACAGTATTACAGCGTAAACCTCTTGTACCAAGTGTCCCTGGTTCGATCCCCAATATAACGGGATCTTCCACAAATGGGCGCGGATACCGGTTTAGCACCAAGGAAGCTGTCATTGAGAGGAAACTTGATAAGCTTCAAGATTCTGCCACACTCGCTATTAAATTCATGAAACTAAAGTTATTGTATTGTAAGCCATAGTCGTAACAAATGTCGTGTATTGTTTTACAATACATGTAAATCGTTCTTGTATGTATTCACGTTCAGTGTTTTAACATAATCTAGGCAATGAACATTACCTTCGTTTTAGATAAATGTATGGGTTACATTTATTTAAAAGATCTTTACTTTTAAGGTTGATGAAATAAAATAAAAAAAATGAAAAAAAAAAAATTATCGAATTTTAGTCATCATACGATAAAAGCTTTTGTGTTTGCATCTTTATGACAGATAAGATTGAACATTGTCGATTCCGCTTCCTAGATGTACACAGTGCTCTGACCGAGTGCTGACAAAAATCATTCAGAACCCATCGGGTTTAACCAATGAAAACATGTACTTTTCAGGTGACTGAAATACCCGTTGAATTGCAACTATTTTATAAACTGTAGCGACCGTAATATATCCGCCATTAATAGTCATAAGAATTCGAACTCACAGTCTTCGTATAACGTATACTGTTGATGCTGTAACTCCAAACGAACCTTGTCTTAATATCGGATGTACTTATTATATTCTAAGTGATACTTTTTGAGATTTAAGTAAAAGTAAAAAAACATGTTTATAGCTTACAGAATATCTTTATAAAGCATGTGTGAAGGCGTATGTACATTTCATAATTTCTAATCGTTTTCAGAGAAGTATTAGTGAGGTAATGATCGAATAAATCGGAGAGAAATATTTAAGTTAAAAACCATATACTTATGTAATCACCTCTATCGTCTCCCAGCTTATATATACACACAGCCACAGCTTGTTGCAAATTGAAATTATGTGCATCCAGAAGTCAGTTGATGAGTTTTCACTTCATACTATAGATCACTGTTCTGCATAGAAGCTAATGTGGCAAATATATCACTTCTTATTAGCAATTAATCTTCTTATTACAATGGTTCCTGTCATATATCGCAAAAGAATTATACATGTATTCGCACATGACATTTTGATATCAAGATGTTGCCATCAACATAAAGTTGTCACATAACCAAACAAAAGGGACTCGGTGAGTGGGCTTTACATCATATTCAAATAGTATTTCAGTTATAAACGCAAATAACCTGAAGCTTCGATCTAACGAGAAGATTAAATCACCTGAAGATTCGATCTAATGAGAAGATTAAATCACCTGAAGCTTCGATCTAACGAGAAGATTAAATCACCTGAAGCTTCGATCTAATGAGAAGATTAAATAATCTGAAGCTTCGATCTAACGAGAAGATTAGATAACCTGAAGCTTCAATCTAATGAGAAGATTAAATCACCTGAAGCTTCGATCTAATGAGAAGATTAAATAACCTGAAGCTTCGATCTAACGAGAAGATTAAATCACCTGAAGCTTCGATCTAACGAGAAGATTAAATAGCCTGAAGCTTCGATCTAACGAGAAGATTAAATCACCTGAAGCTTCGATCTAATGAGAAGATTAAATAACCTGAAGCTTTGATCTAATGACAAGATTAAATCACCTGAAGCTTCGATTTAATTAGAAGATTGAATCACCTGAAGCTTCGATCTAATGAGAAGATTAAATAACCTGAAGCTTCGATCTAACGAGAAGATTAAATAACCTGAAGCTTCGATCTAACGAGAAGATTAAATCACCTGAAGCTTCGATCTAATGAGAAGATTGAATAACCTGAAGCTTCGATCTAATGAGAAGATTAAATCACCCGAAGCTTCGATCTAATGAGAAGATTAAATAACCTGAAGCTTCGATCTAACGAGAAGATTAAATAACCTGAAGCTTCGATCTAACGAGAAGATTAGATAACCTGAAGCTTCGATCTAATGAGAAGATTAAATAACCTGAAGCTTCGATCTAACGAGAAGATTAAATAACCTGAAGCTTCGATCTAATGAGAAGATTGAATAACCTGAAGCTTCGATCTAACGAGAAGACTAAATCACCTGAAGCTTCGATCTAATGAGAAGATTAAATCACCTGAAGCTTCGATCTAATGAGAAGATTAAATCACCCGAAGCTTCGATCTAACGAGAAGATTAAATCATCTGAAGCTTCGATCTAATGAGAAGATTAAATAACCTGAAGCTTCGATCTAATGAGAAGATTAAATCACCTGAAGCTTCGATCTAATGAGAAGATTAAATGACCTGAAGCTTCGATCTAACGAGAAGATTAAATCACCTGAAGCTTCGATCTAATGAGAAGATTAAATCACCCGAAGCTTCGATCTAATGAGAAGATTAAATAACCTGAAGCTTCGATCTAACGAGAAGATTAAATCACCTGAAGCTTCGATCTAATGAGAAGATTAAGTCACCCGAAGCTTCGATCTAATGAGAAGATTAGATAACCTGACGCTTCGATCTAATGAGAAGATTAAATAACCTGAAGCTTCGATCTAATGAGAAGATATAGAAGTCGTGAGTTTCCTCCTCTACATCTACATAATCCGTAATCTTAGAGAAAACGACAGGGAACCTTGTCCGAATGATCCAGACGTAGATATTTCATTCTACAACTTGGATCATCCAAGTTACAAGAAACTGCGAATCATGAAAGAAATGTATAAAGGGAAGTAACCTCGTCAAACTAAAAGGTGTTTCTATCAGACTACCCTCCCCTGAATGACGTTTGGCGAACTGAGCCGCAATTTTGAGTTGTGCCATGGTTTCTTCTTTTCATTTACATGAAGTAGATTTGATTTATTTTTTTGTTGTTTCTGTCGCCTGTAATCTCTCCAACGTTCGGCAAATCATACCCTACCATATTTCACAGTACGTTAAGCAGAAAGTAACATTACAATACCGTTTTAGAAATGTGACTGTCAACAAATGTGTTGTATGGTAATTGATTCGAATATATAAAAGAAGTGGGGTCTTGTTAATATCATGTTTATGGTAATTTTTCATCGCTTCAACATAATTTCAGTTATGTTGCGATGCCCGAGTGTTAATGGTGGAGAAAAGCCCCATACTTAACTGTCCGTAAGGACAGGACAAGCCTGGTAGAACCATCGGTATTCCGTAAGTAAGTCAAAAGGGTGTGCAGTGAAGCCTCGTTTATCCGGACCCCGGTTATCCGGATGTCTCGCAATCCGAACGGAATTGGTGTGCAGTAATTTGCTTAACCAACTACCTAACAATAACGACACTTGACCAGTTTGTTGCAAACAACTCTTTAAAACATTGTGGGTAAAGGAGAAATTGCTCGTGACGAGCAATTTCTCCTTGACCCACAAAGTTTTCTGCAATATCAGAATATTATTTTTGAATTTCATCATGTTTTGAAATGTCGTCTGCAAACTCTTTCAATTTGAGACGGTCGAAAATTTGGCCTTTGGTATATGCTTATAAGTATACACGTGCACATAGATCGTTTATGTCGAACTATGTATAAGACCAGGCCCTGCTTCATCAGTCCGGATGATTCGGTTATCCGGACATTTTGCTGGGAACGGAATGGTTCGGATTAACGAGATATTATTGTATGTATTAACGAAATAATCAATTTCTCTTACCTAGAATTTTGTTAGTTGCCAAATGCCTAATAACGATCCACAAAATAAACAACACTCGACAAACACGTGTTTGTTAACAACGCTTTCAACAGCACATACTCGATGAATCAATGCAGTACCCAAGTAAGTTCTTCACAATAGTTGAGGACTTGATATATTCTTGCATCGATTTATTCTATAATGGAATCATTAAGTCCGTGATTTTGTCGTATGGCCGATTGTCAACTCAAACAGGCTTGTGGTACTTAGCATTATTAGAAAAAGTACAACTTGAATAAGACAATCTTGGTGTATTAGGGCATGGGACTGAAAACAATTCCGCAATCATTTGATTTAATTAAACACACACTCATAGCAACTGAGCCAAATGAAATATGATGCACTTTTGGTTTTCCGTTCAAATAATCTTTGTACCAAATTAAATTTATATCATGTTCAAAACATCTGTACGTTGAACTCTCTATACGTCGAACATTTTCAAGAGGCCTATTCAACTCGAGGTATAAAGAAACTACTGTAGATATTCACAACACCAATTGTGAATATAGCACAGGGATGGCTTTTATGTATGAACTTTTCGGAATAAACGTTATACCATATTCTAACCGTTTCGAAAAAAAGTGTTTGGTTTATTATGAAGAACGCGATTCATTTTTCCAAAATATCTCGTGTAAACTGACTTCACAGTCATATTTTGGATGAGACATTATTACTGTTTTCCAATGGTGCTAATTAGGTAAGACAAGTTCAAGTTCAAGTTCAAATAGTTTATTGACATATAAACTAAAACATAGTTTGTTGTCAAACATATGTACAACATACAAATTCATTAAATGCATAAACATGGCAATACAAACACATAAATGAGAAAAATGTGACTTTTGAATGAAAAAGGCTTATTCATGGAATACAAAAGAAAGATGAATAAGACAGTAAGGACATAGTCTACTACTAAATACTTGGTAATGAAAAAAAAAATAATTATGGATTCATTATGAAATGATGTAAGACAAACTACATATACTACATGTAGATACTGAATATTATTGAAAACGACACCCATTTAGTCTATTGTACACCACTCCATATACAATGATGATTACCTTAATTACCATATCTCCAATGAAACATCTGGTTCGGGAAAAAAGAATTTAAAACATGTGATCTTCAATGCTTTCTCCTTCTGTAATTGTCAATTTTATCAAACTCCTATGCATATTTATATACGTATGCACAGGTGCCTATTTATCTGCATGTTGTTTATGTTAACGATATGTGTCGATGATCTCGTATATTTGTTTCAACTCGTTAATTAACCCTTGTCAAAGAGTATATCTTTCCTAACCCTTTCCCAAACATTAACGACATTTGACTACTTTGTTGCAGACGACTTTATAAAACATTGAAAACATCCCACAATGTTTTCTGCCCTATCAGTGGATAACTTTCCAATTTCATCACATTTTGAAATGTCGTCTGCAAACTTTTTCAATTTGAGACAGTCGAAAATTTGTTGTTTATGAAAGGGTTAACCCCTATGCTGTATCATGCATATGAAAACAGCGTGACAAAAGCAGATTTTGCTCCGCATGATGAGTAAGGTCTGAACTCTGTCACCATAGTGTTTATTTATATTGGTAAGGTATACAGTGGATCATTGACATCTTTATGACTTTTTTAATAAGTCTTATCCGCTATAAGTTACGACAAAGGATATAAACATGGCACAGAAACTCTATAACTCAAAATGAAGATCTTAAACCATCGCCAATAACCCTTATATTCTTGGAAATGACCTCGTGCTTATGCAAAAAGGTAAGATCCAGACGAGCTGCCAAGTAAATTGGCGGCTAGTCTGTGATCTAACCTGTTTGCTACTCTGGGTATCTTTTTTCATCTAAGTTATGCAAATTTTTAAGGTTTCGGAAAGCAGACGACACATCTATTTTTAGAAAATTACATAGCAGTTAAATCAGTGTTTCCAATTGTCTCTCACTTGATAAAAGTAAAGGGAATCTCGGCTCGACAGCAAAGCAAGCTATATCTAGCGAATACTTTCAATTTAAAATCCTCCAAAACTATATATTCCACGTCGAACAATTTAAAACAATCGACAGATAACTAGTACAAAGGTTTTCTCTTACTTTAAAACAAAGTAAGATTATTGAAAACGAAATCGCTTCCGTCTCCGAAAATTACAAATATTATTTTACTTTTAATAAACTTGAACTGTCGTTTCCTCCTGTTGATCTCAACGATAACGGAAACTTTAACCCTTTACCAATCGCCAAATCTTTGACTGTCCCTAATTGAAAGAGTTTGCAGACAACATTTTAAAATGTGATGAAACTGGAAAGTGATCTTCCGATAGAGTCGAAAACATTGTGCAAAATGGAGAAATTGCTCGTTACGAGCAAGTTCTCCTTTTCCCACAGTGTTTTCCAGAATCGTAAGCAACAAAGTGATAAAAGACCGTTGTTAATGGGTTTAGTGAACTATGATAATGCAGTAATTCTAAGATAACATTTTCTCCGGGGTTTAAAAAAGGTCGAAAACCGAACAATAATACAACTGCGATAAGTCAATTGTTTACCAATAAATTAAACTTTATTCAACCGCTTACTTTATTGATATTCCCTTTGGACACATCTGTCATAGAAGACATTAGAAAACACTCTGACAGAACGATCGAAATCGTAAAATTGAGTAAACTTGTTCCACAGTTAGCAATCAATTTCATAATCAAATTCATAATTGAACAAAAACAAAACCCAGACGATAACTTCAAAGCTTATTATTCATGTATTTATGCAATTATACATTGTGATAACAGAGGAAATGACTAGTTACGGGCACTCTGCTGTCACTGTTGTTACCTGAATTCTGAATATTTGAGTGGAACCGTTGAGACGCAGTCTCCTCATTCTAAAGATGCGTTCTTGTTTCAAAGCTTAATGTAGTTGAATATGTCAATTTTGCGACAAATGTTGGCTTTGTTTATTACGTCTATTTCTTTCGACCTTTACTTTTAGACAAGGGGTGTATATAATTTCTTGTCGTATTAAAGATCACATCAAATGTTAACGAAAGGTTGGTCGTCAATATAAATGAGTTCTATTTGTGTCAACCAATTTGAAGCAATTCGATAACTTCTTCACTGGCTGAATTCGGCAAAGCTTTATGCCTTTTACACCCATAAAGATATTTGCACAACACTTTTTGTACATAATAATTAATAACAAATTACTAACAATATAAGCAGGTAAATATATAGAAATAAGATAAAATAGGTAAGTATTACAAGATGAAGTTTTTGTATCGTATAAGTATGATCATAATGCTTTAAAAGGTTTTCATTTCGATTTGACTTTTAATTTGTTAGGCGTCAACAAATGACACTAGGAGCATCGATATGGGATAAATCACTAACATAACATGTACATTTATATCTAGAGAACGAGTCAATAACAGGTGGGTTTAAATGTTAATTAGTGTAAAATTGGGTTTTATTTAGAATAGAAAGTCGGAAATGCCAAAAGCCAAAGACGCCTAACAACACAAGTCGCCATACATACATGTATACACTTTATGGTAAATAAACCCCTTACTTCCTACTACCCCCTTTCCCACATATGCTAAAAAAATATCTTAGTAAGAACAAAGGGATCTACATATCACTCTCATTGCAAGCGCTTAAAATACCCTTTAGAAGGTCTTTAGATAAATAGGTGGCAAACGTATCATAAATCAATTTGACAAAATAAGAACCCTTTCGCATGAAGCTTTATGAGCCCTCTCGTACATAAGCCTATATTTCCTTCTGTGTCACTATGGTTGGTATTCTTTCCAAATCCCTATTACAGAGTTATCAAATTCGTTTGCCGTACTTTAAGACATGCCCGAATCATGAAATATACCAGATATATTAACAAGGGTGCAAAACATCTGCACCAGATTGAGCCTTTATTTCAACTCAGTTGGTCCCACTTACGCAAACAGAAATTACGTACGTCGTAAAACTGTCAATATTGTTGTTATGACTTTACAAAATGCTGATGTCATGAAGAGCATCGGTTGTGAGATACGCGAATTCATCTTGCTGCCGTAAAAAGATCTGGCATGCTTATGTAAATGATATTTAGATAAAATAAAATGGTGACGGATTGGCATGGTCTAATTGTATCGTTTTAACAGTTAAAGCCAGAGTGCCTCCCAAAACATGCAGAACAGAGGTAAGATTAATTTATGAATTATGAAACAATGTGTGGGAAACATCTCTCTCATACGTGATGTTTACTACATTTGCTTTTTACTGCATTTTCTGTCTAGAGCCCAAACAGTGTTGTTCCTGGAAGTGTGACCCATTTATGGTAAGCGGCTCCAGTCTACCCCCTCCTTGATTGAATGAAGTTTATAATTGTATGTTAGTTTTTCTTGACATCTCCCCATTTTGTATTCTGTAAATACCTGGGTGTAATAAAAGATATGTTCTGTTTTTGTTAAAAAATAGAAAAACAACACATTATCATAACAATATAACGCCTGGGTTGCTTAACAGCGATGTTAATCAAAGCGCTGATAGCACTGAAGGACTAAGGTGCGTTTAAAGCAAAATGATTGAGGATACATTTGAAAATTTCTTTGGGCAACATCTCGAAGAAAACAGCTGCTCCTTTTACCACCATTACTATAATTTTTATTTCTGTGAACAAAAAATGAACGATAGTCTATTTTTCGAACATCTGGACATTTTACTATTTCCCATGAGGCAACAGTAATAATGATATAGAGCAAAACAAAGCGAGTAAATCCGGACTACATTACTAGTTACAAGAAGGTATTAGTCCGCACAGTGAAGGCGGGTGTTTAATAAGTAATTGGGGTCAGACCCCTGTTTGTGTATCGATAAAGTACCGTCCCTCAAAAAGTGGTATGTAAATTCAATGGACTAACGTGCTGACGCACCCTTAGTCCAAAAACGTGATATTTTCGCGATTTGTGTAGCACACAATTACTTCATTGTTTACATGCTAGTTATTCTAAAAAGCGATAAGCGCTCGGATAAACGAGTTGCGGGCTCTTGGTCAGAAAAGTCACGTGAATACCTAAGTCGCATGATCCAAGCTGTTACTGTGTTATCCCTTATGACATAATTAAACGAAAAAAGAACCACAACATTTTAAATAAAGGTGCTTGCTCCAAAAATTAGCCCATACACACAATAGAATTAAAATCTAAAAGGATATCAATGTCCTTTACTCTCTTTTCATGAAGACGGTGTTTATTCAGACAATTCATTGTGTATGTAATCAATTAAGCTCTTTACCCATTCCTGACACATTCAGCGTTTTGGAATAACCGGGATAAAAATAAAATGATCTCCCTTAAATCGAACACAGTTTGTATTGATCAGGTGATTTGAAAATGAAATTGATGGCTTTTAAAAATAGGATTAGATTAAGATTCAAAAGCGATGCATCGGTTTGAAATTGACATCGTTCCATCTTCAAATACTACGATGTATGAAAGCTTTATTCGACCCAAACTAGCTATCAATAGCGGTTTTCTACTCAGTAGAATACGCTAATACAGAATTCGTCATGTTCTAAGGTACTTTTTTAAATTCTATTTTCTCATTTGTGAACAAACACCTTTAATGTATCAAAAACATAAACCTGCTGGTATCGCCTGTCAAACGTATAAAGTATGGAAATGTACCGACGTAGCTCGTTTGATGTCCCCCACATTTAGGTAAACAATGAGTTGCAAAATTGTCAACTACTCAGTATACAGTTCAGTCTATAATGAAAGTCCGAGCGGCCTTGAATCAAACCACGCCATATAGAAAAGTACTGATATTTTCAGGATGTAGTGTTTGTCTTGATATACAATGAAAACGCACGTTACGTGGTGAAAATCACTATAGAACTTAAGGGCGTTTTCGGTAGTATTTTCTGCGTACGTTATCTGCGCATCCAAGGGAGATAATAATCTGTTACCGAAGAGGTACTTGCATAGTAGTCGGATAAACGTTTATATTCGGATGAAATTTACTGTTTGTATTTTGTTTTTCAAAGAATAATCATATAATCAATAAAACTATGAAAGATTATTAACATTATTGTATATTTCTCATGCATTTTGAGCCCCTAGCTTCTATTTTTCAAGTTTAAAGTTATTTTAGTCGTTTTTATAAATGTTTTCAAATACGGTTACCATGGAATCTGTCTTTTTACAGAAAACTAACTCGTCAACATATAATTGTTTTTGCATTTGGTATTTCAACATTAAATTTTACTTCACATACTGAAAAACAAGAAATTCTATGGAAGGAATTTTTAGATATCTTCATTTTTGTGTAATATACATATCAATTTTCATTGTTTTTGAAAAACTGATTTGGATTACAAAAATTGTTCAGATTGTGATAATTTAAAAATACCATTGAATTATAAAGTATTGAATATATGAATTCATGTTTTTTGTGTGTTAATAAACCTTCCAGAAATTATTTTATTACCTTTGAAGATGGTATGGTCATTTTGACATTTTTGCGCCCCAACGGTTACCATTGAACTGTCATTTTACAAAAGAACTAACTCGTCGACCTGCATTTTTCTTTTCATTTATGAATTCTCAATAAAATCTTGAACAACGTATCAAAAATTCAGAAAATCCTATGAAAGGATTAATTTCTCAGTAAACCGTAGAAAATGTCCTTAATATACAAGACAATAGCAAGTCCTTCAATTCTTTTTGTAAATAATTAGCTGTTATCTTGTACTGAAATCTGTATACTTGTTACTGCTATCCACTTTGCGTCTATGGTTTAATAAACCTAATCTTGTTTATGAGTATCGCGAGTGGCATTCGGTCACAAATTGGACGGTTTGTACATGGTCTGGTCTAAAATCATTTTGCGTAATACCGATTTTGACTCGCTTTGGTAAATGACTTAAACCATCAATCGATCAGGTTTTTTTATTTGTTGCTCTTCGACTCAATTTGATATTGTCCATTCAGAAACAGTGACGATTGAGCTTAAGTTAGCACTGGACCAGGACATAGTCATACATGTATTTTGCCGTTTTATATAAAATTATTGCAAGAGAGGAAACTTTCTAAACACCATTAAAATATACGAGCAGTGTTCTTAAAAAGGGCGTATGATAGACCTTAACACGAAGTATTTCTGAAACTATTGGACATACAATGAAGCCTCGTTTATCCGGACCCCGATTATCCGGATGTCTCGCAATCCAAACGAAATTGTAAGGGAACGGAATTAGTTGACCAGTTTGTTGCAGACGACTTTTGAAAATATTGTGGGTAAAGGAGAAATTGCTCGTGACAAGCAGTATCTCCTTTTCCCACAATGTTTTCTGCCATATCAGAAGATTATTTTTGAATTTCATCACGTATTGAAATGTCGTCTGCAAACTTTTTCAATTTGGGACGGTCGATAATTCGGCGTTTGCTAAAGGGTTAAAGGTATACACGTGCATACTGACCGTTAATGTCTTAATGTGTAAAAGAACATGCTCTGCTTCATTAGTCTGGATGATTCGGCAATCCATTACTATCGGTTTGCCCATCCCCCATTCCCTCTTCTCTGCCTCTCTGATACGTGCACAAAAATCTCTGTTATCGAATAAAAACGAGTTTACCCACATTAAGGTGAAATTGCTTGTCACTGGTGATCCGAAAAACGAAAAACGAAAATGCTTTTAAGCTGTCTATATCTCAATATCTCAACACCGGTAAAAGGCTGACGTAATTAACCTTCGTTATTATAATCATAGGGTGTCTTAAGCCAGCTTAAATCATTGACTTTGGATTATTGGTCGTTTTGTATCACAAGACCCTATCTACTTACTTTAAATGAAGGTTTTGTGGTTGAACGACGAGGATTAACCTAACAGTAGACGTAGTCATGTGAACTTTCGGGACAAGGCTAGGGAACCATGTTAGTAGATTGATAGGATTATCGGATTAAGAAATGAACTCATATTTGCCCCCGAAAAGTATCGGGTTATTGCTATGCGATCAGGTAGCGGGATGTGGTAACACTAATTTGTTGTGTATAGTACTTCAATGTGTTTATTTTTAGTTTCGGTTTAACGCCCTTTTCGACTTGATCTTTTAGCTATACCGCGGTATGTACTTGATCTTTTAGCTATACCGCGGTATGTACTTGATCTTTTAGCTATACCGCGGTATGTACTTGATCTTTTAGCTATACCGCGGTATGTACTTGATCCCCTTTTGCTTAGAATTAGCATTTCAGTCACAATTAAACAAATATAACCCAGATATCAAAGGGAAAATCCAACACAACCAGTTTAGTTGTTTTTCCAATCAATTTTAGATACCGACAAATTATTAAAAGATCCCTGGCGGAAAACCCTTCCTCCTCATGTTTTCGCTTGTTATGATTTCAGACCCAGCGGTTCTAATTCACGAGCATCCTGGCTATGAACTAACGGGATAGAATGTGCGCAACAGGATAGCATTTTAGTCAACAACTTAAGGAAACTATTTGCGTAAGTCAAATCCTACTAACATGGATACCATCGTAGACTATTGCATTGTGACACGTCATTGTAAGCGTCTCAGAGAGACGATTCCAATGACATGTTACGCTGCAATATTGCTTCCCCCACTATTCAAATAACTTATAGTGTTGAATGACCCAACTTTATACGGTAAGATATTATTTAAAACGCTAACCCGGAGGGTAAGAAGAACTTAGCACAATCAAGTTACGAGCAAAATGACGTTTGACCAGCCAAACAGTGATATATATACTATGCATGATTTTAATTACAATGTTTATTATTAAAGTGCATGACAATAAAGCGTTTCCTATCGATGGCCACGTTTTAACCACAAAATCGATTGCCTAAGCACCCATTTCACTTGAACACTCAAATACATCATGTCATGCTTTTGATTGATCTGCTCTGTATAATAATGGTTACTATTGTATAATGGTGTTCTCTGCTAATACAAATGAATCGCCGAACGAAATAACACGTTAACAGCAGATGCGCAGTATGTCTGTGCGTTTTATAGTAATGTTTCTAAATACCATATTTAATCCATTTTGCTGGAACATTATGATATGTCATGTGTGATTTTTTTTCGGACAAAAAATCATAAAAATCAGAATATAAAGAGGTCCTAAAATTGTTCAGACCATAGACTTTGTAAACTATCTTACGTCCGAAATACTGCCTATTCATTTTACGTGTTCACATCAGGGTTCTTTTCCCTGGGAAAAATGACACTCTTAAATCAGAAAATGCGATCTTGAAAATCAAAGTAATTAACAGGTCTTTGTATTTTCCATTGCTTACTTCTCTTTTTTTTCTTCTACAACTCCGGCATATTTTACTCAATAATAACACAATCATACCATTGTAACGTCGGAATGATTCCAATGAGTACCTATCTAATGTGTTTATCTAATACTTTTAGAAATAATGTATGTGGAAGCATCCGATTCTTACACTTTCCTAGGCTCCTGGAGTTGTAAATAAAATTAATTGTGTATATAAATCATCGTCTGTCTTTCGAAGAAGCATCGTTAGGACAATGCGAAAATAGTTCAATATATTCATACGCTGAAACTAGTGGTTTCGATGACATCGATTTATGCATATAATTAAGAATTAATGTTTTACCCTTAAAAGAGATTTTCTCACAGATTGTGTTCGGAGAGTAATAAATAGTGGCAAGATGATTTAAGAGACCATTCTCACCAAATGGATGAGCTTTTTACCCTTTTGCCCACTTTCTTATGACGCTGAAATCTATGTTACCGGTAAAAATGTGGAACGAGCAATGTGGCCTAATTGAAAGTGAAAGTCTTGAAAAAAGTCCTTGTAGAAGACCTCCGTCTTTTATACGAAAGTTGGGCACCAAGCATATATCATTCCAAATAGTTTAAGTCGGATATAGCTTTCCTTCATTTCCACCATGTCGATGGAGAGAACATTAGGGTGTACTCATTTGTAGAGGTCGTAGCTATGAAAACTGTTTTAACCGTGACGAAAAAAACTGTAGAAAGCCATGTCAAAACCGAATCAACTTTCTCTTTTTCTAGTCGAGTCTACTTGTTGTAAAAGGGAGTTGTATAACGTGATTCATCAGCACCGTTTTAGCGCTTTGAAGTGCCTTGCCAAGGGACACTCCAACAAATTCAATGGTATTTGTTGGATTCGAACCAAATTCTGATTCAAACAAAAACAGTCACATACAATGGCACTAGGCTATTGTAATTAATGTTTATTGATACCGCAGCTTAATTTCATCATGATTACCACAAGTCAGTTTAATGATCATGGGATGACAGGGTAAATAGATACAATAGACGTATACACTCTTTACCTAACACTTTATTTATACACTCCAACCTCAACACGCATGTAACACCCTACAGAAGACAATGAAAACTGTTTAAATTTTGTGTGCTTTATTTTCATCTGGACTCTAAAACTCGAATAAGAACAGTCGAATTACCAGCTCTATATTTAGAAGTTCACTTTCCTAAACACCTCAAATTAGGGGACCTTTACATAATTAATCGTGTGTTTCTTCAATATTTGAAAGTCGTGAGAGATAAAAGCGCTTTTGTTTACAAATAAGATAAAATAAAGAGATAAATCAAATATTTGGAGCAAAATCTTCCTTCAACGCTTAATTGAACATTACAATTTATTTTTCATTTCGGATCGGCATTCACATGACACGAATAGTTAATACGAAAACTTAAAATACCTGTCACCAAATCATTCGCATTAGCACAACTTATACTGCTGTATTGATAAAAACAAAATGATTCTGCAGTTTTTAAAATTCGGATAGTAAAACCCTTTCATTAAATATTCAAATGACGCAAGGCAATCCTTCCGAGGTTTGACGGAACTTACCGACGAATTACCGATCTTTCACGAAGACTACCGATTGGTTGATCGAATACCTACGGAAATCACTGAACCGAACGTGATCGCTCCATGATTGGCCCAAATTGTTCAATACCTTTCCGTTAACCGATATAAATACACCTTGAACACCAGGTTCTAATTTAGAACCGATACTTTGACACCAGTGAGCACCTTAGCTCCTACTGTAGACCTTTTCAACGATTAGTTTAAGTGATTTTGTGCCAGACGACGAAAATGAATTCGGAAATCATCGTAGATGCTGCGGACTATAATGCTGCTACAAACCGAGTGAGCTCTGCTCTCCAACTTCTCCGAGATGAGATGGTGAGTTTTATCTATTGTGCGTTGGATTATGCTGCTTATAATGATGATGTTGATGATAATTGTGTTAAAGCTTGCCTCATTGGATTCAACATTCTTTGCATGTAAATCTTTGAAATTCATCAAGGAAAAAATTGTCACTGCTTGATAAAAGGATAATGTTCCTCGACACATTTCTTCTAATTCAAATAAAATATGATATACAAATCACCTACAACTTAAAAGAATCTCTTCTTTTCAATGGTTAGCTTTTCGTATTCGTAGAGTCACGAAGACTGGGATAGATACATGACTGAGCAATAGGAATCTAGGATAAGATTGGTACTTATCCTTGAGGAAAAAGCTGTCTTTTACTTCTTCTACTTGTACCGAAGATTGTTAACGTATTCATTATAACTTTATCTTTATCATCATATCATGTTTTATTATCGAATAACTTATTGAAAAAGTATCGAAGTATTAAATTAAATATTCAACGAAATCTAAATCAATATTTCTGTGACTAGATCACTTTTGCGAATACCCGTGTGCCTTAGACATATTTGTCCGTAAAAGCCATTCTTAATTATCTTTTGTATATCACAATTGTTTAAGCTTCTTGACATTATCCAAGAAAACATTGGCGCAAGACCTAGGAATGTCTCAAGAAATATCTTTTCGATTTGAACATTAATTTCAAATTAACTTACAGTGACAAATTGGACAAAATGACAAGACCCAAGTGATAAAGAATGTTTAGTATACAATGGTCTCGGCTTGAGAAAGACGATGTTTGAGTTTGTCTATGTTCCGTTTGGAAATGGTTCCGGGTTTTGATAGGTTTATATTCGACTTTTGATTCTGTCTAGATTTCATTGTAAGATAAGAACGATATGCTATTATCTTAAGTATGTTGGAAAAGAAAATTTGAAAAAAATGTTCTCGCGTGTAAAAATAAGGATTTCGTGAATCTTAATGACTGTAGAGCACAAGCAAATTAAACAATATTGATATATTTGAACAAATTCAGAGCTTTATCTGGTATGTATTTACGTCATATAATAGCTAGAAAACACAGAATCTTGTCCAGATTATACATAGGTAATCATGAAAGGTATAGCTAAGATTCCCCGACCTTGCGGTTTTACAGTGACGATATGAACTGATGGAAATATGAGAAGTTTATTGCAACAATCGTTCGCACGTGTAAAACCGCACAGGAAGGCAAATGACGATATATTCGTCACCACACTGTACGTGTACATTGTATACATCCAATAAAACACGGTTTTGTGGTAGATTATAATGTATGCTTTGTTTGATGCGCATGCTGAACTTAATGTTTAATTAATTCGGCATAATGCATGTTTGTTGTAAGGTAATTTTATAACATGTTTGCGCGTTATGTTTCATGCGCGCTGACAATTGCACCTCACGTGAACTTCAATTAAACTAACGAAATAAATGAGGTGTAGAAAAAGAACAGTTACATTTTTAACTACGTGCAAAAAACCAACCAAGACTTGATTTTGTAAAGAAAATTACGCATTCGAATGAAATGTGTTAGCGCGTATTGTATTGCATTACATAATTATGATAACATTTAAAGAGTTTGCAGATCGCACTTGAATTTGCGTTAGATTAGCGCGGCATATTTTCCCCATAATCAAGGAAAAATTATATTGAGTCTCAAATGCACAAAAGTTATAACTCAGTGATGATTCATGTTATCTTTAATTCAATAAGTATTCATGATATTGAATCAACCGAAAATGTTGACGGTGTCGAGAATTTTCTTTTTCTTTACAGTTTTCGACTCATCTCTAACTTTGGTCTACATATCTATTTTACTCTACTTGTATTGCTCATGCCTTCATGATTTCACTAAATTTGACGAGCATTACTATGCTTGTTTATTAACTAATGACAAAGGCTATTGTCGTGTTCAATTTGAAAATGCATAAGATAGATAGAAGGTATGAGACTCAATTAAGTTTGATATGAAGCTCAAGCATTAATGCGAAGATTGCTTTAATTCTGCTTGATAGTTTGAAGAAGATCTAAGATACTCCTAGATATGCGTACCTTTCGAGACCCCTACTATCAGTACAGAATTTGATGATGAACCATTAAATTAAATCGTTTGTCGATAAAGTCTAGAAAGATAGCTCAATATTTTGATTTCACTTATCAACACATTGTTTTTAGCGGCTTTATTAAATGTATTTCGTGCAACATCGGCTCTCATAATGCAAGTTAGCTTAACACAAAAATCAAACATACAACTGTATGGTATCTGATATTGCCTTTGTGAGTAATTCTGTTGCTCTATAATGAATATTTCATGTCACGTGCCAATTATAATGAGCCCTAATAGCTCACTAAGTGGATTGGTAGGGTCATTAACCCACATCTGGTGCGAGGGAATGATCCGTGCCACCATAATATGTTGATCTTGTATATACGTCTTTTGTCAACTAGCTGGAATACATTCTCAAAGTAGCTTTTTTTCGATTCGTTAACAACGAATTTTCTTGGTGCATTTACCGTTCATCTATTTTGACCGTCTGCTATTTTTTTTTCAATCAGGAAGATCGATGGAGTTGTTGCTCGGTGAAGAGTTCAATCAATACTTCCATAACACCCGAATTTGACGCAACTTGTACATGCATCTTTATTAACAACTGTGACAAAAGGATTAAACTGTTCCTGATGAACAATTTACCCTTTTGACAGGGGATGGGGGGAATGGGTTAGAGTTTTTAGCTATAACTGAAAAAGTATCATTTTGTCATAATGGTATTTACATATAATTAGTATGTTTATGCTTAACTTGTAATTCGTTCTATTTTGTCGTCTGTTACTAGCATTTCCTTCAATATGGATCAGTCCAAATTTCTGATATGGGGGAAATAGGTCGAATCAATAAAAGAGTAGTACTACAAGGCCAGGTGTTATTTCCGGATCATCTTTTTTGTGATCTCATTTTTTTTCAATTCCCCAATACACGCGTCATTATCGATATCTTTGCTCGGTAAAAGCATCATTGATCCTTCACTTGATAGTCTTTACCATCTCGCTTGAAACCCTTATTACTAAAAATTACAGCTTTGAACGATTTAGAAACAGATGATCGTTTAAAATGCACCATGCCAAATACAAAGAATATCTATAAATGGAAAAAAAAACGTGTTTTCTCGATATGATAAAAGTGTATGATTAATTTTGCTGATTTCATACAAAATATTCAGCGCTAAAATGAGTGGTTTCAATTCCTTTCAGTATGGAATAGGACGATGCATAAAACGGATGAAGCTTGTTATGGAGGATCATAACACCAGTTATAAAGATCAAATTGAAAGGCCACATGTCCTTCTTACACCAAACGATATAGTTTAACCGTTAGAATGCTTCGTAACTTTCTAAAAAAATAGATTTTTGTGTCTTCTCCTTTCCAAAACCTTAAATATCTCCTTAATTTAGACGAAGAATGATACTCAGACAAACAAACAGGTCAGATCACAGACCGCCGCCAATTACTTGGTGGCTGGCCTGTGATCTAACCTGTTTGCATAAGCATGTAGTCGGTTCCAGCACTTCCTACTAACACCAAGCAATACAGTTTAATGAATGCAATGCCTTTTTGTTATATCATTCACCTGTCAACTTTGATCATCGACCTTTTAACATGCATGTGCTAGAAAAGTGATGAAGAAGACAAACAACGCATTATATCGATTTTGCATCACACTTAAACTGTGCGATATTATCAGAGAATGGGGACAAAGAAAATCTGAAATTATCGCCTCGGATAATGTAATTTTTGAAAATCCTTTCTCATGTTAGAATTATTCAAAAGAGAAAGAACATGAAAGGCAAACACTCACTGAAAAAAAGTTTAATAAACACTATTTAGGCAATGTATGGTATACACGACTCATCCGTTACAATTTGAAACTGATCAAATTAAGAAAAAGGTACCTGTAAAAATGGTCAGCATTATCGTAATGACCACGATTCGATTGAATAAAAATCGTTCGATCTACTGGCAATCATACTGTGAATTGTTAGACGTATGGTTTCCAAAGCTAAGTATCGAGTATATGTTTTAATATGGCCATTTGCGATCATATACTACACTTTAATGCATCTATCTAAAAATGATAGGCAATATTCATCTTGGTGTCAAACTTTAATAATGCCTTATACTTATAAAAAAAATATGCTATCTGCCTTTTGCCGAAACTGCTTTTGATTTCTCAATGAAATTTTGAAACATTTCTCACTACATGTAATACAACAATTATTTTGCTTTACCTTTATATGACACGAGGTTCAATATTCTGAACCCCGGGGTATGGTTTAAAATCCAAACGCCCATTTAGTTCGCCCCCTACACGTGTATCGAGTTACAATTGGGCTAATTTTTATTGTGCGCTAAAACAATACGTCATGAAGGAAACAAAGCGACACTTTCATTGACTATTGTTACCGCTTTCAATGATAGCTTCGCGGAGGTAAATTCGTTACAATCCTAAAAACGGACCCTCTCGAGCTAAAAGACCATAACTCCTTCATTTTAATGAAGGAGTTATGGGCCTTTAGCTAGACACGTATGATATGCTTTACCTCATTCGTGGTTTACCGATCTATTACTTCTGGTTTCGACAGGTTGAAGAAATAAATCGAACTGTGAGATATAGGAATTACGGCAAACATACGAGAATGAAATAGAACAAATGTGAAAAATGAATTCAAAAGCTTGACGTAAACAGTGTCTTCATTTTATTCGTCATTTCATCCGGTGAATACTTTAAAAAGTTTTGCGAAGCATTTATTCCAAGCTTAGACTTTTTCTTGATGAAATTAGGTGAAGGGAATTACTTGAGTTCTGTCCAATTAAGGCACAGACACATAGAAAGTTATGTGATTTTCCTTTAGCGGATAGCAATAAAATGACACCCCTCTTCATCTAATACATTGGTTCTTTCCCATGACTCATTTCATGCATGTAATTCAGTGATTGCAAAACATTCTGCGAACTTGCATTTAATTGCACTGACCTTTTTTCCCCATTTTGGAATGCTGAAGAAAATGTTACTTTTAACGATGGGTTTTAGACTCTCGAAAAATACCCTCTATATGAACAGTCGGTAGAATCATCTTACATTTCAATTCAATCACGATCTGTACGCCAATATAAGTTTGGAATAAGCCATTAGTTGGTTTTAGTGACCATATACATGTACATACAGTCGCCAATAAAAATTGATACACAGTATAGCTTTACAATTGCTCTATATTAACCTGCCACATCTGCTGTGGAACCCTTCAAAAACCTCAAAACCATTATGTCGAAATGGTTATTTGCTCTTTAAGAGCAACATATCATTAGGTCACAATCTTGTCAAGTCTATACCACAAAACAAATTGTGGCTTTACTCTCTTAAGTGTGGTATGTTTGAATTGGTTTAAGAAAAGCTGATTTTAAAAAGTAGATAAAATAATGATTTTTGGGTTCAGCTTGTCATCCAAATGAGCATGTATATATACCACGCAGTCTAAACCTGACTAAGATTTATTTTACAGAGTTGAGCTCGGCAAATAACCCGGTTAACCCATTACTAAACGCCAAATTTTCGACTAAAAGAGTTTGCAGATGTCCTTTCAAATGTGATGCAATTGAAAAAAAATCTTCTTATAGGACAGAAAACATTGTGGGAAAAGAAGGAATTGCTCGTCACGAGCATTTTCCATTTTCCCTCAATTTTTCCAGAGTTGTCCGCAACAAAGTTGTTAAATGTCGTTATTGTTTGGTAATGGGTTATGCAGCTCGGTTACATTTATTCCATTTGGGTCGATTCCGCTCCACATACGCACGTGTGGGTTCTTTTCTTACATTTGGCACGAACCTGAAAATTCCTTTCCGCCTATTTCCCTAATATAGTCGGCCTAATTGAATTCAGATTGATTGACAAATTGACATTCTAAATGGCGTGATCTATCAGCTTTACCTCATAGCATTAATTCTTAGTGCGATATAAGAAACGTTTACACCCTTTATATATGAATAATACTGCCGAATGCAACATTATTCCTTATTATCTCGCAGCTGTATTTTTTTAAATAAGAAAAACGAGGATAACATTAAAAAAATACTTGTCTCTTAAATACGTCCATCTTAATAAAAAACAACATTTCTCTACATTGTCCATATTAAATAAGGATTCGATACTTTTTTTGTTTGAAAGGGTACCCTATTATTGTCGGTAGGTTTTTCATATAACCACGTGATTATTACAATATTAGAAGTATTAGACACCTGTATCCATTATAGTGTGTATCTAATAAACAGGTGCACGACAAAATGAGGTCAGGCTAGAGATTTGATCGGTCGCCTTTCTTTATTTTACGAATTCGTTCATGACAATCTAAAAGACCGTTTACTCATTGTTTAAAAACACGAAATATGGCTTCAGTGTATATTGTTTTTCCCCTATATATCTATTAAAATCTCACTTGGTTGAATTGAAGGAGACATTGTCTTTAATCTTAACAGAGACAAAAGCATCCCTCTTTTCTTAATGAGTAACCTAGAAAAAATGAAGATCACCTATGATTACAAATGAAGATAATTGTGCGAATAATTGATATTTATACAGGTTTACGATGTAGCGACAATTTGTTTTACGAACTTATTCTTGGACCTAAAATTGTTTCCACTTCTATATTGAAAAGGTAGAAGTTGTGGTTTATCTATAAGGAATACATATTTATTAAAGACTTTTATTTTAATTTTAGCTGCATGCAAGTTTAACCAAAGAAATGATTGAGACGGATTTAACATCAAACAACAATCTGAATAATCTGATCGGCCTGTCTCCAAGGGCCGTAGACTAACCTTTTCTACACGCAAAATTCTCAACTGTCCCAAATTGAAAGAGTCTGCAGACGACATTTCAAAATGTGATGAAATTGAAAAATACTCTTCTACTAGTGAAGAAAACATTGTAGAAAAAGGAGAGATTGCGCGTCACGAGTAATTTCTCCTTTTCCCACCATGTCTTCCAGAGTAGTAAGCAAAGAACTGGTCAAATATCGTTGCTGTTTGGTAATGGGTTAAACCAGTCATATCCTCTTATAACCTTTGGAAAACTGACTCCTTTTCACGACAACTCACTGCCTCGATTATCTCGATACTTTAAACAATTTATCAAGATAAGTTTTTTTTAAAGACTAAAAAAATACTGCATAGAAATACCGTCCCATATCAACCATTACAAACAGAACGCAGCTCGAAATTAACGAATTTGCGTTTACAGGAGCACGTTCGAAGTCAAGTTTTTATACGAATACAAGAGTGGGCGTTTTCTGTTATTGGAAAAGGATCATTTAGACGAGTTTTATTGCGAGCTTAAAGTATTTCAATTCTAAATTTGTTAAATCATTATTGGGCAATTTAATCCGACAGCTTGGACGATGCGTCTCTATAAAATGGGTCTTGTCTAAAATAGAGAAATGACGGCCTTGACTAATAAACGAATTACGTACCCTTACACATATGAATTAAAGGACACTGGTCCGTTGGTAAAGCATCGGGTCCGGACAACATTGGTCATAGATTCGAATCCTCTGCGTGGCGAGTCCATAAGATATATTCAAACATCGTGCAAAAACGAACTTACACGTTTTGAATGTTTCATTCGAGTATTTGAGTGAAATACAGTCAAACTTGTGTTAAGAGGCCAGCCTATGGGACAGAGTAAATTGGCTGTTTAAGACAGGTTGGCTGCTTAACACAAATTGATGTACACTATAAATCTAACAATGGGACTTTCTGTGGTGGCTGTTTAAGGCAGGTTGGCTGCTTAAAAGGGTGGCTGCTTAACACAAGTTAGACTGTACTATTTTTTTTGTATTCATAAAAGAAGATATAACATGTCTGGGTTACATCGGCGTAAGCGTAATTTTGTAAGGTATCGTATCCGAGTCTTACTTATACACCGTCCCTTTTCAACCTAGGGAGCAAATAAGGACAATTCATATAACGAGAAAGAAAGTTGTTTTTCATTGTTGTTTTATTATCAAGTCAACATTGTGCCAATTAATTTGGCATTCTTGGCTCATGCTCGACGAAGGAAGACCCCGTGTTTTGTTGTTTGTAAGGACTGTGTCCAGGGTACCGTTTTACTAAACAGTTTACGCTTAAGATTTGCGTAAGTCTAAAACAACAATTCCTCTTATTTCAATATTGGACGAAGCAATATTGCAAAGTGACACATCATTGGAATCGTCTCTCCGAGACGCTTCCAATGAAGTGCCACATTGCAACATTGTACTTTCATTGAAGATACTATCCATGTTTATCAATTATGACTTACGCAAACATTTTCCGTAAGTTGTTTAGTAAAACGGGCCCCAGCTGATTAGAACAATGTCCTTGGTCAGCCGGCAGACTGTATCTTACGGATGATAGAAAGTTCACGATCTTGAACGATACGTCTCTAAGCTTCTAATATGATTGCGAATTAGGACTTAGTTCTAGTAATCCCTTATACAAACGATTGCCGCCTTTGTCGGGGTTATAATCGTTGTGTGAGAAAAGGCTTCGGGTCGATTTACGGGTAAATGAAAGTTTATCGTCGTTTGTGATACAACACCGTTTGCAACAATTAGTTAGTTATATCACAAGCGACAACTCAATGGTACATGTAGTTGCACCAATTGTGAAGAGTTTTTAAAAAAGGCGTGTACAAAATAATTCACGCGTAATACGGATGTTTCTTGAATTACCGCCTGTTTTATTAAGTCAAACAATAGTCTTGCACTGGAAGCTCGATTTCTTGTACGGTTTGAGAGAGTGTACTTTAGCCTTTCATGAAACCCTCAATACTGTGGTTGGGTCTGCAATGCCATACTATAAACTTTCTTTCACTGAACACTCAAATTGGTGTACCTTTGCGATAAACAAACTATATTCTTCCACTGAACGATAGGCTTCTTGAACGGCTTTTGAATGACTTACTTTGGTTTTCCACTGATCCCTCGAATTCTTAAATTGTTTTTTGAATGACTTACTTTGGTCTTTCACTGATCCCTCGAATTCTTAAATTGTTTTTTGAATGACTTACTTTGGTCTTTCACTGATCCCTCGAACTCTTAAATTGTTTTTTGAATGACTTACTTTGGTCTTTCACTGATCCCTCGAATTCTTAAATTGTTTTTTGAATGACTTACTTTGGTCTTTCACTGATCCCTCGAATTCTTAAATTGTTTTTTGAATGACTTACTTTGGTCTTTCACTGATCCCTCGAACTCTTAAATTGTTTTTTGAATGACTTACTTTGGTCTTTCACTGATCCCTCGAATTCTTAAATTGTTTTTTGAATGACTTACTTTGGTCTTTCACTGATCCCTCGAATTCTTAAATTGTTTTTTGAATGACTTACTTTGGTCTTTCACTGATCCCTCGAATTCTTAAATTGTTTTTTGAATGACTAACTTTGGTCTTTCACTGATCCCTCGAATTCTTAAATTGTTTTTTGAATGACTTACTTTGGTCTTTCACTGATCCCTCGAATTCTTAAATTGTTTTTTGAATGACTAACTTTGGTCTTTCACTGATCCCTCGAATTCTTAAATTGTTTTTTGAATGACTTACATTAGTATTGCGCTTAACCGTCGTATTCATGAACGGTTTTTGAATGACTTATTGTAATCCCATAGTTTTTAACGGTTTTTGAAGAACTTGATATAGTTGAACCCTCAATATGTTGTACAGTCTGTGAAGGATCTACTTTATTCTTGCATTGAACATTATATTATTTAGCTTATTTTGAAGAACTTTAAAAAGTCTTATACTGAACCCTCGATATGTTTTACGGTCTCTAAAGGATTTACTGTAGTTTCTTATTGAACCTTATATTTATTTAACTTATACTAAAAAACTTGCTTAAGTTCGATAAGTCTAACGTTCTGTAAAGGACTTACTCTAGTATTTAACTGAACCCACGATTGTGCATATCGTTTGGGAAAGACATACTGTTGTATTGAACTGAGTCCTTCATTTGTAGTTCGATTTGGGAAGGAAAGTCCAACAATTTTGTGTACGGTTCGTAAAAGACATATTGTAGTCTTGCACTGAGCCCTTCGTTTGTAGTTCGGTTCGGGAATGGCATAATGTCATATTGCACTGAGCCCATTCGTTTGTAGTTCGGTTCGGGAATGGCATAATTTCATATTGCACTGAGCCCTTCGTTTGTAGTTCGGTTCGGGAATGGCATAATTTCATATTGCACTGAGCCCTTCGTTTGTAGTTCGGTTCGGGAATGGCATAATGTCATATTGCACTGAGCCTATTCGTTTGTAGTTCGGTTGGGAATGGCATAATGTCATATTGCACTGAGCCCTTCGTTTGTAGTTCGGTTGGAAAGTCAGTCAATCCTTCAACGTCACCTGTTGCCGTCGGATCACCCGGTGATGAACTGCGAGTTTACACTAACATGATTCGAGGTGATCATATGCTGCTGTCGGGTTATTAATAGGCCTGTCTATCACAGCGCATACACTTAACACCTTAACTGATTTATATGAGCTAGAATAGGTTAACAGCAGTCGAATATTTGTGGGCGACACTATCTTGTATCACCTCACCTCAGGGGGGGGGGGTCAAACTTAGTATCGAGGGTCCCGGGTATGATCCCCGTTAGGCGAGGTGAAAACTACCAGGTTGAGCCATTAATTCGACGCGAGTACTGGTTTAGTATCCAAAAAGCAGTCATGGAGAGTGAATTCAATAGGTTTCAAGCTTCCGTCACAATCGATATTGAATAAATGAATGAAGACTAAATCTGGAAACATGTTACCAAAGGTCCATAAAAGTCGACATCTGAAAACAGTGTAGCAAAAGGTATCCCACGGGTCCGTGGGACTTAATACTGAATACATAATTACCTTTGTGGCAATAACTTTTGTAATAAAAAGAGTTTTGCGATGATGTTTATTTCAATTCGACACTTACGATTTTAAGCACTGTAGCCATAAAGTTCCTAGATTTGAAATATTTGAAAGAAAAATTGTTTAATGGTTATAGAGTAGTGATTTCATTTTATAGTTTGTTTTAAGTTCTTTAAGGTTTGTCTTCTGTAGGCGCTTATGAGTGACTGCAACAGTCGATATTTGAAAAAAAAAATAACGAGATTAAAGATGTGTGATTGGTTAAAATTAATGAATGAGTAATAATCATGCTATCTTTTTATGGTAAACACGGGTTTCGGTGACCTTTTAGCTGTCGTTGTTCAAAAATGTTGCGAAAGATATCTTTGCTCAAGATGAATATATTTAGCTGACGTCACTTTCATATCAAAGCACTACATCAACGTATAAGTCTGGGCTGAATTAATCGGTTTTTTTTAACTATTTACATATGCTGTGATGTATAGAAAAAAATGACAGCCAAAAGTGAACCAAACATGATATATCTAATACAAACTGTGGCTGTACACGTAGTCTTTATGGAAATATGATGTCTTTCGATGTATCATCATCCTCGAATCATAGTTCGGTAAATCACCATATACTTCAAAATTAACAATGCTCCATTTATCAGAGTTTGAACAATGCTACACAGTGTAGAGAGATCAATCATTTCATGACTTGTTCTTCCGAACCATTATAACTCATTCGTTTTGACCTCGTATCATTTGTATCTATCTATGAAACTTGAAGAAACAAGATCTTTTGCATGTTTACGTTTGGATTTCGTTACGTACGATATCTTTCGTAAACCAGTCAAAACAAAAAAGGTAAAAATTAAATTGCGCAAATTGTTGAATGTTCAGTGCAAGACTATGGTAAGCCATAAGAAAGAGCGAATGGATTACTGTGAATTGGTATTTAACCGCCCCCTCCCTCCGTAAACAATTCTACGATCGATCCGTGTTTTTTACAACGGTCCTGTTTCAGAAAGCAGTCAGTAGAGTCTCTGTAGAAATCCATTTTTGAAAGTGGTTTAAACACCAATTCAGAAAAATTACACACCACGGCTATTTATTTATCCGTGAATCTAATTATCTTATTAGTATACACTATAGGACGAATCAATCACTTCATTAATGATAGTGGGAGGAAAACCGCAACAGAGTCTCTCTCCCACATACATAGACATATGGCGGCAGCCTAAACGCCTTTTACATTTAGATTTCGGCCCCCCCCCCCCGAAAAAAAAAAAGCAAATCAAATAATGCTGTCTCACATAAATTCCACCAAAGCCACAAGCACGATTTACTTAAATAAGCATCGTAAACTAAGGCGATATGCTGTCTACAAGGGTACTTGGTTTAAGACCCGGCATAGCCAATTTTTCTAACCGACGTTAATAAAATAATTGCAACAATATTGATTGATAATGTCTTTGTACGAAAGCAGTAATCTGATCTGTAAGATTATCGTGCCTAACCTCCACGAGGCTTACTTGAGAATGGATGGTTGCGCTGGTTATCGTAAAGTAACTGCATACTGTTTGAAAGGCCACAAACCCCACGTCAGTCAACCAACCCAGAATTCTGTACGAAACAAACAAGATGCATCGATAAAGAGCTTAGATCACTGAACAATGACTTTAGAGCAAAATTAGAAATGATGTGGAAATGCTGGATTTGATTCACCTATACAGTCCAACATAGGAATATCAATTTAAGCGTTTAGTCATTGTGAAAAAAAAAATCCTTGAAGCTTTCCAACTTCCCCTTATAAAAAAACTGGTAACGTCACGCAAACGGAACATTAGAATCATAGTTCTACATCGGACGACTTTCTTATTGCTAATACCTAAAGCATGACATGAAATTTGATGAATTCGAAAGAAAAAAAAAATGAATAAACCACAGCCGCCGATTCTTTATGTTGTGAAACGAAAATGATTGATCGATATGTGAAGAAAAGTCAGTCAAAATGGAGCGAGGATGTTAAATGTACTTGTTTACAGCTGTCTATGATAGCGTCAATGTTTGCTTAGATTTATGTTCAAACTTAATGGCAAATCTTTGTTGAATATTACAAAATAATTCGCTAGGGACAATCCTTTTTAACATTTCTATGTTAGCTCTTATTCCAAATAATCTACCTAGTACCAAAATTGCAATGTTTTTCTATCGACGTTTAACAAAGTCAATATTGATTTGGACATGGTGTCTCTCTTCGAAATAGCATAATGTTTTTAACAAAATTTAACCAACCAATATTTTAATCACTTATTCTATATGCATCAATTTGATTCATTTGCAGCATGAAAATAAATAAATCATGAAAAAATAGGAAATATCTATCTTGTTATTTCCACAAAGATATATAGTTATCATCGCAAATAAAATCAATCTATCGAATGCTTCATAATTGTCATCTGTTATCACTCCCCCTTTCTTACTAAACAATTCAACATAACAAACCGTTTTACTATCAACAAATCTCACTTGGATATTTTCAGAAATCTCTGCGACACCAGGACATCACCCTGATGAGACAGTTAGTCAATATCAACGATAAAATCAAGAGCATCAGCAAGGAGCAGACCTCCGCCAAGAACCGAGCGGCAAAGCGCATGCGCAACCGTACCATCAACATTTCCGCTTCCATGAACCCAACGACGCCATCTTTAAAGAGGCAGACACCACTGGTGAGACAGCAGAGCGTACCGCGGTATTGCGAGGCTATACCGGAAGTCAGAGAGAGGAGAGGGTCCACTTCAAGCGACGGTAAGGGATTGCCATATATTTTAAACATTTGTGTAACTTGCATATTTACTAAATGCTACTTATCACTTATACAATGCCTTTCATAACATCATTACTATTTTAAATCTATTCTGTTATGATATGCACATTACTTTGTATAACAGTACAAATAAAACTTTCGTATTGTACTCTTGTATATTTTCAACATTTTTAGACAGGGTATGAATGATCTGTCAGTTAAAGGTAGAATACTAATTGTCCTCCATTTTGAAACATTTTCTTCGGTCGTTCTCGGTATACATCGGTCTGACCGTATTGAACCGAATGGTTCCGGCCCCGATCGGTGCATACCGAGAAGTACCGAAGTAATCCGACGAAAGAATGTGTTTCCAATTGGCGGATTATGGGTTCTCTACGTGAAATTGCTTTTTACAACGTTTTCAGACAAGGTGTGCTTGACCTTTTAATTTAGGATGGATATCCGCTTATGTAGTTTGCAAATTTACCGGTAGCAAGTTCGAACATCTATGGAGACTCTATGCATCATCGTTCGTCTGGGGCACTGCTGAACATCTCCGATTGTTCTACGTATCGGAAAAATTTTAATTAACACTCACGAAGTTTCAAGGGTTCTCAAAACGCCTTGAAGGTACCTTAGCAAACTTCCTCAGCAATTATATGTCTGCGGAGGTGTTCTAATTATCTTCACATTTCGCTGCATATGTTTCATCAACTTATCTTATAAAGATGGAAATAGGTCTTCAGCATGCTCTTATTCTCATGCTTTTAGTCTCATGTTCTATGTTCTCCCCCTTGCAGACGAGTCTACCGACGGATCCCTCAGTGGAAGTCTGACGTCACTCGACGAAGATGACGTCATCGATAACGCCGACAGCGTATCATCCGCCATTCCCGTATTTCAGTCACCCATGCTACAGAGACAACGTTCCCGATCAATGCAGGCGCAAGTGCTCAGTCGACGAGTCTCCGTCCCGAACCGAGACACGAAATTCGAAGTCGTTTTAAACAGAAACGTGGAGCTGTGGAAAACATCCAACAGCGAGTCCGTTTTCAGTGACGAATCGGAAGAAGAACTTGTTTTGTAGAAGATAAGAAACCTTTCCCGACGACCTTGATAGATTAGTTCGCATCAAGGGATGGCATATATGTGTCAAATAACGCAACACTATTGTTGTTACTGTTGTTTTCTATAAAGCATTTACTTCGACCGTTCTTTGTCATTGAATTTAAAGAACATGACTTTGAACGTTTATTACTTTTGCGACTTTGCTTCTAGTCTTTTTCTACCATCGTGAATCTCTAAATACGCACACACACCATCATGTGTTAAGCGAACGCCTTTCATGATAACCAGCTTATATACGGTTAATACGATTTTATACTTTTAGAAAAAGTTAAATAATTCACTTCAATCTAAAATTTCATTTTACAAGGAAAAAAATGTTATTTTTTTTCTCTCTCTTCTTTAATTTGAATTCGTAATTTCGTATATCAAAACATTTTATTTCAGGACTCTAACATCATTGACAACGAACACCTCTGTGATCGAATAATTTGATAAACAATACATCATTTGTCAAGATTTTAAGATGGTCGAAAAAGACTGCGTTTAGCATTTTTTAAACGCGGGCAAGCATTTAAGTTGTCTTAGCTTTCATCTCATCCTAATCCTTCTCTAACCTTTACGTTTGTGTTTGTGTAACGTGTATCGTCTACAACCTACTACAAAACGTCTAATCTCGGAACAAAATAAAAGATACAAATAAATAATACACGTAATTTGTATTATTTCCTTAAGACTATTAGAACTAACACCTAACTACTAGACTGCCACTAATTTTGCAAAACATTGTATCCAAATTAATTGAACGCTTACGATAAGAAATAACAGTCATATGGAGCCTTTATAAAATAAATGGAATGAAATATCAATTTTGAAAACGTAAACGACTTCTAAGGCCTCTGGTTACTTGAATGGCCCCTATTCGCAAGTAGGACTAGTGGCTGATCAGGAACCAAATAAAGAGTTTACATCTTAAATATAGGTAACTCAAACCAAAGGCAGAAAAACATAACATCCCCTCCGAGATTCTTGTTCATTAATTTTGTTGTTGATTATGTCATGTTTATTGTGTCTTTATTATGTATGCTGTATGCCTTGTCCCAGCATTTAGAAGAGCACTTAAACCAGAGGTGAACACTTGTTTCATTTGATTCTTGATTTTACAAGACCCTGTTCGACTTGGTGAATTTAGGGTCGGAAGGAAATGAAGAATTATATTAAACACCAACTCATGTTGATCGAGTCGTATTGGCACAAGTAGCCAGAATCACTTACTATGTCAAAAAGATGGCTGTCTCGAAAATGAGTAATGAATTGATCAATCATGAGCTGGTATCAACAAAACGAATCTGGGTGGAGATTGCTCTCAGTTTTATATAGTTGGGACAAAGACCCGATTTCATTTCATGTTTAAGGTTCAGCCAAATATTGGCCGTACCTCCATCATTTGTTTGTTTAATTTTATATTTTGAGTCTTTTGAGCCGTTATTGTGCTTGATATTTTGGATATATCAGTCAAAGGTATTTCTTTACGTGAGTTCATATTCTTGACTTGCGGATCCGTTGTTGTTGATGAGGTAAAATATCCAATTTGTTTTGAAGAAATTAGATCGTTATAACAGAGCAGAACATAGCTTTTGAAATCAGTACATATGACATAGTCACATAACATAAGAAACACCATTTTTTAAAACGATATGATGTACTGGTTTATGAGGTAGCATCCTTGAATCGGTTCCGCAAGATTACGGACCAATATACGCTTACAAAGTTAACAGAGGTGTCCCGAATGCATTCCCACATCGTTTGAAAACTTTATGAGCAACTGTATGTCTACAGATCCGAAATATTTTTGACTACCGCATCGATACTAACCCAGTCATTGGTTCATATAACATTTCATCTTTAATTGATTCATTTTACGAAATTGTGGAATTGATATTTATGTCATATATTTGTCAGAAAATATGTAATCGATCAGTCAGTATCCATAGGGGATTTCGATAAGATGGAATCGATAGTTCATCTCCAACACTTATCATACAGTTTCGGCTCACTGGACAATATTTACATAGATAGCGTTGTTATTCTTTAGTTTTGCTTACATGTATGTTATCGCTGTTTGTTAACCGAAGTTTAATGGTCATACGCAAGATAGATAAGGCAAGTCCTTCTTCCTGTTAAAGATAAGCAGTAGTTCAAGGGACATACTTAGAACGTTTTAAGAAACATTCCACCTTTTGAGTGCAAAAACATTAAAGGTTATTTGAATCATTCAATGTCAGTCCGAACCCACATTGGAGGTCCACGATTTGTTCGCACGTAAGGTGATAACGATGTACAATACCAGTGCAAATCGTTTAACACTACTATGTAAACAAATAAACAAGCATTGTGTGTATGCTTAACATATTGAGATGAAACAAATACCTCCCTCATATTAAAAAAACTATGGGCGTTTAAACTCAATCTATTGGAAATGTATACCAATACAAATCCATTCATAAAACAGTTAACAAATAACTCTAAATGTTTAGTTCCCATTCATTGTAATAAGCTGCTCCCAACTTGTTTGTTATTACTTTTGAGAATCTTCCAAATCATAAGATCATAATCGATCATAGATAAGATCTACTTTATCTTTTTTGAAAACAACTACATATATGTTTAGGTAAGGCGATACAGATAACAAAACCTTTGTTAGACTATATAACAATTACTATTAGCAACTTCGATATTGGGGTTATTCAATGCAAAATGTCTTTTCGAAAATTTCCCATCGAACAAACTAGAAAAATAAATAAATATAATGGCTTTAATGAATAATAATTAACGCATTCAATAATCAAGTGTTTATCAACGAGTACTCTTGGAAAGGTGTGGCCGATGTAAAAGAATATATACCAGCAGACCGCCTTCAATGCATAGAATGAAGAGAAAAGTTTTCTCCTTATCATTAGAAATAAATCGTTGTGAGAAAAGAACACGATTTTTCATTTGAACACAGTGGTTTCCTAAGCCCTATGCAGTAAGACTTGTTTTTTTTTTGGGGGGGGGGGGGGTGTTTAGTGATGGACATTTGTATGCTATCAGCCTTATCTATTTTTCTTGTTGTATGACCAAAAGCTGTTTATATCATCCAGATTGCACGATAAGGCAACAAGGCTAAGTGTAACTGCGTAAAACATCGTATCAGA
This sequence comes from Cerastoderma edule, assembly GCA_947846245.1. NCBI lineage: Eukaryota > Metazoa > Mollusca > Bivalvia > Cardiida > Cardiidae > Cerastoderma > Cerastoderma edule. The sequence continues at coordinate 24,603,339 of OX401407.1, read as the reverse complement.
TCGACCTGTATAGGCCTATCCAGACCTTTACATTCCGTTATCGATTGAAGCGCAATGGAAGTTAATGTTCGGATGAGACATTTTACAGTTAGGATGACTGATACATGTTTACGTGGAACCAACTTGCCTTGTTTCCTATCGAAGCGACTTACACAATTTTCAAAAAAACAACTTTAAAAACTCAATACCTCCAATACTTTGATTTTATCTCGACTCGAGATCCATGTAGATATAGTGTCTTAGTTCTCGATTGAACCATTATCGACGGGGCATCTCTTAATGCCGACCCCTAAACGCATTGTTCATCTATCATCTAGTTGTCTGCTGAACTAACAACGTACTAATTTATCTCATACCACATGTCAATCATTCGACAAGAGACACTAAAGGACGCTTATCTACGATCTTCGACTTGGGGTATTTCAAATATATGATACAAAGGTTAAGATGAATGAGCGTATTCGTGTTTTTTAACAATATTTTTTTTCAACAATTTTTTAAATAAATCCCATGTTGTTGGTACTCATTAGAATCGTCTCTTCGAGACGATTTTAATGAGTACCAACAACATGGGATTTAAAGGAAAAATAAAAGAGTTAACAATGCGAATACGCTTTTTGTCTGCGCCTGTAAATGAATACCTTAATCTATTTTGTATCGTTATGTATGATGTATACAATATTTTGGCTGTTTGAAGTAAAAGAACGATTAAAGAGCCGACGTTCAAAGACAACAAACATTCTGGTATAGTTTGAACTGTGATATAAGAATAGGAAAGAAACTCTCTGAAATGAAATTACATGAAAGTCTTAATATTTTAGCTTTGAAAACTTATTCTGGCTTAAGCATATTCAATATGTAGGATTCTAAAAATAATGGTAAAAATGTTGGAAAAGAGGAACTAATCGAATGATAAGTTGCTCTTTTTTTCCTACTCCTGTACTCTTTTCAGTGATGATGAATTTGAAAATGTTGATACTTTGATGCAATGTAAAAAGTCTCTACGAAATACTTCACAACTTGCAGACACCTAAACTTACAGGGTGTTCTTAAATACGGACAAAACTCCACACCTTGTTAATTTAAGACAAGAAAAACATCTTAAAGAACTTTACCAGAATAAAGAATTGTCTTTAATGGCGTTTTGTTCTCACCCAACTTATTTGGACAATGTTATCTTTTGCAGACGTGTTTTGTTGATTTTATTTTGCTTCATGTGGTTATTTATATATCTCTTTTATCCATATACTATCTGTTAAACAATTCGAATTGTATAGCGCTTTAGGTGCTGAGTAAGATTAATAAGTCCTCTATCGCACTTCAGTCTTATACCAATCTGTATAATGTATACAGTCGTATTGTTTAACAAAATTATTGTAAACCATACATACACATTGTACACATATATACGTTTTGTTTGTTGTTACTTGTCCGTCTGCAAACGATACCCTATTGTCAAACTATATTACAATGTGACGCCTACCTTTACAAAATTGAAGTTGCTTTACACAAATAAATGTTTATAAACGTTAAAACCAGATTTTGTGTTGTTTTTTTAGTAACATGTTGTTGATGTTTGACTGGACAAGACGTAAATAAGTGAGCTCCAAACTCAATGGCAATTTATTGGCGAAAAAGATAGCTTTGAGTCTTGAAAATTTGCACAGGACTGCTTTATAAAGAAATCAATGAAATAAGTGAGTGCTTCTTTTCGTAACATTTTGTGATATGTGACTTTTGATTTCGAGTCATTCGATAGTGTTACATATCTGGGTGGGGTACGGAAAAACATTGAAAAAAGAGGCCCCCCAAGGATATGGTCAAGACTTCCTCACGCTTCACTGATTCTGAGCTGTTCTTACGACTAAATGCAGTTGTTATAACGGCTCACTAATCATGGTCAACGTATTCCTGAAGGGAGACAACTTGTAAAGGCCCATCGGAATTTATTGTATACATGTATCATGGCAACAGCAACCAATCTAAGTCAGCGCTCCAGACTAAAAATGAACGAAAGATTACAGAAACCAAAACATGAACTGATTGACGACTCCGTCTATACCGAATATGATGACACGGATCTCAACAGTGAATAAGCGAGTGGTCGATGGATCCTGCGAACGGGGGAACGCTACTTCATCGGATTCTGGCACTAAGCGTCAAACCGAAACTGACGAATGTAATCCCCCAGAAGATTCGAACAAAGACAATCGTACATTCGCCGAAGTTGCAAAATCTCCCCTTAAAGCCACGTCTGACATGACAACGACTACAACCACTACTGCACCCAAAACTAAGGAAAACCCGATTGCACTCAAATATAAGGCCCAACGAGCAGCCGTTAGTAATAGTTTGCCAGGACGAGGCGTTAATGCGGACCTAACTTCAGGCGTTTTGGGTATTGAGTTCAGATCAGAGCATTCATTACCATTGTTCCTTTTTTGCATGTATATGCCTTACGAAAACGACGTTAAACCATATAGGGATGTACTGCGAGAAATAGAGTATTTATACACCCTGCATTCTAAGATCGGCAACATTGTCCGTGGAGGCGATTTTAACGCAAAACTCTCAGTGGACTTATCCAATCGAAACGACAAATCCTCGATTTTGTCTGAATTTACAAGGATACATAACTTAGTATCATTACAAGCGGCCGTAGGAATGTCTTCAGAATACACGTTCATTCCAAAGAAAGGTCCATCGATCATATTCTGATAGAAAAAGAATCTGTCAAGCACTTCTCGAAATTTCGAATATTAGATGAGTGTGACATTTTAACATCAGATCATCTGTCGATTATTTTCTCCGTCTCTTCCCCGCCATTTTCCGAGCCATCCATCAGCTCAAGACGATGCGTCGCATGGAACAAGTGTACCGAACGCCACATATCTGCGTACCAATCAGAATTCTCTACTGGCGTGAATAAGATAATGACAAAGCATTACGAGGTCAAGGAAGACGTCATTTATTGGTTAAATGATAATATCGTTGATATAATTACGCAAGCCTCGACCCATCTACCCACGAGTCCCTTTAACAAATATGCTAAACCACACTGGTCTACAGATGTAAAAGATTCTTACGCAGAGGCAAGGAACTCACGCAAAATTTAGTTCAATGAAGGTAAACCTAGAGGAATAGCGCCTTCCTTTTTAGCGTACAAGAAGGTGAAAACTACATTTAGACGCACAGAACGACGCTCTCGGGAGAAACATGAAAACGCGATTTACGATGAGCTCAATCAGACGGCAGAGCTCCATTACCGAGTATTCTGGAAATTGTTATAAAAAAACAAGTTGACGAAACTTTGAAACCTGTTCAAAACTCATAGTTGAACATAATACATACGATCATAGTCAAGTGCCAAATGGCTTTAAAGAATATTTTATGAAAGTGTTTGACAACCCTTGCAATGATGAAACGCTTAAACCATCATTTCTTAACGAGCTCTCAGAGTTCCTAAACGCCAACGAGAAGCCCCAATATTAGGAACGATAACCGCGATTTTGATGCAAATGAAGTCGAAAAAGTCATTTTAACTCTTCCCCATCGCAAATCCCCGGGTAATGATGGTATTCTCAACGAACACATACTAACAGCAGGTCAAAGCATAGTTGAAGCATTGGTATTCTTGTTCAATACTATCGTTAAAACCGAGCAGATTCCAAAGAAATAGCAAACGAGTGTTCTCATACCTATCTACAAGGGTAAAGGAAAAGATAAGTCTGATCCATCTAGCTATCGCCCAGTGTCTTTAATACCTTGCTTTAGCAAGATTTTTGAAAAATGTCTTATATATAGCATCAGCAAAGGTTAACTTTTCTTGTTCCCAACAACATGGTTTCCAAAGAGGTCTTAGCTGCATTACAACTGCGTTCAACGTACAGGAGACTATCATTTTTAATACCGAACGTCACAGTGACGTTTACGTCGCATCACTCGACCAAAAGGGTGCATTTGACTCTGTAAGGCACACATCAATGTTGTTAAAACTTGGACGCCTGGGACTAGTAGGTAAACTTCTCCGAATCATACAGGCTACTTATTCTCAGTTGAAATGTTCAATACGCCATGCACAACAGACTACAGAACGATTTGATGTAGTGCGTAGTGTACGTCAGGGAGGCGTTCTGTCCACATTTTACTATCTCTTCTACATCAATGAACTAGTAACGGATTTAGTCGATATAGTCTACATATACTGTCTAACATGGAGACTTGATATTAATGTCAGAAAATCCAACACTATCGTTTTTAGCCGAAAACGACATGAACCCCAAATTGGTTTTATGTTTGGTGAACTGTTTTTCGAACAAGTCAAAACAGTCACACACTTAGGAATCACGCATAGTTCGAATCTGAAACAGGGTGTCCGAATAGATAGCCGCATCCAGAATTGGTCAAGGTATTCATCCTCTCGGTGTTAACCCGCTAGTATCGGTATGTTTATATAAAAAGATCGTACTTCCTACCCTACTTTACGGGTCTGAACTTTGGAAAGATATGCTCTCGTCTGACATCAAACATCTCAATAAAGTTCAGCATTTTGTTTCCAAGAAACTTCGGGGCTTTCCTATGAGAACCCGATCTGACATAGCGGAATCAATGGTTGGCCTATATAGAATAATTACAGAGATTGACAAATGAAAGCTGATGTTCTTACACAAGATGGGTGGGGTGTGTGGGTGTGTGTGTGTGTGGGTGTCGTACCTTTCTCTCCACACTGTCTTACCTATCTCAGCTTTCTCTCCACACTATCTTACCTTTCTTTCCAACTTGTCTTACCTATCTAACCTTCATTTCCAGCATGGCTTACTATTATCTCCACCCAGTCTTACTTTTATCTCCACCCTGACTTACCTTTATCGCCACCCTGTCTTATCTATCTTACCTTTATCTCCACCCTGTCTTACCTATCTTACCTATCTTACTTTTATCTCCACCCTGTCTTACCTATCTTACCTTTATCTCCACCCTGTCTTACCTATCTTACCCTTATCTCCACCCTGTCTTATCTATCTTACCTTTATCGCCACCCTGTATTACCTATCTAACCTTTATATCCACCCTGTCTAACCAATCTTACCTATCTTACCTTTATCGCCACCCTGTCTAACCTATGTTACCTTTATCGCCACCCTGTCTTACCTATCTTACCTTTATCCCCACCCTGTCTTACCTATCTTACCTATCTAACTTTTATCTCCACCCTGTCTTACATATCTTACCTTTATCTCCGACCTGTCTTACATATCTTACCTTTATCTCCACCCTGTCTTACCTATCTTACCTTTATCGCCACCCTATCTTATCTATCTTACCTTTATCTCCACCCTGTCTTATCTATCTTACTTTTATCTCCACCCTGTCTTACCTATCTTACCTTTATCTCCACCCTGTCTTACCTATCTTACCTATCTTACCCTTATCTCCACCCTGTCTTATCTATCTTACCTTTATCGCCACCCTGTCTTACCTATCTAACCTTTATATCCACCCTGTCTAACCAATCTTATCTATCTTACTTTTATCTCCACCCTGTCTTACCTATCTTACCTTTATCTCCATCCTGTCTTATCTATCTTACCTTTATCTCCACCCTGTCTTACCTATCTTACCTTTATCTCCACCCTGTCTAACCAATCTTACCTATCTTACCTTTATCGCCACCCTGTCTTATCTATCTTACCTTTATCTCCATGCTGTATAACCTATCTTACTTTTATCTCCACCCTGTCTTACCTATCTTACCTTTGTCTCCATACTGTATAACCTATCTTACTTTTATCTCCACCCTGTCTTACCTATCTTACCTTCTTTTTGGAACATATCACATTCCTTCATTCCTATTACCCTTTTATTTCCTCTCTACATACCTAAGTCCATTTCTTACCCATTTCCACGTTTGATCAATTACCTGTACGCCAGTGAGAATCGAACTCACAACCCCTGCTTTATGAGAGCAGTGCTCAACCTCTGAGCTATACCGGCGGATGTTTATTACTTCATCGATTTATATATTTGAATTTTATACATTAGACTACAACCATGAATTATTGTTTGGGAGAAAAATATTAATTCCATTCGGACCAAGTATGAATCGAACCCACAGTCTCTACTTTATGAGAGTTGTGCTTAACCTCTAAGCTATACTGGCAGACATTTGTCCTTTCATTTTTAAATTGTTTTATAGTTCATTTCATTTGTTCAAAAGCAATAATCAACTGCTTTGAGGAAAACCATTAACTTAGTTTGGTCTTTTTGGGAATCGAACTTATTACCCCTGTCTTATAAGAGGCGTGCACAACCACTGTGCTATAGCGGTAGTTATCTTTGACATCATTGAGAAATATATATAAACATATCAGATTTATATTCAAGTAGTAATAAACCTATGAATCAAAAGATTGTTTCTATTTGGCCCCAGTGCGATTCGAACTTGAGAGCCCTGCATTAAGAGAGCCGTGCTAAACCACTGAGCTAAACATTCGGACACTTTTCGTTGCTCTAACAAATGCATATTAGGCTAATTGTGAAAGATTATCTCCATTTCGCCCTAGGGAGAATATAATAAACATCCCTTTCCTTATGAGAACACCACTATAGCCACCGAACTTTGTTCAAAAGAAGAAACATAATATCCATTTTGGCCAAGAAACTTGAACCTATGACCCTCCTGTGTGTCTGTATATGTGTATGTTTGTGTGAATGTCTGCGCGTGTGGGGGGGGGTGAGTGTGAGTGTGTGTGTGCTACGAGAAATCATTTCTTGTGGGTTTTTTCCTACTTGGTTTTCATATTTTCATTTATATTCTTCTCATTTCTTTACTTATGTTTTGTAAAAGAAATCTTTATACTTTGATCTATCTTCAATAAAGGAGGCAATAAAGAGATTTATTAATTGATTGATTGATTGGTATATCTATTTTTTGAGTGATAATTGTTTGATTATTTAATGGTCGATTACTTATCTGATTGATTTGCTGATTGATTGATTGCTTGCTTGCTTGCTTGCTTGCTTGCTTGCTTGCTTGCTTGATTGGTTGATTGATTGATTGTCAATCATTTTCATTGATTGGTTGATTGATCGATTAATTATACGATCGATTGATAAATTTATTGAGTATTTGGAAGGGTCCATTAATATGCCATCCAGTGCTTATAAATGGAACCAAACTATGATATTCTTCAATTGACGCCATAGGATCCATAAGGTTAGGGTTAGCGTAGAAAATTTGATCCCGGTATATCAAAATCACAGCCTACTGATTCATCGTAGGATCATCAAAGAAAAGACTCCATATTTCTAGCCTAAAATTGATAGTATACACACGAAGAATAAGCACTTAAAGGAAAAGCTGAAAACAATATCGAGAAGAAAACAAGGTAGGATTGAGGCCTTTCACAGGCTCGTATAGCGTGGGGTCATGGTCCGTGTGTATAACCCGCATTAGGACCAGGGTACCGTTTTACTAAACAACTTACTGAAAATGTTTGCGTAAGTCATAATTGATAAACATGGATAGTATCTTCAATGAAAGTACAATATTGCAATGTGGCACTTCATTGGAAGCGTCTCGGAGAGACGATTCCAATGATGTGTCACTTTGCAATATTGCTTCGTCCAATATTGAAATAAGAGGAATTGTTGTTTTAGACTTACGCAAATCTTAAGCGTAAACTGTTTAGTAAAACGGTACCCAGGACCTTAGGCTTAGGCTTGTATGGATACATATATGATTCTTGGCACAACCTGTAACGACACTTTGTCCATTTCGTTCACATTTCCTGATCGGATTGTTGAACACAGATAACTTATCACCTAACTTGTCATTGAAGTTTGAACATATTCATCTATCAAATAAAGTTGAAAACAATATACAAATAAATATCCCAAAAGAAGAGAATCGATTAGGATTGAAAGCTGAAGTCCTTTCCCTGTTTGGACAATGTGCTTTTCGTTCTGATTCCCGTGTATTCTTTGAGGCTTAGTTAAAGGTCGATAGGTGAGCAATACTCATTAATTAAGTGATGCCGTATTTGCTTTCGTTTTTTCTTTCTTTCTACTTTTTTCATTTATCTATGTTCGTTTTGTTTAAGCCATGTTCAGATATATTACATTGATCCATCGGTCCAGACTGAGAACACGCTTTCTCGCCATAAACCAATCCCAAGTAACGAGTTTGAGGTACAAGGAAGAAATAGAACTCTCTGTTGTGTGCATATTCTTGTCATGTCTTGATCTTTGTATCGAATGCACAACCACTCTTCATGAGATTGGTCCTTTGACTATGCACCATTGATATATGATACGTTGTCACATTTTGCTTTTAAAGATCAGCGTGATCAGGGACGTTGTGACAGCGACAATGACAAAAATATCGTAATGTAGGCGTCCAGCCCTAAATACACATTGAATATCTGGTTTTAAAAGCTTCCAACATATATCTTACAAGGAAATCAATTTGAATGCGCCTGCTACATTATCTCGTAAAATAAAATGCTATTTGGATACGAATGTTACTTGTTTATTGAGAGTTCAACACAAATACTGGTAGGCCCATCGGTCCCTCGTGTTTGCAGTGGAATTCAACCTGATTTGCACCGATAACTTTAAACCCGTTTGAGTATAAACGCGTTTACTTGAGTGTTAAAAAATACCATTTCTTTTGTGTCAAACACATATAACTTCGTCACACACGCGACACGGTCTGCATTTGGCTAAGATCAACCAGAATAAATGCTACCAGCAAATCATTTTAAATCAACATCAGTGGACGGCAAGAGGCAAATTGACGTTACACAACAAAATAAAATTTGATAAATGTTTTTATGCGTAACAACCCACCTGCGCATACATCAATTCCACGTGTTACCAGGGTTTTCGAAAGTTTGATAAATCTGAACGTCAAAACTTCGGAAACATGGCATACATTTGGACCAATATGGTCCGGCAATAAAACTGACCACAGCTTGACCGTGGGCTAACAGGCTTGGCAGCTAACGACCAAAATGTCCACTATATAAACAGACCCGTAACTGACTGACCATCATACAAGCGTGGAATTTAGAGAACCAAGAACATCTAAGAGGTATGTTGAATCTAGAATAGCACTTTTATTTATTTTGTTTCAATACGTTTTTGCGTTTTAGCACAATGAGGCTGTTTATATCTATGAGGTTCAGAACATAATGTTGTATTTATAGGACTTTTATTGTTTCCATGTTGTTTAGATCCTACGCCTATCGTCGTTTCTATTTAAACAATATAACCCACAAATTGGCGGGAGTACTGGTATACAGTGAACCCTCGTTTATCCGGACCCCGATTATCCGGATGTCTCGCAATCCAAACAAATTTGTAAGGGAACGGAATTATTGGACCAGTTTATTGCAGACGACTTTTGAAAATATTGTGGGTAAAGGAGAAATTGCTCGTGACGAGCAATTTCTCCTTTTCCCACAATGTTTTCTGCCATATCAGAAGATTATCTTTGAATTTCATCACGTTTTGATATGTCTTCTGCAAACTCTTTCAATTTGGGACGGTCGACAATTTGGCGTTTGCTAAAGGGTTATAAGTATACACCGCTCATACAGACCGTTTATGTCTTAATGTAAATAAGAACATGCTCTGCTTCATTAGTCCGGATTATTCGGTAAACCGGACATTTTGTTGGGAACGGACGTGTTCGGATAAACGAGGGTTCACTATAGTATCCAGGAAGTAGCCATCGAGAGTAGCTTTGAACGTGCTGAAAGCTTCCTTTACAATCGATTAAAAACAATAAGGTAGACATGGTAAGACAAAAAGGTAAATATACTTCCTCACCAGTATTGTACGCTCATCTAAACTGGCTAATTGCTTGTTTGGAAAATAGATTGACAAGGTTTGATATAATATAATTTGTTCTATTTCAATGGCATCAAATACACATTGCATATTTAATGTGCTGATGTTACCTTCAAATCTGATATAGAATCTAATGGTTTAACAAATTTCATAGAACACTTTAAAACGATAAAATCCTTGAACACTTAGTTTGATTCAAGTGTTATGTCTACATTCGTAGCAATTTTTATTACGAAATGAATGCCTTTCAATAAGCTGAAAGCCTAATCATTTCAGTGTTCATCTTTATACTGTGACTCGACGAAATTGCGTGCACCTTTGATAAATGATAATATATAATAAGCAATGGTCGTTCATCGACCGACTGTTAAAAATAAATGATTAATTATGATTTGATTGAAATTCTGCAAGATCATTGCAGCTGTGCGATGCATTACTTAGACCAAAGAAGGTTTCTGTGTATGTCTTTGCTAAGATCGATAGATAACGCATATCAAATATCTAAACGCCTATTAGTCTTTGTTCTTGAAAAAGTATGTTGCTTTTTAACATACCTGGTTGAGGAATTGATAAAGAAATGTGATTTAAGAGCGGATTTTTTTAGTATTAAAAAATATTATAGTGCATCATGTGTCAGCTTCTTAAAACGACAATATCGATAAAGATGAATAAATCTATGCTCGAAACCCATGCTTTTTTGTAATTCATGACCAATTTATGACAAAATCGCTTATAGTACATGTGCTATAATAAAAAAATAAATGTATCAGGTGAAAAATCTCAAGACCAGATAAATGGGCCGTATATTGTATTGTAGATAGTATACATGACGCTATGTTGTGTGGACATGCAGAATTACTGACGCATTGGTTTTGCTTAAACAATTATCACACGCACATACTTGATAATAATTCGACAGTCTCATGAAGGCTATAAATTTTCAAGCGACGAGGGTAAAATCCATTCAATGATAATTGTCACAAGCCTGTTTATTTCATTTTAGATATCATCATACATACCTCAACAATGAGACTGATCATCGTGGTTGCAGCTTTTATTGCAGCGGCATCAGGTAAGTTTGAGAAATACCCCTGTCACGTTCTTCATAAAGTCTTTGTCAATCGGAAATCATTTGCATGTCTTGGTGGTTTTTCACTCGAATGTGCGTGTGATTTTCTATTTCCTACGCGAAAAAGGAAGTTTAATTTTTCAATTTGCCATGCTCTTCACGTTTGTTAAATAGAATACCTTTTAGTTATGGTGCATTGTACTGTATACTAGAAATCGTCATAATACAAGAATTGTCGTCCATTGACTGTGTGATATCAGCTTATAACTTTAATATCGAGTGTGAAAAGGAAGGACTAATTTACCAAACATACAGTAACACATGCACATTTCCCGGAAAGTATACATGTACACAAATGATATGCCCATGCTTTTTTCGTTTGAATCCATTTCTAGGTAAGATGTTGAATATAAAGTTGGATTGTGTCCTAAATTTGTTGAAATTATCCGGATAGGATTAGGATTATGATCCGAATTGTCTTCAAATTATAATCCGATTCGCTTTCAACTCACCGGATACCATTTCCGATTCAAAACACTAACCATTTATTATCTTTATACATTATACTTTATACATGTATTTATGAGAATTTTGGGTTAAGTTAAAATGTATTTATTATTTTGCTCTTGTTGTATGATAATGTAAGGTATGTAGAGGAGTGGCCCCTCCCGACCCTCACATACCAATTGACGGGGGGAATAAAGGGGTTAGAGCTTTGAACTTTAACTGAAAAAAAAATAATTCTTTATACATTTCATCATTTGACAATTAGGGCTCTGAAAATAAGGTTGCACCCATCTGATTGTAGCCTTATAGTACATACATATAACAAGATTAGTTATTTACAGAATTGGAAAAAAATGCCAAGAACTATATTGAATATTTAAACAACAAGACATCTTTAAAGACTCAAGATAGAATGCGACTCATTTGCAACAAGCAATTTCTCCTTTTGCCACAATGCTTTTTGAGAGTCGTCTGCTGCAAAACGCCAAATCATAGCGCTAGGTAATGTGTTAATTCACTATATTACCGATGCAATCCTACTTGCAGGCGCCGCCGTGTGCCCTTGTCCAAGGAACCTCGACCCTGTATGTGGAAGTGACGGTGTAAAGTACGACAACAAGTGTCTCATGAAGTGTCAGTAAGTATATGAACAGCTTTATCCTGTCGTCAGGACAATTTACAGACCGATAACAGGGTGCCGTTTTAAGAAAAAGTGTTATCCGTCACTAGATCACGTGATCGATGCGCACACTTGTCAGTATAGATTTTCTGTTTAGTTTCGCGTTTTTCGAGTGTTTGATTTCATTTTCTGTTTGTTTATTTGAATCCATATAGGTAACAGAATAGATTGCTGGTGTCTTTAGAAACGGTAATCAACATCGGCTTCGGATTGTTATCCAATTCGCCTTTGGCTCCCCGGATAACATTCCTACGCCTTGCCCGATAACGTCTCCGATTAACGACACAAACCATATGTTCTCTATTTTTAGTCACTTCAAGGGATTGATAATACAACAAGTTGCCACTGCGTTGGTTGGTTAAATCGGGGTTTAACACCATTTTAACAGTATATAAGTCATATTGTGGCGGTCAATACACCTATCCATGTTTCTTGTGTTACCTCGCCAGTTTTGTTAAAGATCTAATAAATTACCTAATCCACTAACTGCTCTTCTACATGAATCTAAATGATTGTTGGTGAGAGACGCACAAATCATGTCGCATTGACCTCATAAACCGCCGGAAAGAATATAAGCCGAGCCTGAACTCGAACCAAGGACCTTTGTATTCCATGACGGACTAATTACTGACTAATTAAATGGGGTGGCAACATCTGTAATACAGGTTTAAATGTCCTTTGTATAGGATAATGCATTTCATGTATTCTCTTGAAGGTTTATTTTTACACGGATTATCTCTTTTTTTTTTCGATTTAAAACCTTATGTCTAAAGACACTCAGCTGATTCGAGAGATGATTGTTGTTTGCAATAGAGACTAGATAGAACGTATGGATATATTCGTGACGGCCATGATATGACTGAAAATATATATGGAAACGTCCTTAAGTCAATGACTCGATTGTCAATAAATTAATACATATATAATATTAACATACTAAGTCTTTAGTTAAAATAATCGAGTGGGGAGAACTTGCAAAATATAGTTGGGCTCTTTGAAAAAGCAAAAAGGTGGATGTTACGAGCATGTTAACAAAGGTGGGCTATCACTAAAGTTGGTAGTCTTTGGTTGATAATAACACGAGGTTAAAAGTATTGCTGATCGTTTCAAACAAATAAATCATCGAATCAAAGACTCACCTACTCGCTTAGTCGATCTGTACATCAATCACTTGACTTATTAATTAACTAATTCGTAAATCAATCAATGGATGAAGCAATCAATCAAGCAGTCAGGAAGTAACGGAACGAACGATATTTTCGAAATGAAGCTGGCCTTGGGAATCCGACATGATTAATGAAAAGCGATTGCAATAAAAAATGGACGCAATACGTACTCAAGTATAATCCAATTTGGCATGCATAAATGTCATAAGGAAATCGATTTTAAGTACTCTATTTCATGGGGTTAACTCCGTATTTTAACGTAATTAATTGGTTATATAACTCGCTTATTCATGTTTCCTGAATCGTTAAACAGTAGTATTAACTCATATTATTCGAATCTATGTTTACAACTTTTCGTGTCTTGCAAATAACGCATGATTATAGCATAAAATGGCACAAATAAGTAACGCATACATTGCGAAGATGTGTTGAAAACCTCTCCTGTCCCGCAAACAATGCATGATTATAGCATAAATTGACACGGGGGCAATTCATACATTTATAAAAATGTGTATTATGTTGACAATTTATAATATAACAAGAGAGAAGAAAGATTATCAAGGGAAGATCTTAAGCAATTCGGCGTGAAATACAGTGGTCTTCAGTGAGGATAGGTACGTAGGGATCAAGTTACTTTTACTGTCTGCTTTTCCATTTCTCTGTCATTTTACTTTTTCGTGTTGTATAGTTAGAATTGATGGGTAGCTGACAATGTTGATCATTTGTGTTCTTTATATTTTTATTTGTGTGTAGGGATGGTATTAACATATTGTACTTCATTTTTAAGAAAGATTGAATTTGGGTAAAGTCGTAGGAAAGGTGGTGCAAATAGGGAGGGAAATATCATTCGCATTTTACCTTTGGTCACGTATGATATAAACACATTCAAACTTAAATCAAAACCCTGATGAGAAAACCTAACAACTCCTAATGTCAAGGTTTTATTTCTTTGAAGAGAACCTAACCACGGGCCGACCACAAATCGTCTGCATGCATGGCATATTTGATTGCAAATACCAAATAAAAGTTAATGATTCAATCAATTCAGTTTATAATTTAATAGTTCATTTGAATTAATCCATCCCTTTTTCTTTTATGGTCATTGATACCGGCTTTGCAATAAAGGAACAGCAAATGACAAATGTAAATTCTAAACCTAAAACAAAAACGCGAAATATGACGTTTCCTTTATTCAACAGGGTGGAAAACATTGTGACAAAAGAATAAATTGCTCGTATCGAGCAATTTCTTCTTTTGTAACAATAGATGGTCTGTTACAGCTACGTTAAACACGCGTCGATAAGACGTAAAGCGCTGACGGCCCCGTTCGAGCGAGCCGCCATTACGTATAATTTATGCGTCAGAGGTGTTCCGAATAAAGAAGCGCGTCCGGTATTCGTGGAAAACTCGATCAAATTTGACAAATGAGTCATCAACATCGTTATTTTATATTGGCATACGATAGACGAACATGTACAAACATTAAGACCAACGTATTTCTGACTTAATCTTATTGATTAAAATATGTAATATGTATGAACGGTAAAATCCTCTTCCATGCAAAATTTGTATGCATTTTTTTGCGAACATAATCTTATTTTGCGTAGGTCGTTGTCTGCAATGATAAATGGTTTCATTGCTATGCTATAATATTCCTCATATTTTAAACCGGTTTAAACCACCTGTGCATGTACTGATGTAGCACACGAAATACTCAAAATGACCATGCTTATATATAATCTAGAATATGTTTTAGGCTTAGAGAGGTCTGTTTTTCTTCTTAACCGGCATGCTTCCTTAACGAACACATTCACTCTCATAAACGAGTTCAATGTGACATGATTTAGATACATCCCAGCACTGACCAAAATTTGTTAATATAGGGAAGCAATTAGTGGCTTAGGAAGAACAATATTCAGTATTTGGGAAATTTCAGTCACTGCCATAGAAGCACTGACCACTAAGATATGGCTGAAGTACTGAAAAAGGATGTATGACGCCAATTCAACTGACCATGCAATATTTGGTGCCCCTATTGTTAGCTATACAGAAAACTATGACGAATTCACAAGTCTTTGTATTTGGTGAAACCTGTTATCAGCGTTAGGTTTGAAGATTTTTTCAGACAACAGATATATGCATTTTGTTACGATGATGAGAACGTGCGAAATGCGTTATGGAATCAATTGTATAACTATTGTCTGGAATCTTTTTTAAGTTTTGTCATCTATACGTAGGAATTAGAATTTGGAATCTCAAAGTCGAATATGGGGGGAATTTATTAAGAAAATTATTTTGAAAGCTTTTGTAATATAGAAATATATATATATACGAGTATATTTGCCATCTGACGTGCGTTTAATTTGGACTATCTCATAATCGAATATGGGGGAATGTATTAAATATTTTCGGCTATGCTTTCTATACAAATGATGAAAATGATACGTAGGTGCATTATGTATAAGCGGACACTATACTCTCTCCAATATCGTACCGAACATTCAAACATATGAGATGAGTCAGGTAGGGACCTTCTTGAACATGCAGATAAAGCTAATCAATCTTGATTCAATGCCTGAGCGTTGTCATATTCTGACCGACACTAGATGATTTGCCTATCTTAACTTGTGAAACACTACGTTCAATAGAATAGGGTCATTGTTGTGTGTTTTGTTTCAAACCGTTGTCACACTGTTCGGTGTAAAGAATGAATCATATCAGACACAATGTTGACAGGCATCAATATGTCATTGTCGAAAAACGAGTAATATGGCAGTTTAAGAACATTGTGGTGTTTGCAAAACCTTTGAAGACATGCTAAGTGTTTTTTTTTAAAATGGTGTTTAAGGGTGGCTGCCTTTATAGAATAAATAGATGTGTACGATATTGTTTATGTATTGATTCAAATGACATCGACGATGAATTTCTCTTTATTTGTGTCTGCATTTGTTTTAATAATCAACGGAAAAAGCATTTGAAGAAATCTTATTATAACAGACCAAATAAGTTTACATTTATTAAACTCATGAAATCAACAGACAAAAATACTCTGTTTAAAGTTGCAAAATACGCAAAGAAGCCTTTTCACTTAGAAATTCAATTGTATAGTTGTTGTTGTTGTTTTTTGTTCTTTTGAATTCATCCTAATGATATGTATCTTTTTTCATACATATGTGATATATTGTTTTCCATGCTAAGTATGTATGATGATGTGCAAGTCATACAATGTGATGATGTACACGTCGTAAAATAAAAACATGTTCTGTTCTGTTCTTTTTATCAAAACGCTACTTTTTCGGTACTCGATTAAACATTTTAAACTAATTCAAATGATTCTCGCAAATAGAATGAGCTTACCCAGGTAAGCTGATCCGAGGAATAACGTCCACTTTTTCATCATTCCCGAAAACGCATTTGATTTATGAATGTGTTGTTGCTTACATCAAGTTTAAATTAACCCTTTACAAAACGCCATGTATTTTACCGTCCTAAATTGAAAGAGTTTGCAGCCGACATTTCAAAATGTGATAAAATTGGAAAATAATCGTTTGAAACGGCAGAAAGCATTGTGGGAAAAGGAGAAATTGCTCGTGACGAGCAATTTCTCCTTTTCCAACAATGTTTTCCAGAGTCGTCTACATCAAACTGGTTAAATGTGGTTATTGTTTGGTAATGGATTAATTCTCGACCGTAACTGATAATAAAAATTGAAGAGTATGTAAAAGAATTACGTCACGAGCAATTTATCCTTTTCCCACAATGTTTTCCGGAGTCGTCTGCAACACAGTGTAGATATTGTCATTGTTTGGTTATTGTTTTAATACATTTATTACACTTTCTCCTTTTCCAAAAATGTTTTCCGGAGTCGTCTGTAACAAAGTAGTTAAAGATCGTTATAAAATAAAAAAAATATCGTTATTGTTTGGTAATTGGTTGAATACATTTATCATTCTAGGGGAGCTACCCAGGTCTCTATGCTGAACTGTATCCCTCCTGGCTGTGTGTGCGGCTATAGCTATATCCCCGTATGTGGGGTCGACGGTGAGACCTACCCTAACCAATGTTCCATGGACTGTGCGTAAGTACACAGAACACCAACATCTATTCTATCAAATAGGGGTTTACCGTCGGCTAACCAATGTACCATGGACTGTGCGTAAGTACACAGAACACCAACATCTATTTTATCAACTAGGGGTTTACCGTCGGCTTACCAATGTACCATGGACTGTGCGTAAGTACACAGAACACCAACATCTATTTTATCAACTAGGGGTTTACCGTCGGCTAACCAATGTACCATGGACTGTGCGTAAGTACACAGAACACTAACATCTTTTTTATCAACTAGAGGTTTACCGTCGGCTACCCAATGTACCATGGACTGTGCGTAAGTACACAGAACACCAACATCTATTCTATCAACAAGGGGTTTACCGTCGGCTAACCAATGTACCATGGACTGTGCGTAAGTACACAGAACACCAACATTTATTCTATCAACTTGAGGTTTAACGTCGGCTAACCAATGTACCATGGACTGTGCGTAAGTACACAGAACACTAACATCTATTTTATCAACTAGGGGTTTACCGTCGGCTACCCAATGTACCATGGACTGTGCGTAAGTACACAGACCACCAACATCTATTTTATCAACTAGGGGTTTACCGTCGGCTAACCAATGTACCATGGACTGTGCGTAAGTACACAGAACACCAACATTCTATCAACTAGGGGTTTAACGTCGGCTAACCAATGTACCATGGACTGTGCGTAACTACACAGAACACTAACATCTATTCGATCAACAAGGGGTTTAACGTCGGGTAAACAAATGTTTTGTTATGTTACGCTTATCTTAATTTGTATTGACCTTCCATTGTAGAAAACTTTACTTACATATATATATAATTTAGAATGCATGATCCCAATCCACATTGCCAGCATAAAGCATGCGATAATGGGCGAATCAAAACGAGTCCTTAATTTAAAGGTTATTATCTCACATAGTTTGTACTTGGTATGTTTCAGTGGAGTATCGCTGGCAAGGGAAGGTAAATGCCGTCGATTGAAGCGATCATGTGCCTGTAACTACGATTATAATCCTGTATGTGGCGCTGATGGTAACGAGTACCCGAATGCTTGCGCCATGGAATGCGAGTAAGTATGGGCATGGTTCCAGGTTGTAATGTTCAATTTTCGACCATGTGCTAACTTCAGCATAACGTAAACATTGAAATTGTGAATTGAAAGCAATTAGGAATAAACTGTATTTCCATATCCAACAAATAGGTTTTAAGGTAGAAATAAATCATAAGAACTGATGAAAAATAACGAATGACAAAATAACAGGTTTCACAATTTTCGATCATAAATGTAAAAACTGTATGCAGAAAGCTTTCAGAGTCCTACGTTGGTTTTACCATTCTCATTCCACAAAAGATGACGGATGAATGGTACTAACCCCACCCCTTATTAACCCTTTACCAAACATTGACGACGTTTAACCACTTTCCTGCAGACGA
Organism: Cerastoderma edule; assembly: GCA_947846245.1. Classification (NCBI taxonomy): domain Eukaryota; kingdom Metazoa; phylum Mollusca; class Bivalvia; order Cardiida; family Cardiidae; genus Cerastoderma; species Cerastoderma edule. The sequence continues at coordinate 24,584,535 of OX401407.1, read as the reverse complement.
CTCTAGAAAACAATGTGGGAAAAAGCGAAATTGCTCTTAACGAGCATCTATTATTTTCCATAAAATAAAAACGAATGAAGAATATGTCTCGCTTATCAAAACAAATTGTTAAAATATTTTCCTATTTAACTCTGATCAAGAATGCATGGTTTTGTTACATATTAAAGTGAACAGTCTAACATAAATTCGCATCCCTTATCAAAGCCTCATAATTGGCAGTATATTCGAAACTATACAGATCAACTAGATGGATACCATATTTTGCAAACGCATATTAAACGTAAAACGATCAACTAACTCGCTAGCATTGCTATCAGAACTAGGCAGATTCCCCTTAATCATTAATAGATATATACGCATTATCAAGTACTGGCTAAAACTATTTCATAAGAAGAATAACAATTGTATTTTGTCATCACTTATCAACATGCAAATAACAGATATAGAAGATAATAAACATTCTAAAAATTGGAGCAAAAATGTTAAGAATTTACTAGAAACAACTGGATTCTGTGAAATTTGGCTTTACCCAAAATCAGTCGATATAGATAGGTTCATGCCCATATTCACAACACGGATCAAGGATATCCATATCAGTAATTGGCATAATAACATTGGTACCTCAACATCTATGCAGTTATTTCATAAACTAAAAACAACATACGAACTATCTACTTACATTACACTTATAGAAAACAAAACACAGCGCACCATTTTAAGCAAAATACGATTATCTTCACATGAACTAAATATAGAAAAAGGACGCCAAACCAATATAGTAAGAAACGAAAGATACTGCACTTTATGTACTCTACATGACATAGAGGATGAATATCATTTTACGCTAGTGTGTCCTTATTTCAAAGACCTTAGATCAACTTATATTCCAAAACATTTTGCTAATCACCCAAATATGTTTAAATTCACCCAGTTACTGAATACCGATAGAAAACCTCTTCTCATTCGACTATCCAGTTACTACAAACACGCATTCAAATTAAGAAGAAATAGCTTTTCCATAGAACAATAGACCATTCCAGAAGCACCTATCAAAACCAAACCACTCTCACCATTTTTTTCCTGATTATCTTTTTTCACATTTTTCCTTATTTTATTTTTGTATTTTTGATACAATTATTGTGAATATGTTTATTGCTTATATTGACCACCATATCAATCGCATGTAATTAATTATATATGTATTGACTATGAGCTTGTGTGCTTAATGTCTTAATAAAATTATGTTATGTTATGTTATATTGATCGAGTTAATCCACATCCACATACCGATGACTGTTTGTTACTTTTGTGCAGGGGTGTTGCTCTAGCATACAAAGGACCCTGTAGAGTGAAGAGAGACGCCTGCGATATTTCATAAACTAAAAACAACATACGAACTATCTACTTACATTACACTTATAGAAAACAAAACACAGCGCACCATTTTAAGCAAAATACGATTATCTTCACATGAACTAAATATAGAAAGAGGACGCCAAACCAATATAGTAAGAAACGAAAGATACTGCACTTTATGTACTCTACATGACATAGAGGATGAATATCATTTTACGCTAGTGTGTCCTTATTTCAAAGACCTTAGATCAACTTATATTCCAAAACATTTTGCTAATCACCCAAATATGTTTAAATTCACCCAGTTACTGAATACCGATAGAAAACCTCTTCTCATTCGACTATCCAGTTACTACAAACACGCATTCAAATTAAGAAGAAATAGCTTTTCCATAGAACAATAGACCATTCCAGAAGCACCTATCAAAACCAAACCACTCTCACCATTTTTTTCCTAATTATCTTTTTTCACATTTTTCCTTATTTTATTTTTGTATTTTTGATACAATTATTGTGAATATGTATATTGCTTATATTGACCACCATATCAATCGCATGTAATTAATTATATATGTATTGACTATGAGCTTGTGTGCTTAATGTCTTAATAAAATTATGTTATGTTATGTTATATTGATCGAGTTAATCCACATCCACATACCGATGACTGTTTGTTACTTTTGTGCAGGGGTGTTGCTCTAGCATACAAAGGACCCTGTAGAGTGAAGAGAGACGCCTGCGATTGCCCACCCCAGATAGAACTTCCGGTTTGCGGTAAAGACGGAATCACATACAACAGTATGTGTGAGCTCGGTTGCGCGTAAGATCTTTGTTATCGTTATCAAAAGTGTTCAAAACAGTGTTAAACCATTATCCAACCAATCCTGATATGGAGCACCAAGAAGGTATAATGTTTTGATCGACCGAGATCAGCATTGTTCTATTACACGTGCATATACCTATATCTTTATCGTTTAGACTCAATCCCTTGCCATATCAAAAATCGGCTAAATAAGAAACTTAAAAAACATCAATGTTCTACTTTGACAGACTTATAAGTTTCTCCTTTACCAGGAAAACCTGTTGTGACACCGTGGTTTCTAATAAATAAAAAGCAATAGTATTGTTTTCCTCTGCTGTTGTTCGTCTTTGCTGCAAATTCGGTATTAGTTTTGGATCAGTCACAAGTCGCCGTATAGGGCAAAGAGGTTTAGACTATAACCAATAGAATGTGCGTTGGTGCCCTACAGTCTATATAAATACAACGCACACATTTCAAAAGATGTATGCAAACAGTAGTTAATGAAAATGTCACCGCGAGTTTGATGCACAACCTTCAAGGACACCATAAATAACCATCGAACAAGGAAATGCTAATTAATAACCTTATGTATGCATGAACGTAACTCATTTATAAAAACACAATTCAGCTGCCTAAAGCGTGACCATCAAGTTCCCTCAGATGGTAATTTCTGATAATTAGTAATAAATAACATTCGCTAATCGTATGAAGAACCCTAATTCGGCTGTAGGCATCAAGAACCATCTTCTTCATTACTACGTAAAGTATCCAATATGCTGCCGATCAAATGTCGAGATTTAATTGCGTTACTGCAGCAAGCACTTCATTTTCATGAACTATGATATTTCACTTAAATATTCGATTAATGCTTGAATGCATGCAGGTCTTAGTAAAGGCTTAAACGAGAACATTGTCAGCACTCAAGTTCAGAGGTTACCAACGTATTTAATCTAAGGCGCTAACTTACTGTTTGGGATTTTATTTTTTTTTCTTCAAAATGAAATGAAACATTACAACGCATATTTATCAACTTAAACTTTCATTACCAATGTACATCTCAGCCTATTTCCTAAGCATTTGGAAAGATAAAGCATATTTGTAGCAACGATAAAGTAGACCGTTCTAACGATCATCGCAAACAAAAATCTATCATTTTGGCACCAAGAAATCATTGAAGTGGATTAAGGATTATTGGACCAATACTGAGAAATGGGTCGGAATTTCAATTAGAATCTTACCAGAAAACAACCGAAAAATATACATATAAGCTGAGCTTTTCATCAGTAAGATTTCATATAAGGTATCGTCCAAGGGTGAGCCAAGTACATAAAAATGAAAAAAAAAAAAAAAAAAAAAAAAATAGAAACTAACACCACCATGTTATGTCCTCTTCTCTAGCGGTACCCAGTTCCGATTCCTGGGTCGATGCCCCGCCACGCCAGCCCCCACTACTACTGCGGCCCCTGAAACAACGGAAGGAAGTGACGGACCAGTTATCTGTACGGCAGATTACGTACCCATGTGTGGTGACGACGGCGTTACCTATGGCAACCTCTGTAACCTAGAGGCTGCAGGGTAATATATATGCTTTTTTGATATTCTCTTATGTTAACCCTTTACCAAACAATATCGACATATGACCAACTTTGGAAAACATTGTGGGAAAAGGAGAAATTGCTCTTAACGAGCAATTTCTCCTTTTGCCACAAAATGTTTTCTGCTCTATCAGAAGATCGTTCTTCAATTTCATCACATTTTGAAATGTCGTCTGCAAACTCTTTCCATTTGGGACAGTCGAAAATGTAGTGTTTAGTAAAGGGTTTAAGTATGATAATGTGTTATGTGTTTGACTTTCAACAATGATTCAGTCGAATCGAGTCGGTCAATGCACTTGCCAATGTTCCATCATCAAACCTGCTTGATACACCTTCCATTGGTAGTTTGGTAATTGGTAAAGGCTTCTATAATGGCTGTATATTTAAATAGTTGAATTTAAGTACCACCCCGTTTTCAACAACCTCTTAGTCATAAATTGATATTTATTGTGGGCGAGAGTGGTGCAGGGGTAGAGAGTTGGCCTCTTGTACCGTGGGTCCCGGTTTTGGACCCCCGTTAAGTGCGGTAAAGAACTGGGGCCCGTTTTACTTAACAGTTTACGCTTAAGATTTGCGTAAGTCTAAAACAACAAGTCCTTTTATTTCAATATTTGGAAAAGTAATATTGCAAAGTAACACATCATTGGAATCGTCTCTCCGAGACGCTTCCAATGACGTGTCACATTGCAATAGTGTACTTCTATTGAAGATATTATCCATGTTAATCAATTATGACTTACGCAAACATTTTCCGTAAGTTGTTTAGTAAAACGGGCCACTGGTTTAGTAACCAGGAATCTGTCATCGAAAGTAAATCTAAAAAGCTTCAAGCTTCCAATCGATGTGAAACAAATAAGATTAGCTATAAGAGATAAAGTCACTTAATCCATGTTCCATCTTCAAACATCTTTGATAAGCCTTCCAACGTACTGACCACTTCTCCTATATGCATTTTCTTACTTCTTCGACATACTGAATATCTGTGTTTATTTACCTTTCTACAGGAACGTCAAGTTGAACCACGAGGGTGAATGCACTGATGATAACAGGAAAAAACGCGAAGCGGATGTCGCCGGTTCGAAATGTGAGTGTCCGGATCAGATCGACATGCCTGTGTGCGGTAAAGACGGAATCACCTACAATAGCATGTGTGCTATCGGATGCGCGTACGTATTTATTATTTTCTCGAGTATAGTGGAAATTAGCTGTCTTAAAAATCTTTCACAGTTTGTGGTATTTTCGGGAGATTTTCAAGAGATTTGGTTATATAATAAAACAAAAGTGATACTATTATGAATCCTTCCTAAGCTTTAAAGATTAAAGTCATTAAGCATTCAATTATATCTTATCGATCATCCTTAGATAGTGTTTAAAATATCATTTAGTCCGATGCTTTCTTTATAAACGACGAAAGTCATTGAGAAAGCTATTTATGGAACTCTATGAAAGTTCGTACGAAGCAAAACAATTTTCGATACACAACGCTTCTGTCCCCTTTTGAAACACAATTGATTGGAATAACTCGATCGAATGCTTAAATGTGAATAACTGCAAATAATATCGACATTATTTATATTGAATGAAGATTTGCCTTGAAGATAGTTCTCCAAGGGCGTTTGACTCAACATAAATGGTTAAGTACTGCGAAATCCTCCTCCTTCCATAGTGAGAAGTTACTAAGCCACGGCTTGAAGCGATTATAATAGTGTAGCAAAGAATCTTAGAAATGCAGCGTAACATATCAGTTCTGTATCAAAACTGTGCATGAAAGACAATAAGGAAATATGCCTCATTTGTTCAGCCAGGAGTAACGTCCCTTTTAAATTCGCAAATATCTAATCAATACTCGCAGAAAATTGCGAAAAAGTAAAAGGAAACCAGAGGTTAGAACTTAGTTCAACCACCTATGGCAATTTTCCTTGATACGTTAACCGTTCATATAGTTTACTATACCTGCAAGACAGATATATTATATCTTTACAAAAGAAATATGAACGTAATTGAGGAGCAACTCGATATTTTGGTTTATAAAACGATTAACCTCTAAGCTGTCATGTGTTCTATAGGAGAGATTCAGTTTTAAATCGCAATAGGAGAAGTAGTCACTTTTTAAGTCAATTTTGGAACCCATTTACTACCGCTATTGTATTTACATTTTCATAGTATGAACCTGCCAAGTAAAACACAGTTTCTCAAATGCGAAGCACACCTTCTATTCTCTTACCACCAGGCTAACTGTTCTGGCTGTTTTAAAACGCAAAACTGAGTTGCATCACAGGCAGGTTTACAATTTTTAAGCTCTTATCATGATTAGGCAATTAGCAAAAACATAAAAATATGTAAAACATTCTTATTTCCCTATCTAATAGACCGGATAACTAGCATATGTTCTTACTTACGGTACTTAGGGAAATACAAATTCACACCAAAGATGTTCCAAACCGTTGGCAATATACAGTAATAGTATAACTTATTGATGTTTATGCTTAGCTATGATATGAGATGTGTTTTTTCTCAACCTTTTAACCCTTTTCCCAACAACAAATTTTCGACTGTGTCAAATTGTAAGAAGTTGCAGACGACATTTCAAAACGAGATGCAGTTGGAAAGTCATCTTCTGATAGAGTAGAACACATTGTGGGAATAGGAGAAATTGCTCGTTAAGAGCAGTTTCTCCTTTTCCAACAGTGATTTCCAACGTCGTCCGCAACAAAACGGTAAAATGCCATTATTGTTTGGTAATGGGTTAGATAAACAAACTCGTGTCTATATTTATAGCGGTACCCAGTTCCGTTTCCTCGGTCATTGCCCCGCCACCCCAGCCCCGACCACCGAAGCCCCAACCACAACAGAGGCCATTGCATCTACTGCTGCCGTCACTGAGGAATCACCAATCAACATTCCCTGCCTGTAAGCTTGGTTTATCGTCTTGATTGTGTTCAAACGCCGTTTCTACTCAGGTTTAGTTTTATCGCTGAATTTCTCAGTTTCAAACAGGCTCTACTCTTTTTGACCGCAGAAAAGGTCTCGTGTTTCTTTTTATCCAGTGTTTCATCGAGGAAAAGCATTAGTTCTATCGTAGATTTTAAGGCCAACGGCAAATTGTTGACGAAATGCATGCTTTTTGAAATAAGTAAATAAACATAAGGATTTTAACTTTTTGGAAATGCATTTTGCGTTATCTTTCTCCTTTCTTTTCTTTCTCGAATCATGTGATAAATATTTTTCATTGTACATATGTAAATGACCATAAACTATAATGCTTGTGTCAATAAAATTATTTCTGATTCTGATTTTGATTTTGTAACATGATGTATATTTCTAGTGAACTGCCATTTCGAAAAATACATATAGACGTTTGATTATGGAGTTTTGAAGTATTCCCAATACAACAGATATGTATTTACCAAAGGACACTTTAACATGACTATGTCACATACGAACAGATTGTGTAACAGCATTTCCAAGTAACTCAAAAACATATATCGAACTGCTACACACACTATTCTGCATATCATGATTTTAATTGATCAAATAAGAACGGTTTAAGAAGAGGAGGGAAAGATCATTTAGGTCTAATATCGTATTTAAATCGTAATGAAATGTAATCTGTTGCTAATTGTTACTTGATCTTTCTTTTCCAGTTCTGACGATTGTTCCGATGATAACTAAACCTCACCAAACCACGGATTTTCTTGCCATTAGACGGACCAGCTGATCTACGTGTATTCCCTTCAATAATTAACCGTTCGACCGAACGTTTCGAAATGAATGCTTATAACTATTTAGCCAATGCAATACTGCGCTAGAAAAAGACATGTTGTAAGAGTCATTTTTAACTGATGGGCTATCTTCACAGAATTGTACAACCAATAACCGAACTCTTAAAGTAAATAATTTTCTGAACGCATCTTCTGAAAGCATTGTTTGAAAAAAGAAATTGAGTTGTTTTCCTTTTCCAGCACCAGATCAAATCATGGCAATAAATCACGTTTTAAATACCATATCCATTTTTTTAAATTCTACTTTCAATTTCGGAAAAAAACATGTCAACCTACATTTTGAAATACATTTTGCAAAACTGGACTCATTTTCAAGTAGAAACCACAAGGAAAAGGAAATGTACAAGTTTTTAATCACTTTTGATAGCTTTATTAAATCCCATATGTATACCCTATACTACATAATAAACAATCTGTATTTTACATTTTTGTCGTTTCTTTTATATGTTTTCTGGTGTTGTTTTTATCTAAGTTAAACTATCTGCAACCACTTTTTTGTCGGATGGACATTTAATGCCGTTTAAACCATTGTAAGTTTACTCGTTCATCAAAGCAACTCGTCCATGTTGTATAATCCATCAACCTAGAAAAGGATGTAGAGAATATATGGTTGGTATCGTGAATCGGAAATGTTATCTGATAAGGCGTAGGAATAGTGTCCGGTGGGCCGCTCGAGAAAAAGGTAATACCCCGGCGCCGAGCCCGATAACCTTTCCTATTCACACACCAACCATCTATTATATTTATTCTGTTTTCTAAATTGATACACATAAGAAAATTAAATGACCCAAAAATATTTCCTATTCAGAGACACCAACAATCTACAGTCTACTCTCGTTATCTCAAAGTCGCTGGGAACAAAAGAAATATCGAGGTGTTTCCTAAATGGATACAAATAAACAAATAAAACATGAAAATGAACTAAAACAGAAAATCAAAACTGACAGGTGTGCGCAGCGATCACGGGATCTAGTAACGGATATCTACAATGTCATTCGGCACCCAGTCCGAATGATCAAGACGTACATATTTCATTCTACCACATCAGTTATAGCTTGGATCATTCGAATTATACGGCATCCTGTTATCGGTCTGCAAATTGCCCTGACAACGGGATGCAAAGTCCTCCCTTCTCCACTTTGAATTATTGTAGAATCATCGGATGCTTTCTAGAGAATACGGTACATTCATTTTGATATTATATTTCAATCAACTGCTCATTTCAAGATGCCTTGGTACACTCAACCATTAAGTTATTTCATTCCTTAACCCTTATAGTGTTGGAACCGACTTTATGCTTTGCAAATAGGTTAGATCAACCAATTTCTCTTTTTCCCCACAATGTTTTCCAAAGTCGTCTGCAACAAACTTGTCAAATGTCGTTATTGTTTGGTAATTGGTTAAACAGTTGTTTTAAATAGACGATTGTGGACAGCAGCCTAGTATTTCTTTGTCATCGGGAATGAAGACAACGACTGCTTTCCCATATGATAACAAATGCCGACAACAAGAAAACAAAGGATTATCTAGGAGCATGCCGGGCACGTTTCCATATACGAACACGATCATTAGCCTATCAAATAAGGTTAAATGTCACGGTCAAACTAAAAGCCCAAGAAAGTAATACTGTAATGGTACGATAGTTTATATAAACCCTTAAAGTGCTGGAACCGACGTCATGCCTTTGTAAACAGGATAGATCTAGGCAAGCCACCGACTAAATTGGTGGCTGGCCTGTAATCTAACCAGTTTGCTACTCTTAGTGTCTTTCCTTATCAAAATTAAGCAGATAGCAACGGTTTGGGAAGGTAGACGACACAAAATAAATCTATTTTAGAACAGCATTTTAAGAGTTGATACAGATTACCCATACTCCCCCATTCTGAAACTCATTCTTGCGTCGAATTACTTCGGTCATGCTTGGTATACATTCTTCGGGGTCGGAACTATTCGTATGAAACCGAAGAGCTCCGGCCCCGACCGATGTTTACCGAGAACGACCGAAGTAACCCAACGAAAGAATGAGTTTCAAAATGGCAGTTTATGGGTATTCTATCTTAAGACGCGAACAGTTTCTTCCTACCGTCAGCACTTAAAGAATGCATTTAAAGTATGTCTAGCAAATTTTGTTTTCTTTCAAAAGCTTTCGTTTCCTTGTCCAAAGGTATGTAAGGATCAATATTGGTCCCAATCCGAATCACACTGTATAAAGATGAGAAACGAAACGATATCATGAAAAGTGGAAATGTGTTTTATTAATCACTATCCCACGAAAACAAATAAAAACAAGTTTTCTCATTTCATCTATTAATTTAATATCACCAGCAAAGGGGGCAATAACGAACACTGTATTTCGTTTATGATCATTTATCATTCTCAACCGTACACAGTTTCAACATTTGATATCACGCAAGTAGCCGATATAATTTATTTTGTTCACGGCACTGCGAACTAAAAGATACCAAAGCCCAGTGGCCCACAATAACTCAATCAACATCACATAATATTGATATGTATGGAAGTAATGCACAATGCAGCAGTCGACAAAACGCCATGAAGTGACTGTTCATAATAGTTTTACCTATAGTTTTACAATTCGACAAATAAATGCAGATATGAACGTAAGTGATCTTTTCTAAGGATCCAATAGCGAAAACATCTCAGACAAGTTTAGGTGATCGTGTTTCATCAACTGATCACTTGACATGTTGACGAAACTTCACCCCGATGTTTCTCAGAGGTGTCACAACAATAGAAACTATCGAAAGCAATGGTCACCTGCATTTTATATTGGAAAATTGGCATACGTTATACACCTGTCACTTTTAAGATCTTGAATTCCCATTGACTCCCTTGATAAATAAGCCAATACTAAGACTTCGTGGGTAAGAAAAGGGTGTTTTCTACTCTCAGCTCTATACACAAACATCGAGTTGGTACATTTACCTCTCAAAAAACCGTTATAAAACGGGCATCCCAATCATCTTATTTTTATTCTAGCAAAGTGTACTAGTACCGTCCGAAAATCAGTGCACTAGCTGTCAAATCTAGCCGAGGTACCGGCATTTGTGTTCATACATCCCAAACAAATAGTCCTGCAATAAGCAATCAAAACAAACTTTGGGAGCATTGCAGGACTATAATCTATACAGGAAACACATCAGTGTTCTACCAGCTCATCTCTTACCAGCAAAACTATGCACCAGAAGTTGAAACTCAAAATTTCTAAATGGGACTACTTTTGGGTACTACGACCCGGAAGTACTCCGTAACAGGTGCGAGACCTAATACAAATGCATTTTATTGCTAACATGGTTTTCGGTCTTATTTTTCCAAGGATTGGGGACTTGCGACAAAATATAATGCGAAAAACCTGACAGAAAAGCGATAAAAATGGAACAAATGAGGAATCCATACACCCACCCTAATCGACTACATTTGCATACAAGACTACGTAAAAGAGCCAAGAGTCACCAAAGAGAGATAAATACTAATTATTCAAAAACTAATGGATCAATTTGACTGAAACAAAAAGGTTTTTGTTCCTTAAAGATTGTTTCATACTTTGATAAGAGTTTTATAAGGTTTGAACTGGGAACATTCCAAGAAAAGTAGCCTTCTTAGCAATATCTCTGGTAAAACAAAGGCTATTTTCGTTGAAATGAAGGCTTACTTCTTCATTATTTCATCAAATCTAGTAGGAAATGCTACAATTATGTTGTTTAAGACTTAAATAATAAATTTCCAATTACAAGGACAGAAATTTTAATGATTTGGGGGCAATCTAAGGGGTATATCTGGGCTTTTCCAAAAAGTACGGGAAAATGTGTGCGACATAGCTTTGTACACATTATGTGTTATTTATGGGGTTAGAAATGTGATTTCAATAGCTAAAAATAACTAAACGATTGGAAAATTGACTTAAAAACCTTAATAGTATAAAAAGAAAATATTTTTAAGAACATTATAGGAAAAGCAGCCATTCCAAAGCCTTTTTTTAGTCAAATTGGTCCAAATCTGAACCTTGGACTGTTAACATTTTCATTTTACAAAGCAAATGACTCATTTTCATGCCTACATTAGGATCTTGAAATATGTTATAGCTTTATCAAGGAATACCTTTGGAAAAACAGATTGTTACATGCAATTCTATATTGAAATGGTTGATATAAAGAGTTTATACCTATTCAAAGACATAAACAATATCTACAATGATTTTTCTGAAACACAGCCATCGAGAAGACCATTCGATATTCAGGCTTCATCGACAGACATGATATTTAGAAAATGGCACGGAAAAAGAAATAATTGCTCATTATTAATCATTGATTTTTCTTTTCCACCAATGTTTCCATTTGATAGTAAAAACAGCTTGCTTGATACTACCGTAACCTATGAATAGAACTCACCGTCACCATTCAACATGCAATGGATATGATAAGATAACAACAACAACAATAATAATGATGATTATAATAATAATGATAATAATAATAACAATAATAATAATAGTAATAATAATCAATGATAATGAGATGATGATGATTATGATATGGGGAACATGATAGCGGTATATACTATTGGTGGTTTTGTGAAAGACCGATTTGTCCATCGAATTGATTTCGAAAAGTTTGACATGACTCGTGTGATTGGTTTTTTGCACCAAACCAGCCGGCTTAACCCGTTACACTTGAAATACCTTAGAATAGCTCTCTTGGTCAGTTTACAATTATTGTTTTAGTGTAACACATACATTTAAAACTGTGAAATGTTGTTTCGGTTAAGAAAAAGTATCGCTTAAAAGCCTTAGCTCTTGTCGAAAGATCTAGAGCGACAAGTATCCAATCACAGCTAATCTTGAGCGACACATTCCGCCTCAGCTACAACAGGAAAATCACTCAAAAGCAGAAAGTCTAGTCTGAGATCAGACCATATGAGCTAATAAAGGGAAGGAAATGACATAGATGTGCATCTTAGATCAGTATTTGCTGGATGAAAGTCAGTGGCATCACATGATCCTCTCAGTTGACAATTATTATTACTCACCATTGCACAATACTATTTATTCTGTACTTAAAAAATAAAGCAATTTTGACAGAAAATCACTTTCTAGGAAGAAATTACTGTTTTAGCTCATTGATGACATCAGATTTTTTGTTCAAACACAAATAAAATCGCTCAGAAATGCATTTTAATGGGTATAACAGAAATGGATGTTGTCCGGAAACTCATACACAAGCCGATTTAACAAGGAAAATCCTACATTCTCAATTAAAACCATTTGGACACATACCTTGTCCCGAGGAAAGGTAAATCCATGTTTAAAATGCTATCTGCTGATTTCATTCATAGTTTGATGAAGATTTCTCAGTTATTTACGTCAAAATAAAGACTCCACGGACATGCGACTGCCATGGATAAGGTCATACACCTGTTACTTTTGAGATATTGAATTCCCATTGACTCCAATGTTAAATCAGCTATTTTCAAGACTCTGCTGAATGAAGAATAGTGTTTTTTACGCTTAGCTATATACAGGAACATCAAGTTTGTCCATTCAACTCTCAGAAACTGTAATAAAATGGACACCTCAATCGTCTCTTTTTTTTCTACGGAGCAAAGTGTATTAGTACCGTCCGAAAATCAGTGCACTAGCTGTCAAATCTAGCCGAGGTACCAGCATTTGTGTTCATACATCCCAAACAAATAGTCCTGCAATAAGCAATCAAAACAAACTTTGGGAGCATTGCAGGACTATAATCTATACAGGAAACACATCAGTGTTCTACCAGCTCATCTCTTACCAGCAAAACTATGCACCAGAAGTTGAAACTCAAAATTTCTAAATGGGACTACTTTTGGGTACTACGACCCGGAAGTACTCCGTAACAGGTGCGAGACCTAATACGTGCCATAAAGCGTTTAAAGACGTAGCACAAAGCCTTTAATGACGTGCCACGAAGCGTTTAATGACGTGCATGAAGCGTTTAAAGACGTGCCATGAAGCGTTTAAAGACGTGCCACGAAGCGTTTAAAGACGTGCCACGAAGCATTTAAAGACGTTCCACATTACAATACTGTACTTTTGTTTGAGATAATGTCCATTCACATCGGTTTTGAATACTGAAAATATATGCTTTTAGTTGCTTAAAACACACTACTCTAAAGATCAGAGACATTGGTACCGTTTTACTAAACGACTTAGGGAAAGTGATTGCGTAAGTCAAAACTGGCGAACATGAATAGTATATCCTGTTAAAAAACAATATTGTCATATGATACGTCATTGGAAGCGTCTCTGAGACCCGATTCTAATGAAGTGTTACAATGCAATTTTGGTTAACCAAACATTGAAATAAGAGGGAATGTTGTTTTGAACTTGTGCAGACTTTTAGCATAAACTGTTTAGATAAACGGTGCACAAGTGCTATGCAGCATTTCGTCTCATTGAACATAGTATCTGTTAGACATACAAGGCTTTGGAATTCTCTCAGTGACAATCTGGTTACCGCAATAAGGTAATAAGTCAAAGATGTTCGGCTGTTCATGGAATCCAGAGAACATATACGAGAGAAATTATCCTTATCATTGAATAACAAAATTATCGAAAACAACTTCAAACCCTGATTCTACAAGCATACAGTTATACTTACATTCCGAATAACATCACTACCACATGTTACCATAGGAATGGAATTATACAAATGGTTCTGTCAAACATTTGGCGATTTTGTGTCTATTTCACCCCACTAACCTTACTGGTCACTAACCGTATCTGACCACAGATGTTCCGCAGGCGTGACCAAAGGTAACAGGACGGTCAGAAGGTCTGCTATATAAACTAGCCGGTCCGGTAATGACCAGTACAGACGTGATATTCCGTGTGTCCAGTAACGTTTTGTATCAGGGTGAGTACATAGAACATTTGTTGCATAGCGTTTGGTGATTGTCTATTTCGGTTTTCGAAGGCAAAAAAGGCAGTTTGTTAGTTTATCTTGTTTTATTTTGTGTTGTATACATTGACTTGATACTTACGTTATAATAGGGGGATTGGTACATCTTAGGTCATCATTCAGAATAGATAACGGAGTCTGATTGCGAATGGAGTTCCGAAATTGCTGAATATACTGTCTAAATCGCAAAAAAAGGAAATAACATGAATTCATTGAAGAAAAAACCCAAGCTAAAACAATTCGCAATGAATTGCACTGGTAAAGAAATATTGAAAGCTTCATAAAACAAAATAGATCAAATACAAAAGGGATGAATATTTTCATTTTGACACAATACTTTCAGCATTCTGGAAAGTATTATATTAGCAAAACAGCTAAAGAAATATAAACAATAATGATAATGGTGATAATAATGATAGTAATAAAGACATTAAAATACAAACGCAGTTGCATAGTTTTATAATAATAGATTATGATTAATTATAGTTATAAGTATTATAACCCGATTTTGTGAGTATTCCATTACATTTTAATAATTCTTGTAGCTTGTGACAACCAAATCTAATACAATCACATTTTTTCAGCAATTACCATATTCTCCAATCAAAATGCAGATGATCATCGTTTTGGCAGCTTGTATAGCGGCGGCATCAGGTAAGATCGACTGACAAAAAGTTACAAGCACATGATACAAGCAGCTTTACAACAAACGACATATGATAACAGATTTTACTCTCATAAGACTCACTTAACCAAAGAATGCTTTGTAATTTTCTAAAACTAGTTTTTTTGTGTCTTCTGCTTCCCAAACTTTGCATATCTCATAAGCTTTTGCGAGCAAAGATACGAAGAGTAACAAACAGATTAGATCACAGGTCAGCCGCCGATTAACATGGCGGCTGGCCTGGATCTAACCTATTTGCATGAGCATGAAGTTGGTCAAGTGTTAAAACATCTTTAAAGTAAAAAGCCATCGTTTGGTGAAATCCATTTCTCCATAATTACGTCACTCTTCTGCATATCCAAAAGGCGTCTTTAGAAACAACTGTAACGTCTAATTGCTTTAATGTACATTTGACAGTTGTGTCATAATGGTTTCTATTCAATATCACAATGCAAATGTAATTTGTCTTATCGTTAAGACGTTTGCTGATGCTTTTGAACTTAGACCTGTCGCATACTCCCTTTTGGGGTAGGTGTTCAAGGCCGTTTGTCTAAACGTCTACGCATGAAACATATTCGTTTCCGGAAACAAGTTTCCGTTACCTCGTTAATTGTTATAAAATCGAAATCGTAATAATTGTTACATTTCCTGTTTTATTACATTTCTGGTTGTAACAGACGCCTCTAAAAGCTAAATACAGACGTCAGTCATTCAGAAAGCTCCAATGGAAGATTTCTGAAAGAGTTGAGTCTTGTATGAGGAAAGCATAACTTTTCTATTTTCTTTTCTTTTACTATTGTCAAAATTATCTTGTCCGCTTTTCTTCTAATTTTCCTATCATTTCACTTTGTCTTTAATCTTTTTTCTTAGATACACCGTTGTGTTATTGTCAAATGTGACAGAATAACGTATCAAGGTAGAAGTAGAATTCTTGAACATGATTATTCATTATTAACTGTGCATTCATTGTTATCTTAAGTGAACAATTAAAAACTCACCGATCACTGTTTATAATTGGTTGCTTAAGACAATATTGATAGTACGTTATTGATAAAGGGAAAACTGCACTATTTCTAAAATCATTCAAGAGTGCGTTTAACCAAGCACTAACCACACGCTTACTTTTGTATACTTTTCTAGGCGCCGCCGTGTGTCCTTGTCCAAGGAACCTCGACCCTGTATGTGGAAGTGACGGTGTAAAATACGACAACAAGTGTCTCATGGAGTGCCAGTAAGTATATCTACAATATTCCTTATTCTACCTTTATGTCATTGGTGTTTATCCCCGTTTTTATCTATATGTGTGTGTTACGTACCAGTGATTATTCTGGCGCAAATACATACTTTCGAGTGGATCAAAGTACACATAATCCATTACATGTTATAGCCATTTAATTGTTTTGTTTCTCTATATTGAACAATTTTATTCATTGGATTAACATAAATTCTTTCAAATGCATTGGTGTATAAGTTACTTGTTTTATCATAAGTAACTCCAACTTGCTTTACACATATCTTTTACTGGATAAGGACTCGACTTTAATAAAGCACACTACTCACTCGTCTGCGAAAGGCGACACGTTACGGGGAAAGATACGCGTACGGTTAATCCTTTAACAAACGCCACATTTTCGACTGTCCCAAATTGAAAGAGTTTGCAGACGGCATTTCAAAATGTGATGAGATTGAAAAACAATTTTGGTATAGGGCAGGAAAACATTATTGGAAAAGAAGAAATTGCTCTTAACGAGCAATTTCTCCTTTCCCAAAATGCTTTCAAGAGTCGGAGGAAACAAACTCGTCAAATGTGGCTATTGTTTAGCATTGAGTTAAGAAAACAGAATAAACCCCAATTAGAAGGAAATAACTTTTCATTGCAGAGGCGCCACTGAGGTAGCAATGGCGGAGTGTGACCAGGTCTGTGCCTGTCCCTTTATACTATGGCCTGTCTGTGGGCAGAACGGAGAGACTTATGACAACGAATGTTTAATGGAGTGTGAGTAAGTATAGGGAAAATCGGCGCTGGTATGCTTACGAGTGTGTGTTTTTGATGTTCTTTTCTCTCTTGAATGTTTAACCCTTTCCCAAACAACAAATTTCGATTGTCCCAAATTGAAAGAGTTTGCAAACGACATTTCAAAATGTGGTGAAATTGAAAAATAAAATATCGCTATTGTTTGGTAATGGGTTAAACATATATTATTACCAGAAATGTTTACAGTGAATTACAAACACAAAATATACAAGTTATGGCAAAAGGGTCTGGCCACAAGTTCTCGCAACATTACACTTATTCCCTTTTGAATAAATTACTTAAAAATAGGTCTTCATTTGTACTTCAGATGGTACATTATGCAAATTTCACAAAAGAAGAGAACTATGTTTTTTCTCTCCGGGATGTTTAATGGTACTTGCGTAAGGATATAATGTATCGGCGCTGGTATGCATATGATCATTATTCCCTCGTATGTCTTATGGATGCACGTATTTGAACGGACAATCGGTGCTAGTATGCATCCAATTCCATTTTCTCTCATTTTTCTCATTTTTCTCATTTTTTTCTCCGGATGTTTAATCGAAAACGCGTAGACGGAAGATCGGCGATATCATTCATACGATAGTTTTTTTTTTGGCGGATGTTAAACGCTCGGGGTTTTTACTGTTGTTTTCCATCGTTTTCTAAAGTGTATTTCAGTCATAACGCAATTAGAGTTCACTTATTCGTGTTTTATCATCAATCAGTAGACTTTTAGGATGTCATTTCGGAGGGTGGGGGATGGGGCGATGTTAGCAGCTTATTGTGTATGTTTTGGTGCGTTACAGAGGGGATTAGTGTTAATAGCAGAGTTACTAACTTTACAAACGGATTCTTGTTAATAACCGAAGTCCAATTTATGTTCTTTGCTGCATTACAGAGGTGTTGAGATGGCGAAAGAAGGAAAATGTGACGAGAGAAGGAAGCGCTTTGCCCCGTGTAAATGTACCAGAGAGTATGTCCCGGTGTGCGGCCAGGATGGGATTACCTACGATAACGAGTGCTTGATGGAATGCGAGTAAGGGACTACTTTCTCTTTCACAGAAACAACAATATATATATACATAAAACATGTTTATTTTAAACGTATTTGTTTTACATCGATTGTGACGGAAGCTTAAAGCTTATTAAATTGATGACTGATGCCTGGATACTACGCCAGTACCTGCGCCTATGTGTGGGCTAGTCCTAGCAACTTTCTCCTCGCTTAACGGGGATTCGAAACCGGGACCCTCTGTACAAGAAGCCGACGGTGTACCAATGATACATGTTTGGTCTGCTATATGTATGCAATCGTTTAATGTTTGGAATTGTATCAATGATAGGTTATAATTACTAGATAAGTGCTGTCATACGACAATCTGTCTTGATTGTGCTTTACAAGATTTAACTGTAGAAATATACAGAGAGAACTTGTGTCTTAAACCGGAAGTGTTATCAGGCAAGGCGTAGGAATACTATCCGGGGGCCGATGGCAAAATAGATGATGATCCGAATTCAAGCTAAATAACTTAAATTCAAGACACTAGTAGCCCATTCAATATATTGTTTTACTTATATATATCAAAACAAGCTTAACTAATATGATAATTAAAAAGATAAGAGAAACCAAAACAGAAACTAAATACTAACATGTACGTGTAGTGATCGCGTGATATCATAACGAATAGCAAAACTACTATACGATACCGTGTTACTTATTGAATGAGTTTTTGTCAAAGAAGTGCATAAGTGCTAAGATAGAAAAAAGTCCTTACGCGATTTATTTTGCATCTTACATGATTATTTAATGGATTCTCCGTTTCTATCTTGGTGTAAGGTAAAGAACTAGCCATCTCGAGAACAATTGATTGCACATTCATTTAACTTAAATTCCTATTACTGAAATGTTTATTCTGACAAACATTCCAGCATTGTTATTGAAGTCATGGTCGTAACTGCTTACAAACTATTCAAAAAGGCACTGCTAATATGATAATTACGGTCATGCAGTTAAAACTGTGTATGTATGTTGTGGTTTTCCTTTCTAAAATGCTCATTTTTTGAATACACAGCGGTGTTGCACTGGCATCCTCTGGAGCCTGTAAAGTGAAGAGAGACACCTGCGATTGCCCACCCCAGATTGAACTCCCGGTTTGCGGTAAAGACGGAATCACCTACAACAGCATGTGTGAGCTCGGATGCGCGTAAGTTCTCTCTACTTGCAATATTCAATGTCTGTCGTTCACTGTTTCAAACTTTTGTATAGTTGGGACAGTCCAAGCTGTAATAGTAATACAAATCACGTCTGGATTACCCGGACTAACTTTCGTAGCAATATTTGTGTTTCTCCCAATTTCTAACACCTAGGTCGATTAAGTCTTTTTTTAACAGGATCGGTCGGTCAAAGTTTTTTTTTTTAAATAAGTGTTTTATTGTCATCATTATCCTGCTTAAAAGCATCCAACACTTAATTTCAAAAGACCTTTGTAATTATCTAAATTGTACTTAATGTTTGTTGTAAATGATGTACTTTGAACAAATCTAAACAAAAGTCTGTTCTGTCCTGTTTTTCTCTAAATAATCACAAATGTTTTTTGTTTAATTTTGAAAATACAAAAGAATCACCAAAGACGTAATAAACATGAACTACTTACACCATATTGGTACTAACATGTTGATGATTCACAATGCAGTTTCAATATATAACTGTACGACAAGTACTAAAATCTGACTTATCCCACGTTTCTTTTTCCCAGCGGTGCCCAGTTCCGATTCCTTGGTCGATGCCCCGCCACGCCAGCCCCCAGTACTACTGCTGCCCCGGCGGAAGTGTTCGCTTGTACTGAAGATTACACTCCTGTGTGTGGTGATGACGGCGTTACCTATAGCAACCTCTGTAATCTTGAGGCTGCAGAGTAAGTAACTCGTTCTCATAGGTGGATATCACGTATCACAATACTAACTACTGCCATCATTTACGTCATGTGACGGTATAGAATGCTATACGGAATGACACGTTGAATAAAAAAAAATAGCATAACACCGACGAAAAAACAACTGCCGGAAAGCGTCGGTCACATAAATACGATTTCCGATAGCGGCGATGTGGGAATGCCAGGACAAACACGCTAATTGGGGCGAGAACTGGTCATATCTACAGGAAGCTCTAATCGAGAGTCAATCAATTAAGCATTATGCGTCCGTCTTAATCGATGAAAAATATTTAAGTTTAAAAAAGGTATGGTCGAAATAAGAGAGTTTTCCCTTGTTTGTGTTATCCTTGATATTGATGTAAATCTGGCATGGTTCATAACACAGTCATTTAAATTTCAGTATTTTATTCAATGTATTGTTTATCCTAGCTGTATGTATATGTTGCTGATAAGTGTCTTGTTGCTCAATATTGGACTAAATATATAGATCTATCAATATATTATAATTAAAAATGTTACCACTACAGAAACGTCCAGTTGAACCACGAGGGTGAATGCACTGATGATAACAGGAGGAAACGTGAGGCGGATGTCGCCGGTTCGAAATGTGAGTGTCCGGATCAGATCGGCATGCCTGTGTGCGGTAAAGACGGAATCACCTACAACAGCATGTGTGCTATCGGATGCGCGTACGTATTTATCACACATTTGATTTGTTTCGATCAGAAACGTTTCTTAGTTCACCTGTTTATCTAAAGACGAATGTTCAAAATTTGATTTATTTAGCGAAATAAACAAATATTTCCTATGAACATTGAGCCAGTTATGACTCCCGTTTTACCCTCTTGTTTTACCATGTGTCTTTGACGAAAAAGATTATTATGAAAGATGCCGAAAGCATGTATTTATCAATAACAATCCTTAACATACCATGTCAACTTCAATTTCAAAGGGAGATAATCTTTGATATATGGAAAAAGTATATTTTGAGTTACATCCCTATTAACAATTAGTTAAATCAATCAAATGTCAACACTTCAATAAACCATAGTAGCACCAAGTTCTAATACATCAACCCAATGCTATGCTACGACTTTATCCTTTAACTTGTCTATACACGCACAATTGAGATATTTGATTACAACAACAAATATCTATATATGTATGTAAATAGCAAAAGTGGTACATCCACAAAGATTTGATGCGTCTTCCGCCAAACACATCCTCTCTTTCACTTTGTATTGATAAATGAGCTCAAGTTATTCAATCATTTACATCACTAGGACTAACAAACCCAAATATATGTGTTTTGTTAGTTACATGTACTCTTTACCAAACGACAACTTTTCGACTGTTCCAAATTCAAAGATTTTGCAGACGACATTTCAAAATGTAATGAAATTGAGAACAATATTCTGATATGGCAGAAAATATTGTGGGAAAAGGATAAATTGCTTGTCACGAGCAATATCTACTTTTCCCACAATGTTTTGCAGAGTCGCCTGCAACAAAGTGATCAAATATCATTTACGTTTGGTAAAGTGTTAAAGTATAGAAACTAAGTATTCTCTCTTACAAACACCACGCTCAACGCCGTCTGCAACAAAGTGGTTAAATGTCGTTATTGTTTGGTAATGGCTTAAACATATTCTTATGAACGCTAATTTGCACATTTCTATATATTTATAGCGGTACCCAGTTCCGATTCCTCGGAAGGTGCCCTGTCGATAATGGGTGAAACATATTCTAATGAACGCTAATTTGCACATTTCTATAAAAGTGTAGCGGTACCCAGTTCCGATTCCTCGGAGGGTGCCCTGTCGATAATGGGTGAAACATATTCTAATGAACGCTAATTTGCACATTTCTAGCGGTACCCAGTTCCGATTCCTCGGAAGGTGCCCAGCAACACCGGCCCCTCCCACAACAACGGAAGCTGCTGCCTCTACTACCGCGGCTGCGGAAAACCCAGACGTTGCACCGTGCAGGTAGGCTAGGGTGACCCCGTTATTTTAAGTCGATTTCAACAATCATTTCAGTCTATTTTTATACGTCAAAAAGACCAATTATAGAGACCTTATTTTCAATCAACACATAAATCAATAAGAAGAAAAAACGTTGAAATATAATGATTTGACAAACAACATGTTGTTTTCCAAATCAAGAAACAAAAGAAATGTTTAAAAAAAAATCGGCATTTTTGCACTGACATTTCAGCGAGAGTTGGTGTGAGATTTGAAGGAACGCATTACAGTGACCCGGATGTGATCGGGTATAAAAATATAGACGCATGATTTAACACAAAAAGCGCCTAGAAAATTGGATTCACGGAGATTTTACAAAATTCAATCGTTACTAATCGTACATTTCCGTAACTTTAAAGAAAGAATAAATTATTAAAAAGATGAATGAATCATTAAATGGATGAATTGATTAATACATAAAACATACACTTTTTGTCCCTATATAAAGTATTGATTATTACAAGGTAGTTTTCTAGCTGACCGTTCGAATATAAAACAGTACACTGAAGCCTCGTTTATCCGGACCCCGATTATCCGAATGTCTCGCAATCCGAACGAAATTGTAAGGGAACGGAATTATTTGACCAGTTTGTTGAAGACAACTTTGGAAAACATTGTGGGAAAAGGAGAAATTGCTCGTAACGAGCAATTTCTCCTTTTCCCACAATGTTGTCTGCCTTATCAGAAGATTATTTTTGGGACGGTCGACACTTTGGCGTTTGCTAAAGTGTTATAAGTATACACGTGCATACAGACTGTTTATGTCTTAATGTGTATAAGAACATGCTCTACTTCAATAGTCCGGATGAATCGGTAATCCGGACATTTTGTTGGAAACGGACGTGTTCGGATTAACGAGAACTCACTGTATTTGTAAAGATGCTACATGATAACATGCTGATCAGAATTATTCACCTTAAACAAAATATTGCACTCTGCGCACAAAAGAACCAGTGCGTATTCTTACAAAAAATATACTTATTTTTTTTCATTCTTTTTCAGCACCGATGATTGTACCGACGATAACTAGACGAATCACGCACCCCTTTTTTCCCGAACATTCAAATAAAGTTCTCTCGTTTATAAAACCTTTTATAAAAATATATGAATTCATACATGATGAATCCTTATTTAAGTCTCACATGTAAAGACAGATAGCTTTGATTTTGGCGTTATCAAAATTATGCCACGAGTGTGGGTGGTATCGGGCTAAAAGAAGGAGGGCCGAATGAACGAGTTTTTTCACCCTATATCAACCACCTGAAGGTTTGTCGTCATGATGAGAAATCTAATTAACCGTATTTTAATGGTTCGCATTGCTAACGCTGAAAAATAGAAAATATTACTATCATGAAATATTTCCCTTTTTACACAGTAATTTCAAATTGACACCAGCATCAAAACTACAGTCTTTGAATCATGTGTTGATGGGTCGATCCTAAGGGTTTTCCAATACAAATGAACTGACGGTCTTTTTACAATTAATGTATTATCTTTTAGGAAAACGTTTGCTTTGAAATATTGGGATACATACGGAACTGTATGATTGTATCGTTTATAGAAATATGTTATTGAAAGAAATTATATATGTATTTGTAACCTTTACCAACAGACCTAATAAACTTTTCTGCATTTTAATCTTGTGTTTTGCCTATGTATTTTATTATTGGTATTTAAAAAATCTGTTAATTGACATAATACATCGATTTACGTTTCATATGAACCACGGTCGTTCTTGACAGCTCGTCTCGAAGTTCTAGCTTAACTTTAGAAAAATCGTTATTGATCATGTAAAGGTATCAGGCGAGGGAATGTGAACAATGTTTACGATCTTTTGTCCAAACAAGATGGCCACGTCTATGACGGAACAGGAATTTTTTGATTTTATGACCAACTTTTGCCAATGATAGCTGCATTGTGTACCCCGCATGAGTTGGCCATCCGTCTTTAGATCTGTTGGTATATGGTAACCAATGGTTTATAATGGCGTTACACCAAATACACACGACAGAGAAATCGTAGGCGAAGACCGACTGTTTTGGATCTGCGCGCCCGTCGACTGTGATTTTTCCTGTCAAGTTTTAAACGTAACGCCGTTATAATTTTAAAGCATGTGTTGGACGCAACAATTTACTTGTGTTATACTGCAAAGTATTAAACTCAATTCAGATTGGTAGATTAGCAAGAACCATAGTTGGTGTCTCCTGACAGAATACATCGAGTGTGAGAGCGGTAACGTTTGGCCATTTTTCTTCTTTACAAAAACCGCCATTTTGGCACCTTCACAGTACCTTCCACGACAAATTCCCGAAACATGAGGGGCAACGGCTAGTTTTTCTCAATTCTTTAAACCATCTTCCAGAATCCCATTAAAAAATGCTGAGGTCAGCGAGGTGGACCTTCATTGTCTGTTCACGCTCTGCGACACGTAGTTCTGGTTGAAACGACAATTAGAACTATGACAAATACATATAATACACACATGAAGATCAAAATCAATCAAAAAGGCCCAATGTGTATCCTATACCTACAATTAACAGAATATGAACAATTCAACTTTTTTATGAATAACTCTTTACACTACAGCGACCTCGGGAAGTAGTTCCTGATCGGTCTTGAAACATCAATGCTTACCTTTTTGAGGCATTATCGTACTCTAAGCTAAACAAAATGGCTAATCTGCCTCGACCTGTCGATGAGACGATATGCGGATAAATCATGCCATTTTCCAATTACATTTCAACAGCTCAAGAAGCAAAATTGTGCTTGCACATCAAAACACACAACATCTATAGATTGTAAACATTCTGCTTGATTTGATGGAAATGCGTCAACAATGTCGTCACATATCATGATATCACCAATAACGTCAGTCATATCGAGCTTGTTGCCGATATAATCAAAAATCAGGGCCGATATAGATATTTACAAAACTGGGTTATTATTTTCGAAAAAAGAAAATAATACTGAAAACTTGCAATAGCATGGATTTCTTATTCGATTTTTTTACGGGTAACAACCTATGTATCGTCTCACCTTTTAAACCTTTCCCAAACAACAAATTTTCGACTGTCCAAAATCGAAAGACTTTGCAGACGATATTTCAAAATGTGATGAAATTGGTAAAATAATCTTCTGGTAGGCCAGAAAACATTGTGGAAAAAGGAAAAATTGTTCGTCACGAACAGTTTCTCCTTTTCCCTCAACGTTTTCTAAAGTCGTCTGCAACAAAGTGGTCAAATGTCATTATTGTTAGGGAAAGGTTTAATCAGAATTCCCTCTGTCTAACATCTCAGTGCACATGATCAGAAATGGGAGACTTGAGTAAGCTGTCCCTTATGAAGAAATGGAATAACATACATTCCTTACATTATAACGTAGTTTAGAAAAAATTCTTGACCTTGGCGCAACATTTTTCGATAGCGTGACGAAGGGTCGACAGTAATCGGACTCTTTGAAAGGTAATTGTTCATCCAGGACCTACCAATAAACATATCTTTTGTTTAATTTAAAGTTATTCAATTTACATCGATTGTGAAACAAGTTATTTCAACTTAGACACACCACCCTCCATTCTAATTCCTGGCTACGTAACCAATACTCGCACCGAATGTGGATGAATGAAAGGTCGCAAGCAGACCCTGTAACTCACGGGATTCTAACCAACGACCCTCGTTGTCCGAGGCCGACGAGTTTCTCCTGGACCACTGTTCTCAAATATTTTGGTGAAATAAATAGCTGATATGGGCACCAATCATCGAATCAGCGTATGTCTTTACTGGACACATACCTACATAGCCTAGATTCTTATCTACTATATGACACAGTTCCGACGACTCTATAAAGGTCAGAGTAGTTCTAATTTACTCCTCGGTCAAGTATGTTATAACAGGAAGTTGAAAAGGTTAAATTCAAGTAACAGGTAAGACATGTTTGATGATACGGTTGATTGGATTTCACATTTTAACAACATTATTTCAATTAGCACACGTTATCAAGGTTAAATCCATCTGACAGGTAAGGTACATGACCATGTATGCTATATGCTACGGTTGATCGTACTTATCATTTTAACAGCATTATTTCAATTATCATACGATAAATAATGTTAAGTCAATTAACTGGTAAGGTATGGTATATGTTATGGTTGATCGTATTTATCATTTTAACAGCATTATTTCAATTATCACACGATAAATAATGTAAAGTCAATTAACAGGTAAGGTATGGTATATGTTACGGTTGATCGTACTTATCATTTTAACAGCATTATTTCAATTATCACACGATAAATATTGTAAAGTCAATTAACTGGTAAGGTATGGTATATGTTACGGTTGATCGTACTTATCATTTTAACAGCATTATTTCAATTATCACACGATAAATAATGTAAAGTCAATTAACTGGTAAGGTATGGTATATGTTACGGTTGATCGTACTTATCATTTTAACAGCATTATTTCAATTATCACACGATAAATAATGTAAAGTCAATTAACAGGTAAGATATGGTATATGTTACGGTTGATCGTACTTATCATTTTAACAGCATTATTTCAATTATCACATGATAAATAATGTTAAGTCAATTAACTGGTAAGGTATGGTATATGTTACAGTTGATCATACTTACCATTTTAACAGCATTATTTCAATTATCACACGATAAATAATGTAAAGTCAATTAACAGGTAAGGTATGGTATATGTTACGGTTGATCGTACTTATCATTTTAACAGCATTATGTCAATTATCACACGATACATAATGTAAAGTCAATTAACAGGTAAGGTATGGTATATGTTATGGTTGATCGTACTTATCATTTTAACAGCATTATTTCAATTATCACACGATAAATAATGTAAAGTCAATTAACTGGTAAGGTATGGTATATGTTATGGTTGATCGTACTTATCATTCTAACAGCATTATTTCAATTATCACACGATAAATAATGTAAAGTCAATTAACAGGTAAGGTATGGTATATGTTACGGTTGATCGTACTTATCATTTTAACAGCATTATTTCAATTATCACATGCTTAATAATGTAAAGTTAACTAGAGGCAGTCTCCCGACTGACTTACGAAATGCCAATGGTTCTACCCGCCTTGACCAGCCCTTGTGGGCATTTGAGTATGACGTGTCCTCCATCATTAAGAGTCGGGCATCGCTACATAACTGAAATAATGTTGATGTGGTGTAAAACCCATATATAAAAAAGGTCAACTAACACGTAAGGTATTTTACTGTATATGTTACGGTTGAACGTACTTATCATTTTGACAGCATTATTTCAATTATAACACGATTCATAGCTCGAATCTTTACGCTTCCTATTTTTGTCTGATAAACAAAGTTAGATTTACTAGCTGTTGACTATTTTTCTTTGTATTTAATCGTGACCAGTGCTGATAATGAGACTGTTTACATGTATGAACTAAAAAGGCCAGCCTTTCTATCTTGATATCTTCTAAAAGCGTAGAGAAAACAATTAAAAACGTCAGACGGAACACCTCTTACCGATACGTTGACCATGTTGCAGGTGGAGAAACAATGTGACCAATGTTTACTATCTTAGGTCCGAACAAGATTGCCGCGCCAAGGCACTTCTGCATTTTTCACCTACTTTTGCTGATGATTTGCGGCCATCTTGTTCAGACATAAGGTCGTAAACATTGGTCACGTTATTCACCCGCTTGATGTTGGAAGACATATCGTCTTGTCATACAATGTATGTACATTTACATTTAGATACTACCACACCTACGTATTATTATTGACTGTTGATAAAATAACGCGATTGTATTTAAAAAACATTACTGGCAGTTCTGTTTTAATCAGATTCCGTACAACTTGGTCGTACAGTATCTATAAATCCTGATTGTTTGTGTTGTTGTTCTACATTTCAGTTATCGGTGGATTTGTTTATCCAATCATAATGGCGTCCGACAAGACGGTTGCCTGTTTCATAGCACTTGTGCTGGCAAGCTTCGGCTGTTATGCAAGTATGCATTCTATAATCATGTTGGTATGCTGGTTTGCTGTTGTTGTTTTTTTATCTCACAACATCATACGTATCTATATTTGTACACGTGTATAAGGTATGTCACCGGAGTACTTTAGTAGTTCTCGTTTAACTTCGGTCGGGGTACGAAGCTATTCGGTTAAATGCGAATACTTCTTCTGGCCCAGACCGGGGTATACCGAGAACGCCCGAAGTAATCCGACGAAAGAATGTGCTTTAAAAGGGCGGATTATCGGTATTCTACCTTAAAGTACGATTTCCATAAATTCAAGAGTTATTCTTTTTTCTTTAATATGAACATTATCCCAGACCAATCAACGAAAGGGTATAGGAATCGATGCAATGAACGAATATGTTTAATCATTACAGATGGTTTAATGTGTTACAACTGTACCCACGTGGCGATCCCGCGGCTATGTGAGAAGTTGAAAGAATGCGACGCAGGCGAAGTAAGCTATCCAGTTATCTTGACTATTGCGAAAAGGCATAAATGCTTAGAATGTTTAGTTCTATACATCAAGTTGTCTTTTCCATTATATGAGACGAATATTTCAATTGTTCTAGTTTTGATCAGTATAAGAGCAGTTGTGGGTAGCTAGCTTCTATATATATTCCAACATATTTTTTCAAACATTTTGACAAGAGTAAAATTGCGTTTACAATAAAACAATCGTAAACATACGAAACTGTATGCGACAAGCTCCACAGCTCGAAACAAATGGCCGGCCACTTTATTTTCTGACATTTAGCGATTTAAAGTGCATTCATAAGAAAAAGGAGTCAGTGCTTGATAGAGGAACGCACTACTTTGTCTTTTCTTTCCTATTGAAACAATGCAGTATACAATTTGTTCGATCAAGCAGACAACCACATCTGCTGAACCAAATAAAGAATGTTTCTCTTCCAATTAGTTATTCTCAATCACTTTGTGACGCTGTCGTATCCATATTGTATACCAACCATCTCTATATCGAACCTTCTCTACGTCGAAGTTTTTTCGAGAAGTCACTTCAACTCCGAGGTAAGGAAATACTACTGTAGTGATTATAGTATTGGAAGGGGGCGGGGTTTAATAAGTAGCCCCCATTATACCATTACATTCGTGGTACTTTAATGTATGTTAGAATGCATACTGAATACTAGTCCCTTACAGTTTAAAGAAAATTAGATTTTTTCAGAAAAGATGGACAACGAGAAGGTGTTCGTAGTACGCAACGGCATTTCATGAGAGTCAGCAATTAATTCAAATGACGATAAAGTCAAATTTTAACAAATTCGGAGCCAGGCAAATGAAGATTATTACTGAATAGTGCACTATCATTCATTACAGACATGCTTCCTGAGCAGTGAAGTGGTTGACGGTCATCCGGTCTACAGCTCCGGATGTCTGCTAGAACCGGTAAGACGTTAACAACCGGAAGTTATACCTTCAAGGACTTCCGGTTATATTAAGGTGTAAAGTCTTTGTTTTTGTTTGATTGTGAATTTTATGATTTCACTCCGTGACAAATTTTTATGAGATAGAATAGATTGAGACTTTGCGTTTCTTTCCACTTTCTTTTCGGTGTAAAATCATGAACAAAACTAGAAATTTATCAAAACAGAAAATGAATTGATGGATTTAAGAATGGTTTTATGGACTTCAATAGCAAGCGAAATGTCGAGAAGAAATAAACACATAGAAAATGAAACAAGAAAGCTGCCAAATGCTCTACTTGGCCAAAAGAAGTCCATTGAAATCATTGATAACGTGCAAAGCTATACTGTATAGCGCATTATATTCGCGGTGCCAATATTTCGCGTTTTTTAAGGGTACCTCAATTCGCGGGGATTATATATCGCGGTGGTTGAAGGTACCGCGAAATAAAAACTCCATCACCAAAGATCGTCCATATCAACATGTAAACTACTTCAAAATACCTGTTCTTATTTTACAGCAAGGATCAAAGTTTTGTGATCGACATGAGAATCAAATGATTGTAAAAAATACATATGATTAATAATTAATTAATTAATTAATTAATGATTGATTAAATGCATTGCTTGAATCTACCTTTTAAATAAAATGTGTTTCCGTTATTTGTCTCTCTTTAAGTCAACGTGAATGATTGATAAGGGTAACAAATGTTTAATTGATACTCGTAACAGAAATCAGTTCGCGGATCAAGCGTGTAATATGTACTTCTCAACCAAGCATGCTGATATGTTTGCAATTAAATCCCAATTGATACACGCCTCGGGCATTATTTGACAAGGATATAATAATTAACAGATTAATTTTGTGATACCGAAGATATTGTTAGGTGTGTAAAATGTTATATTTGTCTTATATTCAGATCGATTTTTCATCAAATCTTACCTCGCAATCGGTGACATAAATTTCGAAATAAACGAAAACAAAAAATTGAAATGTATTCATCTACAAAATCAAATACAATAACTGTGCATAATGTAACAATACATGGTGGAATGGATAACAGAATGACATCCAGGCAAAATGGCGACCTGGCATGGCACACAGAATTACATTGATGAGGCTTTTATTAGCGGTGTTTAAAATTTGTTCTGTCGGACCGACCGCGAATCGCGCGAAAATTAAACCACCGCGAATAAAAGTACTTATACAGTATGTATGCATTTCTTTGTTACCCCTACATTTTAGTTCACTATTCAACAGCAGCATCGACGATAGAAAACAAAACATATCCACACATATACACTATATCCATCTGTAACATTCCATGTCAACTGCAAATAAGAAATAATGGTTTGCGAATATATCAGTCCGCCTATACTTATTTTTTCTGTTGAAGGCATGCAACATGCTAGCGATGGTATGATGTAAACTATAAACAAGAAGAAATGATATTCGAATATATTTTTGTTCGTCTGTCTATCCTTATTTTCTCTTTTGAACGCATGTAACATGCTTGCCATGATTTCATGTCAACTGCAAATAAGAAGCAATGATATTCGAATATATTTGTTTATGTCTGTCTATTCTTATTTTCCCTTGAAAGCATGTATATTAGCCATGATTTCATTCAACTGCAAATAAGAAGCAATAATATTCGAATACATTTGTTTATGTCTGTATACCCTTATTTTCCCTTGCAAGCATATATATAAGCCATTTTTCCTGTCAATTGCGAATTAGAAGAAAATGATATTGGAATATCTCAGTCTGCCTATCCTTACTTTTCCTTTTGAAGGCATGTAACATGCTAGCCATGCCGCTTTTGGGCAGACGGGCAGTACGACCTCAATATGAATGCTGCAACACCCACCACTGTAATAACGAAGGATTCGGACTCGTCGGTAAGTATCTTCTCAACTTGCTTTTGTTTTTAACTTACCTTACCTAATTTGACTATTTATTTGTGAAGGAAGCTTGAAGCTTGTTCAAAGCCACTTTCAAAGACTGCTATCTTAATGGCGGTCTTCTATGGCCCTACGTGCTTGGCAAAGTGTTTGAAAGCAATGCAAGAAAACGGAATTTTGCGACTCAGTTTCACAATCTGTCTTCTGCCAGGTTTCTTGGTGCTTGGAGTGCACTATTACAGTGAAGGTTTTTCTAATAGATGATACTGTATGTTTGTATATCGTGTCCCTTTTTTCATTCAGATTTACCCCATACAATGAGGGGTCCCCACTGTTACTATTGTAACACAATCGATAAAACGTTTGACTGTGAGCATATCAGAACATGCGCCTTGGATGAGGTAAATATCAATTGAAATGAAGAAGACGTAAATCTAGGGAGTTTAGATATTGTCATGGATTTCAAACGATCTAAATAAATGATAAGAAGACGAAAAGTTACAGAGTTTAAATCTTGTCAAGGATTTCGAACAATCTAAATAAAGAATGGATTTGTACTTATTTATTTTTTTCGATATGGGTTTAACATCGCGTCAACAGAAGTTCAGTTATGCTGCTTTACCCGGCTTGTAGCGATGAGGGAAGACTTAAAACTTAATTCCAAACAATGGCTGATCAAGCTTTGTAGAGCCATTGATATTCCGTAGGTCAATGGAGAAGCTATCTCTCATAAAAATTCAAAAAGCCATCACTCGGATTTGAGCCATTGCAGCGGAGAGTCATGTGATTTCAAGTTCTGGGGCCCGTTTTACTAAACAACTTACGGAAAATGTTTGCGTAAGTCATAATTGATTAACATGGATAATATCTTCAATGAAAGTACAATATTGCAATGTGACACGTCATTGGAAGCGTCTCGGAGAGACGATTCCAATGATGTGTTACTTTGCAATATTGCTTTGCCAAATATTGAAATAAAAGGACTTGTTGTTTTAGACTTACGCAAATCTTAAGCGTAAACTGTTTAGTAAAACGGGCCCCTGTAATCTAACCGTTTGGCCATGTATACAAATATGAATACCAACGCTTACAACCGCTTCATCCTTGATACATACATGAAAAGAATGACGCTTAATATATTTATTCATAAAACTGATATTGTATCAGATACTTGAGTTATTTATTTCCTTTTCAGATGACAAATGGCATCTGGAAAAGTATCGTTCAATTGTTGTTAACAATATCGAATCTTAACTACAATGTCGTTAACAATCATAATTATAAGTCAGGTCAATCTATTTTCATCAATTACCCTTTTTTATGAGAAGAACTTTTAAGGAAATATACTAAGAAAACCACGTTGGTTTTAATATATGGTGTCTTTAGTAATTACAATTTTATTAGTCCAGTATTCGAAAATACATCTCATTTATTTGTCTATTAATTTATTTGAGATTATTGCCGTATCAACATTATCTAAGTTACATTGGAACGTCTCTGGGTTTCACATGAACCGAGCGTAATCTCATTCATTTTCTGTTTACAGGTTTGCACATATGTCCAGAATGACATCTTCTCTAACGTGTTCGAACATAAGTGTATCAAGAAATCCGTAAGTCCATGTACATTTACTTGTAGAATAGAGTTGGTGATATATCTTTGTAGTATATCTAACCTTGATCATCGTATAAGAATGAATACGGATGATGAGTTTACTTGCTATCAAAGATACTATTTCCGAGATTTAAGAAGGTTTCAATAAATTGGTTTTACCAACATATAAGAAAAAGTATAAAAGAAACATCTTTAAAAAAAACTTATAGTTAAGAAAGCTAAATTTCTTCAGATCACATTTGAAAATACTTTTGACTTGTATAAGGATCCTCCTTTTATGAAACATAATCTAAAAAAGCAAGATTTAAAAGATTGACTTTAGCCATTTATCTGCGTTAAGGACGCATAATTGGTAGCGCACATATTGAGAAAACACCGATGTCATTCATTCTAGTTCGTATCTGTTGATTTTAGTCATGTGACCTAATGGTGACGACGCCGTATTGTGATAACGAACGAACGACTTGCTGTGAAAACGATTATTGCAACAACAAATGTGCATCCCCACCAATGCCTACTACATCACCTAAACCATTGACATCAACACGGTTAACAACAGAAAAATCAACAACAACTACAGCAAAACCAACGACTACCACAACTACGCCTAAACCAACAACTACCACAACACCCAAACCAACAACTTCCACAACTACGCCTAAACCAACAACTACCACAACACCCAAACCAACAACTTCCACAACAACACCCAAACCAACAACCTCCACAACAACACCCAAACCGACAACTTCCACAACAACACCGAAGCCAACAACTACCACAACTACACCCAGACCAACAACTTCTACAACAACACCAAAGCCAACAACTACCACAACAACACCGAAGCCAACAACTACCACAACAACACCGAAGCCCACAACTACCACAACAACACCGAAGCCCACATCTACACCGAAGCCCACAACTACCACAACTACAACCAGACCAACAACTTCTACAACAACACCCCAACCGACAACTTCTACAACTCCAAAACCAACAACATTCAAAACAACACCCAAACCAACAACTTCAACAACTACACCGAAGCCAACAAATACCACAACTACACAGAAGCCAACAACTTCTACA
Source organism: Cerastoderma edule (assembly GCA_947846245.1). Taxonomy (NCBI): domain Eukaryota; kingdom Metazoa; phylum Mollusca; class Bivalvia; order Cardiida; family Cardiidae; genus Cerastoderma; species Cerastoderma edule. The sequence continues at coordinate 24,550,344 of OX401407.1, read as the reverse complement.
ACACCCAAACCAACAGCTTCCATAACACCCACACCAACAACTTCCACAACAACACCCAGACCAACAACCTCAACAACAACACCCCAACCGACAACTTCAACAACCACACCGATACCAAAACCTTCAACAACCACACCGATACCAACTTCCTCAACAACCACACCCAGACCAACAACTTCTACAACTCCAGAACCAACAACCTTCACAACAACACCCCAACCGACAACATCTACAACAACACCAAAACCGACAACTTCAGCACAACCTACAACAACAACAACAGCAACAAAATTAATTAGCACAACTACAACAACAATGTCGACACAGCCTTTAACAACAGTTACAACATTTGAACCAACAACTTCAACAACAGTGTCAACACAACCATCAACAACAGTGACAACGACACAACCAACAACTTCACAACCTTCAACAACGAAAATTCTAACTAGCACCACTTCAGCAACAGTATCGACACAGCCTTCAACAACAGTTACCACATTTGAATCATCAACTACAACAACAATGTCAACCCAGCCATCAACACAAGTTGTAACCACAGAACAAACAACTTCTACAAGCTCGACTCCAAAAGCAATATCGACACAGTCAACGTCAATTATAATAACAAAACCAACAGATTCAACAACAATATCTACAAAATCGTCAACAACTATGTCTACCCAGCCATCAACAACAGTCACAACGACAAAACCAACTTCGACACCATTGACAACAGAAGCATCAACAAGTTCAACATCAAAAGCAACAACGCCAACATCCACAACACCAATCGTGACATCAACTTATGGTATGAATTTAATTGAATGATACACAAACAGGACCAAGTATGCTATTAACGCATCATGGATTTCGCAATAATTTTTTATGTATAGTGGTCTTCTGCAACCTCTGGTTTGATAGAGCTCTTAAATAACCTGAAATGATGTAAATATGCAAATGTATCAGGAATTTATCATGATAAGTAAATAATCATTTCGTTAGAATGATAGTAACGTATATACTTATTGATTGTATCAGATTCTCTTTTGTCACGTTTATAATTGACATTCTATTGACCTCTGCCGATCATTTCACTACTCATTTCATGGTTAAAACCCATCTTATTTGAGTTGACTCAGGACAGCTTAAACTTGTCGAGGTAAAACTTCATCTATGGTTATCGAAACGCCTTGTAGTTTATAATATGTGTAGTACTGTTTGGCATGTTCGCACTGAACCGTATTGAATGAGAAGTGCATGTACTCGAATAGATATTGATGTTTTTGGGCAATTTAACAGTTTTACAATAATCACCAAACAAATGAGAAAGATGGTTTGAACATAGCTATGAAAGCGGGACGTAACCTTCTACGAGAGTAAGACGAACTATATAGCAATGTTAACACAAACGATGAAGATATACAAATTATAGGTAGGGGGGAGCAAGAGATGCGTAGCGTTACTATGATAATTTTAAGAGTCATCAATACAAAGACCTGATGAAGAGAGATCAATGGTCAAACAACTATGAGGATCTACCTGAACAAAAATAAGAATTCTGAACCCCTTTCTAATGCTGGTGGGTAAATCATGATGGTTGTCTAGAATACTTTTATTTCGATACCTGGTTTACGTATACCGTGTAAGGGTCAATGCTAAGTTGAACATACGTTAACTAGAAAGGCTTAATCTGGGAAATACAAATTTCATTCTGTAATACGTTGCTTCAAGCTTCCTTCACAATCGATGTAAAATAACAAAAGGTTAATTTAGGTTGTTGCAGTTCATGCTTATTCAATTAACTTTAGATAGATATTTACTATCTGGGAACCATTGAATTAAGATTTCCGTTTCCGTAAAATACCATTACAGGACCAGATATATGCGATGTTGCTGCCGGCTATGTAAACATTGGTCGTGCCTCCCCGCCATTCTGTGTTAAAGTCTACACAGACGCGTATACATTCCCCGAGGCCGTTCTGTACTGCGACTTTGACAATGCCAAGCTTGTTTCACCGAGCAGTGCGGAAAAGATGAATGATATTCGCACGTTCATGCAAGATAACTATGGTGAGTCGAGCATATGTAGTATGGTTCATTGACAGGTTTTGCTATGGAAATATAATGCGTTATGCTGTTTCAATTAATTTCAATAAGACCAAATCGAGCAGTGCGTCATTATATACCAAAAGGCTATGACATACAGTAAAGTTTCAAAAAAAGTCAAATGTTGTTAATGTTTTTTCAAGTATTGACTTGATAATGGATTATTAGGTAGACACTTTCAATTATAATTCGTTTTCTTTTATACACGAGAGCTTCCCATCTCAGATGACCGCGCAAGTTCATCTTTCTATTTGGTTTACCTGGCAGTTATTTAAAACCACTGCATCAAGAGAAGATAACTTAGTAAACTTTAAGTTTGGAGTGCCACAGTAGATTCATGCTTTGATATTGTTCTAATTTCCTTAGCTTATTCAAGTAAGCCATATGTCTGTCAAAACCAGTAGATAAGAGAGTTCATGAACCCTTAGATAAAGTAAGGTTATCCAAGGAGCAGAGATACAATAAGTCAACAACAACAGCAACATTACAACAACACAAAGCAGAACACAGTACATGTACACAATGAAAATCAGAAGGTGGTATTAAAAAAAGTATTTGCAGCGGGTAGAACACATTGTGTAAATATTCGTTCATCGAGTCTTTATATTAAATATCATGTTTTTGTAGGTATCTTTTTTGTATCATGACTAAAATGTCTGAGTCATATTAAGAAGAATTGTAAATGGCCAAACGCAAAATGCTTTGCCGACTCTTGCCAGTGAAGTATTGAATTGAATATTGAACTATTGGTTACTCCTTCAGTAAGGAACATGTTGTATTTTTTCTTCATGATTTCTGTCATCTGTTAGTGCGCTTCTCCTGGCTTGTATCCAATAAAAGAAGATTAAACATAAAAAAAAATCAAAAAAGAAAAATCCCGCCGAACAACTAATGATCATTCTCTTTTCAGCGAGCTTAAACCTGTTCTACGTGGGGGTACTCGATTCGTCCCACAACCAGACGTCCTACGAATATTCGAACGGCAACCCAGCGACCTATCTGTCGTTTAGTACCGGGGAACCATCAGTAAACAGTTTATGTGTGGGATCGAACTCAGCTAGTAACTACGACTGGCAGTCCATCGAATGTTCTACTAGACTACCCAGCATGTGCGAATCCCCGGCTAATCTACCTTGATACCGCCATACAATGTAGTCTTTGCTCAAATTAATTTTGATTCCAGACGGCAAGATTGTTAGTAACATGTTATCAAAACATTTATTGATATTACCTTTTTGCAATGTAAATTAAAAAAATATGTTGCTCAAAATGTTATTCTTAATGATTTCCTGACATTCACTTGACGGTGCATTTATGGGAATGAACAATGAAAAATAATTTTAACAGCTCGCTGGGTATGACATGCGTTTAAGTTGTGAGAGAAAAAGCCTAATATGTGAACGAAATATGATTTTGTCATGATGAATTAATGCAACTGACTGGAAAATTCAAACATTTTACGAGAAACACGGGATAGTAACAATATCAAGAAGCCTTCCTTGTTGAATCATAAAGCTTTTGACAAGGGGCTTGATTCTAACCTCTGCTGGGAATTTTGATGATGGTTCCTTTGGACACATCTGTTTTATATTTTGACATTGTAAACTCCAATTCCTCAAAAAAAGTGGCAATCTGACTTACCCGTATCCTTTTAGAGAGTATATAATTGGTAAAAGAATGAGGTAAGAGAAAAGAATAAACATTTATTTTGGCATTCCATGAAAGCACACATGTATTCCATCCGAAAAATCTTCCAGTCATTCGTTGAACAATCTGGAATCGTCAGGAGCGAGCGATCATTGAGTTCCTGACATTGTTTTGGCTGTAAAGAATGTATATTGATTTTACTTCAATGCTTTCATTTCCAACACGTCAGAAAAATGACCAATTGTTACATTAGTAAAGTTATAAGCTTTACAAAGACAGCTATTTTGAAAGTTATTTGATTGTTTTAAATTGGGGTACCTCGACATTAAGGATAGTTTTCAACTTACTTAAGCGAGCGATTTTATCTAAAAGCCACGAAAATCCTACCATTTATTATAACCAAGCACTCATTTCAATTACTAAAGATAACTTATTACATTTAACAGTAAGCTTAAATACAACGGACACATATATACATATATTTGAAAAAAGAACTCACAAAAGGAAGGCGCAGTTGATGATGGTAGCGTTTGGGATTTGAGATCAATCGTTAAGATTCGATTCAAGATAGTACTATATGATCCTAATATTTGATGTTGTAGTGTTGGTCAACAGCCTATCTACTTGCGCTGTACTGATGAATTACGCAGTAGAAAGGACTAAGACGCATGGAAAAAGAGCTGTCATAGCGGTAAACCATGACATTGGTAACACTGTGTGACCCAAACACTAAAGATGTGTATTTTTGTATGGTTGACAGCCGTTTCTTCAGCATAACTAGATGGTATCAATTAGATATAACCTGCCAGTATGCAAGACACAGTTGTCTTAAAACTTTATCGGTACGGGGGTCTAGGCTGACGTAAAGGTTAAGGTCGCGGTTAAAGAATTCAAGGTCCGGGTACCGTTTTACTAAACAGTTTACGCTAAAGATTTGCGTTAGTCTAAAACAACAATTCCTCTTATTTCAATATTGGGCTAAGCAATATTGCAGAGTAACGTGTCATTGGAATCGTCTCTCCGAGACGCTTCCAATGACATGTCACATTTCAATATTGTGCTTAGTGTTTAAGATACTATACATGTTTATCAGTTTTGACTTGCGCAAATATTTTCCGTAAATCGTTTAGTAAAACGATAACCGGATTATGGCCCTACCGGTACGTCTGGTTACGTTGAAGTGTCCTTTGACAAGACACTTCAGAGCCCTAGTCTAGCACTTGTGGATCCGAAAAAGGCGTAACATAACTTAGAAATTGTTCTCACGGCCTTAAACACCACATTCAACATTGTCTTGGTTCCAGTAAAAACGTCACTCCTTTTAGTCCGAATGATCCAGACGTAGATATGTCATTCTTCTCTAACACAGTTATAGCTTTGATCATCCAAACTGTTTGTACATTAGTCCGAATGATCAAGCCGTAGATATATCATTCTACCGTAACACAGTTACAGCTTTGATCATTCGAACTATTTGTACATTAGTCCGAATAATCCAGCCCTAGATATTTCATTCTACCGTAACACAGCTACAGTTTGGATCGTCCGAACTATTTATAAATTAGTCCGAATGATGCAGCCGTAGATATATCAGTCTACCGTAACACAGTTACAGCTGAGATACTCACCTATAGAGAACTTGTTTATCTGACAGATATATCCACGTGTCTGCTCCCCACATCCTGATGCCCTCCAATGGTAAGTGTTCTGACTGTCCATATAGACACACTCTGTCGTCCTCACAGAGCTATACCAGTTTGTATAGCCGAATAGGACCTCTGTGTGCTGCCAGTAAAACCGCCCATCCGCACTAAGGTCCTTACCGCCGATCCAGAAGTCTGATCCGTTTTCTGGTATAAAACAAAATTGGGTTTGCATTTGATGCGATCACGTGACCAACGTTTTCGAACAATGGCCGGACAAGATTGCCGCGCCACAGAAATATTTGATTTTTTCAGTAGATCACTTTTGTTTTCTACTATTTTATATTCGCCATGTTCCGACCATAAACTTTCCGGTTCTGGATGTATATGATATGACTAAACAACTCTTCACGCGATATGAAATGTCAGTTAAACAAACAAACATACACAATCTTTAGACCTTGAAACATATAGGTATATCGCGCTCTCGTGCGATGTTTATCTGTCAATCGATCGGTACCATTCCTGAGAAAAGGTTTGATGGCAGATCTGATCAGAGTAACTACCGTTGCATTTAGCCATTATCACCTGTTTGCATTTTAAAACTCGGCCATATACTGCGTTGGACCTATACCGTAGCTTAGAAAGGGGTGATTGGATTATTCGATCAGAGTTACCTACCGTTGCATTTGGCTATTATCACCTGTTTGCATTTTTCAACTCGGCAATATACTGCGTTGGACCTATACCTCAGACAGGAAAAATGCGACAAAAGCTATTGCTACCCAACATGGCACGCTTGGTAATCAAAATTATATTGAAACTTTAAAGTCATTACACATTTAAAAGGGTTTGTAATGGTTCGCATATCGGACATGGCCAAAAGGGACGTAGAACAAAAAATAAATGATGAAACCAATCTAAAACCAAAAGCAAATAGACCAAACTACGAGTGTAATACGCACGTCTTTGATAAAAGATCCACTCGAGCAGAAAATCCGTTTTGCTGTTTGTATCGACGATATACAACATCAATACAACAAACGAACAAATACAATCTTCAAACCTTAAAGCATACCTCAGACAAGTAAAACGCAACAAAAGCTATATATGGCTTCCCACCGTGGCTAGCTTGTTAATCGAAATAACGTTTAAACTTGGAAGCCAATTAAAAGCAATCTTAGTCCATAAGCGAATAGAACAAACTGCGAGATAAATACGCACGTCTTTGATAAAAGATCCACTCGAGCAGAAAATCCGTTTTGCCGTTTGTATCGACGATCGCCAGATCAGCACCATCAGCCTTACAGGCGTTTCTCGCTGTCTCCCTGTCTATACCATCCCTAACAGTAATCGCCTTTATACACACATTGGATTTCGCGTCGTAGAAATACCCGTCGTACAAACGATGGCGGCATATCTCAACTGAAAAATTAAGTAAAGCGACTTTTTTTTAGTTTTTAGTAAGTGTTAGAAACTCATAGCCTTCCTCTTACATACCTTAAACCCAAATTTATTTTTCTCCCACCCCCATTTTTTCCCCTAAAAATACATATAAACCATTCTGACAAGCAACATATAGCATAGTTACTAATTTCTCCCACTGTCCAAATAGTTCCTAGAAAAAGGCATATTTTCTGATGAAGAAGTCACTTGGTTAGAAAAATGTATAACTGTTGGTAATGAGTTAAACTCTGTGAAAGCGTAACCAAGTTCTAAAACATCGGATTCAGGTTTCCAACTCAACACTAACGAAGCGCATTGAAAGTTGAACTGTAAAAGCAAGTCTCATATGGATCATTTTCAATCTCAGGAGATCTTTGAGATGTTCTCAAAGACATGAAAAAGGTTTAACCTCGGTAGGTAGGAAAAACCCAGAGATTGAAGTTATCAAAGTCCTAGCACAGGGAACCAATAATGTGACCCCTATGGCAGGTTATCTGACATATATACAAAACTTAATATACAAATATGCCAAAATACAAATACTCCTTCAACATTAACAATGCAATATATATACAAAACATGATGCATCTAGTCTAACCAACCTAGACTTGCTGTGTCATTAGCAAACACTTCGCATATGTACCCCGTCTTTTTTGCCGCACACCTCTCATCGAACCACTGGTAATCACGATGGTGAGCCATGTACACGCAGTTCTCGTCTCGGACACCATATTGTTCGTCCGGTTGTGACCGTGTTTCCTCTGTCAGAACGGCGTTTCCCCAGTGTGTGTATGAGAGCCTTTGTCCGTCGGGCCAATAAAACACGCTTGTATTGTCTTTGTCAGTAGCGCCGATCCAGAAGTCCGTGGTGTTGTCTGTAAAACATGTGCGCATGTATAATAATAAAGTGACATTCATGATATGATGATTGGATTTCATATATTCTTTAGATTGGTCAAGTAAAATAGAGTTGTTCTTTGGTGGTGGAAGCTTAGTATATATTTATTTTTTTCAGATATTTCTAGGTTCTTCAAGCAAAAGAGAGTTTTTCTCGATAGCACTAACCTAGTTTAAGCCGCTCATGTACCAAAATCTGCATTGAGCTTACTACGAATGTCACGTTGAACCGTATACGTTATAAATGAACCCCTACAGGAACTAAAGCTCTCCAACAAGCAACAGTAAACATGCGTGTCTAAATCACTCGAAGGCTACAAAAATAAATTATGTTCAAACATCAATAAACACATATTGACAGCGTTTCCGAATATCATACAGAACGTACTTACTTTGTTTCCCACAATGTGTGTTTCAGAAATGATGCAAAATAAACTACATGTAGACGTGATCTTTTGCGATGGTATCTTTTAAATGAATTATACTGGTATCATACAAAACGGCTTTTACAAGATAATAAAATAGAACTAAGAGCAGAAACAATAATAGACTTGCATCTGGAACGTTACCCACCATGCTTAGCAAAGATCCAATTCAAAATCAAATTCGTTTTGACGTGGTTGTCAATGGTTACCAGGTCCGCACCATCATTCGCGCAATCGTCAACAGCCTCTTGATAGGTGAAATTCATTCCTATATGACCTTGCTTTATCTTTATACAAAGGTCAGAGGTCGTGTCATAGTCATAGCCACTCAGTACTAGATGTCGGCACATGCGCACTGGAACAAAAATGTTAAGATGCAACAATATTATTACTTGTCTTGAACCCTTTTAGAATTTATTAATTGATGGAGAGGAAAATGCGGAATTTGCTCCCTTTTTAACAATGAATACGATTTTCCGTTGTGTTACCTTTTACTTTGATTATACAGCATCAAAGTTTTTGAGGCTGAACACAAACAAACATCTTTTTGTAAAAGTGGTAATAGTACCTCGTTGACATAAAACTGTTTTGTAAAGCAATTTAAAAAAAAAAATAAAAAAAAAATATATACTGTATGTGTTCATGTATAAGTCAACACAATTATTCTCATTCTGAGAATTCATTTGAATTACCTTTGTCGTCTCCCTGTACGTTCCATATTTCACAGATATAGCCGGATTTCCTTGCGTCACAATGATCGTCGTGCCAGTAGTACTGGTCCTTGTGGTTCAGAAACACGCAGTCTTCGTCCTTTCTCCTCACATCGTCCGGTTGGCCGGTCATCTCACCGCCCCAGTGGTTGTACTGGACAGGGGACGAATCCACCCAGTAAAAGTCACGTGATCCATCGCCATTGGTTTTCGCGGATATCCAGTAGTTGGTGCCATTAACTACCGGGAATAGATATATTCATAGTGAGTTCATTATCCATTTGATGATATTAGGCGACTATTTGACAGATACGAATCGAAAGCAAAATCGCAGTAAAATGCCATAAATTGAAAAAATCACTTCCGTGTATGTACAAAGTAGCATTTGGAATATTTCTGTCAGCAGGTGCCTTTCACAAGGCAACAATTATCTTAAAAGCTGACAAGGAATGAATGTAGCTGCAGGCTTCAAAGCAACTTAACCGGGTACTTTTTTACTAAACAGTTTACGCTTAAGATTTGCGTAAGTCTAAAACAACAATCCATCCTATTTTAATATTGGGCGAAGCAATATTGCAAAGTAACACATCATTGGAATCGTCTCTCCGAGACGCTTCCAATGATGTGTCACATTGCAATATTGTGCTTTCATTGAAGATACTATCCATGTTTATCAATTATGACTTACGCAAACATTTTCCGTAAGTTGTTTAGTAAAACGGTACCCTGGTGTAGAAATGGAGTTGATGATAGTTTCGCTGGTTTGCTGACTCTTATATCTGTCACGGCGTTTTCAATGATAACGGAGGAATCGATGAAGGACTATTATAATATGCGGTGAACGTTTATGACTTTATACTATCGAAACTAACACCATAGGTGTTTGTAGATTATCAAAGTTTGCGAAAGTGGAAAACAAATTAGTTGACCAATCTCAAGGAAAAGTAAAAAAAAAACTTTCTTCATTGATCTATTTCATACTATGTTCGAGTGATCAATAACTTAAGCGCATATTCAGCTTGAGCGCTAAGTTTACTTAAAGAATACATCTCGGAGCTTACTAGCCTGTCAAAATACTTAATCATGTCCCAATAGATCGGAAAAAGCATTATCGTTGACTGTGAAGTGCATATACATGTGTATAACGACTATGTACTACAACTAGGGTGTGGTAATCTTTCCTTTTTCAAACAAATGATGCAACGAGTTGTTTGTCATTGCTTAAAAAGTGTATGTATGTTACAAAACGAAAAAGTTTGACTTAGTATTCTCGGAGTTCATATTTGCTTTTCGTTGGGAAACAATTGAAATGCATCTCACACAATCTTCGTGGAGGCAAATTTCCTAACACAACTCGAAGCAAATACAAATCTGAAAGATACTCAAGCATGCTTTTGTAAATAGTAGAACATTTATATCTCGAAGTTGAAGAAATCCCTTGAAAGTGATTGACATAGAGAGCGTGTTCGACGATAAGATGTCCGGAATACTATGACGCAGAAATGAAGATCTTTATTTCGGGAACCCGTAATTACTTTAACATAAAGAAGAGCTCGACATACAGAAGTTCGAGATATATATCTATTCTCCTGTATATCCGAGGTTGTCAGTTTTACCGTACGTTGATGGGTGACGATCCAGTAGACCAGGAAGTCCTGCTCATCGATGTTTGTAATAGACACCAGTTCTGCGTTGTCATGGTGACATCTGTCCTCGGCCTGTTGACGGGTCAAGGTCATATTCGGCTCCACGAAGACTTTGACGCAGAGGTTTGACAAGGAGTCGAACATGTAATTGTGGTTTTGGCATTCCAGCTCTGCAGTTGAAGACATCGTTATTGTTGATGTGTGTGCTGGTTTTCATTTGTATTAACTCAGTGTTATTTCACTACTTATTTGTAATTGGTTATACTTACGAGAACCTACATTTATCTTTGATTTATTCTGTCACAACTGCCATTTTCAAATCGATGATAAGGTGCCGTAAAACGTTTGTGATTTCCGGCACTAACCATATGACACACAGTCACGTGACAAATCATGAAGTTATAAATGACATCATGACTTATGAAGTCATGTATCATGTAACCATCGTTCTTTACTTGTTTATTTTCGATTTTCGGAGTTGTTGCTTTGCTTAAGATTTTTTTTTTCAGTCATTCGTCGTTCGTTTGAATCCATACAAGTATCAGGATAAAAAAGAATAGAGAGTTGTTGACTTTGAAAAGAAAAAGTTATCGGAATCGGCTTCGAATTATCATCCAATTCTGGATGGTTTACCGGAGTATACTCTTACGTCTTGCTCGTCGATCTTTCCGATTCTGGACACCAGCCATCATTTAGTCTCTTTATAAAGAGGAGAATAAACAAAATGGTACATACTCGTTATTGCTTCAAGGGGCACATGTTCGCCGTTTGTATGTTGCTTGGTAAATGCATCGTTCATGATGTCGCACAAGTATATCTTGACAAAGCTTTTGTAAAGGGGTATATACCGTCATTATTAACCCATCATTATTGTTTAACGCGTGCTGTGTTCGAATGAAAGCAAAAACATCGCATATTCCGGGTATTTATTGTAAAGGGTAAAAACGGAGGCTTACCCAATCGTTCTTGATCCGTGAGTGCAGGGCCCGGGGTGGGTGGGGTACCTGGTAAACAAGCCCCGTTACAGAAGTCGCCCCCACAACAAGACGCGTTGGCTGCAGTACAGTACGCCACGTTATAGGTAGTCGGGCAGTCCTGGGGGATGACAGAGGCAACGTTATAAGGTATACATTACAAAACCATTCAATAAGTGATCAGTGAATGCAGGGCCGGGGTGGGTGGGGTACCAGGTAGACACATCTCGTTACAGAAGTCGCCCCCGCAACAAGAAGCGTTGGCCGCGGTGCAGTACGCCACGTTATAGGTAGTCGGGCAGGCCTGGGGGATGACAGAAACAACAAAATAAGGTTTACATTCAATGAGTGATCAGGGAGTGTAGGGCCTGGGGTGAGTTGGGTACCAGGTAGACACACCTCGTTACAGAAGTCGCCCCCGCAACAAGACGCGTTGGCCGCGGTGCATTACGCCACGTTATAGGTAGTCAGACACGCCTGGGGGATGACGGAGATAACGTTATAAGGTATACATTACAAAACCATTCAATGAGTGATCAGTGAATGCAGGGCCCGGGTGGGTGGTGTACCAGGTAGACACGCCCCGTTACAGAAGTCGCCCCCGCAACAAGACGCGTTGGCCGCGGTGCATTACGCCACGTTATAGGTAGTCAGACACGCCTGGGGGATGACGGAGATAACGTTATAAGGTATACATTACAAAACCATTCAATGAGTGATCAGTGAATGCAGGGCCCGGGTGGGTGGTGTACCAGGTAGACACGCCCCGTTACAGAAGTCGCCCCCGCAACAAGACGCGTTGGCCGCGGTGCATTACGCCACGTTATAGGTAGTCAGACACGCCTGGGGGATGACGGAGATAACGTTATAATAGTATCTTTTCTTTAAAAAACAAAACACAATTGTCTTGATGTGATTAAGGTTTTAAGGTTAATGCTGTAACAACTGATTCACGTTTATGAATAAGATGTCTGTAAAATAATACTGGTATATTGTCTTGTTGTCTTGCTATCTTTGTACTTGACTGACGAAAAAGGCTAATTCAAGGCAAATCAAAGGCGATCAGTTGATTGTAAATATTTGTTGGGATTTATTCAACATCGGTGTGTGCGACTGAAACATTCAAATGTTCAATTTTGTGTTCAATGTGATTTCTCTTAAACGAGTAAAATATCCAAACGGCAGATTAGGGACACTGCTCGTAAGGAACAACGTATCATTTTGTCAACACAATGCATACCTTATTGCGCATAGAATCGCTTGTAAATTACATACACGTGTCCTCCCTTGTTAATTTCCAATAGAGCAGCTTAAAAACATAGTTTAAACTTCTGCACGAGACTTCAATGATGTAACAGTATTATTCGAGTGCAATGCATAAACGTCTTGTGCTTTTATACATTTTCTTTGAATAGAATAACGTTGTCTTATCGTACTTATGATACACGATGATGCATCGCATAATAGTGTGATGATTGCTTTGGCAACGTGACGTAGGTACCAAGCACACCTGAGTATGATGGTTACCAAACAGCGCTGATTTAGGCAGATTCTCGCCCGGCATAAACCAGAGCGGACCGCGGATATTCTCTGTACCTGTCTAGAAGAACAGGTCTGTTACCACCGTTGTAGTATTAGAGTTTGAATAAAATGTAAAAAAATACCATACGGTCTTTGGTTCTTTTATTTGATAGTGTTACACTTACAGTCTCGGGAACGCAGGCCTGGTGGTAGTATCCAGTAAACTCGGAACTTGTCTGTACGATACACACCTACACAATAGAAGATATGAGCACCTAGCCTTCAATATGTCGATTTAAGGTACACGCTCTTTAGCAAAACAAACTAATAACATGGCTTCCATTTAACACTTCAAATATTTCAATTGTTCAGTTGGTTTCAAACATAGATGTTTAATAACGCGTAGCTTATAAGTATCGCCTGCAAGTTAAAGGTCAACAGTAAACAGCCGAGGGAAGTCCATGGGCTCAAAGTATCTACCTAATGCATGAGATTTTTTTTTCTGGTGATTAAGGACATGTTCTACAGTTTTATATGAAAATAATCCTTTAATAGAAATTTCTAAATTTGTGATATGTTATTTAAAACCTTATTGTGAATTCATAAATGAAAAGAAAATTGCAGGTTGACGACAAACGTTTATCCTACTACTATGCAAGTTCCTCTTCGGTAACAGATTATTACCTCCCTTCGATGCGCAGACGAAGTGTGCAGAAAAAACTACCAAGAACATCATTAAAATGTTAAACAGTATGTTACCAATTCATCCAATCTATGCAAAAATCCATTTGAGACAACGGATAACAAAGCAAACTCTTTTGAGTTCTTATGCCAATAAAGAAATGACAATATACTTATGATAAAACTTACCTAAAAGTGAATGACTAGCAACAGTCTTGCATTTAGTCGAGTACATGGTAAAGCATTTAGCCGAGTACATGGTAGCAAGCCAGTTTAAAGCATTTAGTCGAGTACATGGTAAAGCATTTAGCCGAGTACATGGTAAAGCATTTAGCCGAGTACATGGTAAAGCATTTAGCCGAGTACATGGTAAAGCATTTAGCCGAGTACATGGTAAATTATAATTAATGGGTGGCAACATAACGGTTTATGCATTCTTTATGTTTCAAAGACATGAAGTATTCATTGAACTACCAATGTGGACCAAGAATAATAAACACTGTGTCATACATGCCCAGCCTTACATATGGTAACATCTTTACAATGGGACGGTTCTGTGCTGAAGTTACAGTCATAGCACATGGAGCCCCGCGATGGTTTAGAAAACACTGAAAAAGTAGCATGTATAACTAAACGTATTGTCAATTAGTTGTTGTTATTATTATTAAATCTTTATTTCCTCCAAAAATGAAGATTACAAAAAGATTACGAAATATTACAAAATATTACAAAAGATCACAATGAGAAAAAATGAAATAAACGTTAATGAAAGATGAAGATGAACAATGATGAAGGAGAAGAGAAAAAAAAATAGATTTCTAACAGCAAAAATACATTATATATTATGCATTGTCATAAAGCATTATGCCTAGCTACTTGAATCAAGTTTAATGTCCTACTTAAGCCAAAATCAGGCGTAAACTGATACAAGTAATTTATTCAGAAAAATAATGAATGCATACATATAACTAAACACAATACAATAAATATTATTTATCTAATGAAGTGTCATTGACCACTGAAAAAGTGACATGTATAACTGAACGTATTGTCAATTAGTTGTCTATCGGTACTTTCTTCTTTCTTCACGTTGAAAGGGACTATCTTATCTCACAGATTTTCTTCCATAAGTTACAAACATAAAACATTTGAGATTAAAAAAGCTCACCCTTACTAAATACACGACCATTTGTAACTTCTTTATGTCAAAAATGCTGAGAATCTCCATTTCAATTAACAAATTTCATTACTCAAACTCTTCAGTGTGTTGACAGAAAAACTGTTGATAAATCGTTTTGGGATTGCTCAATGCCCTTGCTAGTGTCACGTGACTGGAGTGTCGATCCATTTTGCCCAGGCACTCTTACCCAGTTTTGTCATTTGTCGGACTGATATGATAGATTACTGTTTACAAAATAAAACTGGTAAACGGTTTACCCTATCTGCATGGCACATGGCACTAATAGGCATTCACTCCTTTCGGCATACTGAATAGAACCCAATATCTTAAAAAACAACTTCCGTCTTGCGTTTCTGGTTTGCTCTTATTTTTGCTTTCTTGAAAAATCACTAATTCTTCACCTGCACAAGAGAAACATTTAACCGATCATGAAGTTGCATGTATCATTGGTGTTTGCCATTTTCAGGTTTGACTGTAGTCTGCTTCATGTCATGGGAACAACATGATATGATCACTAGCTAGTTTATCTCTTCTTATAAACTGAAGTTTGTGTCATGAAAGTGTCCTTTTTGGTGAAACAAAATAGAGCCTTAGCTACATGCATTCCCAAGTAAGGTACATGACAGTGGTTATAAAACTAAAAGATGTAAACACGGCGTCCAACCAATACAAAAAGAAAGTATTTACCGAAGGCTCCACAACCCTGATTGTTACAGTAGTCCGTTTCACAGCATTCGGTGCACTGGGTGAAGGATCGAACTTCTCTCCGGCCAACTAGAGTGACAGCACTAGACGGACATGTCTGAAAATAATACACAATATCTCCCTACAATATGTAATGGGTGGAAAAAGTGACCTATTATGTCCGTGAAGCTAGGAGTCAGTTCGCAGTTCGCAGTTCGCAGTTCGCGATTCAATTGCGAACCATGAACTGCGCTCCAACTCGAAATAACAATTCAGCGTTCAAACTTGAAATCACATAACCCCTCTCCGGGTAGGTTTAATTCCCGTTGAAGGCATTCGGGTTTTCGTGAGAGATATAGTATCGACAAATTCACCTGATGTTGACCTTTATGCAAGGATAGATCTGAGAGACATGATGCTGTATAGATCGATGATCGCCAAGAGATCGTATTTAGGTTGTCGTTACGTTGTGTGTTCTCGTGCAAATAATTGAAGGACAGTGCCGAAGATATATATATATATATATATATAGAAACCCAACGTAATGTGAAACTATGATGATAGAGGTCACCAACGTCAGGTGAATTTGTTCGCACTGTAGTCTCTTTCAATATTATACAGAGATAAAAGTCTTCATGGTTTACGAAAATCTGATTTCACGATATAATCGATGAATGATGAATATGACACATTCAGTTGAAATTTTAGTTTTATAGAAACACAGTTGCTATTTATTGTTGAAACTACAGAGGAAGATGTTTTCCGTTTTTAGTTTCTCAAAATACTTGTTATATGACGGTAAAATGGTAAAATTGCCGACCGAACTTGGAGTGAGGATTGACATCTCATACCGTAACAAAGCTACCGATCAACCTACTTTCAAACTGCCTATAACTCCTTTTATACGTTATTTTCTTCGCTTTAAGTATCTCTTACTTTTGACTGACCAGCTACAGTGTAAGATGTCTAACGTTACATATTCTCATATACATCACCTTATTGTTTCAAATGCAAAGATTGGTGCTTTCCTACGTAGTTCGCATATAACCCATACTTACAGCTTTTAGTTGGCACCCTGCATTAAATAGGCCCGCCTCTGATTTATGTATGTAACACACCTTAAAAGAAATTTGAAAAGCACATGAATAATGTTTTGAGTACATTTTTATTTAAAACGTTTATGTGCGACAGTGGTGCAGTGGAAGAGTGTTCGAATCCCCGGTAGGCGAGGTGAGAATTGACCCCCGATCGGCGCGAGTACAGGTATAGTATCCAGGCAGAAAAAGTGATTTTAATAGGCTTCAAGCTTCCGTTTCAATCGATGTAAAGTAAAGAAGTTTTAAAAAGCTTAATGCGTGTAAGAACATTAATGCAAGTATAAAATTAAAGGAAAGTTAAATTGGGTTAAATCGAGTGTATTAAAGCTTATCTGTCAAACATTGATATCAAAGCATAAGTCGATCACAGTAGGAAATCAAAATTAACAGGTAATCTAAGAGTTCTATAACTTTGTAACGAAAAGCCTTTTAGTGACAAAAACGGTTCGTAATTTCAACGCGTGTTTGTCGGCTTTATTGTTCGTTTGAAGCTTCACATTCTTGAGATAATTGCATATCACGGATCTATCATACCTGATCCCGGGTACAATCTTCTACCGTTTTGAACAGTGATGGTAAAGGCAGGTTGCTACCGCTCAGACATTTCAGCGACAAACCTGTATAGAATTGAAAAGAAAACATTGCTAATTTACTCTTCATAAAAACGACAATATTATCAATTCACTTTTTATTAAAACAATAATATACATGTACATGTACTCGTAAATCAACAAGATAACCAATGACCATAACAATTAAGAACATAGGTTTTTAAGAATTTTATAGACAATCTGACACTTTAACGGAACTGGATTATTTATGCTAGGACACCTGCTGAAATGCAATTATACAACTTTATTTGTATGTCACTTGTATTTACAGAATATATTGATAATAGCTGGTATTAACTGACAAAGAGATTGAAAGTAATGTTATTCTTTCATATATACGATAGAGGATGAAGCGCTTTATATCATTATACTTCAATATATTTCGATATTGTACTTCAAAAATAACCTTTAATCAATGATATGATACATTTGAGACTGCAATGACCATATGTCAGAAACAAAACATGTTCCCCATCAGGTTTCGAACACATATTTCTAGTCTCAAGTCATCACCGATACCGGCTAAGTTATGTAAAGACGCTTTGTTAAACATTCAGTCTATAATATCTAAACATAATACTCACATTGGTCAATCAATACCAGCTGCAAAATACAGATAAATCTAAAATCAGTAAGGAGCACCATTCTAAAACATTGATGTCATGCGAGTATTCTTGATAAGGCATTAACGTTCAAGGTCAGTCATATGTTCGGTGTCATTTGAGTTCAGATTAAAGATGGAACTGATTTATCGCGAGATTTCTTTTACACGCACGTGTCTATGTCACAAAAGTTGGTCGTCTGATATTGTAGAGGTAAGGGGTTTTGCAGTAAATGTGCTTTTAAGTGAAAATTCAGTTGCATCAAATCGATTTTAATATTCACAACTACCATTCCAGGCCAATGACTGCGTTCCCTCACAAACATAATCGAGAGAAATATGGTATGTCAGAAAGGTTTCATCAGTCAATTGAAATGGTATTGGCCGAAATGTGCCCTGTGCTCATTTCCTCAGATACTAAGACGGACACGATGCCAGCTAACCCCATAATGATTGGTGTGCAGAAACTATTTGAAGGAGTCATACGTTTTCCAACCGAATTTTGTGTTTTGCACTGTGTTATACTTTTCTCAGAGACATAATCAGTAATTCTAACTTTTCAAAAGTTAGAATTACTGATAAGGTCTCCTAGAAATGTTTAACAGTGCGAACCACCATAGAGGTACATGTTTTTGATCCCCTACTGTCGAGGACACCGTTCAAGTTTGACCAGATGTGACAACAAAAAAAGCGGACACGTTGTAGATATTTTAGCCCTATACTCTATGATTTATCATAATTAAGCAACTGCACCTGAAAACCTCTTTGATAGGTTTCCTCAAAATGGTTTCTGGCTAAAATTGCTAAAATATTATCATGTCGATGTAAAGTGCACACTTATCGTTTACAGGTGTTTTTTCTTTCTTTCCTTTGTTTGGCAAATCGTAGAGTGTTATACGAGGGAACTGGTCAAATGATAAATCTTGACATTATCATTCAAAGAGTGGACTTTTTTTAGGTCACGCCATGGTGGTCGAATTGATGTACTGGCACAATTGCATACATGATACAATACTACCGGTCCCCAACGAATACTGTCACAATGATAGACTTGGGTCCATTTGACTCAATCTCACCCAGGAACCACTTATAACTGATGAACCTGTGTGCATTCGAATCAGAAAAGCTCTCAATTTGAATTTTCAAGAAAGGTTGTGTCCCGTTCAATGAAGGAAATGACGACTTTTCTACCCATGTTAAACGCACCTAGCTGACAGTAGATTATGCAGTCTTCCCAATCCTTATTGAGCGCAGCATCGCAATGTACCTTAACGATTTTCAAAGAAATGTAGAAACCGATTAAAAAAACAAACCAATGAATTGTCGATACGGTATAACTAAATAAGTATTTCAAACTGAGTGAATCTATAAACAAATAAACGATCAGATACGGAATACCATTTAACGGTCGATGCCTGCACTCTGATGTGCATGTACTTTGACAAAGCTGTTTGTCCTAGGATTGAACGCGTCGACAACAAAACAGACAAACAAGAGCTTATCGCGGTAATATAACTTTCTCTTGACACGACCTAAATCTCAACCAAATTGATAAGCAAAGCGCGTTATCATTTTAGTACAGTAGTGGAACATTGCAAGAGCCCAATCTTCAAACGAATGGTTCATTGTCTCGAATGTGTCATTGCATAGCAAAATGCTCCGATTTGTTCTATCGATCTCAACTACAGACTGATTGCGCTGTCCATTACTATTCTCTTTTTTGTTGCCTATCCTATTTTCCCAGAGATGTAGTGTGCCATTCGATAAATGGAATAATGATTGTTCTAGATGAGTCCCACGTCTGCATATGTGTTCAAATACGTTATTACTAATGACATAAAGAGTGCCGAGGGCCCATCTGAAGGCAGTTTTAGCAAAACCTCGACAGCCAGCTGCGACAGGAATTTTCTTGATCTGACATAATGGTATTTGATTAAAGTCTTAGGCTACAAATACTTAAATAACGTTACTGTTTATGGTTTGTTTCTTTGCAAGATACTGGTCCCGTTGTAAGTGTTCTTATTTCCAAATTGAACATTATTGTCTTATCTTAATCCGATCATTCCAAAATATCCCTCCGTTAAATATGGTTGACGGAATGCATTCGGTTATTCGGCCGTATCGAATTTTGAGCAATCATTTTTTTAGAACCATGGGGTTGATTTTTTATCTTGAGACGTTCATAACCAGTTTAAATCGGGCCTAACGTTATCCAATTGCCTTGATCAAAACAAGTTCTTTTACGAAACATACATACTATGCTGCACATGTTTTGCAACTTTGAAACCGTCAAAGGGGATTTGAGCTCTACTGGTTTCTATAAACGATACATGGCCTTATCGTTACATAAACCACTTTTAAATTCATAGCACAAAGAGGGGACAAATAAACTTGCTTTTTGGTTTATAGAAGAGGAGGTGAAAACAGATCTTGCGTTTTTGCATTTGTTAATGATAAATTTCTGGATGTAGGCTATCGGTCTTAAGTAATGATACACGTATGCGACCTTAACATAGTATATATGCTACTTTAGTTAGCTATTGCCAACTTTAACATATCATAAGCCGAAATAGAACTGGTATGGTTAACATTGTTTTTGATAATATGAAAACGTTAACTGGTTCCCCGCTGTCTTCTAACTTCACTATGTTCCGCAAGATAGACAACGGGCTGCCTATAAATTCTGAGCGATTTGATATGTCGGAATGCAACGTTCCAAAATACAACAACAACAAGCAAAAACACTCATGGTTGTTTCCCCTGAGTTGTTGGTTTGCTATAATCAAGGCAGATATCCCTTTATCAGTCTTTGATTTATCCACTGATTTGTATCAAAAGGTTTGTCACAACTTCATTTTCAAATCAATGTTGACCAACATTTAAGTAAAGGAAACTCCGTCTTACAGCCAACCTTTTGAATCGACAAACGTCAATCTCTAAGACCAGTATGTTTATATTGTTCTTTCCATTACCAGCCATTCTACATTTGATAGATGAGAGATCGGTTCATAGTCTAATGAAACCGAATAATATTATCATAGATTTGGTAGAAAATACATATGTAAAACATAACTAAACAGATTAATTGATGATAAAATAATAATTAATAGACAATAGATATGACAAATGATAAACAAAATCTGGTTCATTTGCAAGCGTTTATTGTTTTTGTTCAAAAAAAAAATGTTATATTTGTTTATGTTTTGTTACAAGCAAAACAAGCTGCAATATTTGTTAATGTTCTGTTAAAGATATGAATTGTATGCTGAATTGTATGCTATTCATGACTTTCTAGAAAACGTTATTGGGCGATGAAACCGTGTGCAGGAAAGTACATGAGTAAAATGATAGCAAGGGCTTAGATACTCTAGTCATTGTCAACACCATTTACATACACATCACTCGATAAACAAATAGACGAATTTATAACCTTAGAAGTTCTGAAGAGTTGTTGTGTTGTTAAATGACGGCTACTGTACATGGCTAGCGATAGACGAATATAGTTGCCTTTATGTCACAAAAGACAACTTTTACGGGGTACCGTTTTATTAAACAGTTTACGCTTAAAGGCCCATTAAAGGAGATTAATGCTATATCAAACTATATTATTTGGTAAACTTTTGGACAGATTCAACTAGTTATCACCAGAAAACACCATCAGCACAACTTAAATGTGAAAGTAAACCAGAAATAACCCAGATTAGCAAGTTTTATAATTTAGATTTTCTGATTCTTCAGCTCTGACCTTGACAGTTGATACACATATTTTTGAACCGACCAATCAGAATTCGTTATTTTGAATATGTAAACAAACATGTTGTTGATAAACATGATTGAATTGGAGACAACTATATTTCAAGCACAAAATAACTTATTTTGAATGAGTCTATTTAATAGGGTTTCAATGCATTCCTAAACTAATTCTCATAACCTTTATTAACATAATAAAAGAACTCCATATATTTTTTCAGTTAATCATTTGTACTCCTCTCCTTTGATGTGCCTTTAAGATTAACGTAAGTCTAAAACAATAATTCCTCTTATTTCAATATTTAGCCAAGCAATATTGCAAAGTAACACATCGTTGGAATCGTCTCTCCGAGACGCTTCCAATGACGTGTTACATTGCGATATTGTACTTTCATTGAAGATACTTTCCATGTGCATCAGTTATGATTTTCGCAAATATTTTCCTTAAGTTGCTTAGTAAAACGGGCCCGCAGGTTTTTCCCCTCTGTATGTACAATGGGTAACACTGAAAGCAATACGCCCTGGATACACATTCCAAGTAAAAAAAGGTAGCCCTTTGTTTGAATCAGAAACGGTCACGATTTTACACAAAAAGGTTGAAAACAGCATTAAGCAAGAAACAAGACGACAGTTCCAAACCACTTTATTGTATGGGGATTATTGTCACTACATCCATTTTATCCGTGCCATGCCTGAATAAGACAGTCCGATGCACAGACAAGTGTGTGGTGCCCTCATCTGTATCATTTCCGGTGTGTATCTTGTTTTTGTTGTTGTTGCGTTTACAAAAGTTTCATAATCATGATGCTACGTTCCAGTTTAGCGACACCAGCTTTGTTGGTGTCATTGTCGAACTATAGTGAGAATGTCAGAAGTTATCTTTAGCTTTATGACGTCATTTCCGGTTTATTGGTTGCTGTTGTTGTGCGTTTTTGAAAGTCGCAAAACAGGTTGCTTAGTTGCAGTTCCATGACAACACATTAGAAATAACCATTTACATCCACTACATCCGTAATTGTCGAATGAAAATGCCCGTTGAATGGGGGAAATGTTTGTGTCCTTATTCGATTGACCTTATTTCCGGTGTGCTCTTGTTGTTGTTGTTGGTTGTGGTGTGGTTATAAAAGATGTGTTACAGTTTACTAAGATACAGTTCAGCAACAGTACCTTAGAATTGTCCATCGTAATGTTTTACATCAGTGCCACGTTCTCATAACAATGTCTGATTCACACGGCAATGTTTGTTTTCACAACTTTTAAAAAGCCATTTCCTGTGTGCATTATTGTTGTTGTTTAAAGACTTTGTTACAGGTTGATCGAATGCTGATCAGCGTCAGTACATAAGCATAGTTTTAATCAGCAATTTCACCAGTGTGATTATCGAATAAGAATATCCTACGCTTAATGGATTGTTTTCCATCCTTGTATGTTAGGGATATTCTCTGGTTTGTGTTGTTGTTGTGGTTATTAATGTTTCGTCACAGGTTGTTAGGTTGCTCGTTGACAGAACTTAGAAAGCTTCCATCTTTATGCATTAAATCAGTCCAATTGTCTAATAATATGTCCAATCAACCAGAATCTTGTGTCATCTATAGCGATATGCCATCATTTCCGGTATTTGGTCTCGTCGTCGTCGTCGTCGTTGTTGTTGTTGTTATAACTGTTTCATTTCGTTGTTGCTAGGCTGCTGTTCAGCGACAGTACCTTAGAAGCGTCCGTCTGCTACATGGGGTGGAACAGCAATGGCAGTAAAGGTGGGTGAGGTCTTCGTCCGACATCCAGTGATGGTGAAGGTGTGAACCTGAAAATAGACAAGTTCATCTTAATGTTATTTTGCTTTTTACAAGTTTTCTTTTGGAAGCATTCCGTAGTTTTAGGGAATAAACCGGTTCAATTGGTATTTTTGTCCGATATGTCTAAATCAAGTGGCAAGTCAGACGAATATAACAAAAAGAATGTTCATGAGTGTGTTTCAAAATTATTATCACATTCACAATTCAAATGGAATGCATACGCATTATATGAAGAGTCAATCGGTTTGTGTATGTTTAAGTCTCAATTGGTCATATGTATTTCTAACATTTTAATGCAACACGGCGAACGTTGATAGTTCCTTGAAAATGAAAACAAAACGAAATGTGAAAACAAGCAATTCAGGTCATAACTCATAGATCAAGAAGGCGGAACACCGTGACATAGTTATGTGTCCAAAGTACATGAGTACATTAATAAGGTGCTGTGTTTTTGCCAAACTGTTAACCCACTTCGTTATACTTTGGAATGTGTGACTGATCAAAATAGAAAGTGACAGCAGATAACAAACTATGCCTTGTCAATAATGCATTTGATCTATATATTTGATAGAAACCATTACAACAACACAACAAATTGTTATTGTATCGGCAATTTATCGATTTTTTTTACGATGGTTTCTAAAGTTTTCCCAGGTGCAGTGCAAGAGATTGCAAGAGATTGCAAGAGCTGACAGCTTTTTGCTACGGTTAAGGTTTTACTGAACGAAGTGCTTACTGACATCAGAAGGCCATCAGTTGTGCATATGTTTAACCCATTTTAAAGATATTCGAATTTGAAACTGGACCAAATTGACATACATAGCAGATGCCTTGATTTAGAAAGGACATTTCCGTTTCCAATCGCAATTGAAGGGAAACCTTTGTGGCTCTAGGGTAAATAACTCATACGGAGCAATCGATCTCTTTGTCTAAGTGTTTCTTAAGTTTTCTTCGGCAGATGCGACACTGTGAGATATAATAGAGTAAATTGTTAGCCATTTTCCCTCATTTAACCCTTTCCCAAACAATAACGTCATTTGACCACTTTGTTGCAGACGACTTTAGAAAACATTGTGGGAAAAGGAGAAATTGCTCGTGACAGGCAATTTTTCCTTTACCCACAAGGTCTTCTGCTCTATCTGAAAAATATTTTTTAATTTCATCACATTTTGAAATTTCGTTTGCAAATTTGTTGTTAGGGAAAGGGTTAAGGTTGTATGGCTTATCACATTTAAGCTGCTTGTTTCCAGTTGTGATGATTGTGAAAAGTGGGTATTAAAGCTTCACTTTAAAACTGAATAACAGCTGTAATATTGTATGGAGAATAGCCATTGGAAATAGAATTAATAAAGCATTTAGGGCCTTTATAATGATTGAGTATGTACTCAGATCCAAAAATATTGCAACAATTTTCCAATATATCACATACTGTATGCACATACATGGATTTAATGACACATTCTAAATCAAATTCGTGCTCTGTAGCACTTTTTTCATTAGATAATATACCCAATACAAAACATGTATTGTTCCAAGAACATTTATTTTTAACTTGCAATGTGTCTAATGTTTGAACTAGCACCTTTAAGAATAACAGTAAACATATCGCCATTTATCGCTTGCTAGAATAGCTGGGTCGGTTATGGAACATCCAGTCAGCGAACGCTGCCTGTTTTTAATGTAGCGGACTATCTGACGTAATTTTTAGAGGCCTCTGAAAGTTATTCGGACAATTCTGCAAGTCCGTAAACAAAATCAGCATTTTCCTTTTCGTTTGCATAAAAAACACTCAGGTTTGAACACATGTTTGAAAGGGTTTAAAGACCATATTCTGCAAGAAACGACCACTGTCAAGTTTAAAGACCTCATTTCCTTATTCGATTTAGGTACCCGCCATTTTGGTTCAATGGCGCCGATGCAGACATTTATGTACGAGTAACATTCTAGTGTTAATTCATGTCATCAGTATCCAAAACAAACAGCCTTGTTTTGAGCGTCAATCAATTAACCCATTTCATTCCCCGAGGGGGCATAGAGTACAATATATGGGGAAAGTCAGTGCAGATATCAAGATGGTAAGAGTACAGCGTATATGTATTTTCCCAAATGCATTAATTGTTTACCATATTGATGTGTTATGTGTTTAGTGTATCAAGTAGTTTTAAGATGTTAATGTTACTGAATAAAATATCTAGCTAACGATCTTAAAAGTGAATTAAGTTAGTTTTCATGGGAATAGTTTTTGTGTGTGAAATATTTCAAGACGATGTGCAGTCAAACTATTACTGATTGTAGGATTGATTGATTTATCTTGTTGTGTTTTAACATCTCATCAACAACCTTTCTGTTATATTGTGATACCGGGCCAATCACTGATGTAGGAAGACCCATTATACAACTGCAAAGAAGGGTCGGTCAAGGCGGATATAAACCATTGTCATTCCGTAAGTCAACCAGAAGACTACTTTTAAAAGACAGCGCCACCATTCAAACTTTCAAAAACCAAAACTTTCAAAAACTATTCACCCCTGAAACAGACCTCTTAGCTTTGAGGGGGTGGTACAATCGGAACTACTCGGGTATTTCCGTGAGCTGTGAAATACACCTCGGATATAAGTGTAGGGTTACAATTTTTCGGGTAGGTCGGCATCCGGCGATTAACACATTTTCTAAGCGTGCACGTTAAGTAGTTCAATGTGTATGGAAGTGTTGGACATCCTTTTCAATCATCTTTTTTATCAGTAACTCATACCAAATGGCGAAATTGTTGTTGTGACATGTATAGTAGTTTCCTCAATCAATTTTAACGACTTTTTAGATTTCACATTTAAGATCTATTTTTAAAAACGAAAGTAAAGTGACGTCATTCTCGCGGGAAACAATATGACGTCATCCCTATTATTTAAAAGGTGTTTTCATTGGATAAACCCGATGTGTTCAGATTGGAGGTGGTAAACATCTTATGACCTTCAGTTTCGTATTGGTAAGGCTTCCAACCCGTTTGAAGGAGAAGTTCATGATAATTAATTACATTATTATTGCTCAAGGAATCTGGTCTACGACAACTGTTCAGATTTTACATTTAGAAGGTCACAGGCAATATGCATTTAGTTTGTAAATATTGCTTTCGTCCGTTTTGTTTTCGAGACTCAGTGAGGTGAGACGTAACAAACTTACACCTGCCATCCCAAAGCGAATGCCCATTAGCGTGTACTGCTACCTGAGCCTCTGGCCTTGCAATGAAAGGGACCAAGTAAGAGGAAATAATATATGACATGTAATATAAAACGACCTGTCGGAATTCAGACATTAAACGGTAGTACATACGACCTATCTAAATATAAACACACTTTTCAACGCCCCTTGTGATAGATTACTCGGAAACTGTAACAAACAGTACCTGACATTATCCCCTTTTTGACGGGACAAAGAGCAGAGAAAGGAGCAACATATGAAAGCTACAATATTCCATGAAAACGGGTAAAATTTTACTTGTAACATTTAGATTTATGTTTGGAAACGGGTATCGATCCATTGCGTGACAGTGACATTTTCTACAATGATAGAAATTGCATATGAATACCATGTTAGCAAAAAAAGAAAAGCACCCTTTCACACTTAAACTTCGAATAAAAGGTCACGGTGTGACGAGTTACGAGAATAGTACGTAAACCTCTATTTTCCATTTGAATCAACGCATATATAATTTACATAATATTATTGCTCACGTTATGTAATTTTCCACTACAGTAAAATGTCAAACTTCACCTTAAACAACAGCTTCACATAGTATGACCAATGCAGTTCTACGATACATTTTTGTCTCTCAGCATTAATAAAATGCATATATAGAAGTACGTTTCCGGTCTTCTTGAAATAGAAACCCATACCTCTCGGGAAGTAACGAATGCACGATGGACATTGTAACCTACTATTACCGCCGTTATATGACTAATGGATTGATGAAACGGTTACAGATACCAATCTAACCAATTAACGATTTGATCATTCAACAATTTCCTCATGTTCCAGAATGCTACTTAATCTTACCACACTATTGGCATTTCCTTATCAGTAATACACAAACCGATTACGATTTGATCTTTAATTTCCCCACATTATCAAAATCGATCAGTGGTGACAGAGAAATATGTCATATATAATGTAAATTGTCAAAATGAATCAGTTGCTGCTTTCAATCCTCCGAAATGGATGATCATTGTATGGGCATGTAAGCATGCTTGTATTAAATATAAAACCAGAGTGAAAGAACAAATCGTACAAAGAACATACTTAGAATGGGGTTGTTCCTAGGTACAGGATGTATCTTTGTAGTGGAGCTTCAATCGGAACTACTCCGGTATTTCCGTGAGCTGTGAAATACACCTCAGATATAAGTGCAGGGTTAAAATTCTTCGGGTAAATCGGCATCCGGCAATCAACACATTTTCTAAGCGTGCACGTTAAGTAGTTCAATGTGTATGGAAGTGTTGGACATCCTTTTTAATCATTTTTTATCAGTAACCCATACCAAATGGCGAAATTGTTGTTTTGACATTTATAGTTGTTTCCTCAATCAAATTTAACGACTTTTTAGATTTCATATTTAAGATCTATTTTTAAAAACGAAAGTAAAGTGACGTCATTCTCGCGGGAAACAATATGGCGTCATCCCTGTTATTTCAGAGGTGTTTTCATTGGATAAACCCAATGTGTTCAGATTGGTGGAGCTTGTGTTAAGTGAGAAACTCAAAACACTCTTTTCTCGTTCGCTTTTTTTGAAGAAAGCCCAATTGTCTTTTTTTGCAAAGAGAGGGCGTATAATATTTAAACCATAATATGTTTATGTGTTCACAACAACTTTGCGGTCGTTTTTGTGGTCAGTTTTACTTGTCTAAAACCGCAGAGGGAATCTGCGCAGTTCTTTATCGGATTCCTGAGGGACTTTTTTGCGTTGTTATTGTTTGACACCATTTTCAGTTAAATCGCAGCGTTGCGGATCAACACTAGAACTATAGCTATTTTACTTGTTTGGTGTAGAATAACCATAATCCACCATTTTGAAATTCATTCTTTCGTCGAATTACTTCCATCGTTCTCGGTGAACAGCGGTCGTGGCCGGAACAATTCATTGTAAAGCGAGCAGTTCCGGTCCCTACCTCAATTGAATTATACAGTCGCATAAATTCCGTTGATTCCATGTCCCAGATAGGATCCATTTATACAATTTTCAGCATTTTCCTCTTTGAATTGGACAATATTTTGATAATGTCTGTCACCGCAGTTAATGGCTTGTTAATAAATACCGTGTGACCACAAACATGAGAAATATTAACAGGAACATTGCGGTGCATATCGTCATAAATAAGCATGTGTGACTCTGTTATGCTCGAATTAGAAAAACTTATTCTAGCTTATGAGTATATGTTCTTCCCTAGAAACATCCAACTTTGAGCGCTATGGATTCAATGGAAGAGTTAAGCAGCTCCTTTAGCATGGATATTTGCAAGCGGCGAAAACACCCTTCTTGGATCCGACAATCAGAAGTGTATACTAATTGCCGGTTCAGGGTGTCATGTATGTATTTTATGGACACAGGCACAAAGATTACCAAACAGACATAGACACATATAGATATTTCAACGAAACACACATTTTGTCAGGACAATTTCGACAAGTCGTTTAATCAATTAGCTTTCCATGGGAGTTAACGCCATCTCAACGGGATCTCAGTAATTAATAATTATGCCACTTTCTTTGATTTCATAAGAACTAGGTAGGGTTATGTAATGTCTTATATTACCCAAGGGAAATTCCCCCCAAAAAATCTCAGTGACGTAGGTGAATAATTAACCCGGAAACTCCGTGTCACAAGTCTTACGCCTTAACCACAATACCACGCAGGGACTAACAGCATCTAGATTAACCAGACTTTCAAAACGGATTTTCATCGTGAAGAAAAAAAAATTAAAAGGTTTTAAGTTTTTGTTGAAGGAAATCATCACACATAAAAACGTAGTCTTATCTCGGTCAAACAATCCATCTTGTCAATGGACCCGGACATGTCGGTAGGTGTACGATGTACGTACAAGGATGTTCATTAATATTTTTTAATTAGAATTGTTAGGTAAGTTGGTAAGTTCACAGGTAAAAGGCATACGAAGCCCTCTCCCTATAGGACCAGGTTGGTCCTCCCTTTCTGCACCCAACCAACCACCCTACCCCTACCGATTTACAACCAACCATGCCCCTCCCTATCTGTACTCATTCTGTCATCTCCCTATCTACAACCCCCTGCCCCGCCCCCGCATCTGCCACAACCCCCAAGCATTACCCGCTTTTATTTATTCTTGAGAAATATTTAAAAACGTGTATGCAATGCATGCATAACGATGGAACATATATCATAAACATAGCCAGGTATCCGTTGATTATGACCATATAACATGAAACAAAAGTTTAAAAAAATGTTATCACCTTCCAACTGACAAAAGACGCGATCTTCTATTCTCTTGATAAACTGAGGACTGATCTAACTTTATCTTATTTTCATGGAGGGTAGCACAAATGGAAACATAAATATTATTCGTGAGCTATCGCTGTATTTGTATAATATTCTACAACAGTTAAAATAATATGCCTAATATTGTATAACTCAAAAATGATAATTAAATATTTCTACTTCTCGTATTGTGTGTTTTATGAGTCAGTGTCCTTATCGTTCAATAACATTACAATCTAAAATATGATAATAAAAACCGCATTGGCCTTGTCCAATAACATTGCAATTTGAAAAAAATATATAGAAATACGCATTGGATAATAGAATGCCTCGGGTCAAGTGGGGAGAGATTTTATTAATTAAATCCCTTGTAAGGGTTATCGACACACCTGTTGTCAAATTTGACACTTTTGACATTGGTTTATCTATAAACTATGGTGGCAATGAGGTGACACGTACGGGATCATATTCTCTTATTCCGTTTTCCTGAGATCCGTACTGTCATTATATCGAGAAAAACGAACAAATTTTAATCTCGAGAATATGAATATACTTGGTTTTCTTGACATACTGAAAGGAACCTTGAACACGAAGCAAAGTATCGATGCCAAGGAATAACCACAAAGAAGCTAAAAAAGGAATTTAGATGTGAAGCGAGCGTAATACTTGTCTAATCCCAACGATTAAGGTTCACCTTAGTCCTTGGACATAGATTATCGCTAGTTGACCGGACGAAAGGGTGTATTAATAAAATTAAGATCCAGTTCACATAACATATCAGTCTCGTTCAAGAATGTTCACACATGCGCTTGGTCGCTGGTCTTCTGATTAGGAGTCTCCCGAGCCTTGTAAACAGGGAACCAGAGTTCGAGCTTCTACGAGCACTTTAGTTATGGAACGAGGATCAGGATAGCTGTGAGTTAATAACGTAAGGGTCAAGGTAAAAATCAGGAAATTATTAAATTAAGGGATTGCGTGTTTAATTTAATCTCTTACTCAAATTGTTGGCGCATTAATCTAACTATTTGTAGAAAATGTTTTAACATAGTTTTCAATCTTTTAGTATTTATATGTTTTTACCGTCGTACCGGGAAAGTTGAAATCCATTTAATATTTTTTTGTTTGACCCATGCCTGGTCAGAAACTGCAACCCAACAACACAGGAAAGGTCACTTTATACCGATAGGTCATTGCAATTGATCTTCCAAATTCGAGAACTTATTGATTTATTAAACTGTGCCTATCGAACTGTTGGACGGTCACTGTGTTACATTATCTTTAACTTTCTTTATGTATATAGATACTATATTGAGTCCAAAAACGCCTGTTAAGCTCTCGCTTGGTGAAGGATGCGTCATAGCCGCTAATGTTTTATCAATCTGAACACATCGGGTTTATCAAATGAAAACACCTCTGAAATAATAGGGATGACGCCATATTGGTTCCCAGCGGAATGACGTCACTTTACTTTCGTGTTTAAAAATAGATCTTATATGTGAAATCGAAAAAGTCGTTAAATTTGATTGAGGAAACAACTATACATGTCACAACAACAATTTCGCCATTTGGTATGAGTTACTGATAAAAAATTATTAAAAAGAATGTCCAACACTTCCATACACATTGATCTACTTAACGTGCACGCTTAGAAAATGTGTTAATCGGCGGATGCCGATTTACCCGAAAAATTGTAACCCTACACTTATATCCGAGGTGTATTTCACAGCTAACGGAAATACCCGAGTAGTTCCGATTGAGGCACACCGTCCCTCAGCTGGCCGTTTTCCAACCATTTACAATAAAGGTAGTTGCTTAACGTTTGCGGTCTGTTGGAACCATACGATTAAAGTGTAAATTTAACTATACACGCCATTAGCTAAATGACCAGTTGAAATGATTTTTATTTGTATCCAAATATGTTGAAAACCTACGTTTTCATTAAAGCCAGTAGTGTTCGGACCAAAGAGTTGGTTTATAAATGCATTGCACGTATTCGATGAATTAATTTCTGACACAACTTGATAGCGTTACGTGACTAGAGTGTCAAGCCAATTCATGGTCTGATTAAAACTCTCTTACACATTTCAATGGTTTTGTACGTCAAAGATATGTTAAAATTCTGTCTCGATTAATATCACAGATCTTTGTTTGGTTGTCAATCTTTTGACAGACAAACGATAAACAACGATCGCAATCCGTTTGCAATGACATTATGATTTAATAACATTTCACTGATACAAGTCTCTTCAAAGCTTTTCAAACTGATGAGATAAAATCGAGCTTATTGATGCGATGTATATGATAATGTTATCATGCATCTTATTAGCGATTTCCTTAGAATAATAGCCAAAAGCCCAAAAGCCTCAAATTGATAGTTATACGTGTTTCACACCAATGGCGCTTTGAAACAGCGTACAAAGTGGCAGCAAAGCGTAACAAAGCTTGTTTAAAGCTGCAGTGTCGTGATAAATCGTGGGAAAGCTTGGAGTAAATTGGAACATTCGGCAACAATTTTAAAATGTTTTTAAAATGTTGGCGCTTTGTCACCAATTGATGAAAGCACCGAGAGCGTATCAAAACTTAACGAATCGTTAGAAAGGTCAGTAAAGCTTCAATCAAAGCATGGGAAAGTTATTTAAACTAAATTCATTCTTTAGATGATTTAAAAAGCCTTTTCGATTTGTTAGATAAAGATGTCTTATTGTAAAGGGAAGTTAAAAGCCATGTATACGATGGAAATTGGTCAAAAACAATCGAATCCGTTTCTGTGAAAATGACAATAGTTTGAATGTCATTTATATCATTTTGGCTATCTTTTGTTATTACTTGGCCGTCTTCGTACTGAGAATTGATCTTGAGAATGGAAACCAATATAGAATGGATGAATGAGTTACGGCATGTTCTTTAATGGCGACGAAACACAAAGGAAGATGAATAGGTATTTGCCCAATATCAACAATGTTTGTAAACATAGATGTAAATATAAAACACGTTTAATGCGTCAAAATGGTCTTAAATGTTTCTTAAATAGCGAAGGAAACGCAAAGGAAGGCAAATAGGTCTTAGCCCCAAATCAATAACGTTTGTAAACATAGATGTACAAAACACGTCCTATACGTTAGAAAGCATCGTTATCTCAATAGAGATATTTTGGCTATGATAATGTTTGCAAGACACGCGTCAATATAAAGTTATGACAACCCTAAACGTAAATGTAGACATTGAGTTGCGAATCCTTGTGAGTTCATATCCCAGATTCGTACACGCTTTTCTTTTCTTAAACGTCACGAGCAATTTCTCCTTTTCCCGCAATGTTTTTTAAAGTCGTCTGCAACAAAGTGGTCAAATGTCGTTATTGTTTGGGAAAGGGTTAAACATTATCATCCAAACTTTAAAACCCATAAGACAACGACAAACCAAAGGTAGTTATGTCGATCGACATACATATTTTATCAATATACAATGTAGTAAATTGATAGTAAATTAATACTATAGGCATGCGCAACGGCATAGGCCCCGGTTGGACAAACGAATAAAAATCTCCTTTTACTCACCCCTGTGTGGATGTCTTACGTGTAAATTGCACATAAACCGATGTACGCCAGGAATACTCCGTAAACACCGGTGAAAGAGATGTGGGCCGAGCCCGTGATGTCTTATATGCGGGCAGTGTAGCCTGCCAGAGATTGCCGCACCCTGCCTCTCGCTCGCGTACACACCCAGGGCATGAAGCCCGATCAGAGATATGAGGAGAACACATAATGTATGCATCACTATCCGTGAGAACTGTTCGCTGAAATGTGTCAACTCTCTGACATGCGCACGGGGAGCGATTTTGATGGCGGCGGTGGTGGTAAGTACTTGGACACGCGGTCGACTCGTAACTGCAACCGTTCGTAAACAAACCGCGGGTTTTGTTTATGAAATTTCTGCGCATGCGTGGTTGTGGTATTATTCTATTATTTTAGCGGGGTTGGGTTTGTTGTTTGTCATATATTATGAAGTGTGAATTATGAATGAGTGGGGAAGGTTATATCGCTGACACCTTTTTCGTTTGCCCTTCATTCCCTCATGTGACATTCTGTGGCTTTCTCCAAAAATAAATCCGTTTTGGGGACAATAAGTTAAAAATAGATAAATTGAATACTTGGTCAAAAGTAAATTCTGTTTGTCTCGATTGAGTGACTCCTTCTGTCACATTGTTAACTGCAACCCCTTTCATACATGTGTACAAGAGACTAATCTATCAGAGAAAGATTATTAACATTACAAAGTGTTTCCCCAACGACAAATATATGTTTGGCCAAAATAGAAATAAACGATAACACGTTGTGTGCATATATTCATGAGCTGTTACTTACTCAAGCCACATGTGCCATACGTTTCAGTAATCAACCATTTTATCTTTTATTTTAAGTTATGCATATAGAATCAAAGGTAAACATAGTAAGAGAGTTTCACAAAGTATTTAAAATTAATACATAATCCGCATTAAAAGAAACCGAACATTGACAAATGCACACGAACCTAAAGTAGGTTAAGGTTAATTGATTGACCTTTACTTTGCAGCAACATAGTTTAGTTGTGTGTAGGATATCTTAAATGATTTGCTTTATCTGTTGGCGACTTATCTCTGACACATGATATAGAAGTATCAGTTATTTGGTTATCTCATCAAATTTTGTCAGCGAGGTTTCGCCCAAAATGATCCGTAATCATAACACTGTTTCTGCCTTGAGGTAAAACACCCGTAATCCGCCATTTTGAATTTCTTTCCGTCGTCGTATTACTTCGTTCGTTCTCGGTATACATCGGTCTGGGCCGGAACTATTCGCTTTACACCGAATAGTTCCAGTCCCGACCGATGTTTACCGAGAAAGAACGAAAGAATACGTTTTCCAAATGGGAAATTATAGGTACATACCTTAAATGATCGCAGAAAAGGATTGCTTGTAGTGAATGGCCAAAATTGGCCAACAATCCTGCTGGAACAAACATAGGTTCAGGAAGAATAATAGATTCTTCTCCAAGTCAGTCGGCAGACTTTGACAAATAACTATTTGAATTCGACCATCATTGTGCAAAAGCCAAATTAGAAGGATGCATCCACTTTGTTTCAATGAGGGAGATTCGGGAGGTTGTGCCGTGACAATAAAAGGAACAGAAACT
The DNA here is from genome assembly GCA_947846245.1 of Cerastoderma edule. NCBI lineage: Eukaryota > Metazoa > Mollusca > Bivalvia > Cardiida > Cardiidae > Cerastoderma > Cerastoderma edule. The sequence goes on along the minus strand of OX401407.1, from coordinate 24,515,258 downwards.
AACAGATCCATTTTTCTGACCAATACAAAGTGTACGATACCTAGACATTAGGTTGAAATATGAATTGTTACAGGTGTGTATATATATACTCGTATATATAACATCCGTGTCAAGAATAACAAATAACTTAACGCTTTTCAAGCGATGTCAAAGTAGCGAAACAAACGAAGACTTTTCTCAAAACAACACGTCTTAATTACCATATATTCGTTCATTCTTCCGATCGAATAATCGGTTACTAGTTAGTACATACTTTGCTCCTGACCGAGAGAACGCAAAGGATAGACAGATTAAAACTATTACAGACACGTATACTTTTCCTGACAAGAGAAGAATAAGTCGTCAATTTTGCATCAATCTGCCAGGTACCTCAATCTGCCGGCCTTCCCACCAAATATGAAAGTCAGCAAAACACCTACACAAACGATGTCTAATGTGTTCGCAATTGAAGTCTCGCGACAGCTTGCATTTTTCATTAGACAGGTTTATGACCTATTTAAGGTAATGTACGTTAAAGTACAGGTTTTGCAATGTTTACAGCTTGTAACCAAGTATTCAAATTGATGTGGCTCAAACTCAGGCTTACTGGATCGGGAATGATATGTCCGAAAAACTGATGATGCTTAAAACCTACTCAGCAATTTTACACACGCCGGGCTATTTTGATGATGCGTTAATGCCATATTCAGCACAAGTTCAGTTCAGACAAAAATTCGTATACAAAGAGGTTTGCGAGAATCCAATCCTTAATTTTCATTACTTCGATAGCATTGTTATTTCTTGTATTGCGATGCTTTTGTCAAAATCAATAAAGAATATCGAAAGCTTAACTACCCAACTTGAAATAAATACAATCATACATTGTTTTAGTCAGGCAAGAAACCACCTTTCTGGAGAATGTATGTTTCCATATATATTAACCTAAATGTATATCAGTCTCATTTGAAACAATTAGATAAACATATAATATGTATCTATTTTATATGTGTGTAGGCGAATGTATGTTTATTTGATGGTTTGTGGGCGAGAACAGGAAGAGAGGCGAGAGATGGGAAAGAGTGGTTGCTGCTTTAGATAAAGACTCCATCTGTATACATGTGAACATGACTTTGTACCATGTACTCGTCAAATAAAATGTAAGCCATGTTCTATTTTATCCTGTCACTAGTGCCATTTCGGGACAGATAACTAGGTGCCGTATAACATTTGTGATATCCGGCACTAACCATATAATACATGCACGCGACTAGTCATGACGTCATAAGAACGATATGACGTCATGTTTACATCATTCTCTACTTATTTTTTCCGTTTTTCTCGTGTTTTATTTACATTTTGTTTGTTAGAAAGAATAGATAAAGGTAACAGGATAAATAGAATAGATGGTTGGTGTCTTTGAATGGGAAAAGTTATCGGGCTCGGCATCGGAATATTATCCGTTTCGCCTTCGGCTCACCGGATAATATTCCTAAGCCTTGCCCGATAACATTTCCGATTCACGACACCAACCATCTATTCTCTATCTCTTCTGCTATGCACTCTTACTTCGACAACTAGAAACCTCAGAGCCCAAGCTTAGTACTAGTTCTTACGAACAAAGTCCGCAACAAAGCATAGCTAGAAAAATCCATAAAATTTGGATTTTATGTCCCCCGTGGGGATTCGATCCCGGTTCTCCCGGGTGACAGTCCAAGACATAACCACTGAGAGAAAGAGTCGACTCGGTAACGCAGAGGGTACATCTTGTCCTGATTGATTGTTGCTATGCTGTAGAGAGTGAGGCGGCTACGTAACATGGTGAAATATAGGAAACCCTATATATAATTGAAGACATCTTTCATCTTTTTCAAGATGACAGTGCACTTGTTTACATCAAACGTTGTTTCTTTATATCAGAGCTCGAGCTTAGTGCAGACGAGTCCTAGAAAAGTCCTCATGTACTTTGAAAAAGTAACATCACTGCATAACACTATGCACAAACAACTTCAACAAAAACACCGTATCAACTTTTCTTTACCTGAAATACGGGGTTTTCCGTTAAACTCGGCGCTTTATCCCATTACCAAACAATAACGACATTTGACCACGTTGTTGCAAACGACTCTAGAAAGCACTGTTGGGAAAGTAGAAATTCCTCATCACGAGCAATTTCTCCTTTTCCCACAAGTATTTGTACTCTATTAGAAGATTACTTTCCAATTTCATCACATATTGAAAAGTCTTCTGCAAATTCTTTCAATTTGGGACAGTAGAAAATTTGGCGTTTGGTAAAGGGTTAGAGCATGGCACGTCATACTATCGCGTCGTGTGAGATGTTTACTACAAAATTAAAGATTAACCTATTAAGTCCAAAATGTAATCCACTTTCGTTCGACCTTAGTAGAATTATAAAATCGGGACAGTAAGCGATAATATTTTGCTGGGTTAAAGAGAACGTTTAATCGCCGCTTTACTCAGGTCAAAATTTGTGCACACATTTGTTCATGTATCCATTTAAATATGCATCTAAGAGAAAAAAAAAGAAATGTGGTCTCACAAAAGAAAGTATCGTTCATTTGGTGCAATAAACCAATGTTTTCTTTTAATGAAATAGTTTTTAAATGATTCTGCTGTTGATTTGATTTCATCATTTAACAACACGGAGTAAAGGGTTAAAGGAGACCTCGTTAATGGCTGACTATTTCATGTTTGTCATCAGTTTTCGCGAATTAGTTTTTTAAGATATGGCGATGCCAGAATTGAATAATGGTAAGCTTTTTCATGCATATTACGGACTAAACAAACAACATTCATTTGCTATTCCATTGTTATTACCATTGAGTTTTTTTTTTTTTTTTTTTTTTTAAACAGGTTCCAAGTTTGTCTATCATGCGGTTAATGCTGTTTAGTGTCTAATGTTCCTTGGTTGGTACACGAATAGAAACACTCTTCCCCCACATGACAGGTTGTATATACTTCCTTTTGCCTACGCTGAGAGGCAAAGAGTCAATGACCGCTGCTTCTTCATTATGAAGGCCAATATCACACTCCCCTTTATCATTACATACAAGAGGAAAATTGTATCCACTTGAACGATTTTATTTTAAACCCTTTCCCAAACAATAACGACATTTGACGACTTTGATGTAGACGACTTTAGAAAAAAGTGTGGGAGAGAAGAAATTGCTCGTGACGAGCAATTTTTTCCTTTTCCCACAAGGCTTTCTGCTCTTTCTGAAGAATATTGTTCAATTTCATCACATTTTGAAATGTCTTCTGCAAACTGTTTACATTTGGGACAGTCGAAAAAATTTTGTTTGAGAAAGGGTTGATTTATTTTTATTCATTGAACTCGCCTCAATATCGAAACTCAACGTTAAAATTGAACGTCAGTCAACCATCCAGAATGTACGAGGTGCAGTCAAAAGGTTCCCGGACTGGGTCTGATATTTCAATGTGGTATGGGATAACGCCCTAAAATATATATGTCAATGGTAGGAAATCATTTTCCTATACAAGGATATAAAATGAAGCGGGGTAAATAAAACACTGGAAAATATGTTATATTTTAAACAAGCACAACTTATACCGTACGGAGCACATTGACGTTAAAATGTATCGTTATACACAGATCCGACGTCAAGTTTGATCATTCAAATCATTACTGTTTTTCAAAGTATTTCCCATTATGATGGAATGGTTTCAATCGTGAATTTTTCGTCAAGGGTTACTAAGTGTGTCTAATTGTATGTAATCGTTTGTCCACAGGAGGTGACAAAAAAGAGCATGTTTTCACACACCTTAATGAAATTAATAATAATAACCAAGACTTTAACCACAACGCCGGTGGAATGTCGCGTAAACATCTTGAGCGTCGTGTTGTTTTCTTTTACATCTAGGTTATCGGTCAGGGTACCGTTTTACTAAACAGTTTACGCTTAAGATTTGCGTAAGTCTAAAACAACAATTCCCCTTATTTCAATATTGGACAAAGCAATATTGCAAAGTGACACATCATTGGAATCGTCTCTCCGAGACGCTTCCAATAAAGTGCCACATTGCAACATTGTACTTTCATTGAAGATACTATCCATGTTTATCAATTATGACTTACGCAAACATTTTCCGTAAGTTGTTTAGTAAAACGGGCCCCAGGAGTCTTTACAACGTGTATTAAACTCAATGCAGCGTATCTGCCCAATGCAATGTTCTTCCTAACAAGAACTCATTTTGGAGTATTTTCGTACATGTTCCCTGGTTTCCAACCAGTACTAGACTAGGTAATGTGTCTTGCCAAAGGAAACTCCACAGTGAAATAATTAGCCGCCTTCGCGGATCAAACCCGGGGTGACCAGTCTCTGGTCCCCGACCCTAACCACTAAAGCACTGCTCACTACCAAAAGAGCGATATACTCGTGGAAAACGTTGGACAGGTTACTTTGCAAGGCGGGCGTGGAAAATAACAGTTTCTCTCTACCAAGAAGGGATATTCACAAAGAAAAGCGTTGAAAGGCCAGTGCACATTACTGTGGGAAAGGTGGCAGATATATAGATAGGTGAACTGACCACAGGGATATGACTGGAAACGGTTAAAAACGCTGAAAACCCAAATTGATTCATCATATTCATCTTGTTAAAGCGAAAGTCATTTCAGACGCCAATGATAAAACATATTACTTTTAATATCTTCTATAGATAGAAACCATTGGCATAACCCATGTTTTGTCATCTAGTGGGCGACAGTGTTGCAGAGGTAGAGTGTCGGCCTCTTGTGCCGAGAATTCCGGGTTCGAATCCCGTTAGGCGAGGGGAAAATTGCCGGAACCAACCGACAAATAGGCGCGAGTACTGGTACAGTTTCCAGGAATCAATCATCGAGAGTGAGTTTCATAAGCCTCAAACCTCGTTGTAAAATAAACTCAATTTCCAAACGGGCTTTTTCAGGGCCAGAGTATATGTTTCAAGATTCAAGTGGGATAATCGACCGATAACTAGACGATATCTCATCATAATACACCTTTATTAACCGCATTTCTGAGTTTGTTGACATTGACGCGTGCGACCATGTTCATGGACGAATGAGACCCACCTTTAAAGGGACTATCTCACACATTTTGTTCTGTGGTTGGCAAATGTTAAAAATGTAATCTAAACAATGTCTGTAATTAAACAAATAACCATTTTCGAAAGCGATGCCCTAAACGTACTGGAGACCTGTGTTTTGATCTAAAATATGTCCCGGGTAAAGGCCATGGAACTAGACTGCAAAATGGGTCAAATATATACATGTCATCACGTGAAGCGAAAAAAGGTGTGCAAGATAGCAAACCGACAACTATTTATAAACCGAGTTTTCTATCAAAGCACTTAAAGGCAGGGAAGTCTTTTCGCCGTTTTCCAGTGAAATCACAGTATTTTCGGCAGCTTTGAAATCGAGGAGTCAATAATAGTTGGGAATAATAAGCAATGCTTGTGTAGATATAGATAAAGTCAAACTTGTGTTAAGAGGCCAGCCTATGGGACAGAGCAAATTGGCTGTTTAAGACAGGTTGGCTGCTTAACACAAGTTGAAGTACACTATAAATCTAACAATGGGACTTTCTGTAGTGGTTGTTTAAGGCAGGTTGGCTGCTTAAAAGGGTGGCTGCTTAACACAAGTTAGACTGTACAAGTCAAGTCAAATAAGTATTTGTTTAACCCATTACTAAACAATGACGACATTTGACCTCTTTGTTGCAGACGACTTTGGAAAACATGATGGGAAAAGGAGAAATTGCTCTTAACAAGCAATTTCTCCTTGTCCCACAATGTTTTCTACCCAATCTGAAGATCATCTTTCAATTTCATCACATTTTGAAATATTATCTGCAATTCTTTTAATTTGAGACAGTTGAAAATTTTGCGTTTGGTAATGGGTTAAATGAGAGGAAATGTCAAATAGTTTCATAAACTAATGATTCTATTTTAAGAGAGAGAAATTGCCCATCTGAAACTAGTTTTTTTAACCTTGCGACATTTACACTACACATCCTGTTGTTCTGATAAAATTCTGTTATCACGTTTATGCCAAGAAAGTTTGCTTGCTACCTTACTTTATACCTTATTGTCCAACATGATTTGCATTTCATGTTCTTCTCTAAAACCTATATGTGTTAATAGTCTAGATATGTATAAATATCAATTAAGATTTAATACGTGGTAAAAGTGTTAAACGCTAGTTTTGATTTAGTGAGATGTAACACATTGACACGAATGGCCTTAGCGCATAAATATAGCCTCACTAAAAATACCGTATCATTCGAACTTGGGTAATTTTCTAAAAATATATTATTTTGCCGTCTGCCTTTAAAAACCTTAAATATTTGCTTAATTTTGATGAGGAAGGATACTCAGAGTAGCAAACAGGTTAGATCAAATACTAGATGCCAAATTGCTTGGCGGCTGGCCTGGTTCCAACCTGTTTGCAAAAGCATGAAGTCTGTTCCAGCACTGTAAGGGTTAAAGGCCACTTTTCCTTTGTCTAAATGAAGAGGATGCGACCTTTAAGTTTGACAGAGACTGTATCATGAAACCAAATGTCACATCCGCTTTCCAGGTATAGCTCAAACTGCTATAATGAGTCTGTAGTCTGTTCAACGGCGTGAGTGTTTGTTAATAATCTGGACGATCACTTTATAATTGTTGATATGGGTGTTACATCGCGTCAACATTAGTTCATTAATGTTGAGATCACAGTGGTCTTTTCAAATAAGGAAAGTAAACTCTGAAAAGTAACAATAAGCCGAAATCTTCGAAAAAAAGAAACGCCCGTGGCAATTTTTCCAAACATCGTAGTTTTTGTTGACATTATTTGACTTTCCGGCGAGAACAGGTGCAAAGACAGGGCCACCTTTTCACCCGGCTTAAGTAAACTTGGTTTCGTTACACACACAAATAGTATCTGGTACTGACTAACTGGTCTAGGAATGTAGAAAACATCAACAGAAAAGTGTTGCTTGTCCACGAAATATTTTGCTTTTTATATCTTTGTGACCAACTTTGAATGGTTGGTTTCTCCCTTATGTACAGGACTAATTATAGTCATGCAACGCGCTCACGAGATGAAATTCTATAAAACTCTGTACAGCAGGTTTAACTAACAAACACAAAGCCTAATTTTGGACCCTACTTATGCATGACTTTTAGCAAGCGATATTTCCAAATAATCCAGGAGCCTTGAATCTTTTTGTTAAAATCAACATTTGATAAAACTGTAAAGCCAAATCTCAACACTGCTATCAAAAAGATTAAAACGTTGAACTTGAAATAAGGCCATTTAAGAGTTAGCTGCCCTTTTGCTGGATAAAGCATTTAACCTGAATGTGTGACAAATCATTGTTATGTATATATAAATTTAAACAAAAAAACGTATAAAAGATAATGTAAATTTGTTTTAATTATTTCCGTTTAAATGCACATCAAAGGATATGCGTAGCCGTAGCTGACATTTATCAGAAGATTGATAAATTAGAAAGCGGTCAAGTTCAGTGATCTATTTCATGTCATAGATAACAACAACAACATGGATAAAGCAAAGACCTGATAAACATTCGTTAGATCTTTGGATGAAGAAGGTGATGAGACGGTCTGGGAAAACCTACAAACATAAGGATATCTACTTCATTAATGCAATTTTTGCTATCTATGACAAATTCATATTCATAAACCTCGCGATCATTTGCGAATCACTCAATATACAGCCTCGCATTTAAGTTGCACACTTTGCAGGGCGCTCATTGCATCACGCATATCTTGATAAACAACTCTAGCGAGCAATCTCTGTCGTCGTTGATAATTCTGACAGTTATTTGACCTTTGTGAACGCAATCGTGAGTGCAAGTATTCGTCAGGGTAAACAACCGATATCTAACTTTTTTTTTTATTTCAAAGGTCGCAGTGGTGGTTTGGATTCAGCGGCGCCGGTTTGAATTAGAAAATAGTTGATGCGGACGATGGACAACAAACAAACAAACGTTTTAAAGGCTTCACTATCTATAACAAGATTTATTTATGTGGTATAAACTGCGTTAAGATATTCATCCGCACTGATGGATTGTGCGTAACCAGTGCACATGCACTGTCTTTAAGCATTTTATAAACCGCGTGTGTGCGTCACTATGTCAACATTTGTAAACAGCTCTGTCTTCGTTTAACAACAACACATCTTTAATCTTTGAAGAAGTATGTACACCTCTTAATCTTTGAAGGAGTATGTCATAAAATAGCGTTTGCATGTATACGTTAAATGATTGACAGTAGTCTCGGGGTAGAGTGTCGACCGCTTTACAAGTGAGTATGGATTCGAATCCCATGAGAAGCGGGATCTACCTTGCGACCTTTTATAAATCCGTATCCGACGCGAGTAATGATTATGTTTCTAGAGAACAGATTCGAGAATGTTAAGTATAGGTTTTAAAATCCTGCATCACCGATGTGAAACTGGTAAGTTTAAACAAAAAACGTTTTAAGGTTCATTCTAACTAAATCATTACTTGTGAAAATAAGCCATATATAATACGAATTGTTCCATCTTTAGTAGTTAACTGTGTCAGATCTAACAGACATAATTAAATGTTGACCGTGTAGTGTCAGTATTTTTGTTTGTAAGCTGTAATGACAATAACATTTTCAATTAATGTCTACATATTTCTTTTAGTATTCGTGTCCGTATTTGTATTCTAAATGAAGGGAAGGACCAACGAATTGTCATTATCCTGTAATTTCAAATCGTTTGAAATTTAAATGTCGCGGCATTTAACTCGTATATGAGAAAAGTATCCTGCAGTTGTGCATGCGCCACGAGAGTTTATTCTGTGAAACCAACTAAATGGGTCCTGCGTGGCTCAGTGGTTAAGGTGGTGGACTCAGAACACGGGGGTCCCGGGTTCGAGCCCTACCGAGACAATTGGTTTCGTGGGAGTGGCCTTTGGCAAGTCACTTCAGAGCCCTAGCCTAGCACTGGGTCATCCAGGAAAGCCGTTTCAGAACTGACGAATGTAGGAACGGCCCTGACGAAGAGGACCCATATGGGACCTGTGTCAGGTAATGACTCTAAGATAAGCTAAGTTTATTCACTCTTGTCCGAGGTTACTGCCACAAGGATAGTTACGAGTGTAGGAGTACACTCCCTTGATTTAGTTATAGAGTACTGCATGGCTCTATTTTGGGAAGTTCTATTTGGTTCTACATGTACTTAAATTATGTATAATAAATACATATCCACTAATTAATTGGGAACGTTTTATGTTGCTTTCCATACCATAACAGTAACCATGTCAACCTGCCCAGATGTAAGCCTTATATAAATATTTATTTAAATTAACTATTTCACAAATTATTTGAGTCTTTATAGAACAAAATGTCTTCTTCGGATAAAATAACAGCAGAGTTGTATGAAGTTAAATAATTAAGGTTATCGATACTCAATCCTACGCCACGTATGCAGTTTTGTACGCAATCAAACACTGTCCTACACTATATCACATAATGATGTAAATAACATTCACCGGATGCGTCTTTTCTTTGCTTAAACTTAAAGGGAGGTAATCATTTTCACATTTCATTCGTCTTGTTTGACAACAGTTATGCACCTTTCTATGTAAACTAAATTACCATTTTCGGACTTGAAGCTGCTTGTTTATATTTCAAAACTATTGAAAGTAGTTTCATACAAAAGTGTTGTAAAGTTCTTACTTATATATATATATATACGTGTAGCATAACTTTTAAGGGCGTCTATTTTTAACCTTTATTATTACACAACCATAGCTCATATACATTTGTTTTTTGAGCTACGAACTAAAACAACATCATTTCGCTTTTTTGAATCGATTATTTCTCTTTGTTTTGGTCAGACAATGAACAAAAAAGATATGTAGACCATACCAACACAAAAGTAAAAACAATCTGGATATAACCCAGGCATCTTGTGGTCTAAGGATATACATCCTCAATTAGGTGGGGTTATCTGCTATGATATAAGGATGTCTTTATTTAAATAATTCTGATTCGTATTAAGTCTCCAAACACCGGGAAGGATGAATCTTCCAAAAGACAGTTTGTGTTAACTCCCTTCCACCGTTCATATTTCGAGATTTAGTAGAAATGTGATAGTTCATTATCATTCTTTCGATAAACTCGTGTTGATCATATGTTTTTCATTTTATATGAGTTTGAGTTGCAGAGACATTTCTATACAGAAGAATTTGCTGGTAAGAAAGTAATGACAGGGTAACTATAATTATGAGGGAACGGTGCTGTTGTAAGTATGTATCCAGCGATTCCATTTTATCCTGTCACTAGTGTCATTTTGGGACCGATAACAAGGTGCCGTATAACATTTGTGATATCCGGCACTAACCATATAACACTTGCAGGTGACGAATCATGACGTCATAAGAAAGCCATGACGTCATGTTTACATCGTTCTCTACTTATTTTTTCCCTTTTTTCTCGTGTTTTATTTACATCTTGTTTGTTTGAAAGAATACATAAAGGTAACAGGATAAATAGAATAGATGGTTGGTGTCTTTGGATGGGAAAAGTTATCGGGCTCGGCTTCGGATTATTATCCGTTTCGCCTTCGGCTCACCGGATAATATTCCTAAGCCTTGCCCGATAACATTTCCGATTCACGACACCAACCATCTATTCTCTATTTATCATTCTAACATTGTAATAATCATAGTTGTTCTGGCATGATGTAAGATAGGAAAACAACATGCCAAGCGACTGTGGATCACTCAGCTTTCATGGTACATCGTTTGATATCACATCTTGGACCATGTAACAATCTAAACTCTTCGGGTTTATCCAATGAAAACACAGGTTCGAAGATAGCGGAAACACCCGATTAGCCACGATTGATGTACGGGGAGTAAACTTAGTATACTATTAATTATAATAATCAAGACTTTGATTAATACAGAAACATATTTGAAAATTAGTTTTGAACTGACAGACTCCCATCAAGATCCTCAACAAAGAACAAGTGAACAAGATAACTAAAATACCAAGGACAAATTTGGTATTATGGCCCATATACCGTCTCATACATACAACTCATAGAAAGGGTTGTAACTGTAGATAGCAGGACGAATGGTTGAAACGCATTGTTTCCCTTTAGGTACAAAATGAACTTATATACGAACGATTGTTTTATGAAACATTTGTTTTGTTTTTATTTCTATTTCCTTTTAAATAACGTGTCATATTCTTTGCTTATTCAGCTTTGTCAAAAATGGGCGGAAAACTCACAGTGTATTTAAAGGCACATAAAAGTAGATTAATGCTATATCAAACTATATTATTTGGTAAACTTTTGGTCAGATTCAAATAGTTATCACCGAAAAAACCCATCAACACAACTTAAACATAAAAGTCAACAAGAAATAACCCAGATTTACCAGTTTAATGATTCAGATTATGTGATTCTTCACCTCTGACCTTGACAGTTGATACACGAATGTTTGAACAGACCAATCAGAATTCGTTATTATGAATATTTAAACAAACGGTTGTTGATAAACATGATTGAATTGGAGACAACTATATTTCAAGCACAAAATAACTTATGTTAGAGGAGTCTATTTAAAAGGATCTCAATGCATTCGTAAATTAATTCTGATGACTTTTATGAACATAATAAAAGAGCTCCATATATTTTTCAGTAATTTATTTGTACTCATCTCCTTTTATGTGCCTTTAAAATATCTTATTCAATCATAATATCACATTTTAAAGCCGTTGTATGGGAATGTTAATGAAACTGCTGTGAGAACAAGGGAGAATATCAGTAATGAGCAATATCTCAATTTGGCGCAAATGCTTCATATACTTCAAAATAGCGTATAGAATGTTAATTTTATAAAGCTTATTAAAACATTGTTGAATTTTAAACATCTAAGTCTAATCTGTTATTGTTTTTGATTAGAATTAGTCGCTAAATTCAATTTGAGGAACTTGATCAAGACAAATTGCATCAAATAAGACAGTATTTTGTAAAAATCCTTTTAGTGCCAACATCTGTTATTTATCTTCTATCTTTAAAGCGCGTTTAGCACCAACTCGCATTTAATGAGGACAGCTCGAATACTTCAAAGAAAAGGTACTTACTTATACTCGTAGATACTACAAAACAAACGCTACCGTTTATGTTGTACGAATGCTCATTTAGCCATATTTGCAATTGTCGCCATGTGAATTATTCAAGACTTGATTTAATGGCACATGTATGACTTCTGATATTCACATACATTTGTTCACGCATATGCTTCAAAGACCTTTGCTAGTCACTTTGACAAGTTGATGAAACGTTCATATTAAGAAATTTCTGATTTTGGCATCAAAGGTTCCTACTCGATAGCATTGAATACAACGTAGTCTTTCTGGTTGGTTTTGTCGCCTGTAGCTACTTCCAATTTGTAATATAAATAAAACCTAAATTTCATTGTTTTCGGAGAAAGTGTTCAAAACCACGTGACTACGATAACCATTACCTACATAAATCAACTGTCCGCTCGGACAGCCGCCATTTATCAGCTGTCCGGTGGGGAAGTGGACAACTGACCACACCGCCTCATGACCACGTGATGATGACCTGTCCGCGACCGGACATTCTTGGACACCCCACCCTGATACATGTACACATAAAACGCATAAAACGAACATAAAAACGCGATTAAAACACATATTTACAACACCCAGTAGAACACGGTTCATCCATTCTTCACGTCAGGAAATTTGTGTCTTGTCCAAATTGAAAGTGACAGCGGTCGACGTAACAAATGAAAGAGCAAAAAAAATGCATCTTTTGTATGATATGTGATAAAAACCATTGAGACAAAATGACAAATTGCTCAATATGAGCAATTTATCATTTTGTCTCAATTTGTTTTTAAAGTAATCTGGTGCAAATGCTTCATGGGGAGGTATGATTAAGTAAGAGGTAAATGTATTGTTTCAACATTAACAGATATCTAAAGAAGAGTACCCGTCATTTAGATGTCCGTGAAGTTGGGAGTCAGTTCGCAGTTCGCAGTTCGCGATTCAATTGCGAACCGCGAACTGCGCTCTAACTTCACACACTAGCTGCCAATTCAATTGTTTTCAAAATAACAATTTATGAAATATATGTGTACATATAATTTGAATTGACGAAAGACGAACTGGCGTCTGCCTTCACACCTAGAAACCTATTCGAACTGCGAACTGCAAACTGTCAGCTATCTCCAATGTATTCTACATACAGTATACGGCGAATAGCGAACTGCGAACTGTCAGCCAGGTTCACAACCAGTTGCCGATTCATATTTTACCGGATGAATTTCTATAAGTGAATCGGCTTTGAATAGCGAACTGCGAACTGTCAGCCAGGTTCACAACCAGTTGCCGATTCAATTTATTTGAGGAATTTCAATGAGTGAATCGGCTTTGAATAGCGAACTGCGAACTGTCAGACAGGTTCACAACCAGTTGCCGATTCAAACCTTTTTGATGAAGTTCAATAAGTGAATCAGCTTCGAATAGCGAACTGCAAACTGTCAACCAGGTTCACACCCAGCTGCCAATTCAAAATATTGTTTTATGTTGATCATTATTCAATCCCTTACGAATCGCGAACTGCAAACTGTCAGCCAGGTTTACAACCAGTTGCCGATTCAATTTTTTTTGATGAATTTCAATAAGTGAATCGGCTTTGAATAGCGAACTGCGAACTGTCAGCCAGCTTCACAACCAGCTGCCGATTCATATTTTACCGGATGAAGTTCAATAAGTGAATCGGCTTTGAATAGCGAACTGCGAACTGTCAACCAGGTTCACACTCAGCTGCCAATTCAAAATATTGTTTTATGTTGATCATTATTCAATCTCTTACGAATCGCGAACTGCAAACTGTCAGCCAGCTTCACAACAAGTTGCCGATTCATCTTTACCGGATGAAGTTCCATAAGCGAATCGGCTTTGAATAGCGAACTGCGAACTGTCAGCTAGATTCACATTCAGCTGCCAATTCAGATTTTATTTGATCCAATACAATAAGTGAATCTGCTTCGAATAGCGAACTGCAAACTGGCAACCAGGTTCACACTCAGCTGCCAACTCAAAATATTGTTTTATGTTGATCATTATTCAATCCCTTACGAATCGTAAACTGCAAACTGTCAGCCAGCTTCACAACCAGTTGCCGATTCATATTTTACCGGATGAAGTTCAACAAATGAATCGGCTTTGAATAGCGAACTGCGAACTGTCAACTAGATTCACATACAGCTGCCAATTCAGATTTTATTGGATCGAATACAATAAGTGAATCGGCTTCGAATAGCGAACTGCGAACTGTCAACCAGGTTCACACTCAGCTGCCAATTCAAAATATTGTTTTATGTTGATCATTATTCAATCCCTTACGAATCGCGAACTGCAAACTGTCAGCCAGCTTCACAACCAGTTGTCGATTCATATTTTACCAGATATAGTTCCATAAGTGAATCGGTTTTGAATAGCGAACTGCGAACTGTCAACTAGATTCACATTCAGCTGCTTATTCAGATTTTATTGGATCCAATGAAATAAGTGAATCTGCTTCGAATAGCGAACTGCAAACTGGCAACCAGGTTCACACTCAGCTGCCAATTCAAAATATTGTTTTATGTTGATCATTATTCAATCCCTTACGAATTGCGAATTGCAAACTGTCAGCCAGCTTCACAACCAGTTGCCGATTCATATTTTACCGGATGAAGTTCCATAAATGAATCGGCTTTGAATAGCGAACTGCGAACTGTCAGCCAGCTTCACAACCAGTTGCCGATTCATATTTTACCGGATGAAGTTCAATAAGTGAATCGGCTTCGAATAGCGAACTGCAAACTGTCAACCAGGTTCACACTCAGCTGCCAATTCAAAATATTGTTTTATGTTGATCATTATTCAATCCCTTACGAATCGCGAACTGCAAACTGTCAGCCAGCTTCACAACCAGTTGCCGATTCATATTTTACCGGATGAAGTTCCATAAGTGAATCGGCTTTGAATAGCGAACTGCGAACTGTCAACTAGATTCACATTCAGCTGCCAATTCAGATTTTATTGGATCCAATACAATAAGTGAATCTGCTTCGAATAGCGAACTGCAAACTGGCAACCAAGTTCACACTCAGCTGCCAATTCAAAATATTGTTTTATGTTGATCATTATTCAATCCCTTACGAATCGCGAACTGCAAACTGTCAGCCAGCTTCACAACCAGTTGCCGATTCATATTTTACCGGATGAAGTTCAATAAGTGAATCGGCTTTGAATAGCGAACTGCAAACTGTCAACCAGGTTCACACTCAGCTGCCAATTCAAAATATTGTTTTATGTTGATCATTATTCAATCCCTTACGAATCGCGAACTGCAAACTGTCAGCCAGCTTCACAACCAGTTGCCGATTCATATTTTACCG
The DNA here is from genome assembly GCA_947846245.1 of Cerastoderma edule. NCBI lineage: Eukaryota > Metazoa > Mollusca > Bivalvia > Cardiida > Cardiidae > Cerastoderma > Cerastoderma edule. The sequence continues at coordinate 24,499,791 of OX401407.1, read as the reverse complement.
GATGAAGTTCCATAAGTGAATCAGCTTTGAATAGCGAACTGCGAACTGTCAGCCAGCTTCACAACCAGTTGCCGATTCATATTTTACCGGATGAAGTTCAATAAGTGAATCTGCTTTGAATAGCGAACTGCGAACTGTCAACCAGGTTCACACTCAGCTGCCAATTCAAAATATTGTTTTATGTTGATCATTATTCAATCCCTTACGAATCGCGAACTGCAAACTGTCAGCCAGCTTCACAACCAGTTGCCGATTCATATTTTACCGGATGAAGTTCCATAAGTGAATCGGCTTTGAATAGCGAACTGCGAACTGTCAGCTACATTCACATTCAGCTGCCAATTCAGATTTTATTGTATCCAATACAATAAGTGAATCTGCTTCGAATAGCGAACTGCAAACTGGCAACCAGGTTCACACTCAGCTGCCAATTCAAAATATTGTTTTATGTTGATCATTATTCAATCCCTTACGAATCGCGAACTGCAAACTGTCAGCCAGGTTTACAACCAGTTGCCGATTCAATTTTTTTTGATGAATTTCAATAAGTGAATCGGCTTTGAATAGCGAACTGCGAACTGTCAGCCAGCATCACAACCAGTTGCCGATTCATATTTTACGGGATGAAGTTCAATAAGTGAATTGGCTTTGAATAGCGAACTGCGAACTGTCAACCAGGTTCACACTCAGCTGCCAATTCAAAATATGGTTTTATGTTGATCATTATTCAATCTCTTACGAATCGCGAACTGCAAACTGTCAGCCAGCTTCACAACAAGTTGCCGATTCATCTTTACCGGATGAAGTTCCATAAGTGAATCGGCATTGAATAGCGAACTGCGAACTGTCAGCTAGATTCACATTCAGCTGCCAATTCAGATTTTATTTGATCCAATACAATAAGTCAATCTGCTTCGAATAGCGAACTGCAAACTGTCAACCAGGTTCACACTCAGCTGCCAACTCAAAATATTGTTTTATGTTGATCATTATTCAATCCCTTACGAATCGTGAACTGCAAACTGTCAGCCAGCTTCACAACCAGTTGCCGATTCATATTTTACCGGATGAAGTTCAACAAATGAATCGGCTTTGAATAGCGAACTGCGAACTGTCAACTAGATTCACATACAGCTGCCAATTCAGATTTTATTGGATCAAATACAATAAGTGAATCTGCTTCGAATAGCGAACTGCAAACTGGCAACCAGGTTCACACTCAGCTGCCAATTCAAAATATTGTTTTATGTTGATCATTATTCAATCCCTTACGAATCGCGAACTGCAAACTGTCAGCCAGCTTCACAACCAGTTGCCGATTCATATTTTACCGGATGAAGTTCCGTAAGTGAATCGGCTTTGAATAGCGAACTGCGAACTGTCAACTAGATTCACATTCAGCTGCCAATTCAGATTTTATTGGATCCAATGAAATAAGTGAATCTGCTTCGAATAGCGAACTGCAAACTGGCAACCAGGTTCACACTCAGCTGCCAATTCAAAATATTGTTTTATGTTGATCATTATTCAATCCCTTACGAATCGCGAACTGCAAACTGTCAGCCAGCTTCACAACCAGTTGCCGATTCATATTTTACCGGATGAAGTTCCATAAGTGAATCGGCTTTGAATAGCGAACTGCGAACTGTCAGCCAGCTTCACAACCAGTTGCCGATTCATATTTTACCGGATGAAGTTCAATAAGTGAATCGGCTTTGAATAGCGAACTGCGAACTGTCAACCAGGTTCACACTCAGCTGCCAATTCAAAATATTGTTTTATGTTGATCATTATTCAATCCCTTACGAATCGCGAACTGCAAACTGTCAGCCAGCTTCACAACCAGTTGCCGATTCATATTTTACCGGATGAAGTTCCATAAGTGAATCGGCTTTGAATAGCGAACTGCGAACTGTCAACTAGATTCACATTCAGCTGCCAATTCAGATTTTATTGGATCGAATAAAATAAGTGAATCTGCTTCGAATAGCGAACTGCAAACTGGCAACCAGGTTCACACTCAGCTGCCAATTCAAAATATTGTTTTATGTTGATCATTATTCAATCCCTTACGAATTGCGAACTGCAAACTGTCAGCCAGGTTCACAACCAGTTGCCGATTCATATTTTACCGGATGAAGTTCCATAAATGAATCGGCTTTGAATAGCGAACTGCGAACTGTCAGCCAGCTTCACAACCAGTTGCCGATTCATATTTTACCGGATGAAGTTCCATAAGTGAATCGGCTTCGAATAGCGAACTGCAAACTGGCAACCAGGTTCACACTCAGCTGCCAATTCAAAATAGTGTTTTATGTTGATCATTATTCAATCCCTTACGAATCGCGAACTGCAAACTGTCAGCCAGCTTCACAACCAGTTGCCGATTCATATTTTACCGGATGAAGTTCCATAAGTGAATCGGCTTTGAATAGCGAACTGCGAACTGTCAGCTACATTCACATTCAGCTGCCAATTCAGATTTTATTGGATCCAATACAATAAGTGAATCTTCTTCGAATAGCGAACTGCAAACTGGCAACCAAGTTCACACTCAGCTGCCAATTCAAAATAGTGTTTTATGTTGATCATTATTCAATCACTTACGAATCGCGAACTGCAAACTGTCAGCCAGCTTCACAACCAGTTGCCGATTCATATTTTACCGGATGAAGTTCCATAAGTGAATCGGCTTTGAATAGCGAACTGCAAACTGGCAACCAGGTTCACACTCAGCTGCCAATTCAAAATATTGTTTTATGTTGATCATTATTCAATCCCTTACGAATCGCGAACTGCAAACTGTCAGCCAGGTTTACAACCAGTTGCCGATTCAATTTTTTTTTTGATGAATTTCAATAAGTGAATCGGCTTTGAATAGCGAACTGCGAACTGTCAGCCAGCATCACAACCAGTTGCCGATTCATATTTTACCGGATGAAGTTCCATAAGTGAATCGGCTTTGAATAGCGAACTGCGAACTGAGATTCACATTCAGCTGCCAATTCAGATTTTATTGGATCCAATACAAAAGAAGGTTCGCCACTTTATTTTCGAATTCCTGTCCGCCTCAACGGTTTTTGTTCAGCAATAATGCAGTTTATCAATTCTAATAATCGCTATTGTTCAAATGGCATCCAATCAAAATTTATGAGACAAAACTACACATTTTTGAATTGGAGCAAAAAGATTTAGATAAGATGTCCGATGACTGCGAGAGAGAGAGAGAGAGAGAGAGAGAGAGAGAGAGAGAGAGAGAGAGAGAGAGAGAGAGAGAGAGAGAGAGAGAGAGAGAGAGAGAGAGAGAGAGAGAGAGAGAGAGAGAGAGAGAGAGAGGAGAGAGAGAGAGAGAGAGAGAGAGAGAGAGAGAGAGAGAGAGAGAGAGAGAGAGAGATAGATAGAGAGAGAGAGAGAGAGAGAGAGAGAGAGAGAGAGAGAGAGAGAGAGAGAGAGAGAGAGAGAGAGAGAGAGAGAGAGAGAGAGAGAGAGAGAGAGAGAGAGAGAGAGAGAGAGAGAGAGAGAGAGAGAGAGAGAGAGAGAGAGAGAGAGAGAGAGAGAGAGAGAGAGAGAGAGAGAGAGAGAGAGAGAGAGAGAGAGAGAGAGAGAGAGAGAGAGAGAGAGAGAGAGAGAGAGAGAGAGAGAGAGAGAGAGAGAGAGAGAGAGAGAGAGAGAGAGAGAGAGAGAGAGAGAGAGAGAGAGAGAGAGAGAGAGAGAGAGAGAGAGAGAGAGAGAGAGAGAGAGAGAGAGAGAGAGAGAGAGAGAGAGAGAGAGAGAGAGAGAGAGAGAGAGAGAGAGAGAGAGAGAGAGAGAGAGAGAGAGAGAGAGAGACAGAGAGAGACAGAGAGAGAGAGAGAGAGAGAGAGAGAGAGACAGAGAGAGAGAGAGAGAGAGAGAGAGAGAGAGAGAGAGAGAGAGAGAGAGAGAGAGAGAGAGAGAGAGAGAGAGAGAGAGAGAGAGAGAGAGAGAGAGATTGGCTATGAAGTAAAATTAAAGGCCTAGTCTTTGGAATGTCTGGTATCTTATCTCCCGCTGGGCACCCTACAGGGCAACAATACAGTTCCACAGCATGGTGCAAATTTTCTGTATATTACTAGATAAGGAATGGGGCATTTAGTGGTCAGATTACGTAATACCCCATCCCTTCGGTTTCTCATAATGAAGAATATTGATGAGAAATAAGTGTTTGGTTATAGTTTTCTTTATCTAAAACAATGATTAACATGATAAGAAGATTTTTCTTAATAAACTGTTTAGAAATGTGAACAAAATAATGAGTTAGTTATTTTAAATAAATAAGCCCTTGTTATAATTATAAAATGGATGATGATAATGATGACATACTACAGAGGAGAATCCTGGACATTTGCCCCCCCCCCGGACATTTGCCACCCCGGACATTTGCCCCCTCTTTGGTATAGGGCGGACATTTGCCCCCTCGCCGTAATGTAGAAGGCGGACATTTGCCCCCCTCATATTATTTTTGAATGATTTGAAGGGTAAAGCATTATGTGCCATGCATTCTTTATTCAGCATTGTAACCAATTTTGAAGTCCCTGTAAATATCATGTTTGATTTATTTGATTCAAATGTATTATCAATTCTTAACTATGGATGTGAAATATGGGGTCACTTGAAAGCAGAAAACTTAGAAACAGTACATAGAAAGTTTTGTAAATGGGTCTTGAATGTTAAAAATAGTACATCCTCTCTTGCTATTTATGCCGAGCTTGGAAGATTCCCTTTATATATTTCTAGATATATACGTATTGTGAAAAATTGGCTTAGCTTATATAGCGAGAAATCTTTTAATTGTATACTGAAAACATTAATGCAAGATCAAAGAAATGATATAGATAGAAACAGTAATATAATAAATTGGTCATCTAAAGTTCGAGACATTCTACAAAATGCAGGATTTCATGACGTTTGGTTGTTTCCAAATTCTGTTAATAAAAACATATTTGTACCTTTATTACGAGAGCGTTTAAGGGATATATACATTAGTAGTTGGCATGAGAACATAAAGTATTTTTCGTCACTGACACTTTTTAGAGATTTAAAACCATCTTTTAAAAGATCATCATATCTAGATATAGTGACCCTTTCAAAGTATAGAAAGATTCTAGCAAAAGTCAGATTATCATCTCACAGCCTCAATATAGAAACAGGTAGACATAAAAGTATAGATAGAAATCAAAGAATATGTACACTATGTAATTTAACTGAACTCGAGGATGAGTACCACTTTATAATGATTTGTCCGTTTTACAATGACATAAGAAAGCATCTGATACCTGAGTACTATATCAATCGACCTTGCATGTTTAAATTTATTCAGCTTTTGAAATCAGACAAGAAAAATGATCAGTACAGACTTGCTTCATATTGTATTAAAGCTTTTAACCGGAGACAACTAAAGTTAGATGATAGTTAGCTTTCATCACGGTATTTTTCTAACTAGTTAATTAAAGTTCTAAGGTGATATATGTTTGTATATTTGCATGTATGCATATGTATATAAGTATATATGCATAGATGTATATGATATGAATAAACATTTGAAACTTTCTTTAAGACATTTTCCACCTAAATACATTAAGAATTGTTGTGTGTATGTGTGAGCGTATGTATGGGTGTGCGTGGGTGGGTGTGTCGGGGTGTGTGTGTGTGGGGGGGCGTATGTGTGTGTGGGCGTATGTATGTTTACCATTTCTACAATTGTATGCGAAGATGAATTTATTGTTATATCAACCATGAGCTGTATATGCTTCAGTTGAAATAAAATGTTCTGTATAAAAATTCCCTGCTGCAAGTCATAATTACATAAATTAATTAAAATATTTGGTGCAAATTATAAAAGAAAATCCCCTTTTTAAAACCCATTCTAATTTAAAAATTTTTTTTGATGTCTCATGTAGAAAAAATGTCATTCAAATTCGGTTTTCATAATGTGAAGTATTAATGAGAAATAAGTTTTAAATTCTTGTTTCTTTATTTAAAACAATGATTTACAAGATAAATAGATTTTTTGCTAAATAAACTGTTAAGAAATGTGAAGGAAATAATGATGATGATGATGATGATGATGATGATGATGATGATGATGATGATGATGATGATGATGATGATGGTGGTGGTGGTGGTGGTGGTGGTGGTGGTGATGGTGGTGGTGGTGGTGGTGGTGGTGGTGGTGGTGGTGATGGTGATGATGATGATGATGATGATGATGATGATGATGATGATGATGATGATGATGATGATGATGATGATGATGATGATGATGATGATGATGATGATGATGATCTTTATATAAGCCACCAATTTAAAAAAAAGGAGATAATCCCCTACTAAACGAACCTTTCCAACTTCAAAACAAAAATATTTGTAGCCTATTTGATTTTTTTTTATCATTTTTGATGCTTAAATGTCCTCTATAAAATAATTGGTCAAAAGAAACCTTTCAGTTTGACACAGTGCTACATGGTATGACGTAATCCCCATTAATCATCACAGCTGGTCATCACCCCAGGTGGGCATCTGGTTATTGGTTTTTTTCGATGATTTCGTTATTCGCATAGTACTAAAACCGAACAAAACCGTTGTATTCGCTAACGCAAAATCGGAAAACGTGTTTGCAATTTATATGGGCTCTATACTCATTTTTTCGCATAATATTTCCCCCAAAACACGCAAGACTCAGGGTAGAGTTCTCTTTAACTGTTTTTATGTTTCAAACAATGAACATGGGGAAGGAACATATACAAAGAATTCTGCACAAACTCTTCTTCACTTTTTTAAAATGATCAGACTGTCACCATGAAATACCTAAAAGGTCTAAATTCTATGAGGGAAAACGAGACTTCAAAGGAAGTAAGAGCAGGTCAACGAGTTGCCTGGACCGAGAAATAGAGTAACGCAGGTGCAGGCTGAGTGAGATACACAACCCTTTACACTAATGGAAGACTTGAACGGTTGTATCTTTTTATTTTATTTTCACAGATCACAATATGTAATTGTATGAGACGTAAACCAAAACAAATTTAGTAAGAATTCAAATGAAGGAGTGGTGATGAGTAAGGAGAAAGGGCATCTTAATATAGATTTAAGAAAACACGGTTCAAATGGGATTTAATATTGATGAATAATAAGAAAACATGTCGTATTGGCAGTTGATGATGAATCTGGTAAAAAGTTTGCAGTTCCTTACTCAAAAAGGTTAGGGTTATGGTCTGCCCCCCAAAAGAATTCTGAATCAGCGACAAGTTGTGAATCTGGTAGAAAATTCGCAGTTCACAATTAGAACAGGATTAAATAATGATAAACCTAAGACAATAATTTGAATTGGCAACTGAGAGTAAACATGGCTGTCGGCATTTAACTATTCAAACGGTTTGGATTATTCCATCGAAAAGAATACGAATGAGTATGAATCTGGTTGACGGTTCGTAGATTCCAAATTAATGAACGTACGACAATTTTTTGAATTGGCAGCTGAATGTCAACCTAGTTGAGAGTTTGCAGTTTGCGATTCGTACAGTCGTACAGGATTGATTAATGATTAACATAAAACAATATTTTGAATTGTCATCTGAATGTGAAGCTGGCTGATAGTTTGCAGTTCGCGATTCGTAAGGGATTGAATAATGATCGACATAAAACAATATTTTGAATTGGCAGCTGAGTGTGAACCTGGTTGCCAGTTTGCAGTTCGCTATTCGAAGCAGATTCACTTATTGTATTCGATACAATAAAATCTGAATTGGCAGCTGAGTGTGAACCTGGTTGACAGTTTGCAGTTCGCTATTCGAAGCCGATTCACTTGTTGAACTTCATCCGGTAAAATATGAATCGGCAACTGGTTGTGAAGCTGGCTGACAGTTTGCAGTTCGCAATTCGTAAGGGATTGAATAATGATCAACATGGAACAATATTTTGAAATGGCAGCTGAGTGTGAACCTGGTTGCCAGTTTGCAGTTCGCTATTCGAAGCAGATTCACTTGTTGAACTTCATCCGGTAAAATATGAATCGGCAACTGGTTGTGAAGCTGGCTGACAGTTTGCAGTTCGAGATTTGTAAGGTATTGAATAATGATCAACATAAAACAATATTTTGAATTGGCAGCTGAGTGTGAACCTGGTTGACAGTTCGCAGTTCGCTTTTCGAAGCAGATTCACTTATTGTATTCGATCTAATAAAACCTGAATTGGCAGCTGAATGTGAATCTAGTTGACAGTTCGTAGTTCGCTATTCAAAGCCGATTCATTTGTTGAACTTCATCCGGTAAAATATGAATCGGCAACTGGTTGTGAATCTGGCTGACAGTTTGCAGTTCACGATTTGTAAGGGATTGAATAATGATCAACATAGAACAATATTTTGAATTGGCAGCTGAGTGTGAACCTGGTTGACAGTTCGCAGTTCGCTATTCGAAGCAGATTCACTTATTGTATTTGATCCAATAAAATGTGAATTGGCAGCTGAATGTGAATCTAGTTGATAGTTCGCTGTTCACTATTCAAACCCGATTCACTTATTGAACTTCATCCGGTAAAATATGAATCGGCAACTGGTTTTGAAGCTGAGTGACAGTTTGCGATTCGTAAGGGATTGAAAAATGATCAACATAGAACAATATTTTGAATTGGCAGCTGAGTGTGAACCTGGTTGCCAGTTTGCCGTTCGCTATTCGAAGCAGATTCACTTATTGTATTCGATCCAATAAAATCTGAATTGGCAGCTGAATGTGAATCTAGCTGACAGTTCGCAGTTCGCTATTCAAAGCCGATTCACTTGTTGAACTTCATACGGTAAAATATGAATCGGCAACTGGTTGTGAATCTGGCTGACAGTTTGCAGTTCGCGATTTGTAAGGGATTGAATAATGATCAACATAGAACAATATTTTGAATTGGCAGCTGAGTGTGAACCTGGTTGCCAGTTTGCAGTTCGCTATTTGAAGCAGATTCACTTATTGTATTCGATCCAATAAAATCTGAATTGGCAGCTGAATGTGAATCTAGTTGACAGTTCGCGGTTCGCTATTCAAAGTCGATTCACTTATGGAACTTCATCCGGTAAAATATGAATCGGCAACTGGTTGTGAAGCTGGCTGACAGTTTGCAGTTCGCGATTCGTTAGGGATCGAATAATGATCAAAATAGAACAATATTTTGAATTGGCAGCTGAGTGTGAACCTGGTTGCCAGTTTGCAGTTCGCTATTCGAAGCAGATTCACTTATTGTATTCGATCAAATAAAATCTGAATTGGCAGCTGAATGTGAATCTAGTTGACAGTTCGCAGTTCGCTATTCAAAGCCGATTCACTTGTTGATCTTCATGCGGTAAAATATGAATCGGCAACTGGTTGTGAATCTGGCTGACAGTTTGCAGTTCGCGATTCGTAAGGGATTGAATAATGATCAACATAGAACAATATTTTGAATAGGCAGCTGAGTGTGAACCTGGTTGCCAGTTTGCAGTTCGCTATTCGAAGCAGATTCACTTATTGTACTCGACCCAATAAAATCTGAATAAGCAGCTGAATGTGAATCTAGTTGACAGTTCGCAGTTCGCTGTTCAAAGCCGATTCACTTATGGAACTGTGTACGGTAAAATATGAATCGCCAACTGGTTGTGAAGCTGGCTGACAGTTTGCAGTTCGCGATTCATAAGGGATTGAATAATGATTAAAATAGAATAATATTTTGAATTGGCAGCTGAGTGTGAACCTGGTTGCCTGTTTGCAGTTCGCTATTCGAAGCAGATTCACTTATTGTATTCGATCCAATAAAATCTGAATTGGCAGCTGAATGTGAATCTAGTTGACAGTTCGCAGTTCGCTATTCAAAGCCGATTCACTTGCTGGACTTCATCCGGTAAAATATGAATCGGCAACTGGTTGTGAATGTGGCTGACAGTTTGCAGTTCGCGATTCGTAAGGAATTGGATAATGATCAACATAGAACAATATTTTGAATTGGCAGCTGAGTGTGAACCTGGTTGCCAGTTTGCAGTTCGCTATTCGAAGCAGATTCACTTATTGTACTCGATCGGTGCGTCGAACCAAGCAGCTGAATGTGAATCTAGTTGACGTTTCGCAGTTCGCGTTGAAGCCGATTCACTTATGGATTTCTGTACGGTAAAATATATGAATCAACGTAGTTTGTGAAGCTGGCTGACAGTTTGCAGTTCGCATTCGTAAGGGATTGTATAATGATCAACATAAGAACGTATTTTGGTGGCAGCTGAGTGTGAACCTGGTTGCCAGTTTGCAGTGCGCTATTCGAAGCAGATTCACTTATTGTATTCGATCCAATAAAATCTGAATTGGCAGCTGAATGTGAATCTAGTTGACAGTTCGCAGTTCGCTATTCAAAGCCGATTCGCTTATGGAACTTGATCCGGTAAAATCTGAATTGGCAACTGGTTTGTGAATCGGCGACGGTTTTGCAGTTCGCTGATTCGTAAGGGATTGAATAATGATCAACATGAACAATATTTTGAATTACAGCGGCGAGGTGTGAGCCTGGTTGCCGTTTGCAGTACGCTATTCGAAGCGTTCACTTATTGTACTCGATCAATAAGGTCTGAATAAGCAGCTGAATGTGAAATCCTAGTTGAGCGGTTTGCAGTTCGCTGTTCATGATTCATGGAACTGTGCTTGCGGTAAAATATGAATCGAAGCAACTGGTTGTGAAGGCACGGCTGACGTTTGCGAAGTTCTACGCGATTCGTAAAGGGATTGTATATTGATCAACATAGAACAATATTTTGAGATTGGCGTAGGAATTTGGCGGGGCCGCGGTTTTACGTTTTGCAGTTCGCTATTCGAAGCAGATTCACTTATTGTATTCGATCCAATAAAATCTGAATAAGCAGCTGAATGTGAATCTAGTTGACAGTTCGTAGTTCGCTATTCAAAGCCGATTCACTTGTTGAACTTCATCCGGTAAAATATGAATCGGCAACTGGTTGTGAATCTGGCTGACAGTTTGCAGTTCGCGATTTGTAAGGGATTGAATAATGACCAACATAGAACAATATTTTGAATTGGCAGCTGAGTGTGAACCTGGTTGCCAGTTTGCAGTTCGCTATTCGAAGAAGATTCACTTATTGTACTCGATCCAATAAAATCTGAATTGGCAGCTGAATGTGAATCTAGTTGACAGTTCGCAGTTCGCTATTCAAAGCCGATTCACATATGGAACTGTGTACGGTAAAATATGAATCGGCAACTGGTTGTGAAGCTGGCTGACAGTTTGCAGTTCGCGATTCGTTAGGGATTGAATAATGATCAACATAGAACAATATTTTGAATTGGCAGCTGAGTGTGAACCTGGTTGCCAGTTTGCAGTTCGCTATTCGAAGCAGATTCACTTATTGTACTCGATCAGTTAAAATCTGAATAAGCAGCTGAATGTGAATCTAGTTGACAGTTCGCAGTTCGCTGTTCAAAGCCGATTCACTTATGGATTTGTGTACGGTAAAATATGAATCGGCAACTGGTTGTGAATCTGGCTGACAATTTGCAGTTCGCGATTCGTAAGGGATTGAATAATGATCAACATAGAACAATATTTTGAATAGGCAGCTGAGTGTGAACCTGGTTGCCAGTTTGCAGTTCGCTATTCGAAGCAGATTCACTTATTGTAATGGATCCAATAAAATCTGAATTGGAAGCTGAATATGAATCTAGTTGACAGTTCGCAGTTCGCTATTCAAAGTCGATTCACTTATGGAACTTCATCCGGTAAAATATGAATCGGCAACTGGTTGTGAAGCTGGCTGACAGTTTGCAGTTCGCGATTCGTAAGGGATTGAATAATGATCAACATAAAACAATATTTTGAATTGGCAGTTGAGTGTGAACCTGGTTGCCAGTTTGCAGTTCGCTATTCGAAGCAGATTCACTTATTGTATTCGATCCAATAAAATCTGAATTGGCAGCTGAATGTGAATCTAGTTGACAGTTCGCAGTTCGCTATTCAAAGCCGATTCACTTATGGAACTTCATCCGGTAAAATATGAATCGGCAACTGGTTGTGAAGCTGGCTGACAGTTTGCAGTTCGAGATTTGTAAGGTATTGAATAATGATCAACATAGAACAATATTTTGAATTGGCAGCTGAGTGTGAACCTGGTTGCCAGTTTGCAGTTCGCTATTCGAAGCAGATTCACTTATTGTACTCCATCCAATAAAATCTGAATAAGCAGCTGAATGTGAATCTAGTTGACAGTTCGCAGTTCGCTGTTCAAAGCCGATTCACTTATGGAACTCTGTACGGTAAAATATGAATCGGCAACTGGTTGTGAAGCTGGCTGACGGTTTGCAGTTCGCGATTCGTATGGGATTGAATAATGATCAACATAGAACAATATTTTGAATTGGCAGCTGAGTGTGAACCTGGTTGCCAGTTTGCAGTTCGCTATTCGAAGCAGATTCACTTATTGCATTCGATCCAATAAAATCTGAATTGGCAGCTGAATGTGAATCTAGTTGACAGTTCGCAGTTCGCTGTTCAAAGCCGATTCACTTATGGAACTTCATCCGGTAAAATATGAATCGGCAACTGGCTGTGAAGCTGGCTGACAGTTTGCAGTTCGCGATTCGTAAGGGATTGAATAATGATCAACATAAAACAATATTTTGAACTGGCAGCTGAGTGTGAACCTGGTTGCCAGTTTGCAGTTCGCTATTCGAAGCAGATTCACTTATTGTATTGGATCCAATAAAATCTTAATTGGCAGCTGAATGTGAATCTAGTTGACAGTTCGCAGTTCGCTATTCAAAGCCGATTCACTTGCTGAACTTCATCCGGTAAAATATGAATCGGCAACTGGTTGTGAAGCTGGCTGACAGTTTGCAGTTCGCGATTCGTAAGGGATTGGATAATGATCAACATACAACACTATTTTGAATTGGCAGCTGAGTGTGAACCTGGTTGCCAGTTTGCAGTTCGCTATTCGAAGCAGATTCACTTATTGTATTCGATCCAATAAAATCCGAATTGGCAGCTGAATGTGAATCTAGTTGACAGTTCGCAGTTCGCTATTCAAAGCCGATTCACTTATGGAACTGTGTACGGTAAAATATGAATCGGCAACTGGTTGTGAAGCTGGTTGACAGTTTGCAGTTCGCGATTCGTAAGGGATTGAATAATGATCAGCATAAAACAATATTTTGAATTGGCAGCTGAGTGTGAACCTGGTTGCCAGTTTGCAGTTCGCTATTCGAAGAAGATTCACTTATTGTACTCGATCCAATAAAATCTGAATAAGCAGCTGAATGTGAATCTAGTTGACAGTTCGCAGTTCGCTGTTCAAAGCCGATTCACTTATGGAACTGTGTACGGTTAAATATGAATCGGCAACTGGTTGTGAAGCTGGCTGACAGTTTGCAGTTCGCGATTCGTAAGGGATTGAATAATGATCAACATAGAACAATATTTTGAATTGGCAGCTGAGTGTGAACCTGGTTGACAGTTTGCAGTTCCCTATTCGAAGCCGATTCACTTGTTGAACTTCATCCGGTAAAATATGAATCGGCAACTGGTTGTGAAGCTGGCTGACAGTTTGCAGTTCACGATTCGTAAGGGATTGAATAATGATCAACATAAAACAATATTTTGAATTGGCAGCCGAGTGTGAACCTGGTTGCCAGTTTGCAGTTCGCTATTCGAAGCAGATTCACTTATTGTATTCGATCCAATGAAATCTGAATTGGCAGTTGAATGTGAATCTAGTTGACAGTTCGCAGTTCGCTATTCAAAGCCGATTCACTTGTGGAACTTCATCTGGTAAAATATGAATCGGCAACTGGTTGTGAAGCTGGCTGACAGTTTGCAGTTCGCGATTCGTAAGGGATTGAATAAAGATCAACATAAAACAATATTTTGAATTGGCAGCTGAGTGTGAACCTGGTTGCCAGTTTGCAGTTCGCTATTCGAAGCAGATTCACTTATTGTATTCGATCCAATCAAATCTGAAATGGCAGCTGAATGTGAATCTAGTTGACAGTTCGCAGTTCGCTATTCAAAGCCGATTCACTTGTTGAACTTCATCCGGTAAATATGAATTGGCATTTGGTTGTGAAGCTGGCTGACAGTTTGCAGTTCGTGATTCGTAAGGGATTGAGTAATGATCAACATAGAACAATATTTTGAATTGGCAGCTGAGTGTGAACCTGGTTGCCAGTTTGCAGTTCGCTTTTCAAAGCAGATTCACTAATTGTATTCGATCCAATAAAATCTGAATTGGCAGCTGAATGTGAATCTAGTTGACAGTTCGCAGTTCGCTTTTCGAAGCCGATTCACTTATGGACTTCATTCGGTAAAATTTGAATCGGCAACTGGTTGTGAAGCTGGCTGACAGTTCGCAGTTCGCTATTCGCCGTATACTGTATGTAGAATACATTGGAGATAGCTGACAGTTTGCAGTTCGCAATTCGAATAGGTTTCTACGTGTGAAGGCAGACGCCAGTTCGTCTTTCGTCAATTCAAATTATATGTACACATATATTTCATAAATTGTTATTTTAAAAACAATTGAATTGGCAGCTAGTGTGTGAAGTTAGAGCGCAGTTCGCGGTTCGCAATTGAATCGCGAACTGCGAACTGCGAACAGACTCCCAACTTCACGGACATGTCATTTAGGTCGTTTACCCGATTTATTCTAACACGTCCGAAGTTACAAACCCATGTACTTCCTCTGATACAGACGAATGTATTGAACGAGTTTTCAGCCAAACATTTTTAAACTATTCTGAAAAAGGGAAGATATGTAAATCACATGCAAAATAACACATTTTATCACATTCATTTCAATATATGAACAGTTTTTCTTTATGTTTCTCATTGTGTTGTGGACTTCTTAATATCATATCTTTTCGCAAAGATGACACTGTATGGTCTAAATGATATAATCTAAAAAATTCAAAATAAAAAAGCAACATCATTTAAACCAATGTGTGTCTTTGCTAGGATGTAAACGTCTATACAAAGATCTAATAAACTGTTTATTAGGTCTTTGGTCAACAATTAATATGAAAAATGCGAAATTTAACAGAAAACACCACTTCTACACGTGGAAGACGCAGACGTCGCAAAAGGATATAAATAATGCGTAAAGCGTAAGGACAACTGCAGACGTTTTAATTAAACAATAAACCCACAATAAACGTAATTGGTGTACTAATTGGGTACCGCCTTGTACTTTCGTTTGATGCATGAGGTACGGAGGTAAAAGACAATTCTGGGATGGGTCCACTTTAGTCATACTGTCAAATTGTACAGACTTACATGTACATCAGCTTGTCAACACATGTTGTATTCAATTTCGTGTCTTTATAGCTCTGTCGGTATACTTATATTGTTTGGAATAGTTGGATTTGACTATAACGACGTTTTCAACAATATTTCAATAATCATACGCATTATCGTATGTCCCTTGGTATTGCTTTGCTAAACTACTGACGGGAAATAATTGCGTAAGTCAAAACTGATGCACATGGTACTAAGTATTTTAATCAAAAGTACAATATTGCATTGTGACACGTCATTGGAAGTGTCTTGAAGAAACGTTTTAATGACGTGTTACGTTACAAAATTACTTTTCTCGATTTTGAAATGTTGTTTTGTACTCACACCAACTATAAGCGTAAGATGTTTAGGAAACTAAAAGATAAAATTGACAGGAGAAAATGATTTAGAAATAAAACGGATATACAGAGAATCAAGAAGAAAAATAAAGAGCGATACATTTTATAGAAACCGCATTTCTATAATATGTTTCTCTGTTATGACTTCTAGATTCTCTGAAAATCCCTTCTATATTTCCATCATTTTTCTATTCAACTCTTTCATTTAGTTTGTCATAAATGTATGTATTCATTGTATTGTCATATTTTTGTTTTATTGTAAAATCTTCTTTGTGGGGGAAATAAAAGATAGTGAATGTACTCACGCCAACTATAAGCGTAAGATGTTTTCCAACTTGGTCATTACTTGCCAGTGATGGAAGATAGAAATAATGTCAAAATGCATCATAAAACTACTTAAATGATTATTTGTCGAACTTCGTTTTCCAGATCAGAGTTGTTTCCGACTGTTTATACTTACATTATTTTTTATCTCGGGTTATTTAGACCTCTGGCCTATTATACCAGTAGAGTGGCATATTTTGTTTGGCTAGGTTAGAAGGAATAGTTTGCACTCTTAACAAAAACGCTTTATCTCCGCCAAAAAGCTTCACAAAGTGACGTGCTAAGTACATGCAAGTGGAATATATATAATGTTCGTCTCAAACCACAGATTAACAAAGCTCATGTTGGAAGTCTACAGTGTTGTACACCGTGTTTATCCCGTTTTATTCCATTTATAATACGTCAGGTTATGCACCTAATAATGTTCATCATCTGTACAGAAGGACTGGAAGACTTGTTTTGCATAGAAACCACACAAGAAATACGACATTTGCAACGTTCGTTTTATAAAACCAACTAACCAATTTGAATGATACAATATGTTAATATCTAGTTTCTTGAATAATCGACACATGTAACGTACTTGTAAATACATAGTATCTAATTGTATTTTGTAAAGCCATTGATAAAGATCTCACTTTAAGAGGTTTTGGTGGTATACCATTTGATCATTTTCCAAAGTCAAAAGTCTTTGCAGCTGAAACATTATATCTTAATACCTCATGCAACAAATTGATAGCTTGGTCATCATAAAATGTCTGAAGACCTAATAAACAGTTTATAAGGTCTTCATTTTCCTTTTTTGTAATTTGTGGGTCCTTTATAAGCCATACAACGTTGTTACCAATTTGAGAAATTCTCTTCAAGTATTTGTGCCATCAGGGAGTTAAATAAGGGTAAAGGTCAATGAACTCCCCCTGTTGTCCGAATAGGAAAAGACATGACGTGACGTCGTACACCAGCCGTCTTTTTTATACAGTAAGTCTTAAAAGTAAAATGCCTATTGTCTTATGTTTGATAACGTTATTGGAGAATATTAAGACGCCATTTTAACCCCTTTGTTAAAAGGACTATCTCATTAATCGAGAATTTGATCTTTTTAAAATAAATTGTCTTCTTCGAATGAAACGACATCACAGATCTATAGAGTTATATGAAACTAGATTATTGATACACTTATCAACCCTTTTCAGTTTCGTGTGCAGATGTAGAACATTTATGTTGCTGATAAAGTAAACGATTCAAATGGTTTATTCCGTAAACAAACCCATGCAATCATTATTTGTCGCTCTCTGTGGATACACAACAAGAACTCACACCGAATGTAGATTACATTAAAAGTATCGGTGTAAACCCTGCTTTTCACGGAAATCAGATTTATGGCGAACAAAACTATGACAAGTTTCATTCAAATTATATTGTTATTTCTTGTACATTAAAATCAATGTGAAAAAATCGGAATATTGTCATGAAAATAAAAAGATTCTTGTTTTATCACTTTATATTGAAATGCGGCCTGATGGAATTGAGCTAACATGCTCTTTGTATAGTTGAAGAACGATTTAGATAAACGTGCAAGGCACATAGGGCCTACTGTATAGTGTTTGCATTGTAAAAACCAAAAAGGATAGACAAACATACATTGAATTTGAGCTAGGCGGGCGATCCCATTCGTTGCCTAAAGCGAAATTAAAAAAAGGAAAATATATCTTGAAGCATCCTTTGTAAAAAAAAAAAAAAAAAAAACTAGTTCGCCCTCTATACAAGAAATGAAAGACCCCGTTAGTAGGGATGTCATTTCTGATCCGTAAAAACAACAATACCAGTTCTCGCTTTTGCAAGAATGAAAACAATGTTAGATCATGCTATAGGTCGATCGCGCTCTTGTGCGATGTTTATGTTTCATTTGATCGATCCAAAACGGCGTTATACACCAGTAAGAAAGTCGATGTGATGACGATTTGCCGCAGTGGTCGTAAAGCTCCCGTTTTCAGTTGATCAGTGCAGCATTTTTGTCCTATTAAAACAGTATACTAATTATTCTGGATATCACCACACATTAACTTCTCGTTATTTCGAGTCTGACACAACAACCGATCGCTCTTGGCAACCGAGATAAACAATTAATCTGTGGGTCGTCGCACGCAAAAACAAAACGTGAGTTAGTAAAGAAGTATTCGATGAAGCAGTCCTAATTTTCTTTCTTTTTCTTTTCTTTCGTTTAGCGTATCAAATATTTCCACACCGAAGAAAAAAACTGATGAAATCGTTACAGTCTTTTGATTCCATGTCTCAAAGGCGGCACTTAAGTAGACGTGTGTACGTATGTGCCGAACGCTGGATACCACCACACGCTATAACCTTACGAGTTTTGACATTGGTTTTAAAATTCCATATTTCTTACAAACCGTCCTACTCTCTTTCCTTTGAAAACTAGCTGAGTTATGTCATATCTACATCAATAGTGTCAAGTGTTGTAATAGCCGTTATGTTGCAGCGTCCATTTTCACAAACCTGGAAAGGAAGATAAGCTGTTCATCTCACCTTCAATTTGTTTATATCCGATTAAACACCGTTTTAACAAATTATCAGTTATGTCACGGGTTTGCTGTGATATTTTATGCTATGCTATGGCTCTGAATTGTCTTGTCAAAGGACGCTTCAAAGAAAGCAGGGGTAGAGTTGGGTAGAGGTCGGGCTCGAACCCTGAACCTCCAACTTTACCACTGGACTACGTCGGACCTTGAACTGTGTATGTTTGATAGACGTATCAAAGGCACACGGCTTCAGGTAATAATCAAGACAGCCCTATAAAAGAAGGATTATTTAACACAGCCGAAGCAAAAATGAGCAAAGGACAATAACGATATTCTCTTGCATAGTCAGCATGCTTTGAATCTCATCTCCAAAACTAAACATCGTGCGAAAAGTACCACCACTTATGTTATGTTACTAGCTTTGCGTCAAATGTATGTATTGGTATATAAGAACAGTAAGAGTTGTCGACATATGTCGATATATAGGGCACACTGATGTTGGTTCTAGATTGGTTTCTCTGCACATTAATGGATGGCTCAGTCCTACAGTATTTGCTTGACAGCCCCCTTGCAGTTGCATGATATGAATGCTTGCGTTGGGTGTTGTTCTCTCGGCTTCCTTCGTTGGCTCTCTTGGTGATATCTCTCTTGTCCATTCTTGATCGGTGTCTTTTCTTCTTATTGGTCCCCTTTGCTCTACTGGTATCTTAACTGCATTGTTACAACAATACGAAAATGATACAAAACTGGCTTTCGAAGAGATGGCGTTTCCCTCTTTTAAACGTTTTCACTCTATGCAAGTTAAACTGGAATAGATGTGCCATACTTGCAAAGAAACAGCTGCGATTGGTTTTTGACACACTCTGATATATTCATGAGGAATCCGACACTAGAATGATCTCAATAAATTGACATAACGAGCCTGTTCGTATGGGTATAACGTATTATCAACAATTGTTCAGTTACATTACGGCTTTCTTCGATTCACCAGTAATAGACCAATGATTTGTAGTGTCCTGTCAAAGGACACCCATTCTAACCCAGGGGTATTGTAGAATGCCGAACCTATGTTTTAAGACCGCAACATTAACCGCTTGGTCACGCATTACATACAAAGTACGCTGTATTGCTAAATGTGATTAGTGAGGATACTTAAAACACTCGTGAAAACAAAACAAATCAACATCTTTCTATACCGAAACTAGATAAAATGATGAATTTTGAGGTTTTAACTACATTTGGCTGATAGTATTTGATTGGCATCAAGTACTTTTACATGGTCTTTGGAGTTTGTTCCGTAAAACAAAACGTGTTCCCGAATAAAAGTTCGTTTTGCAAAGTTAAACTCAAGAACACAATTCGTTTGCATTGTAATGTTAAACATTGTCCTTTGAAGTTCTCCCCCTGAGGAAATGAGAAATAATTTACTGTTTGCAAAAATGCCCCCGCATCATGAAAAGGTGATGAAAGAAGGCTTGCCCGTCTAAAATATAGATATGTCTTCTTTTTAAACCGTAAATAATCTGTCACAACAACTCGTGAATAAAAACAATTTATAGTTTAGCCATTAAAGGGTCTATGAAAGGTGTTGGGTTATAAAGCTTCTAGTTGTCTAATATCGTGTGATGTACGACGTAAGCCTTATTTAGAGTTTAATGTTAACCTCTTTTCCAGGATGGTATTAGTCTATCTTCGCTTCCTGTCTCCCACTTTCTCTATCAGCTCTATTTAGCCTCAACTCAATGCAATTTCCTGGTTTTATATTGTTACTAGTGTCATTTTGGGACCGATAACTAGGTGTCATATAACCTTTGTGATATCCGGCACTAGCCATATAATACATGCACGTGACGAATCATGACGTCATAAGAACGCCATGACGTCATATTTACATAATTCTCTGCTTATTTTTGTCCTTTTTTCTCATGTTTCATTTTCATCTTTTTTCTTTGAAGAATACATAAATGAAACCGGATAAATAGAATAGATAGTTGGTGTCTTTGAATGGGAAATGTTATCGGGCTCGGCTTCGGATTATTATCCGTTTCGCCCACAGCTCACCGGATAATATTCCTAAGCCTTGCCCGATAACATTTCCGATTCACGACACCAACTATCTATTCTCTATTTATATTGTTTGCTCAAAAAGCCAAGTCAAGGTTAGTGTACACGTATGAGCAAGGCATTTTCTTACGGAAATTTATTCTACTCTTTCCTTAGTTCAGACATCTTCCAAAGCTTTCAACTGATATGGTAGCATGAAATAACATAGATAATAAATATCATGGATAAGTCAACTCTAGCCTAGATAATGATCAAACCTTGATTCTTATGTCTATTCTATGGTACATATCAAACAAAAGTACAGCGGTTATACAGTATTTAAGAAATTAATTTCTAATTTCCAAATTTCCTCACATCTGTGTACAAGAACCTTTAAACCATCAAAAAATAAACAAACAAACACATAATTACCAAGAAGCTCTATTTCGGTCAGTGAGGAATCGAGCGATCCGTCATACGTGCCATTACGGAACGTGGTTGGACTGTGGGCTATGGCCGATTAGTGTCCACACGGGGTCATTTACGACTTGTTTACGAGGGTAATACCTCGGCAAGGTCTGATTTACAGTCGACAACCCGTAACCAAGGCACCGTAATCACAGGTGTGACGAGTACAGCTATGCTAAAGCCGTGGCTTGAAAACTATCTATGTATCGTCAGTCCTTGTAACGCATATACGTGACGTCCGTAAACATCATTGTCAATTTTTGACTGTTCCAAATAAATAGAGTTTGCAGACGACATTTCAAAATATGATGAAATTGATAAATAATCTCTGGTAGGGCAGAAAACTTTGTGGAAAAAGGCAAAATTGCTCTAAGCGAGCAATTTCTCCTTTTCCCACAAATGTTTTCCATAGTCGTCTACAACAAACTGGTCAAAAGTCGTTATTGGTTAAATACAGTGCGCAAGTCATACACACATTGTCCAAAGATTTCACTCAAGCTATCTGCTTAAGTCGTTTAACTTCTACCAGTACACGGTTAAAGAAGTATTTGCGTTTTTACTGTTTGGTCTTTAAAAGTTTGTGCTGGCATAAAATCGTATGGTGTTATCTATAATGAGCTCCAAAATTATTTACATCTGCCTAGGAACGTTGAGGCGATTAAGCAATGACACAATAGGAGGCAATCCGCCAAAGAGGCAGCATTTGATACATGATCAAGAAAACAAAAGGAGTTTATCATCATAATCAGCGAATCATTTTTGTTTTAATATCCTTACAGGTAGCCTGCAAAACGAATCCACAAAACTCCTTAATCAGCTGCCGGATAAAACCAACACTTCAGCTCATACATCGAGCGCTCAATGCACGACTATGGTATATCATTTGTTTCTTTGAGCCACTTGTACAGGTCTTTCCATACGCCCACGAAATGTAGATTTAGTAAATTTAATGTATATATGCACTGAGTAACAAGTATCATAGCCCTGATGATTGATTAGAATGGATGACACATTTCCGCACTACTGTGAGTCTAATTGTTGGTAATTGGATCCGCCCCATGGATTAAGGCGGAATCTTTGGTGTATGGGTTGGAGGATGGTAGACAATATCTATGTTTCTCTATGATTCTTTTCTATATAATAGTATGGTAACAAATGAAATCAAAACAATTATATGGGCCACGTCACGGGAAAAGGGGCTCTCGGACATAGCAAACAGTGTAGCCCCAGACCAGCCGCCACGTCAGTGACGTGGCGGCTGGTCTGGGGTTACACTGTTTGCCATCTTAGAGAACATCAAGTTCTACCTTTAAATAAATACAAATGACAGCTGTCGTGACTAGATGCTGGAATAATAGCGCTAAGAAAGAGCTGAGTCAGCGGTTTTTATTTATGTCCGAGTGCCCCTTTTCGCGTGACGCGGCCCATATTATGGTTTTTACATCGCGTCAATAGAGAAGAACAGTTTATTCAAGCAAAAGACATAACATGTCAATGAGCAAAACCATACACAATAAAACAAAATTATGACAGACAATCGATATTAACGTAAACAGGAGTTGAAAGCGTCTAAAAGTAAGATATAAACGTCAGTTATGTTTCGATGATTGGCTCGTAATGATGAACGTAAAACCCTATAATAAATTAGCTGCCCATAAAGGCTGGCCAAGACGGGTAGAACCATCGGCATTTCGTTGGTAAGCCGGACAACTACCTGTCATGACAATCCAATCCACGTTACACCTCAGTTTATAATTAACCCTTATTGCGCTGGGTAATTTTCTTAAAATTCATTTTCGTGTCGTCTACTTTCCAAAATCCAAAATATCTGCTTGATTGTGTTGAGGAAGGATACTCAGAGTAGCAAACAGGTTAGATCACAGGCCTTCCGCTAATTTACTTGGCGGCTGGCCTGGATCTTACCTGTTTGCGAAAGCATGAAGTTGGTTCCAGCACTGTAAGGGTTAACATAACCTACAGAAATATGCGATATATATTGTCTTGGATCACCCTTGCAGTCAGCATATCTATGTTCATGCACATCACATTGTAATGTACCGGCTTCCTAAGGAAGTGTATCAATTTTAATAACCTCGGTGATTAATCGAGATGCTCTTTATGTATTTTTAAAGATGAATAACTCGGTGGATGTACACCAGCTGTAAAATGTTGAATTGATCTCTTGTTAAGGGGATAGTAATGTGGTTTGACAAAAGTTCATGTTGCAAGAAACGGAAGCCGCCATTATGAAAGAAACAAACAGGTCTGTCTTAGGAAAAATACATTTTCACTGGACATAATGAGTTTTTACATATCAATAAATCTATGAAGCATTTAAAGAAAGCATGGTGGCGTTTTAATGCATGCATGAATACGCATTGAGTTATGCGATCCTTTATTGTGATTAAATGCACGCATGTATTTTAACAAAGTCCGGAGAATAAATTGCATGAGTGTGTTCAAATTTACAGGTACAGTAGTTTTATCAACACGGACATATCAGTGTTAAACGTTCTTTGCACTCAGCAAATGACACCACCATGATGCATGTGTGAAGTATGCAAATTATCAACAAACAGTCAATCTGGATTTAAACTACCATGGTTTAAAAAAACAATATCATTGTTCATTAGGAAACTAAAGACTTAGCACGAACACCAGTCATTCAGAAACTACCATGGCAGTTTGTCTCTGTACCTTTGCGTTAGCTGCCATAAGTAATTCGGTCGGTTTTGGTATAACCATCGGCCTCTGTGAACGTTCATTATCATAAATACGTTATCTCGATATGTATCCAAATTTGGCAATGATAGAACTGTATTGATGTATATCCTTTTTTAAGCATTAAATCACATTCTGAGATACCACTGTTGTAAAAATGAAAGTTAAGGAATTTGATCAGCCGTGATACGTCACATTCCAAGGGGAAGTTCCCAGACAGTTTCTAGATAACGGGATGATACTTTGTTTTTGTGTGCTGTCCTTACGTATCTTGTACGAATAATGGATTACTTTGGAGTATAAGTACATCATCGCTTCCTGACTATTGAGATAAGTCTGTTTCCGTGTGTTTTAACAGCGGAGATACTATTTTGGAATTCCTAAAAGTCTAAAAAGATTACAAATAAAAATGACATATCTTTAGCAGAAATGAAGAACATGTCCAGCTTGTAACGAACTATGTATTTTATTACATGGTATATTGAACGGTTTAAATGTGTTTGAGAACCACCATACGTCTGTAATCTCTACATGGGGTTAAGCACCGTGTGGTTTAAGTTATAATATGGTTCTGCTGGCTTCAGCAAATCTAGGCTATCACCATACCCTTTAGGTTCTTCAACGAAACCAGAGATGCGATAGGAGTTCGAACCTGAGAGCCGTCAGTTCTTAGATCGCAACGATATCCACTAGACCAAACAGCAGCTGCGCTTACAAAGCTAGTAAAAATCAGCTATACCACAACTACATTACAGACTAATGCAATGGAACATTGGAATCCAGGGGCCCGTTTTACTAAACAAGTTACGGAAAATATGTGCGTAAGTCATAATTGATAAACATGGATAGTATCTTCAATGAAAGTACAATATTGCAATGTGGCACTTCATTGAAAGCGTCTCGGAGAGACGATTCCAATGATGTGTCACTTTGCAATATTGCTTCGTCCAATATTGAAATAAGAGGAATTGTTGTTTTAGACTTACGCAAATCCTAAGCGTAAACTGTTTAGTAAAACGGTACCCTGTACCTCAAAACGTGCAAGCATGTAAATCAAAGGTTCGAACGGCCTGGAAAGGCTCACGTTAAGAATTTATGTGATACACGTGTGCGTTGCTTTCCCTTTCTGCTTCCTCGCAAGGGACAGTTGATACAGAAGCAATGTACTGATACTGTGCTTAACTAAAGACGAGAAATATCATTTAACCTTTACCGTGCTGGAATCGACTTCATGCTTATGCAAACAGTTAACATCCAGACCAGCCGCCAAGTAAATTGGCGGCTGATCTGTGATCTAACATATTTGCTACTCTGTGTATCTTTCTTGAACAGATTTAAGCAAATATTTAAAAAAAAAAAGCAGACGACACAACAGTCTATTTTTAGAAAATTACCCAGCATTCTAAGGGTTAAATTTCCTTTCTAAGTAAAAGCTGTCGTGATTCTCAAAGAGTTGAATGTGTGACATAACCTCTGTTGTAAGCATACTAGCGCTTAGAGAAACTGCAAACCTGGGTAATATGAGCTATAAATTATGATAGAATATGTTGAAGCATAGCAAAAAAACAAAAAAAACAGGGTCATGGCAATAATATATCACCTATTTATCATCTATTTTTCAAAGTGTTACGTTCACAAATTTGGTGGCCACCAATTTAACTTTTTTTTTATATTCGAGTAACATCTAAAATAGCAAGGAGCACTCGGATTTATGAGTGGCGATCACCTGGTTAGAGAAAAATCCCGTGAAACACATAACAATACTTTCATTTATCCAATATTAACAACGTGAACATTCATAATGGAGAGATTCTTGGGTTTTATTGGTTCCCAAGCTGACCTTCTTTTATCGCTAATTGTAAACAAACCTTATAGCTTTTACTCTTTTAAATGCATCATGTGAACGTGTTACAGTGTCAATTCCTCTGTCAAAGGGAATTTAAAGTACTTTTGAGTTAATTTTCAATTATTCTAGATTTTTCACAGTTTTAGTGTAAATGAGCTCAAGTATGGCTTTAAACAAATGATAACTTTATTCACCACACGCTTGCTTTTATGACGCTCTCTTATTATGAATATGGGATATCACAAAGTGACATTTAAGGGAACTCTAATTACAATAATAATGCATCGTTTATGGCAAGGATCAAAGCATAATCTTCACGAATTAACCCTCATCAGTATTCAAGCGATTCCGACATACTTATTAATACGAGCTGTCCCCGGTGAATAAAAAATACTTGGTCTTGATAAGTCTCAGCCTTTATAGTGCTGGAACCGACTCCATGCTTATTCAAACAGCTTAGATCCAGGCCAGCCGCCAAGTAAATTGGCGGCTGGCCTGTGATCTAACCTGTTTGCTACTCTCGATGGTTTTTCATCAATGAGTAAACAGTTATTTAAGGTTTTGGAAAGCATACGACACAAATATCTGTTTTTAGAAAATTACCCAGCATTCTAAGATTAGGGAGAAAACCTCTTACAGATTGAAGCCGGATAGTGTAGAGCTAAAATAGTTATTAAGCATTTAAAAGGGAATCCCTCAGATTGTGATTCCTTGTTTTTTGTTTGAAGCCATACTTGCGCTCGTGTACACTTAAATTGTGAAGATTCTAGAATCATCGAAAATATACTCAAAAGTACTTTAAATTCCCTTTTACAGAGGAATTGAGACGGTTACACGTTCACATTTTGCTTTTAAAAGAGTGAATACTATAAGGTTTGTTAACAATTATCGATAGAATAAGGTCAGCCGAGAAACGTTGGGAACCAACAAAGCCCAAGATTTTTTTCCATTTTGAATGTTTACATTGTTAAAATTGGATAAATGACATTATTTATATGTGTTTCCCATGGATTTTCTAACCAGGTGATTGCCACTTATTAAGCCGATCGTTCCCTTCAGTTTTAGATGTTGCTCCAATGTAAACAATGCAGTTAGATTGGTGGGCACTAAATTTGTGAAAATAGCACTTTGGAAAATAGACAATAAATAGTGAAGACGTTATATTATCATGATCCTGTGGTTTTTCGCAATGTTTCAATATGTGCTATCATAATTGATTTCTCATATTACCAAGTTTTGCACCTTTTCTGGCCACAAGTATGCTTTTAAACTAAGTAAAAAGCCGTGTTAACAACTGGCCAGGTAATTTTCTATTTTCCTGGTTTTATCAATACTACGCTGAGACTCTCACACTATAAAATGCAATTAATTCAAAATCTCATGCTTTGAGACTTTTTCTTGGATGCCATGCCATGCTTTTAATAGAAATAACTGTTGTTCCCCAAATAATACCGACTCTTTATATTCAATCTTTGGCTCTTTGTTTGTTGACAAAATAATGACTTAATGACGAAAGAAGTATTAGACACGTGTGCATAGCCATTAGGGCGTCAATAAATCATGATTTCCCATGCTACACTGACTTCTCCGTCAGTATGCTATTGTTGTGGCATATTTATACTTAATTATTGTCTGTCTGGATAATAAACATTCTTAAAATGGACCTTGCATGGGAAGAAATCGTCCCGGGGGATTTCTCTAGATTAGATCCTCATAGAATGGGCAACAGTGAAATTGAATTGGAACATTTATGCTTTTCTGGTGATTAACTAAGTTCAACCTCGTTTTAGAGCAAGTTTTATTTGATAATTCACTGATCGTAAGGGACAAAAGTCAATCGAGGCTGGCTTACTTTATCAATAGCCATGATTCCTGTATTCATTTTATATTTCAATCAAATGCTCGGGTCGATAGTAAATCAAGACAGAATTGCAAGGTTTTACTCGTATTATCCAAACTGTAACCGCTTTAGATTGAAATATCCGTCCTAGGTCTAGCTTTTCACGATATTTAGTTTAATCTCACTTTGTTCACATCTATTGTGACAGAAGATTGAAGCTTTTTGGATTCTCTCAAGATCGCCCCTAACGGGGATTGAACCTGGGACCCTATTTACTAGAGACTGACGCTCTACCACTGCACCACTGTCGCCCAGGATATTTCAAAATCATGATTAACAGACTTTAAAAAGGCGACGCACTATAGATGGATCAGTGCCCTTCTAATACAGTGCTCGTATGAAAGTTCCGTAGTATTGTTGACGCATATTCGCCCAAGGAGTTTGCAGTGGTGTCCGATATGCATTTGAGCTCCTCAGCAAACTGCCTTAGCGAGTGTGTGTCCAAAATAACAAGGAACAATTACACGGGTACAATATTTTGGAGAAACTTCATTTAGAGTGCAGTAATTTACAGTCTATCTTGTGTTAAGCAACCACCCTTTTAAGCAGCCAACTTGCCTTAAACAGCCACTACAAAAAGTCCCATTGTTGGATTTATAGTGTACATTAATTCGTGTTAAGCAGCCAATCTGTTTTAAACAGCCAATTTACTCTGTCCCATAGGCTGGCCTCTTAACACAAGTTTGACTGTACTATGTTTATAAACACGCATCTTGAAACTTAGATGATAAAGTACCTACCAAACCAAGAGAGTCTAAGTGTCAAATGGAAAGACATCATACAAAAGCCAAATATTATCCAAGACACATGGATATCGGAGTTTGCAATAACATAAGTAAGAGCGCAGTTATCTACTGTTAAATTAAACTCACATCTTGAAAACAAGAGGACAAAGTAACCACCTAGCCAAAGGAGTTTAAGTGTCAAAGGGTAAAACATCATTTCCTTGTAAAATAAAAGTTGATAACATGGATCGCATGAATAAAATGATTGGCCTCTACATATCAGTGGGATATAACTGAACCTGAGTATGATTTGGAGAACCTTTTATTTTAGCGCAGTTATCTACTGCGAAATTTAACACATATATTAAAAGTAAGAGGACAAAGTAACCAACAAACCAAAAGAATTTAAGCGTAAAATGGCAATACAATTTAGCCTAATGTAAGTAAAATAGCCGGAATGGATAAACAAGTGGATTGGTCTTTAAATATAAGTGGGACATTGCTGAAATCTAGGTATGATTTGGAGAACCTTTTATCCAGTCGCAGTTCTCTACTGCAAAATGAGACACACATGGCTCAAAATTCAAAGGAAAAATTAACCACCTAGCCAAAACAATTTAGGTGTCAAAGGACAAGACACTTAAGCTTAATAAAAGAGGATTTCCCAGGACTCTACATAAATGTGTGACATTTCTGAAATCAAGGTATGATCTGGAGAACTTTTTATGAGAGCGCGGATATCTATCATAATTAAAAACAAACGTTAGCGAATCGGCGTGTGACCGGTATGAAATTAAATGAAGACATTTAAAGTGTTAAACCTCAATTAAAACTGACACACAGCTGTGAAATCGCGCATTCTTGTATTTAACGTCAAAAGTTTATCTTTGGGAGAAGTGATAGAGAAAGATGTCCTTTATGTGTATGTCATCAACAGACGATTCTCAACACAGGTACAGATGATAGCATTGCAATAGTGAGACTCATTATGAATAGAGTTCCGCATTTATTGCGTTTTTCTAATTATCTTTTTTTTATTTATTTATTTTTGTTTTATCAAATTCAGGTTTTCATTCAAGATATTACCTTTTCGGAGAAGCTATCACTAATCAACCTGCCTAGTCGTTTAAGTTCAGAATTTGAAATCCAATTAACCCGCTCTGCTTGGATCTAAATCCCGGTGACGGCATTTTGACTATCATGAGAGGCAGTCTCGTGACTGACTAACGGAATGCCGCCAGTCATTATAAACAACCAAGTTTGGAGTCTCCGTCCTGCATCATGATCCGAGCATTGAAAAAAAAAGCCTCTCACGATGTTGAAGCGATGTAAGACACATGAATACATGAGGGCTCAATCCATGTGGTTTACACCTATAGGTGTTTCAAAATACGTTTTTAATACTAAACCATTATCTACATTAACATGTATTTGAAAATGAGTAATCAGTGATAAAGGATGATTTAATAATGTCACATAAACTTTTTATTATGCGTCGAAAAAAAGATTGGCCGGCCTTGGGGTTTGAACTCGGAAGACATCTTTGTCAAGGCTGGCCACCAACTTAACTGTCGCGATAAAACAGAGGACCAAAGAGCTATCGTTGCAGTTTAAAACACTCATGCAGTTAAGGCGAGGAACCTTTTATTGGGACCCGACTTATGCGTTATATTTTAATGTGACATTACTCTACACAATGGAGAGAAATCATCATTATTGTGCAATTGCAAATGATTATATCTTATTTTGAATAGACGGACGGAAAAGACTGGCATACCATATTAAACAGAAAAGACCCTCAACACCTGGTCGATTCGGAAAGTAAGACGAATTCTTATACCCCAGTACACCCGTCACATAATGGAATATAGAGAACAATTCAACATTTTGTTACCTCACTGTGAGACGCCATATGAGAACAAATACCTTATGTTTCCTTAGTCTGTTTGGTTTCTTGTTCGCTTGTTCATCGTTGAGGATCTTATGGACGCTGGTCAGTTTGAATTGTCAAAAAGGTTTCCTCGTCGTAGAGGTAGTAGTATAAGTCAAGACATAGACATAGACACGTTTATTCAAGTACAGAGGCCATAGGCCCATAGTACAACATACAGTAACATAATATACATACACAAGAGTGACAATCCACAAACAAATACATTACAATAGTTCTTCAATTAGATTTTGTCTAAGTTCAAAGGCTTTTACAAGATATGTTGATACTTTGAATATAGTTGATCTATTATTTACGTTTCTAAGCCATGACTTTTCAAAATACATATTGCGCAGCATTTGGTAACTTTTGCATTCTAAAAAGAAATGATATTCGTCCTCAATAATGTTAAAGTTTAGTTGTTTTCAAAGTTGGCAAAATATCTGCTCTCTTTCTATCTTTAAATATCTACCATAAATCATGGGTTCAATGCAAGACTATAGTAATAAACATGAATTACTTACTATAGTATTGCATTGAACCCTCGAAGTAGTCACAAGGGTTTCCCAGGTTTACCATCCAAGCATCCTCTGGGTTAACCGTAACCTGTACAGAGTAAAGGGTGAATCAAATCATCACTGACAGGCATCGGCTTAGCCTCATTTAACAAAATTTGCATTTTTGCGTCGTTTTTCTCTGATGCAGTTGCATAATTTACGTTTCCGTCTTCTCGATTTACGATGTTTCATTAGCTTATTCACAGTGTTTCTAAACTTTTTATTGACCGTGACTATTTAATGATGTATATTCACCTCAAGAATGTAATTGTAGTTGAAAAAAACAATAGCGATAAACATGTTAAAATGTTTCGTACACAAACATTAACAAGATTTGTTTTCATATGCATTGTAATTGTCTATGAAAATAAAGGTAATCAAATATCTGAGTCGTTTTCAATAATTTTTGGTATTTAACCTATTGATTAGTTTGCTTCTGTTGACTTGAAATCAAATTACGGAAAATAATCTCATGGATCAATTGGAATTCGAATTTTAGTACAACAACAAAAACAAATCCTAAAAAGTATAGCATCTAACTCTTCATCGAATTAAGTTGTCGTCGTCACTACCTATCCATTCATAACGTTACTGTAGTCAATGTTTAAATATGAATGTTTTTTTATTGGCTCTAATGGGTCTTTAACAAATGTTGTCAAACATATCACGGCAGTTTGAAAAAGATCCTAGCTGTTACTCCCAGAATTTCTTTTATTGTACATGATTGTTTTACATCGAATGAGAAGGAAGCTTATATCTTGTTTAACCCCACTTTCGATGACTACTTCCTGCATACGAAATCAGTATCTGCGTCGATTTCTGGGTCAGTCCCGGCAATTTTCGCCTTTTTTAATGGAGATTCGAACCTGGGACCCTTTGTACAACAGGCCGACGCTCTACCTCTGCACGACTGTCGTCCATCGTTTTAAATATATAGCATAGCTTTTTAAATCCCTGACATGGCATAAATATTTTACAGGACTATAAAGGAATAACTGACCCGTCAAAGTGCAAAGGGATAATAATGTTCGGGGAGGGAATATGGTGCATTAGGTTTTGACATATCGCTATACGTAATAATATCAACGCATGTGAAAAAAATCGCTGTCATTAAATGCTGCGTGTCTTTTTATTTCTTCGTTTTGATTCGTTTGTGTTCTCTTTTTTTGTACCCATTTCGCACGTGGTACAGTATATTACCATGGACACCTGTTACCCAATTCCCGCATAAGCACATTTAACATCGTATAGTTTTCGAACAAAGAAAATATACATAAAAATTACATTTGTCAGAGCGAGCATTCTACAGTATAACTTAAGCCGCTTCTCTTCTCTCATTCAGTGTAAGATAACCGCAGTTCTAAACTGTATTATTGTTATATGGATTTTGTTTCATCGGCTATCTATACAAAAGGGAGAAGTCAAGTGCAAATGATATTTTGCCATTTCAGAGACGGTTCTATATCTTTACCCTTTACAAATATGATTACGATGAATTAATGACTCGTTATGTGCACCAATTATAACGATCCACGAGAATGGAAATCTTGCGGACTTCCTTCTTAATCAATTTCCTACATTGGACTGTTTCTCTTAATTGAACGAATTTACAGACAACGAATTGAATTTCTTTTTTTGAAAAAAAGATAAAGATCACTCTGACAAAAGGGTATATTGCTCATTGGGAATGAGCAACTGGTTCACAATCAAATCATCGGTGGACGCCAAAAATACTTGAAAACGCTACAGCTTCTCTGTGATATACGTTAGATCGCAACCTGACCAAAATGATAAATTTCTAAGAACGGAGTAGTTTGTGGAGAGGTTTATTTTTTATCACAAAGGGGTCTTTGTCCTACTATGCGGTTGTGTCATGTTAAAGTAGTATGAAGAAAGAAGTTTAGAGATGGAACATGCTATCAGGGAAAAACGTTATTCTGTCTTTTAATGTAGAGAACCTATAATACGCTATTCTGAAACTCAGTCAATCTGAACACATCGGGTTTATCAAATGAAAACACCTCTGAAATGATAGGGATGACGCCATATTGGTTCCCAGCGGAATGACGTCACTTCACTTTCGTGTTTAAAAATAGATCTTAAATGTGAAATCTAAAAAGTCGTTAAATTTGATTGAGGAAGCAACTTTACATGTCACAACCACAACTTTGCCATTTGGTATGAGTTACTGATAAAAAGATCATTTAAAAGGATGTCCAACCCTTCCATACACATTGAACTACTTAACTTGTGCGCTTAGAAAATATGTTAATTGCCGAATGCCGATTTACCCGAAAAATTGTAACCCTACACTTATATCCGGGGTGTATTTCACAGCTCACGGAAATACCCGAGCAGTTCCGATTGAAACTCAGTACGTGGTCAGATTACTTCGGTCGTTCTCGGTATACATCGTTGGGGCCCGTAACTAATCGCTTTAAACGACCGAAGTAATCTGACAACAGAAGGAGTATCAAAACGGCGGATTTTGGGTATTCTACTTCAAGAACGATAATCTTGGCAGAGAAACGGGGAAGATTTCTCACAAAATGAAATCTATCGGTTGACTTAATAAAAATTGTTAAATCCATCAGTATACCATCCACATCTCACCATTGAACATTGGCGTTATTGTGATATTGATATAATCTGCTCCGACGAGTAAATTCGCTTTTTCTATTACAGTTTCAGTTCCAATATGACACTATCGCCCATTGCAATTTCATTTAAGATTGCCTGTCATATTGAAAAGGATTTAATTGAATCCAAGATTGAGGAATAATTGACAGATTACGACGCTTCATTAACCATAATTTGAATGTAATGGTGGAATTCGATATGTACTC
The DNA here is from genome assembly GCA_947846245.1 of Cerastoderma edule. Lineage (NCBI taxonomy): Eukaryota > Metazoa > Mollusca > Bivalvia > Cardiida > Cardiidae > Cerastoderma > Cerastoderma edule. The sequence continues at coordinate 24,466,238 of OX401407.1, read as the reverse complement.
GAGGTTATACTGACATCTAGCGACCACTTGTCAAACAGAATGCATGTTCCGGTGTCGCGTCAGAAAAACTATATGCATGATATTTGGTCCTTCTTACACTGGAATAATTATTTTCGCTGTTAGGTATCCGGCAATAGCTGCAGATGAAGAAATCATTAGAGTGATTAAACGCCCTTGTGTTGTATTTTGGCAAAATATCGGTCTTTCGTGTCCAATTGCTCTTGAAACCATTTAACAAAAGTTCTCTAAACTCTCATAAATTTCTCTTTCGGTTAACAGTTACAAATGTGTAGAATATAGACGACAACAACATCTTTTCAGTGAAATTACAGCTCTTGTTTGTTTATTAGAACCTAACAGGCAATCATCCACTACTAGCCATATAGCAAAAACACGTGAACTGCTAATGCGCTGTAAATGAGTTGATTGAAAACAATGTTTAATCGTTATAAAGAATACTAAAACGTGGTGAATGACTTTGTGACTGATAGAGGAAGAGAGAGAAGGGTCTAGTCATCGAGAATGTTTTTGAACTATGTTTAAGCTTCCTTCACAATCGATCAAAAACATATAAGGTAAAACAAAACAAATAAGTTAAAGATTCATCAATTCATCTAAAGGCTTCTACTTGTTTTTAAACGAGAAATATATAGTTTTAAACTACTAATGAGATCTTCTGTTTACGCATTATTCGCTCATAAAATGTCAAAACTGGGTCATAGTAACCCCTTAAACCGCAAAAGTTCTCTTTAATTTTCTCAATAAAGTTGTATATTGCACATTTCATTCCACTTCATTCAACAGACGTAAGCCCGCTATGGTGTCGATGAAATATGAACCTGGCTTGCGGAAATCAATCTGAAAATTGCTTGTTCAGGCAGGTCGTTGGTTAAGTTTCATTGATTGTTGAATCGTGTCAACACTGTTTCAATGCAGCAATGACAGGTTTGTACTCTTTTATTGATTAATGCACCAATGGTTGACAAAGACTAGTATTACCATCAGCATTTTAAAGGTCAGAGAGGAGATTTCCTTACATGATAACTCAAAATAAAACTATTTTGGGAATTAAACCCACGACATACCCGTCCTTTTGATTCAGAACCATTACTAGTATGCCACGGAACATACATATATAGATCTGTGCAAGACGGCCTAAAAGAAATCCGTAACATGGTGTGTAGTGTATTTTGTTTCCTTTTAGTGAGGCTTTTTACATGTACCAAAGTGAAACTTAAGATATCCCCTCGAAAATTGCAAACTAGCTTTTTGGATTCATATTCATAATGTCTTGGCAATGTTTCTTAATTGTATATTCCTAAAATGGGAAAATGCTTGAATAAATATCTTGGTGAATTCTCTCGGTATTTTGCTTTTAAAGAAGACCCAGAATGATGGACATAAAGAAGGGCTCTACTGAACTGATAAATTCTTGAATTTGAGTTCAATATCATTTTCATCAGTATATCGGTCGTTAAAGTATGTGTAATTATATAGATATTGGCAAGTCTAAACTATGCAGTTGTCTTCCTTAAACACTGTCTTATTGACTTTTGAGACACGTATGAAGCGATGAAATAACAGCGCCATGCCCCAATCAGGCCTTTGCAGCTTGTGAAATACCTGCCAAGTGCTGGTTCGAAATCGGTACCCTGTGTCCAAAGACAACATATATTGAATCTGCAGCTGATCTGGTTACAGAGAGTTATGAATGTATGTTAATGCTACGACATTTTTTTACACAATTATTTTACTACCTTTACAAGATCAGTTTTAACTTAAAAATCTATTTATTTATGTAACGGAAGCTTGAAGCTTATTTCAATTCACTCTCGATGACTGCTACCTGGATACTAAAACAGTAGCTTTTCGCGCTAATCCCTGCAATTTGTACCTCGCCAAACAGGGATCGAGCCAGGGACCCTTGGTACAAGAGGCCGGCGCTCTATCGCAGCACCAATGTCGCCCATGAACACCATTAAAAATGTAGCAAACTAATTCCCATGCCATCTTTGTACTGTGACGCCTAAGTCGATCATATGTGATGCATGAGGACTCCAAATATAAATAGAGAGTAGATGGTTGGTGTCATGAATCGGAAATGTTATCGGGCAAGGCTTAGGAATATTATCCGGTGAGCCGAAGGCGAAACGGATAATAATCCGAAGCCGAGCCCGATAATGTTTCCTATTCAAAGACAATAACCATCTATTCTATTTATCCTGTTACCTTTATTTATTCTTTCAAAGAGACAAAATGCCAATAAAACACGAGAAAAAGGAAAAAATAAGTAGAGAATGATGTAAACATGACGTCATGGCGTTCTTATGACGTCATGATTCGTCACGTGCATGTGTTATATGGTTAGTGCCAGATATCACAAATATTATACGGCACCTAGTTATCGGTCCCAAAATGACGCTAGTGACAGGATAACTGTCATTAGATACCGGATTAAAGTCGAATAGTCATTGGCATTAAGCAATTCATGTGGTATACTATCTTAGCTGACATAGATGTTTGTGAAATTCAAAGGTTCGTGATAGAAATTTAATGATTAGGCATGCCTCTTCGTTTTGCACACCGATATGTATTCAACAGCTATGTTAAGGAAAGTTAAATACATAAGATACAACTGGTTTAGGCGCCAATTTGGTTCGCAATGTTGAATGATTGATACACACCAATTGGTACGGTTGATGAACATTTAATAAACGAATATCAACTGAGTATTCCTAAGTACATCGTATACATCGAATCAACATTATTTTAGTTATATCGAGAAACATGGCTCATAATGATGGGGAAAGACACCAACCTTGATTATTCAAGCAGGACAGAGCCATTGGCGTTCCATATGTCATCCTCTCATGAAAATACAAAATATCATTACCAGGATTTCATCACCCATAGAGAAGGACCATATAATTTCAACTTCTGTACTCAAACCGCAAAGCCAATGAAACCGCGCCGATAGTTATCCTTTAATGCTATATTCACAATCGTTCAGATATATAGCGACTTTCCAACCTCTATGAGACGACATGAACTGCTATTACCAGTGCTTTGCCGGGTAAAGTGCCCAGCGTGGCATGCAGGCAAGTGTTTACTACCAACAATTACCTCCCTTTGGAATGACCCGGCATGGATATTGAACCTGCGACCCTACACACGCACAAGACTGATACTTTAACTTATGCCATCGTGGTAGTTGAATCAGTTCCTAAAGACAAATCACATATGTAATTCTATCCCAACAAACATTTGTTTTCTTTTTATATACATGTGGTATAATGTCAAGTATCACGTTAGTAGTTTTTAAGCTGTTACAGATTTCCTGAATTCACTTGCTTATGCTAGGAAACTTGCCAGGACTCACGTTCTAAGGTGGCAAACTTAAGCACAGGACCTTAGAAAAGTGTGTTCATTGACTGTACTGGCAATGGTCTACATAAATACCGCACCAAACTAATTAGTTTAAGGGTTTTTTACCTTCGATTGTTGTATTCTTTTCGGACCAATTTCTTAATTCCAAAACAGAGGTAAGGATTAAGAGAAAAACGTTTCATTCATGTTTTATTTCTTAACCTACGTTCCTACACCTTTGACGTCACAGGTAATGCAATGCATCTCCATGCTCTATTTCAGCAAGATTTATCCATTCACGCATATGGGATATCATAAATGATACAAATCAAACGGCTTAACTAAAAACAGCACTTGCAATATTCTAACAAAACAAATACCTTTATGAGACTTACTCTAAGACATTGTAACAATATGAGTAATTTATTTGTTTTGTTCTACAAATGACTACATGAGTTCTTGTTTTCATATGTGAGAAATCCCATGAATCGAGTAATGTATATACAAGTTTATGATATATATGAAGAAAAGGGTTAGTTAATCTTATGAGATGACCGGGCATACTTCAACAGCTGATTTACGACCTAATTATGCAAATCTGTGTTACGTTTCCATGTCATTACATGTGCTTAACATGTGTTTTAAGTAAGAGCGTGACTAAATGCGATTTTTATTCGTCATTACATGCCAGCCTCAATAGCTCTATTAGTAGTAAAATTGACATGAATTAAACGGTCTCTAATTCGAAACCCAGCTCAGCAACTTTTCCTTTCAACGTTTAATGAACTTAGTGCTCAAAATTATATCCTCTCTCGCTTCTAATTAAATATGTTTATGTGGAAAAGCTCTCAATGGCAAATTAGACATCGATCACAGCGGTCTCGAATTCGAAACCCATCTTGGTAACTATTCCTTTCAACGTATAATGAAGTTATTACGACATGTTATAATTTTCTCCCGCTACTAATCAAGTATGTTCCCGTTGAAAAGCTCACAATGGCTTAGGTAAAAGTGTGAGTAGTTCATGTGACGATATACAATAAACATGGATTGATGCGAAATTTAACCACTGGTCTACCAAGCAAATATGTGCAAGAGTTAAAGATGCTTCTGAAAGGCAGCGATTGGCATGATTTTTACAAGTCAAGCTATCACATACTTTAACGCGGTGTTGGTGGAAGACGAATAGTTTCGATTGGGATAACAAGTCAGGGATACAGTACAAGACTATGATCAAGACTGTAGAATCTTTTTGTAAATGAAATACTTGCTATGTATAGTCTTGCATTTAACCCTCGGTCTGCAGTCAGTCTGTAATTTAGTTCACACATGCATAGAGGGGTGCATCATTTTATGCCTACTTTAAAGTCAATATTTTTCATTCAAATTCAAATTGCATATTTTCTTCTAATCACGATTAAAGACTTTAAAACGTATGTGATATGGTGTTTTATTCATATCGTTCGGGGACTTCAATTTTCTTTCAATGACAGGGTGAGAAGCATGACTCTGCATGTTAACAACAAACAGAACGTCATGAAATATAACCTTCCGACAATCGACCTCCTACATTATGCAACAAGTAAATTGTCTTGTCTATTTCCAATATTTACTTCTTACATGTATTCATCTTTTTTCTCATTTGTAACTTCTAAATATCAACTAGAGGTATCAGCAAGAGTATTTACCCATCACCACGGTAATTTCATCCGATTATTCAAACAATTTCATTTCTGTCGTATTAAGTAGTCGAATGAGATAAATCATTTTAGTTCGTCAATGGATACATCTTTTTAAAAGTGCTTGTTTAAATGGAAGGAACTTTGAAAATATGTTGTTGAAGTCGAAGACGGACTATTCTGGACATTAGCGACCGCATTCGGAACACCTCGGCCATTTCTTAAAATAACCTCGGAAGCAATGGGGAGCCATTTTTGAAAGTAGGTCAGCAACGAAGGGCATGTCCGTTTGCAATCCCGGCACAAGCCGGGGATTGCCGAGTAGATACGATTGACAAAATATGAATCAAAGATGTGTTGATATGGTCATCTTTAATGAAAAGGGTAAAAACAAACATTCAATTGTGATATATAACCAATTTGTGTGTATTTAAATACATATTTAGTGCCTGTGTGCATTTTGCGTTAGCCGCCGGAAATAAGGCGAATTACCCCAGGATTTCTGGTGTATTCATGTACTGCCTACGAGTTATATCTACCGACTTGTTACGGGGATTGCCGAGTAGATACGATTGTAGCGACCGTCGACTGCTATTGTTCTGCCTAGTGATAGACGTAACACCGTTATAAAGCATGGGGTTTTAAGTACCACCAGAACCGGAAAGTTGTTGGGTCAACTCATGCGGGGTACACAGTGTGGATGTCATTGGCAAAAGTAGGGGAAAAAAGTAAAAATAACTCGACGCAGCCATCTTGTTCGGATATAAGATCGTAAAAATTGGTGACGTGATTCCCCGGCCTGTAGTTTATATGCCATAAAGACTAATTTTAGCCGCCGTTGATATTATATGATTGATCTAATTCAATATTTTCCTTCTTCTTAAAAAATGGAGATATAAACACAATTTTTCAAACTGTCCATTAGATTTCCAGATAAAACCACACCATTGATAAATACACCTTTGGGTTGATGTCTGCTTTAAACACTTAAATAATTGCAATTGGTTGCAATACCTTAATTGTACCAAGACATCGAAAGCAAATGAAAAATGAAGAAAAAATTACCCCCCCCCCCCCCCAAAAAAAAAAGAGAAGGAACGTGTTATTTATGGGAAGTAAATACAAGGACGAATCAGCGAGATGAGAATGGATATGCTTTTGTATGAAACAGTCCATACGAAGTGCGTTCTTGACATGCACTTATTTGGTATAACGGAAGGGTAAAGAGAGTTCGTGATATTTGAAAAGGACGTTCAACCCCATTGCTCAAATTCTTCGTCACTGTCATATAAAAAGACTTCACATCTCCTCGCACTTTAGCGACGATTTACACATTGTCCTTAAAGTGAATATCTCAAAATTTGAGATTTCAATCGTTTGATATGAATTACCTTCTATAGATTAAAAGGACAATATAGATCAATGAAGTGACATACACAGGATTAGTTATACGCTTCTAGATCCACATAATAAATGATCAGACAAAAAACGGTACATTTGCTTGCAGAAATGGTCAACTGTTTAAACGGTTTTCTTTTTAACAATTATCTATCAATTCGTTCCTCCTGCAAAATAGCTTAAGTGGGTACGAGAGCCTTGAAACCAGACTCGGAAATGGGTCAACAATTTTATCCTTAGTCCTTAAAACATTAGTTTTCTAAATAGGTTGGTAGAGAAGCATTTTCCGATAAGTTATAAAACTAGTTTTCCCATCATCGCAATAAAAAGAGTGAATTGTTGTTGAACAATGTATTTTAAAAGAAATACAATTATGAAAACACCTATTTGAATTAGAAAAATTCCAATTTTCATTTGTTTGAAGACACTGTTTATCTAAATCGATATTTTTCAACTGTTGTTTTCTCCCAGAATAAAGTCTGTGTGAAAGCCACTTCAAAGACCCCGCTATAGTTTGGCTAAGATATAGCATGGATAGTCCGGATAAACAAAAAAGTACACCACAATAAATGGTCTGACACTTTCAGTTAGGTAGGTAAGGAATCAGACCTGTCAAGCGTTAGCACAACATACGAGCTAGTGTGGCCCCCGAGAAACCTTTTGGCAAGTTAGTCCTGTGGTTTTTCAACTCCGATGACACGTTTGACTAATTTGGCAAAAAATGACTCGTCTTAATTTTCTTGTGTTTTTTTTTCTATTTTCTTACCTTTGCCAAGGTACGCATGGGCCCTTTACTTTATACTATATATCTTTCCTGCACCTAAATAGTTAAGGAACGTCTGAGGTAAAGGAACACATTCCTTGCATTGGTTTGACAGTTTGTTTATCCTTTTCCAACTTTAGTTTCTTTCTTATAACATATACCACTGTTTTCTTCCTATAATGCTTTACAGTCAATGCTGTTTAAGCGACCCAGCTAAACCGTTGAATAAACGAGATCTAACCGCGTTATACTGACGCCAGTCATTCGGAAAGCATTGCGACATGTAATAAGATAGCTTGAGACTAGATACATGTCGCCTTCTGTGTATTCTTTAAGAATGGTCGCCTAGAATAAGGTTTCCTATTGCTGCTGCCTAAAATTGTATCCTTCTACCTGTTTTGGGGTATATATGTTAAAAGTGGATGGATAGCGAATTATTTTAAAACAATTTGCTATCATCCTGATTGGAAATGCGGTCTATGTGATCTAGATAAAAAACATAGAAAGAAATGGATTAATTGCTCCTTATCAGCAATTTGTTCCTTTTTGCATACGGATTTCTTAGCAGCTTTTTCAGCATTAACCAACCTTCTGAAAAGAATATTATGGTATAAGGAGTTAAAGGAGACTTTGGTCGACTAGTTTTTTGTAGGAATTATGACATTTCAAGGAGGAATTACCCCAAATCGGACGGGCGCATCCCTGATTAGTTGCGTCACACTGCACCTAATCCGCTTTCAGCATATACCTTCATATATGAAAGTTTGATGTCGATTCTAGCTTAATACAGTTAACCAACGCGATCCGTTAAAACCATTGTGACAACACAAGCAATCGCTTTTTTTAAGCATAGGTTTGTGTACTTTCTTTTATTCAAGTGTGATTAATACATACATCTTGCAAAACACCCTTTCCACAACGTTTTCTTTAGACTTGCCTTAGCCAATTCCTCCATATCAGAATGTGCGACGAGTCCTAATTGGAAGAAACATCAGAAGACAGGATGAGCATTAAGGTAGAAAATCCATAATCCACAATTTTAAAGCTGATTCTTTCGTAAGATAACTTTGCTCGTTCTCGGTATACGTTGGTCGTTGCCGGAATTATTCGGTGTAACGCGAATTGTTCCGGCATCAACCGATGTATCCCGAGAACGACCAAAGTAACCCGACGAAAGAAAGAGTTTCAAAATGGATTATGGGTATTCTACCTTTAAAAAGACATTTTCGTTGATTTTGGTTGGGAAACATTGTGAGATATTAGAGGAGTTCATCTTTTTATGACTAAGGTTTCTTAAAGTCTTCTGCCGCAGATGCATCAATTCAAGAAACCTTTAAACGAAATTTTTTGCAGAGGCCAATTAAACCCGAATCGAAGTTGAGCATTATTAACATGATTACCCCTCTAGTGAAAAAGAAGCTGTTTAAGAAAGGAGAAATTGTTCGTGCGAGTAAGTTGTCAATTTCTTTCAATATACTCTACACAAAAGAAAGGTAAGTGGACTTAGAGTAACATCGGATCGTTAGGTAAGTAAAAGGTTAATCAAACGACACTTTTTCGGTTTCTATGACAACTTCGCAATTTCAAGTTTCTTCCAACTGAAAGGTAGTCCTACTTTATCTCTATAGCAGACCCTAAGGTAATAAAATACTTTACATTTTGGAATCAAGAAACTATCATAACGCAATTGAAAAGAGTTCCGTGACGAAATGGTTTCTTAAAAGCATACTAGCGCTAGAAAAACTGCAGAACTGGGAAATATGAGTTATAAATTATGATAGAATATGTTGAAACATTGCGAAAATCTACAGGATCATGACAATATGACGCCTGCACTATTTATTATCTATTTTTCAAAGTGCTATTTTCACAAATTGGTGCACACCAATTTAAGTTCATTGTTTACATTCGAGTAACATCTAAAATAGCAAGAAACGCTCGGATTAATGAGTGACAATCACCTGGTTAGAAAAAATCTCGTGAAACACATAATAATACTGTAATTTAACCAATATTAACAACGTGAACGTTAAAAATGGAGAATTTCTTGGGGTTTATTGGTTCTCAACGTGTCTCGACTGATCTTGATTTATCGCTAATTGTAACAAAACCATATTATCTGCACTCTTTTAAAAGCACCATGTGATACAGTCTCAATTCTTCTGTAAAGGAGAATTTCAAGTACTTTTAAGTTAATTCTCAATTGTTCTAGAACTCTCACAATTTAAGTGTAAATGAGCGCAAGTATGGCTTTAATTTCTCTGTCAAGATACTCGAGCAGGACAGTCTAGCAGAACAGTCGGATTTCTTTTCTTAATTTTTTTTTACTATTTTTCTTTATTTTTTGGCTGGGTGGCTGGCGGGACGCTCAAGCAGGACAGTCCATACGTCCATTGTCACATTATACTTGGATCATATATAAAATCATAAATGAAGGAATAACAATACTATATATATACAAGTGGATACATTACGGAACAAGTGGAAAACTAAAGGATTAGACACGTAATTCGTCTGGCCAAAGGAAAGGCATACGATCTACTGTTCCCTTAACCCTTTACTGAACAATAACGACATTTGACCAGTTTATTGCAGACGACACTTGAAAACATTGTTGGAAAGGGAGAAATTGCTCATATCGAGCAATTTCTCCTTTTCCCACCATATTTTCCGCCCTATAAGAAGATTATTTTTCAATTTCATCACATTTTGAACTGTCGTCTGCAAAAACTACAATTTCGGACAGTCGAGAATTTGGCGTTTGGTAAAGGGTTAAGGTCAGATCCCGATAAGGCAAATCGGACGTTTCAACTCCGAATAACGGCTTGTAATTGTACAATTGGAACATCGTCAGATTAGCAGGTGAATCCAAATGATTTAAATCGGATTCCTTTGTTCGCATCGTTGGAGCAGGACGGATTGAGCTCGGCGGAACATTTACGGATCCAGCACGCAAATGGTAAATGTAACATCGAAACGTATCTTATTTGACATGCTCTTCATTTGATGTTTTACATAAAAACGTATTAAAACATACATGATAACACCAATTCAATTAATTAAATTGTCTTATTCGGCAAAATCAGCACTAACATACCTTTGACCATATAACAATGTTATTAGGTCACTCTCTTGTTCTTATCATGTATATAAGCTATGTATCATAGGCCTGCGGCCGGAACTATTGAAATAAACATTTTGTATAGTTGTAGGCTCTAGTGTTCGTCATTTTTTATTCAGACTCAAGGAAAACATAATAAATATGCTTTACCTTTACCAATTGTTATAAACGAGGTTGAAAGAAAGATGAAGCAATGATATTGTTTAATGTACATGTAATCAGATGTATTTATGTCGTCAGTTTACCCGTTAACGATTAAAGTGTAAAAAATCCCAATATGTAAGATAGTCCTTTTAACCCAGAGAAGGGTTTCCGTAGCAACCCAACCGGAAACAGATCTTGCTGCGAGCGTCTGCCTCGCTGTCTAAGCGCTCCGGGTAACACAGATCATAAATCTACTGTGCTATTAATATTTTTACAACGTTAGTAATTTAAATTTTAAGTGGGGAAATACATATAACTAATCCGTAAAAAGTGATTTCACAAGGTGTACGAGTCACGAAAAGACCAATTATTTCTGATATTTTTTTCAACATTAAATAATTGAAATATCTTCCGTCATTCATTAAGGTAGCCTATAGGCCATCGTTTTTTCTTTTTCTTATAACGCAAACCTTCAAAATTTCTTCCGTCGTTGATAAGGTGGCCCAAAGGCCATCTAGCTGGCTGGAGGATGTTGGTTTGAGTCGGAAGCTTTGTGCAGCCAACACGAACAGCTGAGCTACTTTGATATGCTTAAATTTTTAATCAGCGAGGCGACAGTGGTGCACTGGTATATCGCCAGCCTCTATTATCGAGGGCAATTTCGATGACTGATTACTGTATACTTAACCAGTACTTGCACCAATTTTAGGACTAGTTTCGGTAATTTTAATCTCGCCTACTTTGGGATCAAACCCGGGACCCTCGGTACAAGAGGCAGATGCTGTACCTCTGCACTACTGTCGCCCATTAATTGAGATTGATGAAAGATCGCAAAGTTGCTCCGGATTCGAAACCACTCCCCTCAGGCGGAAGCTCGACCAATCTACCAATGCCCACCATTATTTAAGTTATTGGCATTGCCCACCACAAAGCCAGTATTTCGGCTATATTGCAATATCATGCGCATAGTCTCTAGATGAAAACTCGAAATGTGTTTGACAGGCGGTGGTGCTACAGACTTGGTGGAAGCTTTGTCAGTCAGCCAGGCCAGGGGTTATCTCTCATGTAAGTTCAAATCTACACGAACCAGAGTTTGAACACAAACAGGTTGCGTAGATTTGAAATAAAGATACTCTCACCATTGTTTAAAGTGACCATAGTAAAAGGAGACAGAATCGTGATGCAGGAGATAGTTAACGGCTTAATATGGGCGCCGGCCATCCAGAGCGCTCGGGTAGAAGTTATTTTAATGAACTGCTTTTTATGAAGACAACCCCAGACTAAATAACCTTTCATGTACTATTTAGGATTTGTCCTTTAAAACAAGATTTACTGTATTATGATAGGGATTGCTGCTCTCAATTATAGTTGGTCTGGTTGGGATAGTATTGTAACAAAGATAATCAGAGCCATATAAAGAAAAATGGCTGATAATAACGGTAGTTTTATTTTGAAAAGAGTGCTTATTGGGGTCGATGGACAGTTGTTTATTAATTGTCTCAATATAATAAAGAACTATTGAACTCCTCAAAAAACTGTAAGTTCTTCATTTTCAATAACGTTGCTATAAGATGTGTATATTGATGTTATGACAGTGTTTTAAGCCAATTAAGTCGGTTTCTCGAATCTCTTTTTTATTTTCATTCGCAAATCTTGTTACTAGAAGCCAAACTTTATTATTTCAAATCGGATTTGGAAAAATGGGCTCCATACTAATAAATCCCTAATGATTAAAAAAATTATTGTCAAATACTATCCTAATGGAAATAATGATTTTCCCAACTGGAGACATGGTAATTGAGTTCAGAAAGGTTCAGACGGAGAAAGAAAACATCTTTTTTCTCGAGGTAAACCTTTGAGTAAACCTATGAAACGTGTGATTACTCAATTTGTTATGTTAATCAATCTTAGGAATCTAAAGTTGAATCTTTAACTCTTTGTGAAAATCATGGAGACTAAACAGCTCTAGGTACAAAGCGACACCAATTTAAGCAAAGGTGACAGCTGTTCAAACGAAATTATGCAAAGTTTACTTTTAATGGGAACGAGGTATCTCAATCATTGTTGTGATGTTTAAATCGTTGCACGTTGATTTCTTAACGGAAAAAATACCGACACGAATCGAAATAATAACGCCGTATTTCACCAAAATTAACATGCATAAACTCATTGGGATAATAATAAACCTCTCTAAAACAAATCAGACATCCTCTCTTCTTTAATGACAAGAACAGAAAGAGTGTGTCCTTTTTTCCTTTATTAACATACATAAACTCATTGAAACAAAACTATTCTCTCTCGAACAGATCAAATATCTATACCTCCTTTAATTTAATCAATGGGGTATCTAATTTTAATTTGGCTAAGGCAAAACAGTTGGAAACCGTCTAACCAAACATCTAAAACTGTGCAACTTCGTTCAATATCTCTAATTTTATATCAAACAGACAATCGTCTCGCCTTAATCGACCATGCCAAGAACATTTTGAAAAGAGTTTCGAAAATATAAGAAATGGCACCGATGTCTCTTTTAGATCGAATGTTATGTCTTGAAATACGTGATCGCATTTTCGAGTTTCGATGATATTCGAACCCTTACCGAATTATCACGTAATGTTGTCATCTAAATAAGATTGTGGCAGGGGCCCTGAGTGGTCCAGTGTTTAACCCTTTACCAAACACCTGATTTTTGACAGTCACAAATTGAGAGAGTTTGCAGACGACATTTCGAAATGTAATGAAATTGAAAATAATCTTCTGATATGGCAGAAAACAATGTTTTCCAGAGTCGTCTGTGACAAAGTCGTCAAATGTCGTTATTGTTTGGTAATAGGTAATGGCGGTGGTCCTAGAACTCTCGAGCCCCTTCGTTACCTTTGGTTTCTTAAGATTACAGTCAAACTTGTGTTAAGAGGCTAGCCTATGTAACTGAGTAAATTGGCTGTTTAAGACAGGTTGGCTGCTTAACACAATTTGATAAACACTATAAATCCAACAACAGGACCGTCTGTAGTGGTTCTTTAAGGCATGTTGGCTGCTTAAAAGGGTGGTTGCTTAACACAAGTTCAGACCCTTATTCGTTACAAGCTGAAATTTGTTGAAACGGTGTTAGACCACCATGTAAACAAAAATCATTGTAGTGTGATAGTCATTTGGCACGACTTTGTCGTTGATGTCGTTTTCAGACCGAAACTGATTTCGGATAAAAATCTATTCCTCGCTACTCGTTTCAGGATCTGATGTACATGTATTTCTCGAATGTTATAAACCTATAACGTCACAACTCCAAATTCGACATGTATGCTGCAATATTTAGAAACTGCTATGCCAGAAAGATGAGAATATCAAAGAAAGCAATTTATCCCTTTGTTTCATTTGTTTCTATGTTTTTGAGTGTACTCCTTTCGGCTTAAATCGCAAGTTCTACCCGACCTGTTTTAATATTTTGTTACACTTGTATCTGTCCATTTCGTCATTCTTCATTGATATTTTGTAATGTATGTAGCTATGTATACTGAGCCGGTGGCATAAGTACTTGTAATACAAACTTCCACACATATGTCTTTCTGCCAAAACAATAAGATCAGTGTCACTTTATCCATATTTCATTTATCGTACCTGAGAAATTAAAGAATTGTTCTGTTCTGTTCTGATCATGAGTGTCATCTGCTGTTTCTTTTCATTTGCAAAAACTCGAAATGCCCACATTTGGGGAACGGTTTAGTTCGAGCCCGGTGGGGGAACAAAGCCACAGATATCCCACACAGTGGGCGGACATTCACCCCTTCCCACTCGGCGAATGTTTCCTGTTGGCCCAACGGCAAGGCATTTTTTGTAAATGATGATGCATTTGGTGTGAAGACGAAGGATACAACATTTATCCGTAAGGTATTTGGTTGAATATGTGTGCTTGTTTAATGCTGTTTGTACCAATTTATCTTATTTTGGTTTTGTATTGGTCCAACAGACTTGTGAGCGACAGTGGTGCATTGGTAGAGCGAGGGCCCTGTGTTCGATCCTCGAGGGGAATTCGCCGGGATTAATCCATATATCGGCGCGAGTACTGATCGTGTATCTAGCGAGCGTTCATTGAGAGTGAATATTTATAAGCTTCAAACTTCCAACACAATCGATGTAAAATAAATGGGCCGCGTCACGCGAAAAGGGGCACTCGGACATATAAAAAAGCGCTGACTCAGCTCTATCTTAGCGCTATTATTCCAGCATCTAGTCACGAAAGTTATCATTTGTATTTATTTAAAGGTATAACTGGATGTCCTCTAAGATGGCAAACAGTGGCGCCCAAGACCAGTCGCCACGTCAGTGACGTGGCGGCTGGTCTGGAGCTGCACTGTTTGCTATGTCCGAGTGCCCCTTGTCGCGTGACGTGGCCCAAATACGTTTAAACAGACTCGAGTTAACCTGCTCAGCATGTATGAATATAGCGATGTCTGGCTTATTGAAGATGATCAAAACCTTAACTGCCTGGGATGGAAGTGTCTAGCAAGTATGAACCGTTGGCATTCCAATAGAAAAGCATGGAGACTTTATTTGCTCTTTCCATTCTGTCAAGATTCGAACCCACACAGAAAGAGGCGTAAATGTCTGAAGTTCAGTATGTTACCCCTTTCCGCGTGGGTTAGATCACGGTAATGATATATTTGGAAGTTCACAAAAGGTAGCTTCCCCATTTAGCTTATGGTATACTTATGGTTAGATCCGGCTTAACAAGCCTTCATTCTTGGCCCTCCCCAATTGACTATGCAAATGTTCTCTCTTCCCACTCTCTCTACCTTTCGCTATTTATGTGTCTCATCCCTGTCAAGTTTGGAGTCCACACATACTCCCATGCATAGCTATGGCAGATGGCTCACGCCAGATTCTGTATTATGTAAAACAAATACTGATAAATTACGACATGGGATTAGTGTAAATCCGCTTGTAATTCAGACATTCGACTGTATATTGTAGACCTTGATTTTGACAATAGCGAAACAGAAAATGAAATCGTTTTTTTTTTTTCAATATTTCCAACGTGTCTTTTAGGACTACACAAGCAGTTTTATGCTAATGCTTTAGACAGATGGTTCTGGGTACCGTTTTACTAAACAGCTTACGGAAAACATTTGCGTAAGTCATTTCTGATACACATGGATAGTATCTTCAACGAAAGTACAACATTGCAATGTGACACATCATTGGAAGCGTCTCGAAGAGACGATTCCAATGATGTGTTACTTTGCAATATTGCTTCACCCAATTTTAAAATGATAGGAACTGTTGTTATAGACTTACGCAAATCTTAAGCGTAAACTGTTTAGTAAAACGGTATCCTGGTGTGCCATGAAATCGTAAATGCTTTGTGAGTTTTAAGGGTAGTATATACACTATATAATAAGACTATCATGATTCACACAATTTCACTTATGAAAATTGCTCGGTGCATTGGTAGTTGACGATGGAAGGGGTTCCATAGCATGCCTGTTTAAAGTTGAGTAGTATCATCGACAAACAGTTGGTCAACCGGTGGACAGACCTTTCATGAAAACTCACGAAAGAGATTCAACGATTAAAGCTATATTATTGAAACCTTCATCAAATCAAACTCCCTGTCAAAATTCAATTTGTACCCGTCTTATAATCCGTTATGTGGTAACAGACGTCGATAAGTGACCCAAGTTAATTGATAGCCGTGAAAACCCCGGTATCCGAATCAATATTTGTCGTGATAAGTAAATAAACAAGTCGACTGCAGCTGGCAGGATTCGGACGTGTTTGTTTGTAAACTAACGACACGGTGAGAAATGACCGAAATCTCTCTCGCTCATTCAATTAGTAAAATCTCCCTCTCGTTAAGGGAAAATAGTTCTAGCGGTTGGAAACATTAAAACATGATACTCTGATGTAAATGGCTCCTTCTTTCTTAACCCTTCGAATGCTGGGTAAATTTATAAAGATAGGCTTCTGTGTTGCATGCTTTCCAAAACCTTAAATATCTGCTTAATTTTAATGAGGAAAGATACTCAGAGAAGCAAACAGATTAGAAAACAGGCTAGCCGCCACTTTAGTTGGTGGCTGGCATGGACCTAACCTGTTAGAATAAGCATGAAGTCGGTTCCAGCACATACGGGTTAAACATTATAACCTAATGTAAATGCCTCCATGTTAATTGATCTAAGTTTGTAGAATATTGACCACTCACACCACAGAAAGATGCTTGTCACATATTGAATAATATTTGATAATATTACATTGATAGGGACCGCAGCTATTTATTTATGCCGTGGAAATGCACTTATACATGCATGTTAAAGTGTTATTCTGTTTCCTCTCTATTATCATATAATAGCAGTACCAGTAACTTAAAGGTGCCTGTTCACGGAAGGGAAAATTTCGAAGTCAGAATAAAATATCGTTGAAACAAAGGAGTTGTATGATATACACGTAATACTAAAATAACATAATTCCGGACGTGTCAATTTTGTCTAAGTATGTACAGTTTGTAATAGATAGATCTCAAAAGCAATGTCACTTTTATTAAAATACACGTTGATTCGCTGTATACACACTCAAATGAATTTAAAACGATTTAGGCTTTCTTTCGATAACCTTTATTTAGTGCGTATCTTGTAACAGTATTTGCAGTTTTAAAGAAATAAATGTTTAACTTCCAAATTTCCTCACATTTGTGGACAAGCACCGTCAATGACCAAACGCGAAAGAACTGTTGTTTATGTTGACTGTCATAATTTACATACGTGTCTTCATTTTTTATATGGGTTTTACATCACATCAACATTATTTCAGTTATGTAGCGATGCCCGACTCTTAATGATGGAGGAAGACTCCATATTCAACTGTAAACTCATAAGGGCTAGTCAAGGCTGGTAGAACCATCGGCATTCTGTAAGTCAGTCGGGAGACTGCCTCTCATGGAAATCCATACCACTCTCAGGATTTGAACCCACGCGGAGAGGGGCCATGTGATTTCGAGTTCTGTACTCTAACCACTAGGCCACGGAGGCCCCTATATGTGTCTTCATATTTCGCTTTGAAGAGAAAATGTCTTTCTTATTTGTGCAGTATATATATATTTGTTTGTCTGGTTAAACGAGTTTAACTCCGCATTAACAATTTTACGTTATGGCTTACAGAGATATATCAGTGCTAGGCTATGGCCCTAAAGTGTCGTGCCACACGTCACTCTCACGAAACGAGAGGTACCAGTGGGGCTCAAACGCGGGACCCTCGAGTTCTAAGACCACCAGCCTAACCCATTGGCCACGCAGGACCCTACGCTGTGTATGTACATGTAAAGAATGATTAATGGGGAAACTTCAGCGAATGATATCATATGGACTAATCGAACGTATACATTCCGTTTACAAAATGCAATGATTGAATGAGTTTGCTTTACTTTTTTTTCTCCATAAGATCTTTCTTAGCGAGCCATGACTCGTACGAGAAAACATGCATCACGTTTTTCGTAAATGTAGTACTTCTACGAAAAAAATATCATTATCTTTGGATAAAATAAACAGATTAGAACGGCAGTGTTTCGCAAAATAAACACTTTGATATTAATTCTTGCTTGTTATTTTTGAAGAAGTAAAAGTAAAACATGTGTATAAATCCAGGTAATTTACTGGCATAGTACGAAATGTTGTTGCCACAAAATGTGAAAATGATATATGACAAAGCATGATAACCACAATTTAACAATGATAATAATAATCAATTAGCAATTAGCATTTGCGACTTGTATGAAAAATATGTTTGAACTATGAACAAATGATATTTGAGAAGAATGTATCATGCTTTTACTTAAAAGTTGATAAACAAAATAAATAGGGGAAAATGATAACAAATACCAAGTATTGCCCAGGGGTAAAATACAACATATACTTTAAATGGTCACTTGACAATGGCAATAACTGTCAAAGTGAAAGAAACACTGACAATATTAGAGAACAGTTAAATAGTTTATCTATTTGTACGATTTGAAAATATGTTGGGATATCGGATTAAATTTAGTGAACACACAATCTATTTCAAAATCCTTTTTCGATTTCGAACAAATTCATGTAAGTGTCAAATAAATACGAAGTGGTAGACCTTTTGTTACACTAAAATTATTTCTAATGGCTTGAGAAAGGGAAAAAATATAATAACAAAATAACTAATTTATCGTTCTGAGCAATTTCATCGTTTGGCACATTAGGTTTTGAAAAGCCGTCTGCCACAAAAATTGTAAGTGTCGTCTGTTAAGATAACGGGATAAGTCCTCTAAAATCCTGATAAATGAACGCAGAAATTGAAATACCCGGTTTGTTTTAATTTAAAACAAGTCTATAATAAAACATTCTTAAGATCATTCGGTGTTGATAAATATTAATATAAATTCATTTAAGTGAAATACGAAAAATTAGATAAAAAAAGAAATACAAAAAAATATATATGATGACGTCACAGAAGTGGGCGGTCTCTGTAAACATTTCTCGACCAATCAGACACTGTCCCTTGCGTTAGATGTATTTTCACACAGGGCGAATTTTCGCTCACCAAGTTAAACGCTTGGTTTTACTACAAAGTGCAATACAACAGTAAACGTCGGGCTTGTGTCGTTGTTTTTACTAGGATAGATAAGTAGTACAGCACGTAACAGATCCTTATTTCCTCTCCGAGAGGTTTTACATATGTAACAGCCGTGGATTTAACAGGGTAGAATAGGTTTATAAGTGTACTTGAGCGAATCTATGTGGCGGATTTATTCGGCAACAAAAAACGTGATTTATAGTAGATAGATCTATAGATCTTTGTGTGAGATTTCGACGGGAATTGCATTATTTTCGAGTTTGTGAAATGGATACGTTCGAATTAACGTGCTTTGGAAGTGAAGGATAGTTGAGTAAATGTTAAAACAAATAAAAAAAGAATAAGTCGTGTTTGTTAAATGATATATTGTTTCTATTTCTTTAGACAAGAGTGTGAATTCGTAGTAAAAGTGGATTAAAAAATCACCATATAATAATAAAATAAAAGGAAAATTATATAATTTTTCTCGATACATCGATTTCTTTACTTACGATGGAGGGATTTAAGTGTGTAGCGTTGCTGTCCATCGCGCTAGTGTTATTCAGTGTTCGATCCTTCGGCGCGGACTCGTTGAGCGTGTGTGACCGTGTACCCATACACACCACCTCGTACAAAGCCAAGGGAGATGGGGGATTTAGTATCCTAGTGAAGGGGCTGCCTTCTGACGGAACATACGTGCCGTTACAGACCTATACAGGTAGGCTTGCTCAACCGTCTGTCTGTCTGTGTGTTTGTCTGTCTGTCTGCCTCTCTGTTTGTGTGTTTGTCTGTGTGTGTATGTCTTTTATATGCCTTCTCAACCGTCTATCTGTTTGTTTGTCTGTTTGTGCGTGCGAATCTTTTCTATGCTTTCCCAGCCGTCTGTCTGTGTGTTTGTCCGTCTGTGTGTGTATGTCTTTTCTAGGCTTTTTCAACCGTCTGTCTGTGTTTCTGTTTGTCTGTGTGTGTATGTCTTTTCTAGGCTTTCTCAACCGTTTGTCTTGGATTTTGTCTACCTGTTTGTGTATGTCATTTTCTGTGTGTGTCCGTCTGTATCTTAATACATGTTGAGGTTATGGATTTGAAACATTTACACTATGTATGTGGCTTATTCATACGTATGCTTATCCCTCTCAGTCGCTTAGTCCGTCTGTCTAAACTATCCGTCTGTTTGTGCGTGTATGTCCTTTTTTCTATGTCCGGCTGTCTCTTTATATATGTTTAAGGGTATGTCTTTGGACCATTTATGTGGCTTATCCATACATCTGTTACTCTCAGTCAGTCAATCTGTCAGCCTGAACTATCCGTCTGTCTCTGCGTGTCCGGTGAGTGTTTATGACTCTCATCAGTGTGAATGTTCACATGAAGTTTGGACCATCGGTTTTGTCTGTCTGTCTACCTGTCTGTCAGTTCTTTTCACTTGATTTGTCTGCCTGCATGGAGACTCTGACCGACCGACGTATTTCTACCCAGAATTGTCGTCCAAATGACAAATAATTTACCCAATGTTTTAGAGTCAACTGGCTCACATTTTAGTCGATGGTTGATTTTGTCTAGTTTACATATGCCTATATTCTTCTCAAGACTGGTCATAGTTGATCAAGTGTGAAAAAAGATGTTGTGAGGGTGAACTGGTTGGGGAAATATCAGGAAAATACAAGGATATGTGGATAGGTGCACTGTCCACAGTGATTGAAATTGATCAATGTATAAAGCGTGAAATGGCTATTTTCCCTTATGAGATCAGCTCAACTATACTTAATCACCTTTTTATTTCTAGCCTCTCGATATTTTATAACAGTGAATGTTCATAATATTATTAAGTGTGTTCATACAACTTAGATACGTGCCGTATATTCTACCATTAGCGTAAATGAATTTGTTTGAAAGGCGTAGTTAAAACGTCTATATATAGAAAAATGCAATCTGTCCAAATCTTTAATTGATATATCAACCAGTGTATTATAAAAACAGGCCAATCGGCGTAAACTCACGTTGTCTAAGTTTAAATGAAGGATACCGGGTCCAGCGTGGTAAAAGTAGTGGCCTTGGAACGTTTGGGTCTCGGGTTCGAGCCCAAACAGTACCTCGAATTTCGTTGAATTTAAGAAAGGTATTTCAGAGCCCTTGTCTAGTACTGGTAAATCAAAATAAGCCACATATAAACAAATAAAATGCAATCACTCAGTTTGACAGAGGATTGCATCTCTGTTAACAATTACAAACAAATAAACAGCACGCGTTACATAGAGCAGCAGGCATTTTCCATAAATGCTGAAATCCGTCGATTTCCTCAGATTGATCTTTTTGAAAACAATTTACTTATGGTGAGGAAAGCAACATACTATCCTTTTAAACAAAGTAAGCGTTTATTTAGTTATTTAATAAATAACCTCAAAGTATTATGACATTTATAAATGAAAAAGTGGTATAGTTTTAGTATGTGTTTAATATGTCGAAGAATTAAGCCAATTCTCTTCAAAACATCTAACGTTTATTCCAACTTTAACCAAAGTATCCCAAAGAATCACTTTTTTTATGAATAAAATGTATTTTACTGAACCAGTATGAATTCAAAATACACAACAAATAAGATTGTCCTTTTTGTTATAAAGATGTTCCGATTTTCGCAGAGAC
This sequence comes from Cerastoderma edule, assembly GCA_947846245.1. Lineage (NCBI taxonomy): Eukaryota > Metazoa > Mollusca > Bivalvia > Cardiida > Cardiidae > Cerastoderma > Cerastoderma edule. The sequence continues at coordinate 24,444,556 of OX401407.1, read as the reverse complement.
TGGTACACGGTGTTAAATCGAAATTGAATCAACTTATCAGCGCCAATTTACCCTCCCTTGCTATTTCTTGTCTTATGCGTATTAATACACATGAGAAATTGTCCTATAACGTTCTGCTTACACAAGAACATACATAAGGTTTTCTTTAATAGTATTTGGTTTAAAGTGATGTCAAAATAGAAACATTGCTCTTGAGTGATGAATACTTTTGTCACTGTGAGTTCTAATGTGTTCTGCAGGCAGCAAATGAGTCAGAGTAGGGTACAATGTGAGAAGGAGCTGAACGGTGCATTCATTTTTCTCTTTTAAGAATATCCAAAAGTAATCGATTGAGCTTGAAAACACTGCGCAATAAAAAGGGTTGTATGCAAAAAATGATTTAAAATCACTGACCTCTCCCCCCATAAAGATCACGGTAAAATTATAATGATTTAGACTCTAAAATCATTTGAAAGTAACGTTTTTGGTTTCTTTTTCTTTTACTTTTTAAAATATTTCTTGTTCAACTTCATTTGGGATAGAGCTGGCCTAATGGTCAGAGTACACAGCATGGAAAGACATTGTCCATATCTGCTCTGGTTCAAAGCCTAGTGACTGCATTTGGAATTTCAAGAGAGGCAGTCTCTTGACTTACTTACGAAATGCTGATGGTTCAAGCCGGCTAGACGAACCCTCATTGGCAGTCGAGTTTTACGTCTTGCCCAATTCATCATAATTCGGGTATCGCAACATAATTGAAAAAATGTTGACGCGATGTGAACGCATAAAAGATCAAATCAACCTATTTCAACATCATATGAAACAAAGGGATGTTAGTGCTGAAGAAAGTCGTATTTACGTGTCACTCCAATCACATTCATTTGGGCCTCACTTTGAGATACCCCAATTCAATCGAGATGTAAAACGTTTTAATCCTTAACCAAACAATCAAAGGCTTTTACGTGTCTGTTACAGAAGAAGTTATTGTTGGATAAAGAGAGAAATTGCTCATATGATGAGCAATTTCTCCCTTTTTCAAACAATGACTTCCATACAAGCGAAGGATATCTCCAAAATGTTAATATTTCTATTTAAACAATGGGCGTCTGCATGCAATATTTCTAGAAGATTTAAAAAAATATATAGTAAAGAGTTTTCAAAACGTCGATAAACTTTAGTAGTGACTGCATGATTGAGTTGTGTTTGATTTTAATTACGGCTTCACATAATTTACAACCGACAAATTTACGACACAAACACGCTGTCAACTGGAAGGTAGACTGTTGGAGTGGTCTCGAAATAAACTTAACCCTTAGAAAGCTGGGTAATTTTTAAAAATAGATATTTGTTTCGTCTGCTTTCCAAAACCTTCAATATCTGCTTAATTTTAATGAGGAAAGATTCGTAGAGTAGAAAACAGATTAGATCACAGGCCAGCAGCCAATTTACTTGGCGACTGGCCTGGTTCTAACCTGTTTGCTTAAACATGAAGTCGGTTCCAGCACTATAAGGGTTATGACCCGAAATGTTTTATTAAACCAGTAGCAAATCGACGCCATAAACTAAACGGATGGAAAACATGTCCTTCGTTCTGGTTATGAATGTAACGATTACTTGTTTGTTAGTTTAAATTTAACTATTCTTTTAACTATTCTTTATTTCATAGCCCTGTCCACATTTCAATATGTACTTACCAGTATATCTCTCTATTGCTTTCCGTTCATATTTATTAACCGTTCTTTTAAAAAGGCTTTAAAGTATCGGTAAATGCGTATTCGATATGCACGTACTTATGAAATGCAGGTCAAATCCTTTCTAATTGTTATGCGATTCATCGCATCAAAGCCTTTTTTCAACCACAGAAATGGTAATATGCGTCTTAATATCACATCTTTTTCTCGTCTGCTTTAAGTTGGGAGCATTTTATATATAAGTAGAGCGTTTTCAACAGACGATTTGATCGAAATAGGCATGTGCATATATTTGAACCCTTTGGTGATCGCGTATTGACATTTAGACAAGACTGTGAAATACGTACCATTTAAAGGGATAATCAAATTTCAATCAACAAATATATTTTCGTTATACTTTTTTAAAATTACAGTCGATAATATTATGATAAGATTCAATGTTCGACTTGAGAACGCTTCATCGCTAATTATAATAGATTGGCGTAGATGCTTCCATTGGCGTTAAGTATTCCTATGGAATGGTATTTGCAGGCCCACAAAGGTAGTGAGGGTTTGGATGGAGGGAGCATAGAAAAATAGAAATTAAAACTTAATGAAAACAACATTAATCCCTCACTAGTTTATTTTTATTACCTAATAATTTGAGCGTTTAATAATTTGCAATTCGAGACCAAAACGGTTGCTTGTTACGAACAATTTCTTCTTTTGTCGCAAACAATCGTTAGGACGAATATTGTACATACATCCCATCAACCAATAGAACTTCGTTCCTATGCATCCGCTGCAAAATTATCTAGTTACCATTTTGACAAAAGTATCAATTTCGCCTAATGTGCAATGTTTCCATTTATCACAATGGTTTCTTTCAATCCTGCTGTTACTTTCAACATTTTCTATTATATTCATTTTCTTACAATTATAAAAACTCATATGGGAGAATGGAATGAACGAAATGACATGCAAGAAGGACTTCAGAGACATTTAAAACAACCCCAGTTTCTCAACATTTCGGACGCTTATTGATAGAGCAGTGTCATAACGACATATCTGCGTGGGTAACGTATTACATAACGTTAAGGGTCCGATTTGATAACTGTAAACATCTCAGGAAGTGAACCAACCCTCGTACGATAAAAATGTATTACAGTCACCTGATAAAAGGGGACAAAGGGGGATCCCTAGTTCTCCACGTAAAGTAGCATTCTGCTTCAGCATTTTGTACATTTATTTTAGTTTAGTTTAGTTTACCTTATTTGTTTGACATCGATTGTGAAGGAAGCTTAAAGCTCGGTACAAGAGCCCGGCGGTCTCCATTTGCACCAAAGTCGTCAACTATTGACTGATCTTTTGTCCATGATCAGATTCAGATGGGATATTTTGCCGATTTTAATGCTGACAAGCATTTTAAAACCCTAAATGATTGATGTTGTGTTGAAGGTATCCCCCTATGGCACAAGTGGTTACCGTTGCATATTGGTCGGGTTGGTTTTCAAACCCTCATCAACTGATGATTCCTCCAAGATCAGCTAATGATTTTAAAAACCCAAATGCTTCTTTTATCAATATATTCACATATCTGGGAATCTGTGACTCGTCTTAATTGAAGACAGGCTTGAGAATAAGGTTTTCCTCCATCATTCAGAATCGGGCATCGAAATATAACTGAAATTATGTTGACACGATGTAAAACCTAAATAAATAAACTTTATCAAAAGCAATAAAAGGTGACAAAGGATAGCAACAGCAAAATTGTTGATGATATTTAGATAAAAAAAAGACAGTGTGATAAAATGATAAACTGCTTGTCATAAGAAATTATTCCTTTTTCCGTAAGCAATTTCTGAAGATCACTATAGCAGGAGCGTAAGATTAAACTTCTATGAAGTTAGGGGTCTAGAGGGTGAAAGTGTCGGGTTATCGCATTTCGTTCTTGTTAGTTTAGGAATGCAATAGGCTGTACTACTGCAATGCAATCGGTATTTCGAACCACTGGAAAACAACCACGAAGCTTTCGTCATCGCTTTCTCCCTTTAGGTAGAATACCAATACACCGACATTTTGAATTATTTTCTTTTGTCGGTTTACTTTGGTCATTCTCAGAATACACCGGTCGGTGCCGGAACTATTCGGTTTAATACGACTAGTTTCATCTCAGACCGATGTATACCGAGAACGACCGAAGAAACCGATTGTGCATGCCATCAGGAAGCGTGCTAGGGTAAGACTTTAGTTACTAGCCCAGTCCAAAAAAAATGATCAAGAAACCGTTATGGTATAGGGAAAATATTGTTGAAACCGAAACCTCACCCCATTTAAAATGTTATCGACTATCGGTATATGTAAATAGTATTTTTCTTTGTTTGCATTAGCGGATGTTACGACTTTTTATTCTATAAAAACCCAAAGTGTAATAAATTCTTCATCCTTTAAATGATAATTCTATTGAAGTTTCTTCCTCAGCAAAGCTACTAGGCATCACAATTAATGATAGCCTATCATGGACAGATCATATCAATAACGTGATAAAGAAGTGTAATTCCTATTTGTACCTTTTGTCTAGAATTAAATATTTCCTTTCGTTTGAAACTCGGAAACGCTTTTATAACGCATACATTCTCCCACATTTTGACTTTTGCTGTGTTATATGGGGGAATTGTACTAGCAGTCTGGAAGATAAACTTGTAAGATTCCAGAAAAGAGCAGCAAGGGTAATTCTTGATAGTGATTTTTCTACTCCCTCTGCTATTTTATTTGCAAAACTTAAATGGATGACGTTTCAAGAGCGTGTAATTTTTCAGAAGGCCATTCAAATGTACAAAACTCTAAAAGGAAATGGGCCAGATTATTTAAAAACTGCGTTTACATTCACTGCAGACATACATTCACGACTGCTACGCTCGTCGACTACTTATCAATTATATAGCCCAAAACCAAATTCGGAGTTATTTCGACACACTTTTGTTTTCTCTGGTACTTCAATATGGAATTCTATTCCTCATTATATACAAAACTCTTCCTCTGTCCAACAATTCAAATCTTTATACTTACGTTTTGTGAAGCCGTCCTATTTTGAAACAACTACGGCTGTTACATGATAAACGAACAGTCCCATTGTGGAATCCACCAGTTAATGTTCGTAAATTTATATACATGTATACATATTGTGTTGGGGGAGGGGGGTCTTTCATTTAAAGAAAGCCGATGTCTTTGAATAGTATGTTCTTACACGGTATTCTGGCACTTGTGGTGTCTTAGTGGGGTATCAAATGTGTTTGACAAGTATTGATTTGCTTGATAAGTTGTCTTCGTCTTTCATTTAGTTTTAAGATCATTTGTTCCTCACTGCTCATTATACTTTCTCAGACATATTGATACCTCACTGTCAGACGACATATGGGCCAAACTACCTTAATTGTCCTTAGTCTTTTAGTTTTATTGTTCACCTGTTCATTGTTGAGGATCTTATGGAAGATTGTCAGTTTAAATTGTCAAATGAGTTTCCTCGTTAAATAAAGTCTTTATTATTATTATTATTATTATTATTAAACAAACGTTTGTCCCAAATTCCTTATACTATATATTATCTGCCTTAATTTCCCTGTAAAACCCATGTTACCGAGTTGGTCGCAATGAAAGAGTGTGCCTTGTGTGCGAATGGTAATGGGTTCGAGTCAAAAACATATAACCAGCCATTTCAAATACTACACACCCCATGGGAAATTACGACGTTCCTCTATGGCTTACTGAATGGTAAAGGGGAACATCGTGATTAAAAAAATTCTGAAAACACTGTTCTATTAATGAAATAATGCTTTAATCGGCGCACAACTGTAAGCATTACAGAATATACGAACGTAATGTTTTCTTATGTTAGACCTTTAAATAGGAACATGTACACACTTTAGTGTCAGACGATGTGAGGTACGTTTTGATAAAATCTGCCTTTAAGCATCTTCGTTGAAATGAACAACCATTCACTGTATGTTACATATGTGCAAGTTTACTCATGCTTTTATGGATACACTTAACAGTTGTACAAAATTTGCATCTGCATCGTGATATGTCTATTGTTTCGAGCCATTGTTTTCATTTGAAAAAGTTAGATACTTAGAAATTGTATCATAAGTATCTTGAACTGTGACCATCCGCGTTGTTTAAACGAAGGCCAGCGGGTTAAGGAGCAGAGCGTCGGTCTCGGAACACTGACGCCACGGGTTTGAATCCCGAGACTGCCGTCAAATCCTCGCAAAACAGTCAGAGTACACTGCAACGTACTTGCTGCCTTTGAACGCCATGATTACAACATGCTTTGAGAGACCTTTTCAACCGTAGCGTATATCAGATATGAAAGGTTGGTACATAAAAGGATAAAAAGCGACTGCATAATGTACTTAATGAGCCATTAATGGTTCGCCCCGTGACGAAATTCCTAATGATGGTCTATAAGATGTGCCATTTAAACCCTCTACGAAACGATTCTCAGGTTATACGTATAAGGAACAGATGAATTTTGAAATGATCGATGTATTTGATGAGAAAACTGCGATTATTATAGTAACAACCCCGAAGAGTTTTTTCGATTTTTCGTATTCTTCTTGAAGAACAAACTCCAATTCTTACGAAATTGCTAAAGTCTTTGTTTGAAAACGCTTTGAGTTTTGGACGACGATGCTTTCTAAAGCCAGGGAGAGTTGTCCGTTCTTGATATTTCTGTTTGCTCAGATAATTGTGTCTAGTCTGCGTTTCCTAGCTGGAGGTTGGCCTTCAGTTCCATCGTCTTTGTAACGTCTACGCCTTCTTTCAGTTTTGGACGACAGAACATTTCAAAGAGACGGAGAAATGGTCTGTTTCAGCAGTACGTGTTTGTAACACTTTGTTTTGTTCTTGCCTTGCCTACCAGACAAGTATGCTTCATTTATATCTAGGCTTCATGTAGTTGACTGCAAATTTCAATGTGGGGCGTTAGGGCATCTTTAAGAGCGGTAGATGTGTCTTTTATACTGTTTTTCCATTCAGTGTTCTCTTTAGACGGTGAATTGTTTCGTCTGTTAAAGGGAAACCATCGAATAAAACAAAGAAGCGAAACGAGTCCCTTATCCTGTCTTAATCTATCAAACGAATGCATTTCAACCCATACACCCTTAATGCGATTTTGTAACTGCTACGTATGAATAATAAATAACGGTTCCATATCTATCTCGCATTTATACATTAAGATAACGTAATAAGTACCCACAGCATGTGCTATATCAATGAACTACGTTTCTCTGTCTATGTTCAAATCTCATTGACGGCATTTTGATTTAATGAAATGTAGTTTCCCGGTTGTCTTACGGAATTCTGATAGCTTTAACTGGCTTTGCCAGCCCTTATGGGAAGTCAAGTTTGTGGTCTTCTTCTATCATTTTGAGCCGAGCGTCACAACATTTATGTAATAGTGTTAAGGCGATGTAAATACCATCCATACGAAAATGCAAAGAAAAGAGAAATACATAACGTTTTCAACGCGCAACGACGGTAAGCCCATATTCAGGTGCCCTTTATATATGGCTCCATCATGGCCCATCATCTTTCGATACACTTACATAAAAAAGATAATTTTCCCTTTATGTGGTTTTACTTTGCATTAGGTTATGTGTCCCACACGTCGACCGTCACATAACATACACACTTACGATTTGAACCATTTTGATACGTACAGTCTAACTTGTGTTAAGCAACCACCCTTTTAAGCAGTCAACCTTCCTTAAACAACCACTACAGAAAGTCCCATTGTTAGATTTATAGTGTACATCAATTTGTGATAAGCAGCCAACCTGTCTTATACAGCCAATTTACTCTATCCCATAGGCTGGCCTCTTAACACAAGTTTGACTGTATTTCCTCTGAATGATGGTAGTTATTAGTATTTCATGAATAGATAGGAACCATTTTGGACGTACAATCGATGACGATGTTTACAGAGGTGTCCGAATTATTTTTGGACACCTGCGAACATTGCAAGCGGCTGACCTTTCGAAATATAATATAACCATTTTTAGATGTATACATGTGGGTTTTTTTATATATAGATTATGATCTGTTCTCTTATTCGTACAACACACGTTACAATTCACGTTTACATTACATTGTATATGCGAGCTATCGTGGCGATTTCTTTATAAGGTAAATTGCCAATCTCAAACAAAGTTTAGTTAAAATGATTGCATATCAGGTGGTTGGAGATGAGCGAATTACGCACGAACATGTCTTCAGTAATACATGACCACTGAGTAAACCAGTTTTAAGAAGGACACACCGTGAACTGTCCCGAAATAAAGAAGCTTTGCCGAGGACAACTGATATTGGTGTTGAAATCACAAGTCGTGTTCCTTACAAGAACATTCTCAATTCTCCAAAGTTTGCTACACAAGCCGTCCGAATGTTGGTGCATGTACACTTTTAAAAACGAAATTATTTGATAAAAGACAGATACACGATGATCAAGGTATCGCCCCATTTGTTTGACAGGGTTGTCGAAAAAAGAAAAGATTCACAACTTGTTTTCGAAGTTACAGCGTGCTTAAACGACAGGCAAAGTGTTATAAAGGCCACAAAATAACGTACTTGAGTTATCAAAAGGAAATAATAACCACAAAAACTCCATATAAGTTTACCCTACTTGAAGCAGAGTATATGCGTCTCGAATAAAATATAGAAATAAATAGCTCGCCTTTCAAAGATTCACAGGGATTTGCTTTTCTCAAAAGCAGAGGAAATACTATGCATTTGTGGAAAATCGTTTTAAGATACTAGTATTGTGAGAAAATATGCTTCGAAAGACAAAAACAGAGAAATAACTCTTCCCCACTGATTCGTATGGGTTTTCTTTTAACGAATGCTGATGAAGTAAAACGCATTTTTGTATAAAATTAATAAAGTTATTCTGACAAAATGAAAACAAAATGGTGACATATTTTATTCGTCTCTAATCAATTATTAATTATGTAGGTGTGGGAAAGCCGTTAGCGAGTGAATGAAACTGGTCCTGGGTACAAATCCCTGCTCCGCAGATATTTCTATCTTTACATGTTTTATTCGTCTCCAGCCACAAATCAATCATGTCGATGTGGGAGAGCAGTAAACGACTCGGGAAGAATATCCTGTAGTGTTGGGAGGAAATGTACACGTAACATGGATAGGTGTCCTGATCGTCGTAATATAAATGAAGTATTGATGAAAACAGTCTGAGAATATCACCATTCATTCAATTAAGGTAGAATACCCATAATCCGCAATTTTGAAACTAATTATTTTGCCGAATCTCCTCGTTCGTTCTCGGTAAACATCGATCGTGGCCGGATCTATTCGATGTTCAGCGAATAGTTCCGACACCGACAGATGTTTACCGCATTATTCCGACGAAAGAATATTTTTCAAAATGGCGGATTATGGGTATTATAACTTAACCAGTTCATCACAATGTTTCCAAATTGTGTACTGCCTATAGTCCCTTATAATACAACATCTAACTTATAATCGGGAAGACTCACCCAAAAGACTGGTTGTATCCATTGCCGGCTCATTAATGGGTTTTATAGAGATAACGATCAAAGGTAAATGATTCAGAACGATAAAATTAATTTTCAAACTTCCCATCTACATCAATAAAACCCTTCTATCTCTTTAAACATTACACGCAAAGGAGGAGAGGCAAAAGTGGAATCGAAGATACAATTTCCCAAACTTTTCTGTATTTTTGTTTTTTTGAAATTGTAGATCGCGATGGTTCTTGTGGCTTTCCACTGATAAGACAAGAGCAAAGTGTTTGATGATAAATAAATACAACGTGGTAATAGTGTTAGAATCCGTCCAAATGATAGGTACCTCCAATCGACCCCTTCGTTTTGCGTTACTTGTCTTGATACCAATCGAAGTGAATGTAGTTTGATAAAAGTAATGAAAACTAAAAGAATCACTTCGAACTTACAAGAAATTGTTCTTTTATTGAGCAAATACTCGTCAGAACATTTTCCATTACCGCATCCAAATATCATGTGCACATGTAACAAAGCACTGATATGAACTTTCTCTTGTCTTTCATAGGGAATACCGCTAGAGGACATTAACCCATTATCAAACAAAATGACATTCGACCAGTTTGTTGCAGACGACTTGGAAAAACATTGTGGGAAAAGGAGAAATTGCTCTTAACGAGCAATTTCTCCTGTTCCCACAACGTTTTCATGCCTATCATAAGATTCTTTTTAAAATTCGTCACATTTTGAAATGTCTTTTGCAAACTCTTTCAATTTGGGACAGTCAAAAACTTCACGTTTGCTAAAGGGTTAAGTGAAAAGCGATTTAGCTTTCTTATTTCAGGCCATTAAGGAGCATTTTTTGTCCTCATACGCCATGTATTGTTACAATTCATTTCTTTTTATAAAACAAGTTTATTCCCTGAATTCAAACTATAAACACATATTTATAATGTACATGTACATGTTCACTCGACTTGTCCCTGTTCAACTTAAGAGCCGATTTCTCTTCTTCATCGAAATGAAGAAGACCAGCCTCTAAGTTGGAGAGCGTAGATAATACACTTTGAGAATGTGATGGAATGAAAAGGGAAATACAACCCATTAAACTGTATTTTTATTGATGAATGATGGAGTCATTAGTTTTTTGCTCCCACTGACATGGCAATGATATCAAACTTGTTAATGATGTGTTAATTTTATGGCCTGTTGGTGGCTCGGATACGCTTTCAATGGTTTTCAACTTTTATGATGCTGTACTCGCCTCTTTATATTTTTTCGTTCTTTCATTCGTTCATTTATTCCTTTCCTTGTTCGTTTGTTTAACATTTTCTTTCTGCCTTTGATCGTTTCTTTTTTTATTCATTAATTCTCTTGTTCTTTATTCGTTGGTTTGTCCATTCTTTCCTTTCCTTATTCGTTCGTTTCTTTAACATTTTTCTTCTTCATTCGATCATTCATTTGGTCATTCATTTGGTCATTCATCTGTTCGTGTTTTCTTCATTCTTTCTCTAGTACTTTCACTTGTTCTTTTTAAACCATGCAATTTCGTTCGTTAACCCATGTTTCAAGTTTCAACATTTTATTTCCTATAATACTACAAAGAGTTTAGATAAAGGAAAATAACAAATATTCTAAATGCATATCGATATTGCAATTTACCCGTTTGTTCGTTTATTCATTTGCTTGATTATTCGTTCCTTCCCTATTTCATGCAATCATTTATCCATTTATTCACCTATTTATTCATTCATTCATCCATTCATCTATCTACCTGACTGTTTGTGTACTTCGTATAAACCACCCAATTATTTATTTATAATGTAAATCATCTATTAATTTCTAAGACAGCCAAAGGACCAAAGGAGACTTCACAAAGCCTCTTGTAACAATATCTCATTCGTTCATAGGTCATCAAATATTAATCAATCCTTCATCTCAAAACTCACAACTTCAGAAATCTCGAAGATATTGAAGTCAAACAGGGATCCGTCTTATTTACGTAAACAAATCTATTCACCGCGGCTTTATTAACTTGAACACTGCGCTATTTTTAAAACCATCCAGATAAGGGATGGTCAAGAGAGCTGACCCTTCCGTTATATTGACCAGCAACATGGGAGAAATGGTCGCATTGCGTGTTTCTTTTGCTAAGTCTTCCATCCAAAGCCCTTTTTAACCCCACACCAATAGCCTTTCAGTTATGTTACATAACTGAAAGGTTATTGATGCGGCGTTAAAAAACAGCATTGGATTGAAGAATCAGCCAAAAAAAACACCAATTCATTGATACTAAATAAGCACTTTGAATTGTGTTTCCAAAATACAATCCCACGAAACCAGTGTTGTCCATGAGACTCGAACCCGGGACCCGAGTTCTAAGTCCACCACCGTAAACAGTAGGTCAAGCAGGACAATGAATACCTTTATGACGGTCGATTGATTTAAGAGGTGTTGTAGGGTATTTATACGGAAATGCCAGTGTGCCTGAATCGACACACTGATTGATACAATATAACTGAATCATTGCTGTATTCGGCGGGATACACGGGTCTTCCACCGTAGTTTCCTTTATAACAATACCAAAGCGAGTAGATAGGCAGATATTTGTACGTACGATCTTTTGTCTGCTGACGAATGTGTGGATGATAGGGCTGGCGCATAGCTATTGCTAGTATACATAAATGGCTGCGCTGATTGGTGCGATATGACTGTATCATTGTTGTGCGTGGTGTAGTGGCGTTCATAACACACAAGTCACCCTGCAACCCCCTGCTATACACGAAACGACAAGATACGCACAGATCTGCACCGTTTTGGAACGACCGCCGAATTTGTCATAAACGTTCCAATATTTATCAGGATTACCCCGCTAAGGTCAATCCCTAAGGTCAGAGCTAATAAGCCCAGGATAAACCCTTAACCCAAAACACGGCACTTTGTGAAGGACATATGTCCAGGGGTAGAGCGCCGGCCTTTGGAAACGGAGGTCGTGTGTTCGAAGCCCGTGAGGAGTTGTGTCCATTTTTCCATCTTCCATTTACATGGATCCACATTCGGCGCACTCACAGGTCGTTTACTTGTTTTGGAATTATGAATATGTATAACGTAAAATAAAGAAGTTTTAGTCACCTCGTTCTGAAGTATATGTTGCATACTACCTCGGTTTACACCAAATGTGAAAATGAAACTATCGTTACCACTGGCTATGTTGAATTTTTGAAGTTACTTTTATGTCTGGAAAGGCATGTATTTCCATATCAGCGGATAGGTAAACCCTGACCCAATTACGGATGTCTGCATTTCCCTACAGAACCAATAGGATATACACATCGAAGTATTCCGTATGAGGGACTTTGTTAAAGGAGACAATTTTATAACTTCAATTTCGAATTGTCATCTCAAGATGTGCGCAATCTGATGTCTTTGCTCTTAGTATCGTCTGTCTTTAAATATTTTCACATAAGAGCCCCAATGCACTTGACAGATTGCTATCATAAGCCGATTGCCAAGGTCAACAAAATTTGTTAGACTCGAATCAGATAGTATATTTGTAAAGCCCGATCCGAATCACCGACCAAGGCAGGTAAAGAAGCACAAATGCGGAGTTAATAAACGCTTTTGTCGCGAGTTTATTCGAAATTTAGAAAGTGCTTAAGAAAATCCTCACCTCGAATATGACCAGAGATTCAACCCCCGTCCTGGATTAACTGGCGACGAAAATCGATTCTTGCCTTACCCATCGCTTAACGCTTTACCAAACAAAAACGACATTTGACCACTTTGTTGCAGATGACTCTTGAAAACATTGCGGAAAAAAGAGAAATTGCTCTTAACGAGCAATTTCTCCATTTCCCACCATGATTTCTGCCCTATCAGATGGTAGAAAAGTAATGACAATTAAAAAACTGCGTGTTTGACCCATTACCAGACAATAACGACATGTGACCACTTTGTTGCAGATCACTCTGGAAAACATTGCGGATAAATGAGAAATAGCTCTTAACAAGCAATTTGTCCTTTTCCCACCATGTTTTCTGCCCTATCAGAAGATTGTTTTCATCACATTTTGAAATGTCGTCTGCAAACTCTTTCAATTTGGGATAGTTGAAATTTTGGCGTTTGGTAAAGGATTAACCAGGGGCCTCCGTAGCCTAGTTGTTAGAGTACAGAACTTGAAATCACATGGCCCCTCTCCGCGTGGGTTCAAATCCTGAGAGGGATATGGATTTTCATGAGAGGCAGTCTCCCGACTGACTTACGGAATGCCGATGGTTCTACCCCCCTTGACCAGCCCTTATGGGCAGTTGAGTATGGGGTCTTCCTCCATCATTAAGAGTCGGGCATCGCTACATAACTGAAATAATGTTGATGTGATGTAAAACCCATATAAAAAAAAAGGATTAACCACGGGGCTTGTATATGTGCGCCTACATTCAGGCCCGTAAATATACTCAATAACAGAAGTAATGGGTGTTAATGTTATTGTCTCAAACCTTCATCTTAATGACATTCGATATAAACCATAGCTTTCATTACCAGTGTCTAATAAAGAACGCGGTAGAGTGTTTGTTAATCGCATGAACTTGAAAGTTGAAATCTTTTCTCTTTTTTTTATCTTCGAATTGGGTATGAAACACATCTAGTGTGAGTATATAGTGACCTCGAGTGAGGTGGTTTGAGATTGCAAATTAGGAGTTAGGATCTGAAGAAGATATCAAGGCCGTTTTATTTCAAAAGGAATCTTAATTAAAACTAACTGTTTGTTATAATGTAGACACTATTGTGATTAAACCCGAATCTGCTCATTCTAAGCAAATTTTGTCAAAATTATAATCATTCATCATTATTTCCTATCTCATTACTGGTTTACATACATCCATTTATGCCGTAGTGATATTTGCAATACCATGATAAATCTGAGAATTGTTGAAATCATATTCAGCCTTACTTAAAACCAGACAACTTCAACTGAAAGCACGTCTTAACTTATGCTACGAATTAGGGTTTTGTGCAGGCCAGACTCTTCCTTGAAGATTATCTGACCTAGCAAACCCTAAAAATGCCCATTTTTGCGTAGAGAGATACAGTGTAAAACCCAATAAATTAGCCATTTCAAACCTCTGCTGTCAGGAAAACATTGAAAGTCAAATTTCATCTTGTACTGGATACATTATGATGGATTAGATATATATTCGCCTTTAAAAGAAACGCTCCCATTCATAAAGTAAGGTATATCCTGACCTATATAGTGATCGAGTTAAACTGAAATTGTCCGGGGAATCATTTTAACATGCAGTATCTTTTTCACAGCTTTTTTAACTGATTTTTGAACTGTTTATTTCAAACCGTTTGGTTTGAAACATCGCTGAGGGACCATCATTGCCTAGTGGTATAGAAATCAAATGGCCCCTTTGCGCTTGGACTCGAACCCTGGTGATAACATTTTGATTTTCTTGAGAGGTAGTCCCCTGACTGACTGACGTAATGCCGACAGCGTTACTGGTTTGACCATCCATTATGACAGCCAAACGTTTAGATCTGCTTCCACTACCATAAACAGAGCTTAGCAGTTCAACTGAAATAATGCATAGCACTTACAAAACATTAAATGAACTAACATCTCCCATTAACCTTTTTAATACCGCTATATGGGGTTTTATATCGCATCAACGTTATTTTACTTATGTTGCAAACGCCAACTCTAAATGATGGAGAAAGAACCTATGCTCAACTGCGCATAATGGCTTACCAAGCCGGATAGAACCGTCGGTATTTCGTAAGACAGTCACGAGATTACCTCTTATGAAAATCTAAATGCCGTCACAAGGATTGAACCCGCGCGGAGAGGGGCTATGTGATTCAAAGTTCTATCGTCTAACCATTAAGCCACGAAGGCCCCATTAACCTGGTTTAACATCTAAATACAGGCTAATGTAAAACAGCAATGACAAAAACTATCGTTTACAACATCCGTGGTTTTACAAGGGATTTTTTGCTCGTCGTTTTATTTTCGGTGCAACTTGATTATAAAAAACACCAAAACATGTTCAGCCTGCAACATGCATGCATGTCACGCACGTCTTGTATTGTGTGTGGAAATGACGAAATGGGAGGCAAACACCTGATGGGTAAAGAAAGAGGAATATCGTGGGACGCTGGTTAAATACCAATTATTTCGAAAAGCAGTGGCGACACATTTCCTTTATTTTTGTTTAGAAAATGCCTACATCTCATCAACATTATTTCTTGGCGACAGTGGTGCAATGGTAGAGATTCGGCCTCCTATACCGCGGGTCTTCGGTGCGGATTCAGTTAGAGGCGAGGCAAACTTTGCACGAACAAAACCCCTAAATCAGCTCCAGTACTGGTTTAGTTTCAAGGAAGCAGTCATCGAGAGTGAAATCAATAAGCTTCATGGTTTCGTCATAATTGATGTGAAATAAATAAGTAAATGCTAACAGTTTTCTGATATATTGCGATGCCCTGCTTATCATGGTTGGAAGAAGACCCCTTGATTAACTACATACTGGAAAGTATCGGTATTCCCTTTGTAAGACAGGATACTATATCGCTATGATAATTAACATTTAGCTCTACAGTAACTCGACTCAATGTGGACAGGTACCATGTGGTTTCAAGTTATATGCGCCATCTTGTGTGGCGCAGTGGTCTTAGAATTCAGGGGTTCCTGGTCCAAGCCCCGTCGGTACCTGTTGTCTCGTGAAATTATACTTTGGTTCGACTGCTCAGAGCCCTAGCCTATAATTATGATAAAACCAGTATATCCTTACTAGAACTGAAATATGTTGATACGGCGGTAAACTCTATATCAACACAAGAAAATATAAACGCTAAACTACGGAAGCCTTTCTGGAACAAATGATGATATCAAAATGGTCAAATATGTAGATGTACTTCAATCATTATGGTTTCGAAGCGCATAGGCTTCTAGAGGGATGCGTTTAAGTTCAACCATTCTTGTTATAAGCGTTGTATTTACGCAAAGCGAAAAAGAATTGCCTGAAAACAACATAGCTTAACCGGATGAACAATTGTTTGTATGCCCTTTGATGTTCCAGATTGTCCATTTACTAGACTATATAGACGCATTTGTCAATTTGTGTGCATACCAAACGAAAACTGCACTTTCGATGAAGTAGAACATGTATAAAGCAATTAACCAGATGTCGTCTTCTCTGTAAAATAAAGACGACTTACGCTTTTAATGTGGTATACTTTTAATTTTTCCCAACTATTTCGGATGAACACTAGCTCATGCAGTTTGAGAATGGTCAGAATGGTTTTCGAACATCTTTGTAAATATTGTGGGCGGTTGTTTGCACAAGAAATGTTGAAACCATTACATGTTGATTTTCATTAATTAAAGGGTAAAAACAGTGTTAACATCATACCATATGAGTCATGCATACAAACTCTGAAAATATTGTACGAAAATGGCAAAATGCTACTTGCTCCTCTTCATGGAAAAATATTTTCCTAGCAAAAGATGAAAATCGATTCTATCTGCATCGTAATTCTATCACCAAACTTTGTGAATTTAAGATTTTTCAAAATCGTGTCGGTTTGAAAAGTGTTAATTTGCGTAAATTACCCAACGCTTATTTATTCATTCATTTGCATAACGTTTTACTAGAAAATACCACAACCGTATGCTTGTTTTTCGCCACGGTTGCAATTTCACTGTGCATTAACCTAAACTGGCTTTATAGATCTATTTTTCTACGGGGTATATACGACGTTTTACAGTTTAACACGACAATATACCACGCGTCAGTTAAAAATGTAACCCAAAACGTATGTAAAAAGTGTCGGCTCGTCTTATATTCTTATTATTCCCGATGTTCGATAAAGTCAATGCGTCATGAAGAACCCATGCTTCATTTCTGATTATTTATGTTTATGTGGAATAGGTGAACATGGTGTTAAACAAAAAGGAAAAAGAAAACAGACTTTCTTTTAATGGTGCAACGACGAAGTCAAATACCTTTTTAGCCTACATGCCTACTGTAAATCGAAGTATCCATCCAAATTTGTTTTATGTATTAATCGATCGATCGTTTTCTGACGAACCTTGCTTCAATTCACTTCTTGACATGCGTACCTTAATTGATTACATACATTTTGAGTTGCCGGGTATGTTGGTCGGATAAAGGCAGTATTTCTTAACCTTTAAGGCATATTCTGTTTTATGAATTTTCATAATCTATCTATCTATCTATCTATCTATCTAGTCCTCATCGCGCTGATTTGCGCATAAGGCCTTAACCAGAGTGCGCCAATGTAGTCGGTCCCTCGCCCATGTCTGAACTTGGCCCCAGCTCCAATTTTCTTTCCTCATCTCCTTCTCAACTGATCTACGCCAGGTTACTTTGGGCCTGCCTCTTGGTCGTCGACCAATGGGTGTCCATCTAAGGGCTACTCTTGGTATAGCTGACTCTTCCATTCTATGTACATGGCCAATCCAGCGCCATCTTCTATGTTTGATCTCCATGGAAAGAGGAGTTGTCCCTGTTCTATGATGGAGGTCTGCGTTGGTGATCGTGTTTGGCCAGAAGATTCGGAGAATCCGTCTAAGGCACCTTCTCTGAAAGACATCCAGCTTGTGACAAATGGACTTTGTGACTTTCCAGGACTCAGATCCATAAAGCAGTACAGCAAGGACATTGGTCTTGAAGATACGTAGCTTGGTACATTTATGAATTTTCATATACAATAGTCTCAATGTGACGATTCTCAGGATTTCCGACAATAGAGGATTTACAGATAGATTACCAAGATATACGACAAACACGCATTAAAGATAAAACTTTCGATAAACCTGATGATTGTTAATAGTCTGATACCTGGTCTCATATTCAAAAATAATTATGATAATGGACGATTTCTCTAAAACCAAAATGCTGTATATTTTTCTTATATCACGAAGAAGATAAGTAGTTCTTGTTTTCTAACCCCAACGTGAATCTGAAACACTCGAGTAAGCATCCATTATCATCTCTTGATAGCCTCGATCTCGTACCGCTATTAACGGAAGTGACGTATACTCTACATCATCCAATCAAAAACAGATTTGTCATTTCGCGGTTGTAGTGGTAACCGAACCGCTCTGTCCTTATTCGACTTCAGATATGGCTATCAATTGGGCTCAAATTGGTCTTCGGTATATACCAGATACTGTTTGTATGGAATACAGTATAGCACAATAAATCAAAAGTTAGATAGCGAATAGTTTTCTTTCTTTTTCATCTTTTATTTATCTGTCTGTCTGTTGTTTTGTTTTTTTTCCTGTTTTTTATTTTTCCTTTTTTGTATTGAAGATGTATTCTAAATGAGTGTAACAAGATACATATGCTTATACACCTACTTCGATCCAGAAGAGCCGTAAAGTATCGCCCAAGATCAGCCTTGGTGGATGATCATCCACCAAGGCTGATCTGTGTCGATACTTTACGAAGATGAAGCAATTAGCCGTTTTTTAACAGCGCGGCCCTAGTAATGCGAGTAATGCGTAATGCGACTAAAACGTTATCTTACGTCAAGATAAACGCTAACATAGAATAACAGCGAGACTGTTCTGGGAAACGTTTCGTTTGTTCAAGCGAATCAGTCTTGCCCATGTGCCTTTGTCTTGTACAGTCGTTTTGGCGGGAAATGATTAACTTGCAGAACCAATTATAGAACGATTAAACATTTTAGAACATACGAAATGGATCTGTATTGATTCACTAGTAAACCTGAAATAGTTGATCTTTCAAAAAACCAAAGTAATTAAGATCTAATACAATTAAAAGCATCAATGCACACTATTCAAGGAATGTGTTTTGTCATTTTGTGGTGGTTGTTTATTCATCCTTGAACATAATGTGTTTAAACAAACAACAACACAGATAGTATGTTTGAGTATATAAAAATTTACATGTACATACATACATGCGATTTGTCTGTTTGTTATACGTGACATGGAAGCATTTTTATATCAAATGATCATTACAATCATCGTATTGCATCATCATCATCCACACTTCGATTTAAATGTATCGAACTCGGCTGATGCAGATATTGTGTAAGTCATTTCCGAATTTAATATGTTGACCTTTCAATTACAAACTGTTTAAAACAAAACGGTGATCTCATAAGAATAGCTATATTAGACATGAAATCTTCGACGAGACAGAAAGTTGGACGCTCTATAAGATTATTCCTAATACGAAATTAAAAGAAACGCACTTTCGCAAATAGAAATTTCTCGATTAACACTTCTTTACTCGTGCTTTAGCCATTTTGGAGACTTTCGAGTACATTCCGTTACTGGTTTCAAGTAACGCCATTTAAATAGCCCGAAAATGTGAATTATGAAAGATTTACGTCATACATAACGCATAGTTGTGTGCTTTAAATGGTGCTCCCTATTAAAAAATGTCTTGTGCAAATAAAGCTCCGCCCTGGTTAATTTTAGCGCCCTCCTTACCGTAACTCTATACTAGTCAATTGTTGTTTACTTTCTTTGGTGGTGGAAAATGTATTGCTGGAAAATTGAGAACGTGTTAGTCAGTGTATTTATTTCATTACAATGTCGTCTAAATCAAGGGAGGCAAAATTAATTGGTTGTCCGTATTGCCCAGCTTGTCCAAAAGTCTTAACGGAAAACCGAATCATTACTGAAAATTACTTTATAACCATTACACGGACAAGTGCAGAAAAAAAGGTTTAGCATTTACGGACAAGTAAGACAAAATCAGATTTCCCCGTCCTAGTACATATACATATGTATATATGCAATAATAGTCATATACTGTAATAATGATAATAATAATAATAATAAAGTTCTATGTACCGATAACTTTAGTTTCAGCTATTATCCAGTCTACTTAGAGTTCTATTGTTCCACATGACATAAATTTTCTGATGTTAAATTTGTACCTGCAAAATCTTTAATAATCTTTGTGTTTTACAAACGCTTTTGTCCTGAACGTTGTTTGCACTTTGCTTCATTTCGTAATTCAATAAGGAATCGGTTCAACAACTTTATTCTTATAACAGCTGGCGTTTTAATGCATAAATATGTCATTGAGTTAATTGAACGCTATGTCTCTGAGGTGTTAGGTTATTAATAAACTAAATGAAGCTGTCAAATAAGTTAAACCTATTGTTATTTTTGTTAACACATATGAGGTGAATCAGTGCTTCGTCTTATAAACGCATGTCAGTTCACGAAAATGCGGTTTTCACTTTTATCCATCGGGGTCCGTTTAATATCAACCCATTACCAAACAATAACGACATTTAACCACTTTGTTGCAGAAGACTCTCGGAAAAATGTGGGGAAAGGAGAAATTGCTCGGAACGAGCAATTTCCCCTTTTCCAAAAGTGTTTTCTGCTCCTTCGGAAAATGATTTGCCAATTTCATCCCATTTTGAAATGTCGTCTGCAACCTCTTTCAATTTGGAACAGTCTAAAATTTGGCGTTTGGTAAAGGTTTAAAGAACAACAAGTGGATAAATGTTGCACCCCTTGCCCTTTCACGTACAAATCGACCCTGTATAAGGGTTGGGGATAGAGAAGTATATTCATAAGGTCAGCCGATCGTTACGCCCTTATAAAGTAGCTTTATACCACCATTATATGATACTGTCTAAGTCTAAGCTGTCCATTGATCTGTTGTTTGACTTGAAGTTCAGTTGGTGCTTATTCCATATACATGTGTACATGTATGTATATTAGATTATATTGTCTCGTTTTATAGAAGAGAAGGTTTATTTTCATTGTATATAAATATTTTCATGTATGTGTCCGTATGATGGTTATAGAGCTAATTTTGGTAAAAATTCACTTGTCCGTTATGCGTCTTGGACAAGCCAAGCAATACGAACTTTTGACTTTGCTATCCCTGATAATTAAACGATACTACGTCTGAAATAAAAATTCTCTTTCTCTTCGACAATACATTGTAGAAAGGTTAAGAAAGGTTAAGGTCATTACTTCATACCGATGATGTTATTTTGGGGTATCGGCTGTTTGAACAACAATGACCCTTGTACACTGTATCATCTATAATAGCAAATGTGTCGTCTAATGCCAATTGTGCTTTTAATTACCGTTTACTGCGAAAACAGTTACATTAAAATGTATTCATAATATAAACGGGCTCTAGTACATGTGTAGGTTATTGTCTACCGACAATCTATCAAAAGACGCAAAACGCACATCCTTAATTGTCATTTTCGATTGTCTAAAAGAGATCCGGCGCCCACACCTTAACACCCTCAATACCATAGGGCATTAGTCCAACCGGAATCGTAAGGCCAACTTTCTCAAGTCCGTTCATTCGGTCCGAAACAATTACTTATCATCACAACAACAAGAGGGGTAATCGGAAGCCATATCATCGTATCGATGTGCACTAACGTGTCAAACGATCGAGTTGCTGCTTTCTGTCAATGTGTTGAACCACGCCCGAGTCTCGATGGAAACACGACCCGAGTTCACCAGTCCGTATAACAACAGTGCTATTGTCGAGCGTGCACTCGTGTGCCTATTGCGGGTGTTGTTTCATACGAAAGTTACTTTTTTGTCGTTCGCTATTTGTATTGACAGGGAAAAAAAATACCGACAATTCTCTAGTCCCGGGTATTAGTAAGTAAAAAGTGCATTTCGGAACTGAGACAAATTTAAGATACAGACAAATAGAGAGAATGATTATTACAATGTATGGATTTATCTCTCCACCTCTATGTCCTATACATTTTGTATAAAGTCATATTCAAATTTCCAGTGCAATGCTGTTGTAAGTCATTCATGTTAGTGAATGAATTAATGTAGTCTTCCACCAATCCTTTGGTATGGAGCCGCTATACTGAAGAAACCGCCATACTGCAGATACGTATTTTCATTGGGGATAAGAATCATTTCCTTTTTGGTGGAGCTTATGTTTGATATCCAATTCTCTAATTGTGGTATGCTATAGATATAGACGGTATCGTATCTCACTATACGTAATTACTGGGGTCTCTGCGTACATAGTTCTGTGTTCGCAAACTCCCTCTTCCATCATTTCCAGTTTGATATGGTGACAATGTGTATTTTTAGAATGTCCAGGAAGCGTTATATAATCTAGCAATTATTGAAAAGCAACAAACTAAAATTTTACCTCGATAGGGAAAATGTAAATCTATTGAACTATGGTTTCTCTGAAAAGGAAATGCATGGATTAGTCCTTCAATAAAGGAAGTTTACCTTACGTTTATTGTCCATTGCATGCGCGTTCGATTGAACATTCCTGAAGTGCAATAGTTTAACAATACCTTCTTACATTACTCGGTCCCAATTATTCTATAATACTCGTAAGTACTCGGTGATCTGCTGGCAGCCATGTTTTTGCTGATAGACAAGCACTCTGGTGCACCCGTGTCAAACCCGGGTCTGGCAGGCAGGATTTATGGGTGCTCTAGGGCTCCCCAAACAATGCAAAATGCAGGATTTCAATAGCGGGCGTGCGAGTTTTACCCATTATTGTATCGGTATTCCTTTCATCGTGCGTGCAAAAGAGGGTGTTGGCAGAGGACTAGGTATTGCGTGAAAGATGTGAAAAAAGGAATAAAGGGAAGGCTTCAGAAACGTATAAGAACAGGAAGTAATTTAACTTTTTCTCATCTAGATGAACTCCTATGAAAAAGTTTATGCAAAATTAAGGAAATTGGGGAAAGAGAAAAACTCTTAATATGCATATATGGGGCGTTTTCGGATTTTTTTTTTTTCATATGGGTACACTTAAGACTAGGCAGAAGTTTTATAATAAGTAATAATGCATTAATTCCCTAGTTTGTGTCAGTGAATGCTAGTACTTAATTGAAATATTAAAACATCAGCCAAATAGAGGCAATTTCGTACCATGCAATGCGACAGGTATATGTTCTAGAATTTATTACGCGTTCTTTGTATCGATAGGTATGTGAAGGTATTTTTTTTTTCACTTTGATTGTAAGATTGTACCATCACTAGAATGTTCGAAAATATTTGAACTTGTAGAGTCACTACAAACTTAGGTGTCAAATTTCTTGTATGGCCCTTTGGTTAAGGTGGCTATCTTAGAACCTGATGGTTCTGGGTTCGAAACCCAATCCAGGATGTGATTCAGGAAACCTCTAACAAACTTGAAAGGTTGTCAGCACGGCCATAAATCTCTTAAACAAACTTTTTTTATTAAATGCATTGATATATTTGGTTAACAGAGACGTTAAGTAGGCTTTCTGGGTCGGGATGCAAGGCACATCGCTCGTGAATGTTATGCTTTTAAAAACGTCGTTTGTTAAATAAATGCTTTTGAAAACCGCAAAAGCTGACTAAAACCTTTAAAACGGCATCAATAAACTAAATGATTTTGAAAATGTCGTTAGTTTACAAAATGCTTTTGAAAATGGCATTTGTTAACCAAGCAATTTCGAAAACGGTGTTTGTTAACCAAATGACTTTTAAAACAGCATGCGTTAACTAAATGCGTTAGAAACGTCGCAAAATTTCAACTGCTCATAATGAAGTAAAGTTCAATAGCTTAAGCATATCAATTCGTGCAACCAGTGCAACCAACACATATATCGACAGTGCATAATGGCTTTTACAACCGCCTTTTTTCAATTCAGTCGAATACATTCTATCTCTTTTTCCGAATGCACTTTGAATGCACCATATCATTTTCAATTTCAACCGCTTAATCATCACTGAAGACGCATCACCGCCTTTTATATCGCAATTTATAATCAGTTTATATCGATTTAAATTCACGAAATTAATCCGCCGGTAAACATTAGAGAGAGATAAAAACTTCGTGTTGAGAAATTCACAACCTCGAGGCCCTTTTATGAGTTATCTCATTCTTACTTTTACACATATTAACCCTATTGCCTCGTGTGAAATAGTTTGCCGGTGTCAAATTCAAAGTACAGTCAACGTTGTATTAGAGGCCAGCCTATGGAACAGAGTATATTGGTTGTTTAAGACAGGTTGGCTGCTTAACACAAATTGATGTACACCATAAATCTGACAATGGGACTTTCTGTAGTGGTTGTTTAAGGCAGGTTGGCTGCTTAAAAGGGTGGTTGCTTAGCACAAGTTAGACTGTATCTGCAGACAATAATAATAAAGAATAGAGAAAATGAAAAATTCTTTGAGAAATTCGATAGAAAGCATTGTGACAAATTAAGAATTTGCTCGTTTAGATGATTCTTCCCGTATGTGATAGATAAAATGTGCGCAAGATGATTGATATTCTAATCTCGTTTTAATTTACTCCTTTATTGTCTAAAACGCGTCTGATGGATTATGGGTATATTTGAATCCATTTCTATTTATAGATCAAAGTGACGATAACATTGAGTTCGTTATGTCAACAGCGGTTGGTCTCGTTTGTTGCGAGATTGAACGAGATTGATAAACCCCGGTTCAATGACAAGCGATATTTTTTCGAAACCCTCTGATCTATTGAATTAGTGTTAATAACATATCTCTCAGAGATACAAACTACTTTTGACATATATAGAGCAGAAGGGCGGTTGTAATAAGGTACGAAAGGATCAAATTTCGAGTTACATGTACCTTTACAAATCAAACTTGTTTTTACTGATATTGTAGTCATATCTGCGTTTCTTGTTCATCTTATTTGTTAACAGCATCCCTCACGCATACGTCGTTTAGCTGCTTGTCTATTTGACGCAACCCCGGCAAATTAGTTAAGAACTCGTCGAAACATAAGAATATACATACGTTTATACTTGAAAGAGCAAAGAGAATGAATACATTTCACTAGCACTTTCTCGTATGGCTTGCCTTAAAATTGTGACTAGCAAAGAAGTCGTTCAAATAAAAATAAGTAGGAATGCTTATACAATATATTACATTTGAAAAAAATGTTAGTAAAATCAATTTAATAGTTTCAAAACTTCAAGACTTTGTTTCTTTACAAGCCATTCTTTATGGATAATATGTCACTAGGATAGTTAATTCTAACGAAGTTTGATCAAAATACCTGATATGGGGATTAAAACGGTACAGGACCATATGTTATTTTTTCGGCAGTAGACACAGGGTTATAGATTGACACCCACCGTTAAACTATTTGTTTCGCCAGTTTTACATGAAAGTAAACATGTTTAAGATCTTTTCTACCCTAATTGTTTTATTCGATTTAAATCGGTTGTCGTGACAATCGCGAAATCACACCATGCGGTAGGTCTCGTTTCTAACGAGAAAAAATGACGTCATTTGGACCCTGTCGGCCATTGTTCCGAAATTCGAGCACCTGTTGCTTGCGATATCTCATTATGTTTTGTAAAACTGTGTCAAGTGATAGGGGGTCTCTGACTTGTGATTGATGAGTGTTTATAGGACATGTCTAATGGTACCATAGGGTTTGGGGTTTTCAGTCGCTTAGGGAATCTTCAAAGGAATCCGAATGGTTCGGACAAAATATATTCTCCATGATTGGCAACTACAGCTTTAGTTTAATTTTATAACCTTTTATCTGTTTTTTTTTTCATCGCATTTAACAATTTACAGGAGAAATCGAGCGTTAAAACCAGTGTAAATAAAGTATGAATTTTGACAAGTCAAACAATCATTACGTAATGTTTGTGTTCCATCCCCTTATTCATTATAATACTTCACTTCATTGCATCGGCTTTTGTGGCATTCAAACATCTCTCTAACAAAAGTGTGAGTTTTTTATTGATCAATTTATCATTTGTTCAAGAAGGTTCCTACCCAGTGTTTTACCAATATATTCATATTGTCTTTTGTCATCTACTCTTACTTTCAATTGGGAGTACTCGCTAACTCAAATGCAAGGGAATAGATAAAGACGTGCCCCACCAGCTGAGTAACGGAATTCCGATAATTCTATCACACTTCACCCTGCCCGTATGCACAGCAAGCCTATGTATTTTCCTGATTGTTTGTAAGATGCACATCGAAATAAAACTAAAAAAGGAAATTCTTTAAATAACTTCAAATACTTACACCGAATACAAATTGTGTGTTTGAGATCGGTTTTTATGTTGCTAATTGAAGACAAAAGAGGTGTGAATGTTTTCCGTGTTGGTTAAAGGAAATTCAATGTCGAATGTAAAGGAAAACTCGGAATTAATAAGCCATGTATGTGCGTGAGTTTATCGAATTGAAATGAATTACAAAGTCAATATTTATTCATACTGATAACAGGTATAATTACAACTACCGTATACATGTACACAGTAGAATATGGCAAATATATATACTCTCACTGACATTCAAGGGTTTTCAGGGATAGTTCGAAACTGTCGGAATTGTTTAACCCCGATTACATCATTTTGTACTTAATTGTGCTTGTTTACAAATGAAAAAATATGAAAAGCACAATTTACATTGTTGAAACACTGCAGTCTTTGCATTCTTGCATGATATACAATTAAAGATAGTTATTGATAGTATAGATTTTTCAGGAAACGTCAATATATCTAAATATGTGCAGTCTATATGCGGTTGATTTCAAAACCCTTGAAAACGCTTCAGGATCTAAGTTTTTATAGATTCATAGTATAAATTCTCTCAAAATTTAAATGATAACTAATTTTTGCTTACAATGGCCAGTCTTCTTTGCTATCTTACAACACTACCGATTTTGTAAGTTTTGAAGAATTAACTTTCCAGTCTGTCTTTACTCACATCTGTCAACAAGCAACTTTTAAATCTATGTATATATATAGAACTTGTTCGATGGGTGTAGCTGTAATAGAAGCGTTGGTTACCGTCCATCATTGAGTCCGTTGGTCATTGTGATATAAGTGAAAAAATGTTGATGATTTTTCTAAACAAAGAAAATGAAGTACAAAAATATCTTTATTAGCAATCATCAACAAGATTTGTCTATGGTCATTAAAATAAGATAGAATATGGCTTAGACAAAAAAAAATGATTAACAAACCTATTAAGAAACTTTGCTTTCTAAGAATCCCATAACGTAACTCGTAATACGTTTTGTAAGAAAACGACTAGTATCTAATAAATCTCACAACCCCGTCTGGCTCGAAGGGTGTTACCTAACAAACACGGAGAAATATAGAAAGAGACAGTTTCTGTGACAGACTGAGTTTGTTTAAACGTGGTGCCTAAAAGGTTTCAGACAAGATGACTTTTCATCAAGTGCTGGCTTTTTTATTAAGCTTTCTTATTTTTTATTGCATCACTTGTCATCTTTAGGAGTGTTTTTCGTCAAGTTTTGCATGTTACCACACGCATGCATTAATGGAATGAGCAATGTATTAATTAACATTTTCTGCACCATTGTTGTTGGGAATAGAAAACAAAAAGATGGTCTGAAAATCCGAAAGTAGTTCTAAATGCCATGTGGAAAACGGTTGTATTACCGTGTCTGCACAGGTGTTTTAAGGTTTTTAACTAAGGTTTCAATAATATGAAAACCAGCTAAATGTCAATACAGTAAATCTTGTTTTGAGCGACCATTGTAATAAAAAACAGAATCGTAAATACAACGTATAGCTTGAAAGGGACGCACTTCACTGAGAGAGCTTTTGTAGAAGTTTTCTTGATTCCTTGTATCATGTATGTACATATCTTCAGACTAAAAAACCTGGGGGTTGTTTAAAACAAGATTGACTGTAATTTCATGTTTTATGACGATATATGTTTACTGGTGTACCATTATGGCTATATGAATAAAGTCATTAATTAGTTTTTATGCCACTTTCAACAGTATAGCAGTCTTTCTACTAAGGTGAGTACGTATAATATAGATGTCCATAAGACTCTCTCACCAGCGCTTCACAATATTCTGTGTTGGCAGCTGACTTCTTTCCGACACGACCACTGGAAAGCAAGATCAATATTAATGAAAAGCCAGAGCAAACTTTAAATGGGTTCATCAACGGTAGACATTTATTTTGATAAAGGGGTATGGATGTCTTAAGTTATGTGATTCAATAGGAAGCGTATGAAATTAGCGTCAAAACCAACTTCGAAATATAAACTCTACGAACATAAAGACATAGAACCTTTTTAGTCCAGCATGGTATGATAAAGGTACGATATGCAGAAGCAGTATTTACATTACCCACGTGGACACACTAAACTTTTATTAATTCGAATATCGAGAAGGTTTCACATTCCATTCGATACCATATAACCGATAAGCACCGATATATATATATATCAGAAGCATGTGCATACACCCACTTATCATTACCAGATATCTTTAATCACAATGTTTTATATCAACATTTATACAAAACTGTCTTTGTTTTTGCTAATTTCGATTGTTTTCACTATTCTTTAATTTGGACATGTCACACATTTCTATATGGGAGATATGAATGCAAAATGAATGCGTTTTTACGAGGTGGTATTTTCCTTAAATCTACATTTTAACCTGTTTAGATACGAACCCATATGACTGAATTTTTTGCGTTTTAGTTTTAACGTATTCAACATCTCTCATCCTTGCACATTGTATGTTGTGACACTTATGCGCGCTAATACATTAGTTAGGGCAATTATCCAACAAGTAGATGACATGTTTTAGGATGTACATGATTATTTACCGTACATTTGTCTAATTACTGAAGACACCGCGTTCGTTTCCTTTATGCTTTACAAAATGAATAAGGTAATCGCTATTTCAAAGTCTATCTGTTTCGAAAGGAGGTTTGATGTTTTTGAAATAGTATCCTTTTCGAATGGAAAATGTTTCTCAGAAATAAAACAGTTGGTTGTATGAAAAATGTTTCACATCATTTATGAAAACGTCATTCCAAAAGTCTTTTGCAAAACATGATCCTACCTAGTTTTATCTTATATGTGCATTGTTTTGATTATGTATGTTTTTCTTCTTCTTTTGCTGCTTGGCTGCAATTTGAGAATGTGTGGGTTAATTTGTTGAACGTTCTATATATTCGAGCAACACACTTTTTGTAACTTGCTACAAGTTAAAGCGACATTGCTCAACTCTTTACCCCATATACACGAGTTCAAACCATTTTATTGAAAGACGACATTTGAAAACGATTATGACGAAATGTTAATCTGTTCAACATTATTTTCCTTAATCATGTATCAAATGTGCGGTATTTCAAAGATGTTTCTGCTTCAACGAGTATTGGTTTTAACTGTTTTAATGCAGTTCGCTGTAAGGTACAATAAAAAAGTCGGTATGTCTCGGAATGATGCAGATCTTATGTGTATGTCCCCGAGCCCATGTCCCAAATATGCACGTCGATGGTACATATTACGCCCTGGGTGTGAATAAAACAGTATCAACCTAGACTGTTACAATCGATAAAGAATTTTTTAAAACCGCTCAACTTAGACTAGTATGGAAATAAGGTCAAGGCGAAGGCAAATTGTGTACGATAGAGGTTTGAATGCCGTTTTAACAGTAATATACTTATATTGCGGCAGTCAGTCGATACGTCCATCGCTCAAGACCTTTGTTTACTTGGAATGCGTCTAATTTTTTTTTTTTCCAAGTGAATTATTGAACAAACAATTTCGCAATCTCATTGCGGTTATGCTATTTTTTTCTTATTTGCTTCTAAGTAATCAATATTAGATATATATCAGACGTTTACCAATCTGGCAACCTTAAAAGCATAGCTTAATTTAATCAACAGTCTTAGTGTGACCGTCTATGGCGTCTTATAAACATACGAGGGTTCGTTCTTGGATCAATTCATTGAGAATTCCTCTTTAATTGGCAGGAATAGAGTGTTTCAACAGAATCCGTAAATATTGCTTAGAAAAAAAAAACACGCACTTCCTTTCATTTCGGTTAATTATTTTTCACAAACGAAACACACATTCGCTACCCTTAAATGGATATTCACACCCTTTTAACCCCAGGACTTTTTCTTTGCTTTCAAATGCATCGAAAGTGGAAAGACTCTAATGGTCACGTCAGCTTGCGTTTTGAAAAGGAACATGACTAGAAATCACCATGATCGGAAGGACAATAGCGTTCAATGTGAGCTTCTTGTATCAATGAAACTGTTTTCCAAGTCGTTAAGTCAATCATTTCGACTAACACCTAAATCTTAGCAGCAATCATTAAATGGGCTCTTAGTACTTGGTTCAACGTCTTGGATACATAACCATTACCTACACGGCAAATGTTCATCAATTAACGGTCTCAAATTTGACCTAAGTTTACACTGCGTTTCATGGGATTCAGGCATAACACTTCGTACATGGTTGCTTAAGCATCGTACTTCTGTCATTCAAAGTATCACATCATAATGTTTCTCCTGCAGGTGCAGTGAAATGCATATGTACAGAGAAATGGGACAAACCCTTACCTAACAAGGTTTCAATTTTATTAGTCTGCCTTGAAAGAATGTTTCAATTACAGTGCCGAAAACGACTTTAATGCAAACAGGTTAGATCCAGGCCAGCCGCCAAATGAATTGGCGGCTGGTCTGTGATCTAACCTGTTTGCTGCTCTGAGTATCTTTTATCAACAAAAATAAGCAGATATTTAAGTTTTTTAAGTTTCTGGAAAGCAGATGACCTAAGAATATATTTTTAGAAAATGACCGTGCTTTCTATGGGCCTGGGAAATGTTCATGTACGTAATTTCTTCTATATGTTCTAAAGAAAAGTTGCGTATGCCTAACATAGAAACATCAACTTTGTTCCTTTGCATTGTAACTGTCGCATGTGAATGATTTTAAATTTTAAAGATATAATAATTTCACCTCGTCGTTGTTTGTAGCAAGGGAATGGGAAGGTGCATCATAATCCGGATCAGATGTTTCGTAAATGTAATACTATACCCGATGTGTTAAGATACTTAGCCATTACTCCCATATGAAATTGTGTGACATCCTTGTAGCTAGTAGCAGCGATAGAAATCAGCATGAACATAAACTTCACCTTATAATAATGAGTAGAACGCTTCCACTGGAAAATATTGTGATAAAAAGATATATTTGTGTATGTACTAGGGCGGAAGCTATCACAGAGTCTTTCGGTCTTAATCTATGCTGCTTTTATTTGCTTTTGCTTCGTTCCTCTCAGTCCGGATCTTGGAGAGGAACGCTATAAATTGTATACATTGCTTCCGGTCCAATCCTTTTCTGATGAAGGTTTTAAAGCATTTGCTATAATATAAATTGTGAATGAAAGAGGCCCCCTGTTTATGCTTTTTTTCAAACAGTTATTCCTTTTGTCACAGTGTCTTCTAACGACTTTAATAACAGATGCGTTGAAAATGAAAATATATTGAGTAAAGGGTTAAGGCATTTCAATCGTTACCGGGTCACGACATTGGGAGACAGTTTTGTCAAAAGTCGTATTTAAACTGACAATAAAGAACAATTAAAATCCGGGACCATGTTATCGGGTATCATTCGGTACCCAGTAATTTCCGGGTCGGGTTTCTAACACGCTTCGCCAGTGGTCCTACCCGGTTAACCTTATAGTCTTCACTACAGCCAAACAGATAATTTGATCCTCAGTGCTCCCCATACTTTTCTCGAACATTTTGATACCTCACTGTGAGACGTCATATGGGCCAAAATACCTCACTGTTTCTTAGTCTTTTAGTTTTCTTGTTCGCTTGTTCATTGTTGATGATCTTATAGAAGATTGTCAGTCTAAATTGTCAAATAGGTTTCCTCGTTAAATAGAATTGAATAAAATCTTTATTGTAAAGAATAAAAGACGACGACTAAATCATGAAGACGTGTGTCTAAGCTCCCCTATGCCTGACGGATGCATTATATGAGAGCACTGATTGAAGTTAAAGATCTTATGATTGTGTGCATTCAATCGTAGGTACATAGAACAGGCGTCTTCAAACGATATGAGTGGGGGTGCTTTGGCGATAGTCTACGTCGCATGAGAAAAACGGGCTTCAGAGGTTTGAATTGTCAACGTAAAAGGACTGTCAGAATTATCCAAGAATCTACTTTTTCCTCGCTAATATTGCAATCTGTCCTTCAAAGCTAAACGTTGCTGGCTTGTAATTCACAAAACCCGATTTTTCTTTGTTTATAGTATACTGTCGAAGTAAAATAAGACACCTCTTTATGTCCATAGTTTAAGAGTGGTATATATATGTAAAATAATTTTATTTTATATGAATAAGATAATTGCAGCAATGAAACGCGTAACTGACGAACCTTTCTTCTATTATTTGCAATATGGTAAAACCTTTAAGTAAAGCTTGAGGCATCCAGAATAAGATTTCTTGATTGTAGTGAAAGTTCTGATGATTTTATAAAAAAGAAACTCAAGTAAAAGATAAAGTTGAAAGGGTGCAATACGATGTCCATTTAAGAAAGGTATTCCCGTAATACATCGCTTCTTGCTTCAATAAACCTCTTATTGTTGGTACCCATTAGATTCCTCTCGGCGAGACGCAATCTGAACACATCAGGTTTATCCAATGAAAACACCTCTGAAATAATAGGGATGACGCCATATTGTTTCGCGTAAGAATAACGTCACTTTACTTTCGTTTTTAAAAATAGATCTTAAATGTGAAATCTTAAAAGTCGTTAAATTTTGATTGAGGAAACAACTACATATGTCACAACAACAATTTTCGCCATTTGGTATGAGTTATTGATAAAAAAATTATTTAAAAGGATGTCCAACACTTCCATACACATTGAACCACTTAACATGCACGCTTAGAAAATGTGTTAATTGCCGGATGCCGATTTACCCGAAAGATTGTAACCCTACACTTATATCCGAGGTGTATTTCACAGCTCACGGAAATACCAGAGTAGTTCCGATTGGGCTAGACGATAATAATGAGTACCAACAAAAAGAAATTGTCTACAATTCTTCGAAATACACCGTGTTATGGATTTTCATACGCCCCCTTATTTCGACATATAGGTACAAAAACCAAATACACACCCACATCGATTTCTCTTTCTCATGACTAGTCAATAATACCTTCGATGTTGATACGAAAAGCTCGTATCTTGCCATGCAAAAGAAGGCGATACGCTTTTCTGTTACAAAAACGAAGGCGGGGCAAAAAAGACTTCGACACAAGTTTGCGTGAAGTCCCCGACTGCGTAGAGGTTCTTTCATCGTCGTTTATCAAAGGCTCGTACATGCGTATGGGGTGGGGAAGTCTTGTGTGATTTTTGTCTGCATCTTGTTGCATCGTGACCTTCCTTCAAGGAATGCCAACAGACAAAATCGCACGGTTGATACAGAAAGGCTTGAGGAACATGTAATACTGCTGTTAAAAACATCGTGATGAAATGAAAGGTTTGGGCTTGAAATCATTGGAGTATAATACTCCAATGATTTCGAGTCCAAACCTTCTATTTCATTGGAAATTCATTTTGTCTTTGGAAAGGAGAAATCTGTCGTTTACGATCTTTAGATTACCTCCAATATCTTCTTTCTGTCACCCTTGTTTCTACCAAACACCAACAAGAAAATATCATGCCTCATATGTAAATATGTACTTTGTAAATGTCGCTTTCTATTGCCTTCAGCCTCGGACTAGTGGCAAGATCCTATTAGAAGGAATTTAACAATGTTTAACATAGGAAGGTTATGTTCATTATCGACAATGATGTTGCGAAAATACGTGAAATGTATTTGAGATATGTTGAACTGCTGCGATTGACCCGTTCTGTCAGCGGTGAACCATAGATGAGCTCAGGCACCCCTGTGAACTAGCCCGTTTGTGGGGTTAGAATTTAGGATTTTAAATGAGGGATTTAACACTACATACTTCGTTGTCATTAGTGCGTCAATTCTTTTTTGAATACGCTGCAGTTATATGTTTGTTTATGTGGTTTTCTCTTTAGTATATTGAGAAGTTTTTGAAGATGTTATCGATGAGTTGCTTTATAAGCAATGGTGCTTATAGCTTCTATCTATTGCACTCCCAATCGGAACTCTTCGGTAAATTCCGGCAATCTTATATGGTCTGCCAACATCATCGAGATGTTCCGATTGTTGGACTTCGTATAACAGGGATATCATTACACCTTGAAAAGTCGGATCCCGACGGAAACAAGGAAAAAGGGATAACATTAAAGGAATACCGTGATATAATTGAATACATGTATTGAAAAGTAGTGCAATCGCAACAAAAATCGGTTTAATCCGAATAGTTTCGGCCCCGACCAAGAACGACCGAAGAAATCCGAAGAAAAAAATAGTTTCAAAATGGCGGATTATGGGTATTCTACCTTAAACTAATTACAATTTACGCGTAACTCAGAAATACTACTTTTAAAAGATACATCATTTCCCGTTGCAGTAGAGAGCACCTGAAAACCTTTTTAGAGAAAAAGATTACATCACGATGAGAATGATATCATTTTGTTAAAAAGTTTTCTTAAATTTTATCAATCATTTACAAATAACATGAGGACATATTCTTGTCAACTCAAGTGCACGTACATGTACTGACTATGATATTATCTTCTGTGGATATTCACTTTATATATATGAATAAGTAGAAGGCAATAATTCTATTAATAACGAAAATCATAGATGAGTCGATCGAGAACATTCGTTTCATTGATAATTATTTGATAATAAAATAAGGCGATTCTTATCGCTCCCTTTAAATCGCTAACATCCGAGAACGTTATTTCAATTTGATCGCCCAAGTCAGTGGGTGAGCGGGTTTTATAATGTCTATATGGTACGGACCGCGCCAAAACGTAACAAACGATTGTATTTATCCGCGTAAAGTGAAAAGCGTTGTCTCCGATCAGAATATGTGGCCTACAAGGTTGATTATGGTAGAACATCTATAATCCGCCATTTTGAAACTCGTTCTTTCGGTTTGTTAGGCCCACTCCAGTCGTTCCCGGTATACGTCGGTCGGGGCCTGATTTATTCGCATTCAACCATATATTTCTGTCCTGACTGATGTATACCGAGAACGACCGAATAATCCACGAACAATGGGTTTCAAAATGGCGAATTATGGGTATTCTTCCTTATAACCACCCTTTATGGCGACTGGGTGAAACCTTAGAAAGGCCATGAAGGAAACTCTTTCCTTTTTAAAAATGTTAACTTGACAAATGTCATATATTGCATAAATTGCATTTTTTTACCCTTCAGCATTGAAAGCAAAAGTGGCCAATACATGATAGGATGAAAACCGAATCCATTTTCTTTTAAAGTTTGTGCAAACCTTTTGTGATAAAAAGGAAGCATTGCTTATTAAATATCTGATACAGAAAATGTCTCAAAAGTATGCGTGTTATTAGTCCTACAGATTGTTCAGCATGAGAGATTTCATATATCCACTAACCACAATGATCAAAACGTATTGTCGTCTTCTTTCATCATGATATTTAGCTTTTTGTGACGTCTGCTGCGGTTTCCTATATCTTGTAAGAGATCAACAATTCATGCATGCAGGCTTAGATAACATATTTTGGGATTAGGAAAGAATTTTTTTTCTGCGTAGGTTGTTTAGTCGTAGTTTACCATAGTTTATCATTATTCATTTTATGTATTTTTTAATCGTTTATGTTGGGAGGATCCTCATTTACTCAAAATAGTAACATTTTATCAAGTCAGAGCCTCGTATCGGAAACGCGGAAATCCCTCTTCTCGCCACGGCAAAAAGCAAAAAAAGAACATTGTAGAAAACGTCGCAATTAATATAAACTCCCCTACCCTTAATAATGGTTATAGGTTGACCTCAAGCAAACAAATGCGGATCTTTTTTGTCCTTTATTAAGTTATTTACTCGGGAAAAGTGTAATACTATATACCTCTATAAGTCAATTAAGTCTCGTATTAAAGACGTTTCTTTTTGCCACTTATCATCAAATGTTTTAGGACCATTGTAAAAAAGACAATGTTTGATCATCATTATTATCATTTTGAAATCATTAACATACGTTCAAAGACTTGCAACATTACACTTGTTTAAATAATGATATGCTGCTTGCCTACGAAATAGGTCCTGTGTTGCTCTGTGGTTAATGTGGCGGTCTTATAACGTTTTGGTTACAGGTCCGAGTCTCATTGATACCTCCAGTTTCGTCGGAGTGTCCTTTTGCACTTCAAAGCCATAGTCTAGTACTAGTGAAACCAGAAAAGCCGTAATATAATTGAACTATTGTTGACACGGCGTTAACCCCCCACCCCCGACCAAAAAAGAATACTTCTCCCACGTTAATGATGCACAGACTAGTCTTAACCACACCACTGTTTGATAGAAAAAGAGAAAAGAGAAGTGTTAATATATTCACCTGTCTGATGAAGCAGCTTCAATGATAACAGCTCAAGAAGGGGAAACTTAGGCAACCTATGAGTGCACTTGCGCTGTCTGATTTAATTTTTATTGTTTGCTAAGAGTTTTGATACAAGAAATGTAACCACTTCTCGGATGAACCAGTTTCAATGGGAATTCCTGAATGCTGTGACATTAGTCAAACCCCTTGCTAGTCGACAGGTAGGTTAGCTCAGAGCGAAATATCATTTATCACGACCACTGGTCAGGCCTTTCCGCCCAATTCACCACTAGATAGAGTGGACAATGTATATACGACGATGTAGGTAAAACAGTCAATTTTGGTCCTTTCTGTAATTATATAATCGGTCCATCCCAACGCTTTTGGTTATTTTCGCAGTGAAAGATCCAAACATCATATGGTAGCTCTTAAAAAAATGTGTAATGGCTTCTATTTGTTTTATTTTATATGAGGGCGTTAGATTTGATAAGATATGTTTGAGGGAAATAGTACACATTCTAATGGCCCTGGTGGTTGGTTTGACTCTTGTTAACTTTTGGTGTAACTTCCTCGAAGGATTTCTTTTGACATAGGACTTATATTTTCTAGGTAGCATTTGCAAAGACCTAATGCTGTTTAAAAGGTATTTGGTAGTTTTTGGAAATTACCGAATAATTTAGCAATAACGCAACCAGAAGGCAATGTTGATACTCGTTCAACATCGAAGATCTATCGTCTCAACTAAACATAAAACAGAATCGATTGACTAATAATTCATCGATGAACACAAGATCACATTACCTGGACGTTTAAATGTTCACTAATTGGTTCAGAGTTGGTTGAAATCGACACTAATAGTGATATATTTCAACCAGCTGTCAATACGGCCATGACAGTATCGTGTATCATTCGCATATAACATGACAGCTGTAAGTGCTTGTGATGCTGTAGATGATGTTCCTCATTTTTCAAATAACTTAGTTTTGACTTGATTCTTTGTTCCGCGTTGCTTTGGCGATGTTGATCACAATTCACGTAGCAATGAATTATCTTTCTCTGGTTTCATGTGGAATTAATCAACCATCCAATAGTTTCTTTTCCTATAGAGCATTAAT
This sequence comes from Cerastoderma edule, assembly GCA_947846245.1. Lineage (NCBI taxonomy): Eukaryota > Metazoa > Mollusca > Bivalvia > Cardiida > Cardiidae > Cerastoderma > Cerastoderma edule. Next base: position 24,407,005 of record OX401407.1, on the reverse strand, counting down.
CCTTTGATAAACTACAAACAGCTTGCTTTCACAGGCTGAATTTAATTGAGATAACAAAAAACCACTCGTTATTTGTTACAATTGAACCGGCTATATGTTTATGTTCATGCTATAAAACTAGTATTTCAAATTAGTTATAAGTTACAAATGACAGGTAGTATTGTATTCAACTGTATTGTTACTCAAATCAAAACTAAATCTGTCCTTGCTCATGTTATGGTTAATTGGTAAGGAATGAGGCAATCCCAAAACTTTGATAACGTTTAGTTAGCCCCTGTTCTAGGTCCGAACAAAACGCCTTTCGATCTCTTCTAACAATGTTCAATTCCATGTTTTACTTCGTCCAAGCGATGTGATTACGGTAGCTGAAATGGGATGAAAAGAATCCGAAACTTTGATAGAATGTTAAATAGCCTATGGTCGATACATAAAGTAGAATGCTACACAGTCTCTATTAATGTAGATATATTTCAAGTCCATGCTTTTACTTCTTCAAGGCGTTAGGTAGATGCTAAGAAACAAGCAAAAAAACTTGTTATAATATATTTTGTATGATTGTGTATCTGACGAACCTCTCGAACTATGTTGAAATATATTTCACACACATTACTTCACTTTGTCAAAGCGTAAGGTAGTTGTTCCGAAAGACGAACAACCAGAACTCTGATTTAAAACAAACACAAAACAACAACAGTAACAATTAGCTCCTATACGATGCTGTATGCGAAGTGCCTCTCAATCCCTGTTAATGGAGACATATTTCACGCGTACGTCAGATGGCCAAAGACAGCACCATGTGTCATGTTGACCTAACATGACAGCTGCATTACCCAGCTCTAATATACCAGATCATGATTCATGAACTTGTCTTATAACATAATGTAGGATATGTGCCTTAGGGCATCTGTATCAAGAACCCTTCTAAAAGATATGTTTCAACCGCTTGTGCGGGCTTTTCTCGTAGTATGTTCCCTTTACTATTGTATTTAGATTTTCACGAGATGAAGTCTATCGTCACACTTACGGAAAAACGATGAACCCAGCCGTCTTAATCGTCCTCAATGGATAATGAGCGGGCATCTTTGTTAAACTAAGAAATTGTTGACATGGTGTAAAATTATTCTGAACAAGCAAACAAAATTAATGCGACTAGAACTAATTTCAAAGCGTCATCAATTGCCACTTATAAAGTTACAACGGCAATGAGATATTCAAGAATAAACTGTTGTGGCAAAAGGAGAAAGAGCTCACCATGAATGCTTTCTCCTTTTGTTACACTTGTTGTATGAAGTCGTCTTAAATATGACAACTGATTAAACATTGTTTTCCTCCTGGCAAGATGCTGAAGATGGCATCAAAACATTCCTCTACAAATTAAAAGACATATCAACGAAAACATGCTTAACATATTCATAAAACTAAACATTTCTGAGACAAGTCGATTATGTGTTCGTAATGATCAAATACCTACAAGTGTTTTAGTGTAATGTCCTGTCAATTCTAGAGGGTAACAAAATACTATGTACATCAAGGGACCTGCACATGTGTCAATGAAAGTTTACTTACCTATAAAATGCATTGTCATTATTCTACCAAGATATCGTATTTCAAATAACACCATATCATTTTACGATAAAATGCTAAAAAACAAAATTTACAACTTTAGTTTCAACATTTAGTAATATATGCATAATATCTGTATATTGCAATATCATGGACATGATTCCCCCAAACTAGATATTCATATTTTCGACAATGCAAAAAATGCTTTTAATGTATCGCTAGAACACTAAATTTAAAACCATTTTGTCTATGAACATTAAAACAGTATATTATCTACATGAACACGTACTTCTTTTACTTCAATAAGATTAATGTAGGCATGTGTACCACATATCTGGGCTAAAACGTAAGCATGTCTTTTGGTTGTGGTTCGAAAGAAATTGATATCATCATTCTTGTTTCAAGTGACCACTTTAGACATTCGGAACACCTCGGCCATTTCTTAAAATAACCTCGGAGGCAATGGGGAGCCATTTTTGAAAGTAGGTCAGCAACGAAGGGCATGTCCGTTTGCAATCGTATCTACTCGGAAATCCCCGGCACAAGCCGGGGATCGCCGAGTAGATACGATTGACAAAATATGAATCAAAGATGTGTTGATATGGTCATCTTTAATGAAAAGGGTAAAAACAAACATTCAATTGTGATATTTAACTAATTTGTGTGTATTTAAATACATATTTAGTGCCTGTGTGCATTTTGCGTTAGCCACCGGAAATAAGGCGAATTACCCCAGGATTTCTGGTGTATTCATGTACTGCCTACGAGGTATATCTACCGACTTGTTACGGGGATTGCCGAGTAGATACGATTGCACTTTAGAATGGAACAGAGTCGTGGTTTATAACTAACTCTATCATACGTATGCAAGTCATTCAGAAATCTCCAGTAGAGTTTTCTGAATGACTTGAGTTCTGTATTAAGATAACCTCAGACTAGATAACCCTTCATGCATTGTTTGAAATAAGATTGACTGTATATGTAAAAATAAGTTAAATGTTCCCACTTTTTGAAATATTTGTGGCAGGTTGAAATTAAATGGAACAAAATCGACAAAAACAACCTGAAATAAAAAACACTCATTCAATGTTATTTTGTTAAAAAACATTGTTATACAAATGATAAATTGCTCTTTTATAATATATCCTTTTATCACAGTCATTTCCGAAATGTTTTCAAGTATAAATGGTAAAAAAAAAGAGTCCATACATTGAATAAGGGATAAAGTCGTTCACAGATGTACGGCTAAAAAAAACTTGAAACATTATAATTACGACGTAAATCAGATGTTGTTATTTTTTTCCCTCCCCCCTTCCGTTCTCGTCTTCCTATCATGACGGGGCAGGATTACATCTAAATACATTGTAGTGCAAACATCTATGCCTGTGATACGTACTGCTTAAACCTTTACCAAACGCCAAATTTCCGACTGTCCCAAATTGAAAGAGTTTGCAGACTACATATCAACATGTGATGAAATTGAAAAATAAATCTTCTGATATGGCAGAAAACGTTGTGGGAAAAGGAGGAATTACTCGTTAAGAGCAATTTCTCCATTTGCCACAATGTTTTCCAGAGTCGTCTGCAACAAACTGGTAAAATGTCGTTATTGTTTGGTAATCTGTTTTGGTTGAATACCACTAAGCCGCCATGTTGATCTCTTTCTTTCTTGCTCGGACAACTTCGATTATTTTCGGTATACATCGGTCGGTGCCGGAACTATTCGCCTAATACCGAATGGTTCCGGCATGACCGATGTTTACCGAGAACGACCGAAGTAATCCGAAGATAGAAAATGGTTAAAATGGCGGATTATTGGTGTTCTACCTCAGTCAAATATCCCATTCATAGCATGATTTCTAAGTAATCCAAGTCGAATTATCTGAAAGAGATAATGGCTAAATAACAAAATTGATTATCAATTTAGAAAATCGGTACATTTTTTGTGACAAATGAGAAGTAAGATCTATCAAACCTCCTACAGCTGGTGTTAAATTTGAAAGATATATATGCATTTGACTGATTGGACAGTAATCCGTTTTTCTCATAAGTTTTAATAGAATTAAAAGAGGGACTTTGTGGTAAATAGTCTGACTGACAGATACAAAAAATGAACAATTAAACATTTTAATGAATTAACCTCATAGTACAAACCGACAACCATCAATAAATAATAAAACTGGTAAATATGTGTCAAATATTACAACGGTTCGACTGTCGGTTTATTGGAAGGCAATGATAATTAAAATGACGTATTACGCGAATAAGTGCGATAATTGTCACTTCCGGGCTAGAAGATGGATAGGACTAAACTGATGAAATGACAGCTATATATCATTATCGTCCTTAATAGATGTTTTTTCTGAGTTAAATAAATAAATAAGAACGGTTTCACTCACATGGTGTAATATGTATGTCGTTTGAGTAAAACAAAATTAAATATGAAGTTTTCACGACCACCGTGTCGTATATAGAATAACACACTGGTGGTCATTCACTAGTACCCTAGTATATAGGTTTTCAAGGGACTTTTTCACCAATTGAGAATATATAGTTTTACTAATAACATGTTCTCTCTAGAAAGAAAGACATTACAGGTCTAAAGAGTTAAATAAAACAATATGGTTGATACACGCATTACTCCTTTCATTATCATGTGGTGGAGATATAGCACTTTTAGATTTCAGATACTAGTTAATCGTTTAAACGGGTTATTTCGCAAACAATGATCTACAGTTATGTCTCGTTAATCCGAATAGGTCCGTTCCCAACAAAATTTCCGGAATAACGAATCTTCCGGACTAATGAAGCATGGCCTGGTCTTATACACGTTAAGACATATACGGTCTAAATGCACGTGTATACTTATAACCCTTTACCAAACGCCATATTTTGACCGACCCAAATTGAAAGAGTTTGCAGAAGACATTTCAAAACGTGGTGAAATTCACGTGGTGAAAATCTTCTGATTTGGCGGAAAACATTGTGGGAAAAGGAGAAATTGCTCGTTACGAGCAATATCTCCTTACCCACAAAGTTTTCAAGAGTTGTCTGCAACAAACTGGTCAAATGTCGGTTATTGTTTGGTAGTTGGTTAGTCAAATTACTGCACAATAATTCCGTTCCCTTACAATTTCGTTCGGATATCGAGACATCCGGATAATTGGGGTCCGGATAAACTAGGTTTCATTGTAACTTTGAATTACCCACTGGTATGATGGGGTTATTTTGATGCTCAACAAGAACATGTCGGTTTCCCACTCAAGACTGTGCATGTAAACACCTTATTTCCGACATGCAATATCGAACTTGGTAAGAGTTTGCTTACAAAGAACTGAAATTCATGGAAGCTCGTTTCATCTTTTTTTTTTCATTTTTAGAAATCATAAATATTCAACACTTTCAGAATCAATGAAGAAAACGACATTTGTCAAGGCTCGGGGGTTGATTGAATCACCTTTTAAACGGTTGATACCTACAGAACACAATCTGTGAGATAGCCTCCTAATGATTATGAGGTAAAACGTAAGAACCAAGCGAGCGCCTGCATTTAAATTAAGTGAATGCACTGACCCTGTTTTGCACGTGCGTGAAGTGTTTCGGGTTAAAGAGAAAATACGTGATATCAAATCATTCTCAAGTTGTTTTTTCGTGAAAAGTAATCCTATTAAAATCCTGTCGGATTAAGTTCGCCAGACCAAATTCAAATTTGAGAAAAGAGAAACTACATCCGATAGAATATGAATATTTGTCATAGATTGGATGTTCTTAAACGGGTTAATGAAATAAATATGGGCATTTTTTTTAGATGAAGTATTCTTGAAAAGTATGTTGCCTTCGATCAGCCTTTGTTTCTATTAAGGTCTCAACCCAAACAACCGATCTTTGTTCTTATGTGTGTGTTCTTAGCCATTTCTTGCTTCCTAAATGGATTATGCTTTCAATAAATACTTTCAATTGTTCTCTACAAAAGTACAAAAAACAGTTTTGTTTCAACAACATTTTACCTCGTCTTTCAAATTTTCTCATTCGTGTTCAAACAGATATAGGAGGAAATAGGCTATATACGAGGTATTTTGAGGATGTAAAGAGTTTTTTGCCGCCATGCAGATCTAGAGCGCCCCAATTAAGCAACAACAGAACACCGATTGGTTGTTTTAACATGTTATTTATGAAATATAACGATCGAAGTGTAAACTGAAAATGTTGGAAACAAGTGCGCCATATGCCACCACAAAGAACATGTGGCTAACGTTATGTAATGGTGCACTCGATTGCACCAATTTGAAGCAATGAACCTGAACTTTCGGAACGCTCATATTTACATTATTCAATTGAAAGAAACGTTTATAATAACTGTTTCAATTGAGAAAATAGGTTTCATTTAGAATATGTTCTTCTTAATTTCACAGACTTTCCATAATTATTCAAATTATTCAACTGAATGTCTAGAAATAAGGAATTCGTCTTTCGTGATTAAGCCGTGACAGAATTAAGTTCTAAAAACGAGTTTATTGCCAAACCATTTATTAAATTTCGGTTTAATGTGTCAAGTCTCGACCGTCACGACCCTTAATAAACCACAAGTCCCTTAAACCCAATATTGTAGAGTTGACATTGCATCGGTTTACGATACTATAGTAAAATTATGATGCAGCCCAAATAGAAGGATATGAGTTAAAGTGAATTTGCTTTTAACTGAAAGCCGCCCAGTTCTGACAATGCAATAAAAGTACATGTGAGTAAGCCTCATTAAATTTCGGAGAACGTTTGGGTACGTACAAAATGCTTTCCATCCTTATGGATTTTTTATGCACCAACTGTTTGCATATAGATGTCAAATTATGATGGTGGCTGGGTTGAGATGCTGCTTTTCTATTCCAAGCAACAATTTATGATGACAATGAAAGGCATCCAATTTGCTATGCACCTCAACCTAGCTCTAATTATTGCAACAATATTATTTTTGAAAATGGATTGCTTTACTGTCATTTCCTTTGAATAATAAATGGCCAGACCTCAATCAACTTTATAGTTTATGTTATATTATATCCTCAAGACAGTCCTCGTTATTTGGATACAGATAAGATTTAAGGTTGTTTGGGGGATATATGCTTTTTCGCCACGTTGACAATGGACGAGTTTTGATTAATTCGCCGAAGAAGTTTCCCAACGTAGAGTTGGTGACTCGTTCAAAGTGAATGCAATGACAAACAACAAATGATGCAAAACTTTAAAAATTTCTTTGCGCAGTTGAAAACAAATTAATGTTCAACTTTCAAATTTCTTCACATCTGTGAACAAGGACCTTTAAGCATAGCAGGTCAATTTATTCATTTGGCACACTCTGGGAAAGAACACTCGCAAAAGAACCTTACGCAGTATCCGTCAAACCACTGTCCAGATCTGTGTATGTAGCAAACGCATGCTCCCTGATCGATGCTTATTTTTTGCATCGGGTAAGATTTAGTTACATATCTTTGTGGTGTGAAAAGTAATTGCACGGATTACCATGGAACATACACTACACGGTCTAATGTGCGACGTTACTCTAGGTAACGTAGATGCCACAAGACGTGTTTTACGTTGACGTAAATTTTTAAAGAAATTAATGATTAACTTCCAAATTTTCTCACATCTGTGAACAAGCACCTTTACGAATAATAGGTCATTTTATTAATTTGTCACACTCTGGGCAAGAACGTTTGTAAATACACTACACAGCCTGATGTGCGACGTTACTTTGGTTAACGTTGATGCCACAAGACGTGCTTTACGTCAACGCTTGCCTTCTCTAACGTCACTCTTATCGTAATTTTGAATTTTAATTGTGCACAGAGGTGAGGCGTATGTCGACAGGTTCAAATTTTATCATTATTAACATAACTTGAACGTGGGGTCGTGGCAAAATGGTTCTCAACCTCACAGTTTCTTCAAGGTAATAGCTAGAAACTTATGTGACAAAAGAAATGCTTCTAAGAAGCCATTCATTCTTTTGTTACAGTGGTTTTCTAAAATATTCTGGTTCAGTCACGGCAAACAGAAGTATTTCGGAGTAAAGGCACAAGATAAAAATCGATCTATCAACCTTGCAGACATCTGTTGTGTTCGGCCTAAAAAGAGCGACGTCAGACCTTTGTCGTTAAAGAAACAATGTACCTTAAACTCTTGATCGCTGGTCCCTGGCTTAAATTATAGGGTGATTATTAGACAGGGTTCCAGCGATCGAACGCATACATGAAAATAGAAGTTTCCAGTCTTTTCTCGAACGGTAATGAACGTTTAAATTCACGGCCGTAAATTGTATTGTTATCTTTATTGAGCGATACAGAGATATTGATATTAGCTCGTTTCACAGTGTGTTGATAAACATTTGAACAGAACTTTCGGTTAATCCTATATTGTTTGTGGGACTCATTGGAATCGCCTAAAGAACGGAATGCTGATTAGAACCCATAATATAGGTCGTCGTGCATCATCTAGCTTAGGATAAGACTTCTTCGTATTGTGCAAGAGGATACATGGTTTGTTTCATAGCGCATTTGCAATAGAGTGACTCAAGCCCAGACATAATCGTATTGTACAACGAGGCACACAATCTGTTAAGTTGGAAAAGTGCAAAGGTGTACATGTTTTTAAAATGTAGTTAAAAATCAAACATTTCTCGCATAATGAATACACAATGTGATTTGTTTGTGTGTTAGACGATCCAGATGCAATGGTGTAGGACAAGATCAGACATATTTCGCACATTTTAAGAATTCGCTGGTTTTGTTATATACCCAAGATGCATTAGTAAGGCCCAGGATCAGACAGTCGAGTATTTCACCGCGTGATATGGGGTTTGTTCGAGGGCACAGGTGCGGTGTGACAGGGGGTTTTCATATTGCGACATTTGCTCCAGTAACGTAAATGTTTTATGACTAGGTGAACTATTCTTTAAATATCTTTACCATAAAATGCAAAGCATTGTTGGCGAATTTCGGAATCACTGTGAAGATTGAAAACTTCGCTCAATACAATATTTTATTTTTTGACACATATACAAATTATGATATCCATATTACATTCACATCTGATATGACGCTTTAGCCATTTTGAACGTTTGTTCGAATGTCCCCGTCTTAGCCGACTTAAAGCGAGGAAATGGCTAATGCATTTTCTTTTCTCAGTTTTGGGTCAAGTGAAATCACAGACAATATAAGAACCTAACATTAGCAAAAGCAATGCTTTATCTCTTGATGGAGGTATTTGTCCTATGATACTTTTATGAAATCAATGCACCAACGATGTTTTCATATTGAATTTTCACGGTGCTTTGTCATGTCTGAGATGAAAACGAAAACAGTAATAGCGTACAATCTTATAAGAGGAAAACCGGCATTCCCCCATAAACTTTTAAAAAGCCAATTGCAAGTTTGTTCTTTCCATTTGTTGTCTTAATAACCAAAACGCCTAGTTGAAAGGATGATTCTGCCAACCTAAGCGCTAAAAAACAAAGAAACGCATTTTTTTATATGACATCGTCTCAGTTGATATATGAGAGGTCTATTCAATGTTTATCAATGATATACAGGATAACATAAATAAATGAATTGGTGGCTTTGAATTGCTATCGAGCGGAGGACAGTGGTCTAAGGGTAGAGCACAAGCCTCAATACACGAGGGTCGTGAGTTTAAATCCCGTGAGAAGCGGGATCTGCTTTGCTGCCTTACACTTATCCACATTTGGCGCGAGTACTGGTTATGTATCCAGGAAGCAGAATCGAGATTCATCTAAGTTGTAAGAACCTGTATCTCAAACTGTATCTCAATCTATGTAAAATAGATAAGTCTAAACAAAACTTAATAGAGCGGTGATAAACACAATGTAAACAGACACAGGTTAGTTAGTTGAACCTATAACCTAACAATAATGTCATTTAACCACTACTTTGTTGCAGACGACTCTAGAAAACATTGTGGGAAAAGGAGAAATTGCTCGCTAAGAGCAATTTCTCCTATTCCCACAATGTTTTCTGCTCTTTCTGAAGAATAGTTTTCAATTTCATCACATTTTGAAATGTCGTAAGCAAACTCTTTCAATTTGGGACAGTCGAGAATTGTGTTTGAGAAAGGGTTAATGCCACTGTCTATAGTGATAATACTAGGTTTCTGGATGAACCGTTCATTTTTAACGAGCAATAAAATATTCAAATCGTGGCATATTGTGTCGTAAAAGGTGGAATTCACCACGTGACAAAATGTTTTAATTAACTCTTCACCAAATACTATTCCTAGATATTACTTGTTCGATAGAGAAAGTTTTTAAAATTATTTCTTGGCAATGGGGAACGTCTTCCCATCTATGCACTTTATCCTAAACAAGATACATATATCGTTACTAGGTTTAATGTCTGACGAAGAATTCAATTGTCGTATGCAACCAGTTCTAGTTCCGGACGAACGGAACGTTCTGGTTGGTAGTGATTTGATAGGATCACTGACTTATAAAGGCGATGATATACCTAGGGCATGACCTAATATAACTCAAGGTCTGTCAAATATTCCTTTGCAAGTGTCGTTCATAGACATCATATCTCAATCAATTCAGTTCCTTGTTCGATCTGAATGAATAAAAAATGATAAGTAAAGTATGCGTATTGCGTAGGCTTATTTCTTTTTGTTATCATTTTGTTTTGAAAATAGACACAATATTGAAATACGTATTTTTATCATGGTAATAAATTATTAGCAATTACCAATCATGAGAATTGTGCTCTTCTTATAATGTACAAACAACTAGCGTATCACAGTTTAACTTTGGTTTCCTTTTATTCAATTGATTAATACCGCATTCTTTAAAAAAAAAACAAGACAATTATTTTCCTAGTCTATTTTCTTCCTTCGTTGTTTTGGAGCGGAAGAACGCATCAACAACAATAAGAAAAAAATCTTCTCTTCTCGTCTTTTGCTTGGCGCCACTATGTCCCATAAACCCTTCTGTTTGTTTTACGGTAGCAATTGTGGAGTTATATTTTAATTCCGATTTAAATGTTACAAGCTCCGTCGGAGGTACGTAAACTTTGGTATACAGGTGTTCCGCTTTCGAGGACCGACTTGGCAAACATTTTTTCCAAACGTTTTAATGAATCAAGCATACCGTGGTTTTTTCGTCATTTACCACTTATCAATTAAGGTCATGTGGGAGAATGAGCAGTCAGCAGTTTTGAATGTTACTCACGCATCACTGATGAAATATGAGAAGGATTCATGGAAAGGTGGTTGGACATCCGCGATATGACTGAAATACTGTTGAAAACGTTATGAAAGCCCGATTTAACCAGCTTATCGGCCCTTTGACGTCTGGTACTAACGGCTAAACGCTTTGTAGACGACTTGGAACAAAAACTAACGAGATTTGGTGGTTTATAATCTAACGCAAAATAAAGTTCGTTTTGTTATGTTATTCCTGAACAAATGCATGCATTTTTGTGTAATTTTCCTATTTCCTATTTCACATGAATTGTGAAACAAGTTTGCATACTATGAATTGGTTACTGTTAAACCTCTTCCTGGTTAAATAACCAGTATTCTTTAACCGAATGTGTATTCACCGAAGGGACTATCACACGCTACTCACCAAGGATCGAGCATAGAACCTCTTATTTCATCCACAGCAATAATGCTTCAATTATTAATTAATCTGCAGAGTGGAAGTCACGAGAAATGTTTTACTCGTGCTTTATGATAAGAATCGTCTTACTTTAGCCCCGATTTCGTGCAACCAATGTTATGTTTTTTATTCGTTCAAAGGATACCGAATAGTGGCAATCTTTTTTTTGAAACGTTTTTTCTTTTCATTGTAAAACATATTCAGTCGCGACAAAACAAATTAAAGGCGTTTCTATGGGAACAAAAGGTAGAAATAATTTGATTTCATCAAAAAGTCACCGAATACATTGAAAATCGGTTTTTTGTATATCTTTTTTTTTTTCGAATTAGTTACGTATCATTACCCACGGCGCAAAAAGTCTCTGTTCATTGCCCTTCATTTCTCCGTATGACTTTGATACACTATATTGGACCTAATGTGAATCTTTTTCATGTTATATTTCAAACGATATCCGTTAATGCCTATATTGTAGGTACTGTGGGAAAAACAAAATCTACCTTTAAAGGAAGAAAACTGTTTTTCCTGACTTATTTCTTCGAGACAATTCTAATAGGTACCCAGCATATAGACTTTGAAAAGCAACTAAGCAATAAGTAAGGAAAATATTTTTTCTTATCAATATCTCGTTAGCTTACTTTTCATTTTCCCACAGCTTTGTTTGTATGTATCAACTATGCAAAAGAAAAATGCGAGTAAAGAGAACAGCTAACTCGCAACTGTGTGCTGACGCTCGCTTGAGAAAATCGATTTAATCCTATTACTCATTAAGTATACTCTTTAATGTTATATTTAGAAGAAGACCAATTGGACCATTGGACACACTAAGATATATAGCGTGCTATATCAGCATTTGTTAATTCATTGTTTCTTTCAACATTCCTGAATAACTAATAATATTTTTGTTATGAGTAACATATACGTCTACCGTCTGTGTATGGTTCAGTCAATTTGTCTTGAGTCAGGAATTTTTTAAAATCCATGATTCTAACAATTTGTCTTGAGTCAGGACTATTTAAGGTAAGATCGACCTAACGAAATTCTTTTTGATCCTTTCTCTTATAAGCTCAATTTAAACATCCATAACATCTTATTGTTCAGTCAAAGGTCAATAAATGTGTAGCATGTTGTAGATTTTGCAAAAGCCATTGAAGGTTTCTTTGAATAGCGATTCAATTAAAAGAGGAGCCAATTTTAATCTCGACTAGCATGTGGATATTGAACACTTATCGGGTTTGGAGCCGCAGTTTCGTGTTCTCGCTGAATTACCTACCTCATCAATAGTCTAATTGGCTCAAGCTTCGTTACAGTTCGGACAAACCCAAATGATTTCCTATTTATATATCTAGGATTACCTTAAGGTAAAGCGTGGCTTAGTGGTTAAGACGCCGGAAGTAGCACTTGGGCCAGTCAGGGTCCAAGGTTCGAGCTACACCAATACGTGTTTTGTTAGCGGTGTCTTTTGGCAAGACACTTCAGAACCCTAGCCTATAACGGGTGTGTCAGGGAAAGCCGTAACATACCGACAAATTGATGACCCGGCGTTAAACCTCACTCCAACAAAAAAGAAGCACCAAAAAATGTGAAGGATTTTCTTTTTGGATGAAAATGGTGATAACGAAACAACGTTCATCTAATGCACTTCTACGAAACAAATTATGAAAGCTTTACCCTGCTTCATTTTTTCTAATTGTCGATAATAAGAAAAGCTTCGCCTCGACAATTAGGATCAAATAAAGGCAAGAAATTATTTATCCGACACAATTAAATTACTGTTTGGAAAATGAGAAAATAGTCGTAAGTGCATTATCTCTTTTCTCCTCAAAGACCTCATCAGTCAGATTTAATATACCCATGAATTCCTTAAATTGCTTGGCAGGGTTCATTATCTAATACAGCACCTGTTTTATATATTTGATACTGTTAAAAACTCATATCGCGATGCGCACAAAAACAAAAACATAAGTTTGAAAGTTTGGGGAATTTTCACTTTGAAATCCGATAATCCTCGAAGTATCACAGATTATAATATTTCATAAGAAATGGTAATAGGTGAATTTATGCATTTTTCATCCGTTTATTTTTTCGACAAATATTTGAATATTTAGACCGGATTTCTACAGATGTTGTTCGTTATTCCACATCTGCAACGGAAGGCTGATTGAGTCTACACGAAAACGTACAATGTCTCGCAAACGACAAATGTCCCCTTTGAAAAACAGTTTTCAGGAGTTGTGCGCTACAAATGTATCTTCTGCAAGGGTTGTTTTTGCACAATAAGAATAACGGTATCAGTTCCTCGTTGGGTGGAAATTCCGAGCCACAAAACCTCACACGTATATCCCTGTATGATTGTAATTAGCTAATTCCACAGCTCTTCCTCCTCTCATTGACTGATTTACATAGCAGCCCTTTCTTTTGGAGAATCGAAATCAGGGAAAGGTTTCAAACGGTAAGTGAGTTAGCTTTCTACATATGCTTATCCAGATCCTATATATCGGACTTAGGGGCATAAAAAGTTGTCAGGGTTGTTTTCCTCAACAATTCTCTTGAGGGGACGGAAAGTGTCGTTTTCGCATACAACACTGGTGGCAATAGCATCAACTCGCATAGGCCCTTAGTAACCTATCAGGCCGATCCGCATCTTGACACCCGAAATAAGAAGGATATAAAGCATTTTATCCTGTCACTAGTGTCATATTGGGACCGATAACTAGGTGCCGTATAACATTTGTGGTATCCGGCACTTACCATGTAATACATGCACGTGACGAATCATGATGTCATAAGAACGCCATGACGTCATGTTTGCATCATTTTCTACTTATTCTTTTCCTTTTTTTTTCGTGTTTTATTTACATCTTGTTTATTTGAAAGATATACATAAAGGTAACATGATAAATAGAATAGATGGTTGGTGTCTTTGAATGGGAAAAGTTATCGGGCTCGGCATCGGATTATTATCCGTTTCGCCTTCGGATCACCGAATAATATTCCTAAGCCTTGCCCGATAACATTTCCGATTCACGACACCAACTATCTATTCTCTATCAGAATCATCTTAATACTAGTACGACATTTTCTAACCGGCAACTAACGATTTTTTTTTAAAAAAAGCACGTACCAAGAAAAGTATCAAATCGCAATTATGTTTTCTGTACTGGTTTATCCCGAACTGTCAAACTTACAGGGATTCAGATCAATTTTAGTTATTTTTCGTGACCAATAGTTTCCGATGATCAACCAATGTCTGAGGCTTAATCGTAAGCTGTTACAGCGTAGGCGTTCAAAGGACCACATAATTATATTCAGTAAGAGTGGCCTTTTAAGACGAAACGGCTCAATTGCAATAAACAGAACACACAATGAAAAACGCACAGAAAAATGCAGTATTGATTTGCTGCCTATCGTTATGTGCTACCTATCATGTTTACATTGCCCTCGTAAACTCGGGTTTATTTGGTCCGGATGTGAATTAGATGGTGTCGTTTTGAATCCACGCCTATGCAAAAATGCATTGTCTATTGTATGGATCAAAGCGAATGGTATGGCTGTAAAATCAAAGTTCGAACCTTCACCTGCAGATTTACCTGGACACTCTGTCGTGCAGCTTCTTGTTGCTGTAAACAGAAAATATCACATCTCGTCATCTAAATGGGATCTAAGGTCTTCTGCAGAAGATGCGACAAATTGAAGATTTACGGAGTATGGGGTCAAAAGAAAAGATGCAATACTGCGTCTGGCTGTACATAATACATTTAGGGCGTATGACGTGTACCCAGACCTATTTGAACCAATTTATTTCATGGAAAAATTCGAACCTTGGGCAGAGTAGCAATTAGAGCATTATTTCTTTTATCTTCTTTCTATAAAAGGAATACTCTCGAAAAAAGAATGATACAATTCAAACCCATTGATTAATGTATTTTTTCTTTATCAAAATATAATGTGTATGGTCTTTTTCCAAAATGACCGTAGTTAATTGAAAATGCATATCTATAGGGGTAATCGCTTCATTTCACATCCGCGACTGGCTGTATATCTTTAATCATTGATATATGACTTTGGTGCGTGAAAGAATGTAGGACAAATTGTTTATTCGTCTCAATTTAATCCATGGCTATGAGAGAGGCATTGTGACCTTGTCAGATTACAGCAGTCGCGTCGAAAAACCATGTGTTCGGTTGTTAATATCTGGTTTTACATCGCGTCAACATTATTTCAGTTATGTGCCATTGTCTTACTCTTAATAATGATGGAAGACCCTAAATTCATACTCAACTGGCCATAAAGGCTTGTCAAGCCAGGTAGAACAATCAGCAATCTGTAAGACAGTCACGAGACCACCTCCCATGAAAATGCAAATGCCGTCACCGGTATTTGAACCCGTGCAGAGAGTGGCCATGTGATTCCAAGTTCTGTTGGTCTGGAGGCTACCTCTCATGGAAACCCAAATTCCGCCTCTACAATTTGAACCCACGGGGAAAGGGGCCATTGGATGCCATGTTCTGTACACTAACCACTAGGTCACAGATTTATATGACACAAAAAAGGTTTGATCAATACTTTTTATGCACTAATGCATCTATGCTTATATATCCATCGCGTTTCAAAAAAGAACATGTGAAAAAGATTATACCATGAATACATCATTTAGACAATAAAAGGGGAGATATATACCCTGCATCCGTTTCTTCTTCTATTAAGATTCTCTCATAAAGAATCCAATTTTTTATCTTCAAAATCTCCTATAAACAGCATTTAACCAATTCGACCGACTTAATCAAGTGACAGACAGCGAGGTAAAGGGGTTGCTGGTGTATCATATGAAACAGAGTTTTTGTAGCGAAGTGAAGGGGGGGCTTGATATATCCTTTGAAACCGAGTTTTAGTAAGCACGTGTAAACTTGCGGGTAATCGTTAAAAACGCTGTTCATGGATAGAAATGAGCTACTTGCGGGTCGTAGGGGTCAAGACGTAGCGTCATTCGTTATTCACTTTCAAATTTAGGAGATAGGCGAGCTCCAGGCATATGGGGAGCACCCTGTACGCATGTGGATAGCCTGATAATAAAGAGGTTAACACAATCGTATCTACTCGGCAATCCCCGTAACAAGTCGGTAGATATACCTCGTAGGCAGTACATGAATACACCAGAAATCCTGGGGTAATTCGCCTTATTTCCGGCGGATAACGCAAAATGCACACAGGCACTAAATATGTATTTGAAAACACACAAATTGGTTATTTATCACAATTGAATGGGTTTTTTACCCTTTTCATTAAAGATGATCATATCAACACATCTTTGTTTCATATTTTGTCAATCGGCTCTTCTCGGCAATCCCCGGCGTGTTACGGGGATTGCCGAGTAGATACGATTGGCCCTTCGTTGCTGACCTACTTTCAAAAATGGCTCCCCATTACCTCCGAGGTTATTTTAAGAAATGGCCGAGGTGTTCCGAATGGAGGTTAACATATAACTTTGTAATAGACTCCTATTTGGCGTGTTTGTCTTCGAAATACAGTCTAACTTGTGTTAAGCAGCCACCCTTTTAAGCAGCCAACCTGCCCTAAACAGCCACTACAGAAAGTCCCATTGTTAGATTTATAGTGTAAATCAATTTGTGTTAAGCAGCCAACCTATCTTAAACAGCCAATTTACTCTTTCCCATAGGTTGGCCTCTTAACACAAGTTTGACTGTACTTTGAAAGTCGCTTAAAAGGATAAATGACTCATTGAATGCTTTGGAATACGCTTTGAAAGAAAAATACGTTGCTCATAAAGAGCATGCTCAGTCGTTAACGAAACCACTTCGATCAAATAGGATAGATTACATATAATGAGCATTGAATGATTTTGAAACTACTGAGACAAACGGATAAACTGCCCATAATGCGCATTGAGTGTTTGAAATCACTGAGACAAAAGAATAGATTGCTCATAATGAGCAAGCTATCCTTTTATCACAGTGGTTTTTAATCATTCAATGCATTATCATGTTTTCTCGCCGTTTTAAGCAGATATTTTGCTTTCCTTTTAAGCACACATTCCCTTTGCGTTATTCAGAAATCATCCGTATATCTACTATAATTATGAATCAGTAAAAAAGTGAACTCAGTCGTAAAGAGGTAAAGCGTCGACCTCCGGACACGAGGGTCGTGTGTTCGAATCCCACGAGAAGCGGGTTCCGCCCTGGGCTTTTCATTAATCCACATTCGGCGCGAGTACTGATTATGATCCAGGAAGCAGAATCGGGAGTGATAAATCTAAAATGTAAGAACTTGGTTCACAATCGATGTAGATAAATAAGTTTAAACTAAACAATAAATGAGCTAACCATTTTTTCATATGTAATGATTTATAAAGCCCCTGTAGCAGGTAATTCAATAAACCAACATGGAAAATCGTGTTGGGCCATTTTCCTTGTGGTAACGATGGTTTCTACCTAATACGAGTACAACCAAAACGCATTGGAGCATGAATTAAACCTTTCGTGCTCTAATATTTTCATTTTTCCAGGTAGCAAAAAATAATATGTATATAAAATGAGTAATAATGAGCCCAAAACAAAAACCGATTTGTGATTAATAAGCCTTTTTTTATTTTGTCTTAATGCCTTGATGATACACTATCGGTAGTGCGAATTATCTCAAGTCGCAGGTGTTAAGTTCGATACTTGGAGGGAACATTACGCCCCGGGACCGGAATCCCGAAAAGCGGTTTTACGATTATTGCTAATGAACCTTTCCGTTCATCGCTGGGATGTATCGTAAAGAAATTAACCCCCTACACGGTAATTGTTCCCTTCACGGATAAGGTTTATCGAGGAAACATTATATGCCATAGAATATTTTATGGAATTTTTGTCATAGTGAACTTATGTAGGAACCATTCTGACAAAAGCAGACACTACGCAAGCTATCATGACCGCGTGCCATATACGCTTGATTTATTTTGAGGTAGAATACCCATAATCCGCCATTTTGAAACAAATTCTTCTAATATTTTTTTTTCGGTCGTTCTCAGTATACGTCGGTCGTTGCCGGAACCATTCGGCGCATTTCTATAAAAAGAACTTTACTTACATGAGGTTAATGGTTAAAGAGGTATTAACACTTTCAGAAATATTCCTTATCTAATAAAACTTTACATAAATTAGTTTTAAATAGGGCACCATGCAAGTCGCCCTGGTACAAAGCCATTGTGTATTAACAAGAGAAAGCATCTGATAATGAAGTCAGTTTAGAACCAGATGTGAACTGCAAACTATTTCACCTGAATGTCATATCTCTTTTGTTTTAATCAAGGAGATAAAACATCTGAATTCAACAGTATTTATGTAGCAATTGATTTTTTGCGTTACCAAAATACCTCTGTATTTTCCTTGGTACCATTGAATGTAAAGGGAGTAATTCTTTATAGTGATGCATTGGTGATTTACCTTTAATCATACATTGTGCTAGAGTTTGAGTATCGTAGGTGTTACTTTTCTTACGTAAAAAGTGGACGTCTGTTTTTTTTGTGTATTTTGGGTATTGTTTTTCTTTGTATATGGCGCAGTCAAAGTATCATTTATGTCAGTATCAGTAAAACATGTTATCGTTAACTTTATAGTCAAATTGCTCATGTCTTCCTACTTATGGCAATATCAGGGAATCCGTTTCTGCCCAAATGAGTGTTTTCTTTCATGAACCCCAAACTAGTTCGAATCCCGCAACGGTTTACTCCGATTTTATGAAAAGAAATCTTCCGATTGACTTAAGGAATGTAGACAGACCTACCAAGCTGCCTAGATCGTTAGCAAAGCATCCAAAAATAACAGAATTACCACTGATGCGCGGTTAAAATCAAATAAAACAAAAAAAATCAGTTCTATACTATGAAACCGTCAGGATGTGACGCGCATGATCAACCGGAAGTTCATATACATGACGAACGGAATAACACGATCTTTATGAAGGATATCCGAATGGGTGGATACCGTACAGAAGCATTCCGCATATTACAACTAACATCTCCATATTTCAACAGACCATGACCCTGAAGAGCGTTTGGATCAAATAGTTGATCTTGTAAAGTGGTTTACGTAGTATTTGTAAAGCAAATATGCAGGAAGCTTCTCGACGGTAGAGTTCTTTGTGTGTTTAAGTTTTAGAATAACGCTGAATCGTGAGGTAAAAAGGTGGTCCGGGCTGTCTGATGAAGATACAAATGCAAAATAAATCTTTTATTTATTATGCGATTTGAGCAAAAGGCGTGTCGTGAATATCAACAAAAAACAAACACTCAAAGAACGTAAGTTCTTTATAACAATGTAGAACATACGATCTTTAGGTTGTACACGAAAACGTCGACAGTGCATTGCAAACATACATCTAAGGGTGAAGAAGGGCGGAAAAAGTGCTGTGCAATCGTGAACAACTTGAAGAGAATGGGTTAAATTCCAATCGCGAACTACCTTTCAATTTCAAGTGCGGTTTTATCGAGCTGTTTACAGAAACGAACCGAAACCATGGACCCACCAAAGACAGGCGTGACGAAGAACACAACCTCTTCAAATTGTTACAATAAGAGGGAAACACGATTTTCATTGTCGATTTTGATACCAAAAAACTGTCCCATATCATTCGTTTCGGGTGGCATTCTTTTTAAGACTTATAGACGTGCTTAATTGCATGAACACACTGACACTCTCTAGTTACATTATGTTGTTCAATTCAAGGTGTCGCATCTCAATTATTTCTAGTGCTTTTCTATTTATGGATAAAGATACAGAAAGACGCGATATTCTTAAGCTCTTGCTATTGAGACGCCAAAACAGAACTGCTTTCATACTATACCTGTTCCACCAACGTTCTCATATGTTTCATTCTAAATAATGGATAAATGTCAGATTTGAGGGCACCCCCGGCAAATAGACTTTCTTTCTTTTGATCGATGTTTTACAAGACGACCACACGCATAAACCGTTTCATGGTTACAATGATAACAAAAAAAAATCAAAATGTCGATTTTTGCCAAAAAGTCAAACTTCCTTCATTGTCAATAGAGCATATGTTTCACTTTTGGTCGAACATCAAACATATTCCTTTATTGCTCTTTTTCGTGGATGATTCCAAAATAATATATGTTGTAAAGAACAATATACCTTATGCTGTGTAGGACCCAAATGCGCATATAAAAAGCAGCCATTTTGGTCTGATTCAAAGCTCAAATTCCAATTTCGACGACACAACACGATCTTGTTTGGTAAGCACAATGCTGTATCTTCTACAATGTATTACAACTTCGTGGCGTCTTTATGTTTATCTGAAAATCATCGGCATGCAAACAATAGAGCCCAGTTTACCATCCTTTTGGAGCTTGTGTTGGAACCTTCCTTTGTTTTTTCCGACTCACACGTCTGCATCTCATTACGTCATCCAAGATGGGACGTGGAATGTCGTCTGCGTAGGCAAAATGACAAATCATCGGTGCGTTTTTCGTTGGGCGTATTTGTGGTGAATTTCAAATAGATTGTTGATACGTGAGTTATTGCATTTGTGTGTTCTTTCGAGTTTGTTTGCTTGTTTGGTTTAAGGAATCTTTATGAGAATCCTTTTGCCGTCGGCCATGCCTCATTCTATTTAAAGTACACATATACTACACGAAGTATAAAGTTGAGGACAGGGGTTTAGTTTGGACTTACGCAACTATATTCCTTATGTCGTTTATCAAAACGTACCACTTGGGTGCAACGTCGGCCTCTGAATACGAGGTCATGGGTTCGAATCCCGAAGCGGGTCCCGCCTTATGCTCTTTCATTGATCCACATTCGGCGCGAGTGTGCATCCAGAAAGCAGACTCGAGAGTGATTTTTCTAAGCTGTAAGAATTTGTTTCACAATCGATGTAAGATAAATAAGTTTAAACTATGTAGTATATACTGATAAGCCTATATGTTTAAGATGGTTCATTGTCAAACTGTTTTGATTCTGCAAGCAAATTTTTATATTGTATAAAGGAGAGTCCCTTGTAATGCTTTCGCAACATTTCGGATACATAAATACTCGCTGTTGTTTGAAACGATAAGACGATTATGATACCCTCTACGGACTTAATAAACAATAGGCGACGAGACCATTAAAAAAGATACTATAAAAATGCATTTTCATTTTCGACAGATCCATAAGAAATATGGTATATGATTGGTTCGAATGATTCTAGAGATGTTTATCAGAAACAGCTTCTTTTGCCGATCGACTTTGCCAAACTGAAATGGCAAAATCTTCATTTATTAGTTTTCTTCATTTGGTCAGAAACGGCATGCATTACATAATAATTAATAAATGCATTCTATTAATTATCCAATTGATGACTACAATGCGGTCTTTTAATAGCTGGCCCGTTAGCGACATAATATTTACGTTTTTAACGATTAAGCGCGGGCGTTTATAGAATGCTTTATGGATTAAATTTTTATATTGTTAACTTTGAGACAGTATTTCTAGGCCGTAGAATACACCGATAGAGGTAATTCCTATAATTAGTTGAATAAGATATAAATAACAAAGATCTGTCAGTGTATAAATGAATTCCTACAGGGGGACAGAGTGGATGAGTAGTCAGATTTATGAAGCAAGAAAAAAAAAAGACAAGGAAAAAAAACATTCTTCTTGGAAATTTGCATGTTAACATCAATTCTTTATCCTACTTTGTTTTGTCTTGATGAATATGCAATATTTGTGCAAAATCGTCAGACTAGCACAATGAAATAATATGACATTTGATATCAATATTTCGCATATAATGGGGACTTTAAGTTGAAGATCGGCTATAAAGCGATTCGTATAAACTCTTACTTAAAACAAAACTAATTTGGATACAGCGATTGTGAAACAGGTTCTCACACCTTAGATATCTCACCTTCCTGTAGATTACTTAACGTGGGCTGTGTTGCGTTCGCCAAAGAGCTTCATAAGAATATAAATGTGATCTTATAACAATGGTTAATTGATAAAACAAATATGTCGGGCTCACTATAAATGAAAGACTTACAACTTACATATTTGCCCTTCTATCAGTTCTAACAATGTCCAAAAGACAGAAAATCCATCAAATTTCCAAAAGATTAGTTGTTCATACCTATCCTGCAAAGTAAAACAAGTATGAAAACATTGTAATAAAGTGATTATATGCAAAGCAAGAGTAAATTTTCCTTTTGATCCGGTGTTTTCAGTTGTTATCCGCTTTCAGTGGGGAAAGCATGCGTCTACATTATCAGAACGGGTTAGGATTCTGTACAGCGGATGTTGTAAAGTAGGCCTACGAAATCTGCGGAAATCGCTTTGTGGCCGAACAAACTGGACCACGCCGCTTTGTAACTGACCAGTCTAGACTGTGTCAATATACTCAGCCAGTTGACCATATGCTTGACCATATAGTAAATGCTACTATGTATCGACGTATGGTAAATATTTGCTTAAAAGCTCGTCAAGTTGTGATTTTCGAGATCCACTAGAAAAAATGATGTTTACTCTTACATTTCGATGAGCAATTAGTACGATTGGTTTATTGCAAAAGCAAATTAAAACATGAGCATTTAATCTTGTTTTAGGCAACCATAGTAAAAGAAAACTGATGAAATGTTTGGTAAAAGACAACTGACGATTTAATACGGGCGCCAATGGGAGATTTATGAATTACTTGCGTCCAGTATTAATCTGTATTCTCAGACCAAATAACCTGTCATGCACTGTTTAAGAGTATTTGCTTAAAACAAGATTGGTTTTGTACATAAAAGTTACCCAAGAAAGTTGTTCTTACATTATCTTTTTGGATGCCGTAGAAGATCCAAAATACCTATGTATAAATTAGAACAACAAAATAATTGAAATGTTAGCTATTTTAGATTAAAGTTACTTCTACATTTTCGCATACATACCGTAAAGCCGATGGGGGCATATCTGCTTTGTTTATGATGATGAATTGCGAATCTTTCTTGTCAATGCATCGCATCCCTTACGTCTAAAACCAGAATTGATTAGTACCCTAAATGTTGATTTTTGTATTCACATTTACGGTTTAAATGAAAAAAATGCTTAAGAATCAAACTAGTTTGTACAACTCCCATTCTACTCAAACGTGACATTGTCCAAGTTTTATTTAGGTGGTAAGGTCTGTTACATTTTATAGCGGGGTCGGGACGTTATATATTTAATTGTAGATATAAAACCAAGTATCGCCCTGGATAGTTTCTCACGAGTAAATTGTGCACACACGAGTAGTTCCCATACGGCGTTGTTTGATCCATTCTAACACTTAGAATGCTGGATAATTTTCTGAAAATATATTTTTGTGTCGTCTGCTTTCCAAATCAGTCAATATCTGCTTAATTTTGACGAGGAAAAGTACTCAGAGTAGCAAACAGATTAGATGACAGGCCAGTCGCCAATTGACTTGGCGGCTGGCCTGGATCTAACTTGTTTGCATAAGCATGAAGTTGTTGGCTGTTCACGTACATTCGGGTTTATTCGGTGAATTTCGGCAAGAACCGACCAAAAAGGTTCCAATTGTTAGGTGAACACATATCTTTTTGTTCGGTTAGACGCAAGTGACAAGAAGACCAATACTATTGTACCTTAAGGATGCATCTTTAGCCCTTAACTCATGATTATAAACTGGGCAGAGTAAACGCATGGATCAGGACAAAAGGCCCGTTTTCCCATAGAGCGTCTTACAAATAAGAATAGTAACAGTGAGACCAACTTTACGAGATACCTGACGCACTTTGATCTTCATAATATCGCGAGAGTTGATCACGTGACCTGTGAGAGCTCACAGCTGTTTGTGCTCTCAGTGTTTGTTTCACGTCAGTTGCTACTCTCTGTTCTCTCTCTGTTCACCAGAGCAAAGCGAAACGATTTCCCTCACTGCTTTAAAACGAGTTCTTCTCGACAACATAATAATTTAGCATAGCTTGTAAACACATTGAATAAGAAATGTCAAAATTTATTGCCAACCTTGCTTTCAAGATGTTTTTGAAAAAAACACAAGGTTCTGTTTCTACAAATAGTCCAAAATGAAGTGTTTTATTTACATGTAGCATAAAGCACTTTGGTATCATCATACCACATTTGTCGTCAAAAGTAGAAACAGTGACTACCAAACTTTGCAAAATGGCCCTTTGAATATGTAAATGCAGTATTCTTAAACGTTTAATATAGATACATGATATATTTCACATAGCTACAACTAGGTAATACACTAAGTCTTTTTCTTTTGGTAGTTATATATATAGCATTAAGTATTCGTAAGAAATTAAATGATACAGCTCTTCAGCTGTGCCTAGAAAATTAACGATGCATTTGTGAACGACAAGACCATGATTTCCTTTTTTTAACAAGTTAACAGAGAAAAAAAGCCAACGTAATCTTAAGTTCTGGAGCAATTCTAATGGCCATCGAGAAACTCGATTTTCAGCAACTACACAAGTAACTCGGGTGATAAGAAATGGAATTGCAACAGAATATGGATATCAACGTCTTCATCATACGTACACCACAACAGAGGGGTTTTGATTAGAAACGGTTAATCTGTACATCGAAAATTTATTTATTATCTGAAATTGTGTAGTACTGGTATAGCCTGTGATGATATAATGAGACAGAGATGTATACTCATCTCGTCCGGCGTTAGAAGATGCCAATGTTTCACGTAGTAACAGGTGTGTTTATTGTTACTCTGATACTGTTGTATTGTTCTCGGAGTCTGTGATATAAATAACATCCCGTCTTCGTAAAGATAATGATAAAACGGTGCTTAAATTAGGACGGATTAGTCTATACCCACATGCACAACAAAAAGGAAAGTGTTTTCATTGCGAGATTTTAGAATTCATTTGTTATCAGCTTATAAAGAGCATATGCTCCTTCTGTCTCAAAGTTTTCATCAAATATAAAGAACAGAATCATACCATTACAGAGATACAAATAATATCTTACACAATAAGATTGTTTCCAGTAAACGTATAGAAAAGGGCAACAAAAGACTGTTACTGTTCATACTTAAAAAATACTTTTTAAATGCCGTCGACTGCTGCTTTTTAATTTGATCAACCACAGAATCTCAGGTGGGAAATGATGCCTAATGGCCGGTTCATTCTGCTTTATTGCCAATGGATATTAGGAATCATTGGATAATAGGACATTGAACCATTGTGTTGATGTATTAGTATGATTCATTTCCTCATAGAACATATGTAATCTAAGAGTGTCCCAATCAGACAGATATGTAGACGATAATCTTCATATGCAGACCATTACATTATTTTTTTCATTTTGGCGATGAAAGGTTTTGGAAACCATTGTACCACAAGAAGGAATTGCTCCTTATCAGGAGGTTCACCTTTTGTCATAATGGTTTATTTATCATTTGTATGCAGTAACATTAAAGCTGGTTTGTATAAAATAATTGGTTAATCACGTTGGTATGGAAACCACTGTAACAAAAGGATAACTTGCTCGTCCCGAGCCAATTATCCTTTAGTCACAGTGATTTCTTAACAATGCTCATGCATTTACATTAAAGTTGGTATAAATCAATCGGTTAATCATGCGACGAAATGGTTCTCAATTGATTAAAACATTTCAATTTCACCACAATGATAAATTGAATCATATGCTTCAAAAAAACTTGCTTGAACTCGTCTATGCTTTGGGAAATGTAAATCAAGAAATGTTTGTCTGTCTATTTACAATTGCGTCACCTTTATTTGCCTACAATAAAATCATCCAATGCACATTAAGGCGTTGATATTACAATAAGTTAATCAAATCATTGAAACGTGAATGCCAAGGGTTATGTATTATTTATATTTTTAAATTTCCCGATCCTGCCCATTTCACACCGCATTGCATACGCCGTAATGTCTAGCGAGGGTAAATTTGACATTATCAAACGCAGTTGATGTCAGACTTTACTGTTGATCGGTTTTATTTATTGCAAATTAATTAAAGCCTATTTTTGGTAATCCCTTATAACCCCGTACTCTATATTAACTCATTTCCATCGCATCGACCGTCGATGATATTGGAAACAATTCTGACAAATGGATAGATTACTCATCCTGGGCAATTTGTTGTTTTACTACAATGGTTTCTATGTCATGTTATAAGTGAGCGAGTATATTTGTTGAAATCCATGTTTTATCTAAGAATATGCAATTGTTTTGAAACAACGCTTGAAGAATCCACTGAAGCCAATACTAATTGTTTGCACACGGGAATGTCTTTAAATGGGATATGTCAGCTAACATTCTTTTAAATCGATTAACTTTGATTTTTTTATATATATATATATATATATATAGCGAGTAACACTTGTCATCGGTAAAGTACAGGGTACCGTTTTACTAAACAGTTCACGCTTAAGATTTGCGTAAGTCTAAAACAACAATTCCTCTTATTTCAATATTGGGCGAAGCAATATTACAAAGTAACACATCATTGGAATCGTCTCTCCGAGACGCTTCCAATGACGTGTCACATTGCAATATTGTTCTTTCATTGAAGATACTACTACCCGTGTTTATCAATTATGACTTACGCAAATATTTTCCTTAAGTTGCTTAGTAAAACGGTACCCTGATACCGTGAATCAAATATTAAATCAATGACAAGGTATGTACTGCTAATGTTTTTTTTTTTTTTTTTTTTTCTTTTTTTCAATTACCGTCTGCTTCAAAAGATATTTGAACACATTCGATATACTAGTAGTGTGTCATGTCACTTTTGGTTCAATGGCCAAGAAGGTTGTGGACTTGTAACTCGAGGGTTCATGCAAGATCCTCACCAATGCTTCTGATCACGTTAGAATGTCGTTTGTCAATACACCTCAGTGCCTTAACCTAGCACTGGAGAACTGTTGACACACGATTCAACATCATACAACATATCTAATCCCCAATCAAATGATGTAGGGCTGAGATGTATCCTTTTATCAGTATCTATACAAAATAGTCCAAAACAAATAAAGTGGTGGTGATCTTCGATCGTGCACTGAGTAATGTTTTACTGAACGTCTAAACGTAAACTCAATACGTTAGTTAAAACTGTTAGGTATGGATATCATCTAAATGAAAGAACAACATTGCAATTAGACACATCTAATTGAAAGCTTCTTGAAGAAACACTTCTAAAGACGTGTAGGCATACATTAAATAATTGCTTTTCGCATTATTGAAAAATGAAATGAAAAAGACGAGATGTTCGTTTCAAACTTCGCAAATTCTTAACGTGACACATTAAGATAAAAGCAACCCTGGTCTATATATAAGGACATTAGTATGATTAAATAAATCACTTAATAAATCAGTACAATATAAATAGAACGTTACTCGTATACCACTATCGAACACAGGTTGTTCACGATAAAAGAGGCATGTTGAGAACGATATTAATCTACCAAACCGAAAAATAAAAACATAATCAAGCAAACGGCTAGTCAAAAGAGAAGGGTTTAAACAATTACTATGATCTCACTTTTTGCAGTAACTGTGATTTTCACTTTGTGTGTATGGCAAATTGAAGTCATTAAATTGCCGATGATAAAACGGTTTTAAAACCACTTGAGAAAAACGAGTAACACTTTTACGTCGGCTTAAACTGCGCTTAAAAGCTTTAACCGTGTTTATAATGTGGGTTCATTTTTTCTCAATTATTGACTTATAAATCAGAGATCAAACGCTGTATTTTCTAACCGGGGTGTTTTAGGGAGATCAAAACAAGAGTTAACCCATTACCAAACAATAACAACATTTGACCAGTTTGTTGCAGACGACTCTGGAAAACATTGATGGGAAGGAAAAATTGCTCTTAACGAGCAATTTCTCCTTTTCCCCCAGTTTTCTGTCGTATCAAAAGATTTTCTTTTTAAATTCCATCACATTATGAAATGTTGTCTGAAAACTCTTTCAATTTGGGTCAGTCGAAAGTTTGGCGTTCGGTAAAGAGTTACCCAGAAAAATGAATCACATTTTAGTCAGTTCTACTTAATCCCCTCTTTGTTGACAGTGAAATTGGTGGGAGAACTCTCATGATAAGATTCACCATTACTGGGATAGGGCTTTTATTTGATGTGTCTTGCTAAAGGACACTCCCATGAAACTAGTTGTTAAAGTGGGGCTCGAACCCGGGACCTCCTAGCTCTATGACTTCTATATTCACCACTGTGGCCAATCAGGACCAAATAACGGACATTTAATGCCTTCCAGGGTTGTAAGGGCGACTTTGGACGACGTCACATACACGCTAAAATAAAGATTTAATTTGTCGCTAGTTTGAAAGGAATTCATCTGGAAGAACGGACAAATCATAACGCTTAATTTGTTCAATTATATTTTGTGAGATAATATGCATATGTATGCACCGTATCCGTTAAGGTACCAGTGTGGGTTTACCTGCCTTGAAACAACAGGAGTTGAGGGATATAGAGAAACCTAAACTATCAAACCTCTTCTCTCATACGGCATATTGTGACTTGGTCGAGTTCACGGTAGCATCAAACAGCATGGGCGACATCGGTGCAATGGTAGAGCGTCTGCCTTTTGTACCGATGGTCCTGTGTTCGATCCCCGCTAGGCGAGGTGAAAATGCCGTGACTATCCAAAATCGGTGCAAGTACTGGTTTAGTTTTTAGGAAGTAGTCACCGAGAGCGAATTTAATGAGTTTCAAGGTTCTGTCACAATCGATGTAGAATAAATCAGAACAATCAGCATCTACAACGCATCAATAGTTTTTCACAGCTTACTTTTCGTTTGTCCTCATGGGAAACCACTAGAATGACAAAAGAAAAAAGGAAATTTCTTTTTTTGCTGTAGGTAATTTAGGACAAGTATATTTCAAGGTATGCGTTCCTTGCTGAATCGATAAGAAAGAGAAAATCGAAGTTCCGCCGATTGATGAGTTATAGACTGTATCTAGATATCCAGATATCGATACCAATTAATATCATTAATGTGTCGATAGCGTATAGGCTGAACGTGCATACAACTCATTTATCAATTAAGAGGATACATTTAGTCCCAACAACATAGCCAATAAAACGAGATAAGAATCGTACATATGATTGTAATGTGCAATTTCCTACCATCTATCGTCCGCTAATTTCAATACAGCGCTTTTGATGTTAGATACCTATCGGGGTTTGGACGTCTATCTCTATACTAGACTGGTGCAATACTTAGATGCATCGGAAAACGATCACAATTTTGGGTTGGTCGATTGATTGGAATTGGGAACAATGTTCTTTTAAACGGTTTTTACAACAAGTTTCATGCGAGAGCTATGAAGTGTCTTGCCAAAGGAAACACCCAATAGATTAAATGCGCCGCTTAGAATTGAACCCTAGACTTCCACGTTACAAGATTAAGGGCCACGCAGCACAAAAGCCATTGACAACCTTCGGACTCTTTCCTCTCCTATGTTATGACATACATGGAAAAGAAAGCAAATTAACAGTTCAACACCTAATCGACCTTCTGTCCTGTCTGACACAAATACCATTTGAAAGTTGAAAGTGTTCCCGTGTACCCAATAATAAAAAAGACCCGTGTTGATCTCGGGGTATTTTCAAAAGACCTGTACCAGGGTACCGTTTTATTAAACACTTAACGCTTAAGATTTGCGTAAGTCCAAAACAAAAGTTTCTCTTATTTTAAAATTGGGCTAAACAATATTGCAAAGTAACACATCATTGGAATCGTCTCTCAGAGACGCTTCCAATGACGTGTCACGTTGCAATATTGTGCTTTCATTGCAGATACTTTCCACGTTTATCAGTCATGATTAACGCAAATAATTTTCGTAAGTCATTTCGTAAAACGGTACTCAGGGTTTGTTTGGGTCACTCGAGGTTAACGTCATATGTTTGTTACATATTTTTTCCGGGGTTCGGTAACCCTCCTGGACCGATCGCCCGGGTATTTACGGGAGATAAGCCTCTGATATAAATGATCGCTCGTCCGCTTTGAAGTTCGAAACCTGTTCAAAATCAAGCCCGATCAATCGGACTAGCGTCTATGTGTGAAACGGTCGTATCAGGATTTTATTTTTTCCGTTTTTCTTAAGGAAGGGGGAACCCTTTTCATTTTTCATTATTCAATTATTCCCCACTCTTCCGCATATCCTATCATGTAGGGACTTTTGAAACCATTGTGAAAGAGGGATAAAGGTTCAATGCTCACTAGCACAAGTGATTTCGAGGATTTGGCCTTTGGCAAAGCTAGTAACTGTCAATTACAGGAAAGTTGCAATATAATTGGAAAGTTGTTTTTACGGCGTTAGAAACTTGAACATATCAAGCAAAATGATTATTGAATATTAGGAAATATCAATTTGTTCTACATCACTGCAGTCCAATACTGAACACGTTAAGGGGACTTTGCGAACATAAAAGTCAAATGCTCCACTATACGAAGAAAGGTGTAAACCGTTTCGTACATAATTTGATCAAGAGAACTATATATATATATATATATATATATATATATATAAACCTCGCTATGGGGTATGTGAAAACGACATGAGTATTTTATAAATTGCACCCTAAGGTCACGATAAACAGGGCAGTCTGTCTTGAAAACAAATGGTCCACGGTCATTATGTTCGGGGTGGGGGAGGGGGTTCAATAATTCCTATGGTCAACTAGCTGGGGCTTCTTTTTACATAAATGGATAAATCAAAAACGTAAAAATATGAATTTTTTGGATAGTGAACAGAAAATAGAAAGGCATAGACTAACTACCCAACTGGTAGAATTTAAAAATTAGATTAATGCAATGCTTATCCCTAATACAAAAAGGTCAAAGCTTATCAAGTTAGCTTAGCAATCACTACTTAACGATCATAACGGTAACTATTTCATAATGATGTAATTTGATTAACATGGGTTTATGCATAAGCATATTTTCTCACAGTTAAGTGGAGGGCGTGGGAGGGCACACATATCAAATTCAAAGTCAAATTAAGAAAAAAACGAGAACTATTTGATGGTCCATAAGAAAAAGACACATGTTAACGCGTTTCATGTTTGAGGGATCTGCCTTGCGAACTTTCATTAATCCACATTCGGCGCGATTACTGGTTATGTATCTAGGAAGCAGAATCGAGAGTGATTAATCTAAGTTGTAAGAACTTATTTCACAATCGATGTAAAATAAATAAGTTTAAACAAAAAACAAACATCATGTTTGAGGATGTATTATTCGTCTTCACAAAACATACATCAACCTGAAAAATTAATGTCCAATTTTGCAATTGTTTTGGAACCTTGTCACGCCAAAGGCATTACATTTGTGCACGCGAAAAGCAAACAAAATCGATGTAAAACAGACTGCAATAAGTCGCAGCTTAATTCTTATCGACACTTTCCTGTCGTTTTCAGTAAACACCACTTTTTACGACGGAATGGTGCTAATATTGATGTCAAATTAAACCAAAAATGCATTGCTCTCGATTACTAACGATTCACTGGTCGGGTGGGGTACAATCGATCAAAGCTTTGAAGCGAGCATGTGCATATTCCGAATGATCCGAAAGTGAATATTGCATACGTTATACCTATATGAGGTTTTACATCGCATCAACATTATTTAAGTTATGTTGCGATGCCCTACTCTAAATGATGAAGGAAGAATTGGCACTCAACTCCCCATAAGGGCTTGTTAAGCCGGGTAGAACCACGGGCTCTCAGTATGGAGATTACCACTTAGATACTGTAATTTCAGCTTGGATCATCCAAGTAAGCATATTTATAAATATTCCTATCGCGTCTTACCTTCGAAAGACAAAACACAACATTTGTAGTTACCGAAACAATGGAGAGAGAATGAATGTTCCAGTCCCATTAACTTCAATGACCCAGACGTAGATATGTAAGTACAACTTAAATCGCCCAATTGGCAGTCCCATTGAAGATTGGTCGATGGAATTGTGAAAACTGCTTCGCTGTTTTTCCAAGTGCTAACAAGTCGAGGGTTCAGTGCAAGACTATAGTAAGTGCTTCATAGTTATGAAGCACTTACTATAGTCTTGCATTGAACCCTCGAAGTACTTATATTGACCATCTCATTTCTCCATAACGAAGGTTTGTTTTATGATTTGATCGTAATCTCTAATTGTTTTCAATTGAAAGAAAATCTCAAATTGCTTTACTATTGGAACAGGTTAAACCACCACAATCTATTTGAAAAGGGTGAGATATAAAAAAAAGAATCTTAAATAAGGAAATGGGGAAATAAAATAAAAAAAAATGATTTGTCGTCCGCCTATGCATATGCCATAGCCAGTCGACCATGACATGTTTTAGCCACTTATTTCTAATTCGTCCTCATTATTCCGCCGTATTTCACCCTGTTTGGGGGATTACTGTCGACAGGGACTCCCACTAAAGTGCGGACACATATTTCGTAAACCTAATTGTATATAGTTCTTTATTTCAGTCTCATCATGGTTACAAACATAAACATCATATCATACATCAATATAATGAATCATGCTATTCATTTGTGACTGGTCTTAAAAGACTGGACTGTGAAAGTAACAGCAGATGAAAAAAGAATAACGAATAGAGGAAAACATTTACAAATATTCTTTTTTATTAAAACTTTATCCCCAAAAAAATGAACATCATTACAAAGGTCTAAAAAGTTCAGTGTTAGTATTCTATTCGTGTGTCAATGTTGTTTCAAAAGTATTTTCCCGACAAAATAATATATTGTTAATTTATAAGGACACGAAACTTGTTCGACATACAAGATAAGTTGATAGCATAATGATGTAAGGCTAGGGAAAAGCGCCTTGCTCAACTTTAGCTAAAACGTATATGCATTGTTGAGTGTTAGAAAAAAGTATAAAGCAGCACTGAAGATGAAATACCAACAGAATGGGAGGGTGGACAGACTCGAACGAAATAACTCAAAAACTGTTGAATATGAAAACAAACTAATATCTAGTATTTTCGATTGTTTGGTAAAAACATTGGGAATACAAATAGCAAACGCCAGCGTATACTTTTGATTGACACACAAAATTTACTCTATATCTTATGAGGTAATATGACAGCAAAAAAGAAAAGAAGTCTATACATAGGTTTTTGTGTATTCGATCATGGGCCTAGAATTCAATATTTGTCATAACTAATTAACACTTTGACTGGATCTTTTCACCCTATTCTTGAGAAGCCAAACTTTGGGCCACACCGAATTGGTGTAGAGACAGAGCATTTCCGAATGTGTCGCACCTGATTAGACGCATATACCTGATCTGCGTCGAGTATGTTATAGTTGGTGTTTCTTTCACATGTTATGTGCGCTTTCTTTTTTTTTACGTACAAGAACAAAGCTATTCTAGTATTGTTTTGGTAATATTCCGCAGTATTCTACTATACGAGACATTAACCCTAAGAATGCCGGGTAATTTTCTCTAAATAGATTTTTATGTCATCTGATTTCCCAAAACTTGAATATCCGCTTCATTTTGCTGAGGAAATACACTAAGAGTAGCAAACAGGTTTGATCACAGGCCAGCCGCCAATTTACTTGGCAGCTGGCCTGTGATCCAACCTGTTTGCATAAACATGAAGTCGGTTCCAGTACTGAAAAGTGTTACGGTTTTCTCCATGAATTTTTATCGCAGCATTTTGAATATTTGTTCGATCACGACGTGTGCAGTAACATTTGGGACCCCTCTATAAACTTAGTGGGTGGATGTTCGTCCGAAATACTGTAGAATTGGTACAGGATTACTACATTTACGAACATCTAGTTTATATCCCCTCTTGTTCCATTGACCGTCCCGTCATATCATTACTATTGTTATTTTAGCCCACGCAATGTACTTTAACTCGCGTTTCGAATTTTAACCATCAGCCGATAAAAATATAATAATTCATAAACATGTACAGTATATGTTGACTCTATATTGAAGCATTCGATTTTCGGTTGTTGTCAGTGGTGATGTTATTGTTGTTGCTGTTGTAGTTGTTGATGTTGCTGTTAATGATGTTGTTGATGTTGTTGATGTTGCTGTTGTTGATGTTGCTGTTGTTGGCGGTAGTGGTGGTGGTGGTGGTGATGGTGGTTTTTAATTGTTTCCGCTACCTGAAAGCCTACAAGTTTATGTTATAGATTTATTTGAATTGCGATCAAACAAAATAATACCTAACATGAAATGTGTTACAAAAGTTTTAATAAGAACGTAAATAAAATCTTCACCATAAGACAGAAAATCATAGTATCTTGGCTGTAAGCCCGATCAGGACCTAAACACTACTCACAGGGTGCTTTGTACAAGACGTTTCCCCAAAACACGTCCTCGTTTTTCATTCTGGAAGACCATTTTTAGATATCGAATGATAATTGGTCCTGAATAGAATCGGGGCGTCTATTTTGGGGTCCCACCCACCATTCAGCCTGTCGTAGCTTTCTTACTCGGTTCTCCTCACCCCATTTTTCACCTTAAACCTTTACCCCGAGCTTACTGTTGTAAGGGCCTTTAAAAACAAACCAGCGGTTCCCTTTCTTGTCCGAATAGATACATGTGACTACTCTGCTAGTACCTTCATACCGGAAGTAGATACCACGAGCATGCGTAACGTAACGTTTACGTTAACATTTGGGATTAATGTATGGAATTGTTAACCCATTACCAAACTATAACAACATTTGGCCAGTTTATTGCAGACGACTCTGGGAAACATTGCGGGAAAAGGAGAGATTGCTCTTAACGAGCAATTTCTCCTTTTCCCACAAAGTTGTCTGTCAAATCAGATGATTCTTTTCAAATGCATCAGCTTTTGAAATGATGTCTGCAAACTCTTTGAATTTGGGACAATCGAAAATTTGGCGTTTTTTGAAGGGCTTAATCTTGTTCCTCAAGAAAGCACGTCATGAAGTATTTGGCATAAGAGTACAGAATCTACTTACGTTATGAACTACGGTATTGTTTGCGTCTAAGTTGGTGCTATCGCACACTTTTCTATTTTATCATTTGATGATAAAACTTACAGTACAAGCAACAACAGCAAAGGGGCTTCCGTGGCCAAGTGGTGAGAGTTGGACCCTCGATATGGGCACGTATGCCGCTAATGCGATAACATTTTTGCGCCCTTTGTATCAACACAACCTGGCTAATACCTCGTTAAGCTGTTTGCTCTGTACACGTCGAGGCGTCAAAGGGCGGTCTGAGGTCCTCACAGCCCCTACAGATTCCATGTCTCAATGGAGAATGTAAATATCACACTCAACCCCCCTTTATTCCGACTACCGAACGTTGTATTGGAATCTATCGTTTATTATAATATAATTCAGTGTTGAACAAAACAAGTATCTATAGCATATTGCAATTTCAATCAAGTGTTGAAAAAACAAAAGATATACACGTTTACTGCGAATCTGTGGCATAAATACATCTACATATTATATGATTTAAGAAACATTCCAGAAACTTGATTAGAGGAGCATTTGCTTTCTCTGAGGATACTTTCCTATCACTGCAGTAATT
The DNA here is from genome assembly GCA_947846245.1 of Cerastoderma edule. Lineage (NCBI taxonomy): Eukaryota > Metazoa > Mollusca > Bivalvia > Cardiida > Cardiidae > Cerastoderma > Cerastoderma edule. The sequence goes on along the minus strand of OX401407.1, from coordinate 24,371,247 downwards.
GCTTTCTAAGAGCATACTTTACTTTCGCTGCAGTTTATTTTAGTTTCTATTATTCAATTATGCAGTTGTTGTGTGAATTTACTGTAGTCAAGATGATTATTTAGAAATGTGGTAATACAAGCGCATCAAAACTTTTAAGGTTTTAATAAAGATAGCAAGGCGGCTAAACAATTGAACAGAAAGTTTGAGTATACTGACTAATATTCAAGATGACAGACCTCTGATGGGAAAACAATTAATGTTCAATTAAACTGGACTGATAAGATTTGAATCTTCTAGTTTAAGTTTTCATTGGTCAAAACCTCCACGTGTCAAATTTTGCCAAAACCACAACTTACACACACAAAGACAGAAAAAACAATGACATATAATCCGTAATTTCGCTAAGTATGCTTGAAGTCTTCAAACTGGAGTTACATTTCATTCCGTCTTTTGTATTATTTTCTCCAAAAGTTTATTTCAAATACTATATACCTATGATTTTACAACGTTAAAATAAAGTTGAAACCTTGTCAATACAAACCTTGACATGCCGTACTTGAAGAAAAGGGTAAAATACAAAGTTAATCAAGTACTTTTTATATTTTTTGAAAATGTGTGTAAATATTAAATGGATCAATATTTTGTCTGTCTGAAAGACCACCTGTTGAATTACTTTAATATTTGGACTGCGTCAAATAAAAAGGTGATTCGAAGCAAAGGTAACATGAAAAAGGATTATTTTAGTTCAAATGTGTGTGAAAATGTATTATATTAAATAATTACGTTGCTATATTAAAGTAATCTTTTATAGAGAAGCTTCATCAAATTTTGCTCAGTTAAAATCCAAATCAAAATGAAGAAATGAATAAGATAACATGCTGTTTTAATACCGGTGAATTTCCCCTCCTTACATAGAACGCACTGATACAACATTAAAGCTATTTATCTTAATCAAGACGTTTGATAATAAACATTTATAGATACGTCGTCTGTACGTAGAAGGCATGGAATTGACACTGATGAAAATTTCAGGTATATTTTCCCACAAAAAAGACTACATTGGTTTTTAAAAAATTTCGTTCTTGCTATAAAGATATTAAAGACAAGTAGTGTCTAACGCGTACCTAAAATGGAGATAGATTTTTTTTTAATGTTTTGTACGATAAAAAGGCGACACAAATGCACAAGAAGCACATATCTCTTATTTCTCTTTTCATTATTGAACTAAGCAAATAAGAAAATATGTTCACGCATTCAGACGACTTATCCGTAACTTTGTACTCCATCGATAATTGCTTAAACGGTTGGCAACTGGAACAAAATAAAAAAGACATTGTGATAAAGGAGAAACATATACTGTCACACGAATCGACTTCCTAAATATGCAAGAATTTGAGCCCCTTCGTGAAATCATATTTAAAGGCACATCAAAGGAGAGGAGTACAAAACAATTACTGAAAAAATATATTGAGTTCTTTTATTATGTTCATAAAAGTCATAAAATTAGTTTAGGAATGCATGGAAACCGTAGTTAATAGACTCATTTAAAATAAGTTATTTTGTGCTTGAAATGTAGTAGTCTCCAATTCAATCATGTTTATCAACAACCTGTTTGTTTACTTATTTGAAATAACGAATTCTGATTGGTCGGTTCAAACATTTGTGAATCAACTGTCAAGGTCAGGGGTGAAGAATCACACATTTAAACTGGTTAATCTGGGTTAATTCTTGTTGGTTTTCACTTTAAGTTGTGCTGATGGTTTTTTTTGTGATAACTATTTGAATCTGACCAAAAGTTTACCAATCAATATAGTTTTATATAGCATTTATCTCCTTTTATGTGCCTTTAAGTAAGTATACTGTTAAGTTGATTCTTTTTCATACTTGTATGTTAATTTCAGCGCTTTGTCAGTTAGATCGGTTCGAGTCCTCGATGCTCTTTCTATAATAGTTCATTGTGACATTTGTTTGCTTTAGCCAAAGTCTAGTGTCAACAATGTCTAGATAACGGTCACTCCTATATCTCCAAAAAGTCCCAAACGTCCCGGCCATCAATGATCTCGTTGTAATCTCGCGGTGATATCGTTCTTAATCTCGTCCTGTACGTTAACTCATTTTAACCATTAGAGGGCGCTCCTCCTTTTACTTTGCAAAGCAACGAGTTTTCTTCCGTTCTCATTGCTTTAGTATGTTGTTCTTCCTTTTCAATAATGTCTAAAGGTCACCCTTTCTTTCTCATGTTTGTACATATCCCTTTCGTCTATTTGATTAAGTATCATTTTGAACCAAATATATGGAATGCAATCGAGGAAGACCGTCCAAAAGAAAGCGTCAAAGGAAATATATTGAATGTTCGAAAACTCGGCTAATCCCAATATTAATCGAAAACTGCATGAAAACAATCAATCCCTTTGATAGACTAAGACCCTTGTTAGAATAACAGTTTTAAAGCGATCGTTGTTATAGGTTTTTTTTAAAGAAATTGATGAATAGTTTTTCAACAAATCAAGAAAAGTTCTTATGGACTTCCAACCACAAGTTTCAAAGGGATCACATTTAACCACCAATTAGGGATGTGTTATTTTCACAACACGAACCGGTTACGTTTAAAAAAGATAAAACAATGTATTGATTTACAAAAGATCTGATAGTTACCGATTTCCTCAATTGAAAGCAAATAAAAGCGAAGTGTGGCAGCAGCAGGGGACACTGTCAAATTTTCCTAAACCCATTAGATCTTCTAAACATTGCGCAACACATATCGTAGTTTGAAGATGGTAACGCTTGTATAACCTCATTTATCACATCTCACAGAGCTCGGACATACGACGAAATCTGCCGAACAACACCGGAATCGCAAACGGAATGTGCCGAGGTCAGGCGGAAACTGTCTTCCGAAAAGCTAATACGTACCAATTTGAAACTATGATTCGATAACAATATGACATTAATCATTGTGTTTATGCATGATGCCTTCGAATTATCGTCAATAGTTTTCGTACGCAATTGATTGCTCTTAATTATGACAAAATATCACTTATTCGGACCTGGCGTTACATTTGGGAATTTCCGTTCTGTACGCAGAGCGCCGATCGGAATCGCGGCCTAAGTGGCACAGTATTTGCTCACGATGTAACAACGTGAGATAACATTGAATTTATCCCATGATATCACAGTCAACGTCTTTGAAGATGAGAACTCGTATTGATATGACAGTCATCTTTTGACGCTGGTTTGTCATAGATATCTTATATGTTTAACGGTGATCTAGGGAATATGATCTTGCATGGCCTGTGTTCCAGGCCTACAGCAAATGTATTATAATATTTGGTGTTGTAAGCATAAACCAATGATTCCAACACCAACTGTAATTATAGAAGTTTTTATTATATCTGACTAGACAGTATATCCGATAGTCTTGTTCAGTAGCTATTAGTATGTGGGAAACTCATTATTTCTTCCTCATTGATAGGCTATTTTGTCATGCGATAGTATCGCCACACGAAAACACAGCCTCTGGGTAGGTAGCAGAAACAATACCTTGTATTATACAACCTCTTCTCCTTTATAGAAGCAGTGATTTATAACCATTACACCCTAACACGATTCGTTTTCACATTTGAAAATAGAATGATATGGAATTACTGCTACACTGTGTTTTGTTTATTTTGGATTCAACGCTGTTTGTAAGACTTTTTCGTAATATTGCACGGATAGTTCATTTGTCTGTGACAATCCATCCAAATATTGTCTAATTGCCCAAAGGTTCAGGTAGCTTTCTTAGAACCAGTGGGTTCTAGGGTTTGAGGCCAATCGAAACTTTTTGTTTTGCTGGAGTAGCCTTTGTCAAGACACTTAAGTTTTTACAATATGAATGGAAAGGAAGCTATGAGCTTATTGAGTCCCTCTCCTTAATAACATTACAACATGACAGCAATACAATACAAAAAATATGTAACATTGTAAATTCAAGACATTTTAGAGCTCTAGCATAGAAGTGATTAATCCAGGATAGCCGTAATATAACTGAACTATTGTTAACACGGCGTAAATCCCCATATAAACAAATTGATCGTGATAGCTTACGTTATAACCTCGACTTTAATGCCCCTAGAAGATTAGAGGATTTTTTTAGAATGGGTTACCCTTAATCGGACCATATGATTGTTGACAGGAGTCGGGAACCAAATAGCAGAGAACATCATTTTATTGAAGCCTTCCTTCGTAAGTCACGCAAATCATATTTGTAGAGGAGTCTGGTTGTTAACGAATCATCTAAACAATGCATTACCAAGACGTAAAACACACACACAGATATAAGTGCCCTGACATATACCGTATCAACACCGAAATAAAAGTCTCGCAAGAGAATTGAACAATCAGCCAATACAGAAACCAATCGTTTCCGCATGACTTATGCAATATGTGGGCTTTGTTTATTATCATCATTTTTTTTTGTAATACGTTTGTCTTTATTCTCGCTAGATCAAAGCTACGATATTCTTGTTGTAAAAAAAACAAAAATGCCATATCACCTTCATTTCCAATGAAGGGGATATGGTATTTTGGGTTGTCTTTTTTACAGCAACACTATCACTGTGTTGTAAATTGCATAAAAGCCGTAATGCTATATGCCAATGGTTGAGCTTTCTGACACAAACATTCCAAAAATGTGTTTAAATGCCATCAGACAAAAATCAGGCCGAAGCCTAAACGCATGCATCGTGCATAGTTCATTTTGACAGCGGCGCCTTGGAACACATACATGCCAACAATGGTGATAAAATAATCGCTGAGATTATAAAAACCATCAGTCCCACGCTTCTGAGTTATTGAGATAGTACCATTTCCTAGAATCGGGTGGCTCAGTCACCACCAAAATATGTTTATACCGTTTTGCAAGATGAGGGCCTTCTTAAAAAAGATCACAAGTTCATGATTTCCTTTTTGATAGTTCCAACACATGTAAACTGTACATCATTCAATACATGATAAACTGTATCATCATAAATTACCCAACACAGCATTATCTGTTAGTTTAATCTAATTCATTTTACATCGATTGTGAAACAAGTTAGTACAACTTAGATTAAACACTCTCGATTCTGCTTCCTGGATATATAACCAGTACTTTCCCTGATTGTGGATTAATGTAAGGTCGCAAGGCAGATCCCGCGACTCACGGAATTCGAACCCACGACCCTCGTTGACATTAGCTGTTGATGGGCCTCAAAATTCCATTCATTGTTTTGTTCATTTGTTCATTTATTCATTAACTCATTCATTCATTCATTGAATATACTCAACAACTTAATGTACAATTGAGATCCGATACGATCTCAGATATCTGAGCATAAGTCGTTGACAAGAAAGAGTACAATAACAGATGCATTTTCCTGCATGTGTTCTGACCTCTTTCATACTCTCACCCAAAGATCCTTTACGAATTCCAAAGAGGTGTCCTCATTGAAAAAATGAATAGAAGCAATTATCAAATCATAGTATCTATACGTAATAAACTATTGAATTGGAACTGTTGGTTTTTGTTTTGTAGTGATGATTTCTATATGTGAAATTTATATTGTTTTACCGTTTACTATCTTTACTTTAATGTGTTTAGTGATAAAAGGGTCACTCACTCATAAGCTGTTGTGATTTACACAAGCGTAGCCGTGGATGGTTATTTTGTTTGTATCCCTACCATGCCTGCACAATATACATTCTATTTGATAAATCGGTATCAGCTGTCCCAAGAAAAAAAATACAAGACTTTCGAATGCCTTCGCCATTTCAAGCTAAGAAATATATATAAAGAGAGAGAGAGAGAAAAAAAGAAAAAAACGCCTATGTATAAGCAGCATGCAAAACATTGCATAATGTCGATAAAGTTGTATGGCTGCACTGTGCTGAATAGAAAACGGGGGGAGAGAAATCCCCCTATCTATTTCAGCCGCCTTTCAGGCAATTCAAAGAACCAGCGTGAGTTCGAAGCGCACATAAAGCGGGACACCAACCCACGGATCGTCATAAATATCCATTTCAATGAAATTCGTTATTCGGCGCAGGGGGATACCGATTTTAGTGGCGGTGACAGGCACTTCCTGCACCGAGGGATTACTTTTTCTATTCGTTGCGTAATTAAGACCGGTGTGAGTCGTGCTTCTGTGACCCTTCTTGGTAAATCGCCGTGAAAACCACCGTACTGGGCTCCAAATGTGTCGGCGCAGTTGACATTAAATTGCAGAAGCGGGATATATATTCGGGCGCAGTTGAGGTTGAAATAGCCTCAATCAATGCCCCCTTTTCCCCGTCTACAGGGAATTTTATGTAAACACTTAAAAAGCACACATTTCCATCAGGTTTGGTTGGCACTATTCATTGGAACTTTATTCGAGCACAGTTGAGGTTGAAATAGCCTCAATCAGTTCTCCCTTTTTCCTCCCGTCTACAAGGAATTATATGTAACATTTCAAAACGCCTGAGAGCCAATTGGTTTGAATGGCAGTATAACACGTAATTTTCATTTCAATGTTTTATTATTGTTACCCCAAAAGATATCATATGAGTTACCACAAGTTCGGTTAACTAAAGTCTGTTGCTATGGGTTTTTTTCCAAAACACACTCTCTTGTTTGAGATTTGATATAAAGCATACAACTTTAGAAAATTCATATGGTATATGCATCGATGTCATGTGGGGAAGAAGCTCGTTAGCTGAAAGAAATACTAAAGTGTTCTGACTATGCCATGTTCAAACAAGTGTATTACCAGAATGTACATATTGATGTGCTCACTTCTGTAAAAAGGCTAATTATCATTGAATATAGAATATTACAGAAACGCCAAAGACAATGCTTTGGAAGATACAAATAACCAACAAATGTATCTTCTTATATGAGAAGATGTAACTCGTGATTTCCCATCCTCTGCTCAATCTGTTAAAAAGCGGATACGTTTTTTACTTTGTATGAAGTGATCTATCAAGAGCCAGGTGAACTGCAACGTTCGAGTGACAGATGTCACCTCTATTCAAATCAGTATCGTGTATACATATTTCATTGGCGGGTGGTTCTGTCCTTAATATTTTCTTTAATATTTTCTGTTCTATAACTGAAGGAAAATGACAGTTTAGCGCGATTTTATGATTTAATCATTAATCAATGATTGATGGTACATTGCAACATACACGGGGTCTTTTTTAAGGCGTAGGACTTACGAATATGTTGATATATGTCATTGGAAAGTGTTAGACCATGGTCGTGGAAATCGTTTGCCTTTGTGCCTATCGCTTACTTTCCTATAAACATACCCAATAAGCTTAAACAATTCTGTAGACCGGTATTAAGGGCAGAATATCGCGTTCACTAATTATTATAAAAGTGTGTCTGTTCGTGATGCATTCAATACTAAATAGCAATTGGACTCTGACCATAAATGCTGTCTATGTCTAAATGCCATATATGTTTTATCGTATTGAAAAAGAGCGTTCGTAAGTAAAGGTGTTATTTTTCTCAGGAGACTGTATTCGAATTCCATTGCGGATTACGAACATGAGGTGACTCGACAGATTTTTGCTTGACATTTTCTCTAATCCTCTGAAAAATATTCAGAATACGACAAAGTCGTTCATGTTTGTGGTTTGGTAGGAGGATGTTTTAACCATTGACATTTGGACCATTTCCGTCATGGAAACGAATTCAACATTTGCATCCAAAGCAGACTGGTTTTGAATACAAGTCAATTGATAGAATCAGTTGTCCTTGTTCAGTACTAGTTAGTGATGGGAAAGCATTCTACAAAAGAGCTTAGGCTAAAAAATTGCATTAATTCTCAACAACATGTTATTTTATTTCAATATTGAGCTTAGCAATATTGTAAAGTAACAATGCACTGAATTTGTCTCTCCGAGATGCTTCCAATTACGTGTCGCCTGACAGATTTTTACTTTATTTACGTGCTAAACATATAAGTTTTGACTTACGTAACCATGTAGCCAAGTCGTGTAGTAAGAAGCTACCCAGCGACATTGATATATGCACTGACATCAGCGCCATGACTGATACCAAAAAGCCCATCCACCAACCAAAATGAAAAATAAGTATTCAAGGTTTGTAAATTAAATGACAGAATTTCATGAATATTGCTTGGTTTTAAACCGTTCACTTGAATCCATTGGGATTCAGAAAAAGATCAATTGTGGCTGATAGTGGTGCAGTGGTGCCTCTTTTACAGAGGGTCCCGGGTTCAAGTCCCGTTAGCAGCGCGGTGAAAATGCCGGTACTAACCCACAAAAAGCCGCAAAGGCTCTCATGTGGTCTCAGTATTGCTTACTTCATAGTTATAGATCTCTCAACGCTCTCAACGCTTACCGAGTGTTAAAAAGAAGCCATGATATACGGGACGCACTCGACAATGTTAACCCGCCACACGATCGGATCAAATTACGCACTGACAAAATTGATCTAAATAATATTCAAAAGAAAAAATATTATATAGGTGCTGTTGATATGGGAAAACGGGGTTTACGTTGGTCCATATCAAATAAGGTTTGCGAGTATGTGCCGATCTGTTTATATACTGTACAGACAGTATACGAACCCTTTAAACCTTGCGAGTTTTCAGTAAATATAAGCAACAAAAACATGCCTGACGAAAAGTGAAGACGTGGATTAGCCTGTGCGTTCTGCACAGGTTAATCCGCATCTTCACTTTTCGAAGGCGTACTTTTTGGGGGTTGGCTTTCACGTTTGACTCAATTATATACAGACATTCACTCATCTCTCGATGGGGGGCCTTTGACCGGTCAAAATCTGACACCTCAATGCTATCATTATGAATAGAAGAATTAAAGATTATATACTTTTTGTACAAAACGGTTGGGATATGGTTTTTTCGTCGTTTCTTTCTACAGAACGAGTGTGAACTTACGCCCCATCATTACATGAACTTGTTTTGAAAACGATAGTTAGGTGGCCTTCCCTCATTGCAATGTCCCTTTATATGTTTTTCTTAGTAGCAGGTAACTCGGATGATCCATAAATCGGCATAACTCGTTTCGATATTTTAGTGTTTTTAGAAGAATACTTCAAATCAAGTATCTACGACGCTTTGTTAATTTGTACAATAAAGTGGTTAAATTTTGAAATCTTTAAGTGAAGTAGAATCATTCAATTAATCCTAGGAGTTCGATCATTAGGAACACCGAAATAGAATTAGAATCAATTAACCGAGTGATACATCAATACTCCTTGTGGTATACTATCTGTTTGTGTCAATCTAATATAAAAGGAACGATTCCGAACCGTCGGCAGATGATCGGTTTTTAAATGGTTTTAAACCGAGATCTGAGCTTGCGGGGTCATTTATCACGTTTCATGTCGGTTCGTTAGGACTTCATCAAACAAGAAATGGAATCGCAGGATAGCGGATTGCTACCAAAAATATGCATTAACAATCCGAAAACTAGCACAGAGCATTGATCGGGAACCTGTGTCTGACAGTGTACTTTAAATACGATTTCCTTTGACCTATATGTGAGCAAGAATGATCTATTTCAACAAAATTGTATATGAAATAACAAATTCCTACAAAACTGATGAAAAAGATGAAATAGTAAAGTAAGCGTATATTGCTCTGCTCTAATACCTTTACATATAACACGAGTTTAGTTAACCTTCTCCAAAATCAAAAAAGTATACTATGCGATTATTTTGGTAGAGTTAAACATGATGATCATGGAAACACAATTCGAGAGAAAAGAGTTTCGCCAAAGATGAGTATGTGCAATCCCGAAAGGTAGTTCTGATACTGTGCATAACACTGGTGAGATATAGCCTGTTTTTCGATGGGGCCTCATTAGATTTTAAACACCTCGTATTCGTTATTGCAACACCGTCGTGCACTTCCGATTTGATCGCTTTCTGGCGCCGTTTGGCGGCAAGACAGACGCATGAATAGGGCGGGAAACTGTGACAGAGTCGTATTTCGAGGGCCCCTTTCAAACCCAGGTCGTGTAAATAATATTTCACATCGATCTTATTTTGCTTAGACGATCTTATCTGTGTTGCTTATTGGTATTCACAGATATTGTTGATTATTGCTCACCGATGCATTTTTAATGATACGCATGTTCTCGTTTAATACCCGTGAATTAGTTGAAACGTGGTTTCACAGCATTTTGGTCAAATTATCGCTCGCGAAGTTAGCAGAGGCGTCCGAATTGAATTCGGACGCTTCTGCAAACTTCTTGAGCAATTCCACGTCGGGAAAACAATGGACAGATTTAATGACTACACTCTTGAATGATATGTCAAGGTTTACTAGAAGGAAGGATAATGCTATTCTATTGTAAAGATAATCGAATGTAAAGAAACCCTTTAAAGAGCTACGATACAAAGAGTGTTCTGTGATTTGAAAATCAAGTTACAAACAGTGCTGTTTCTTGAGTAAAACATATGGCTAGTTAAAAAAACAGGGGAAAACCCTTCAAAGTTAAATAGTTTTTATTGTCTTGTTATGTCCATGTCTAAGAACTCAGTCTCGAAATGTCTCTAAAATACAGATGTCTAAACAGTATAGATTAAACAGTCGGCGATTGTTTTATTCCATCGCTACTATTTGAGAAGTATGAGAACTGGTACAACGTATATCGTTAACATAAAATGAGAACAATTAAAGACCCATTAAAACAATATTAAATTGTAATTTCTGTTAATTGAAAATTGATTCTACTTGCATAGCTTCCTCGTGAAAGAATGATAAGCGTCAATTACTCTTTCACACTAATATGTATTTTGCGATTGCTGCTTCATTACAATTAATAAGCGAACAGTGGAAATTAAATGGCTGTTAGAGTGGTAACAGTTGCGCTTTTTTTCTTATTTCGAAAAGGAATTTTGGAATCACTTAGAGTTATGATGTTTTCAAAAGTTGTTCAAATATGCCACATTGTTCGCCTTATCTTACCAAAGGAGCTGCGAAAATAGCCTGACCAAAGCTATTGAATCATGTATCATCTGAAGGCCCTAATAGTCTTTAGCATAATTTAGTTCTTCTTTATTGACCCCCCCACCCCACCCCAATTTTCCATAAAGGTTGATGGCCAAATCTAATGAAGTGAGAACTTGTGGACAGACACCGTTGCCATAACTTGTATATATATTTTATTTGTAATTCACTTAAAAAAGTTGGCAATAAAAGTAAAACTATGCTTCTGTATGCTGCAAAAGTTATCATTCAAAAGATCGAGAACTTGACGATTCAAGTGTACTTAATCTAATCTGCGATAAAGTAGCAAATAAACAGATGTGTGAAATTGCCTGATCGTAAGTACAATTTAAATAAGATACAATCTAGATCGACCTTCAAGATGAACAAGTAACAATCACACAAGTGTTTGTTGCCGGTTCATAATTGAAGACCTAGAGTACTTAGCTATAAAAATCACAGGTGATCGACTTACTCATCACTGGCTTTGAAACCATGTATAACAGGTGAATTACAGTCATTGTGTTAGGTTTCTAGATATTGTTTGTTTGCGTAGTTCCTTGCGAACACATATAAAGCATATGAAATAAAAAGTATTGTAACAAAACAAGAATTTGCTCATGCTGAGCAAATTCTCGTTTTGTCACAATATTTTCATAAGGATATCAAAACCATGACGTACAGTGACGTTGATCAAACAAGCTTCAACTTAGAGACATTACGATGCATTCGTTTATAGTTTCTCATTATATAGACAGATGTTTTGCGTATAAAACTCTTAATGACTTAATTAATAGCACTCAAGAGTTAAATGCACGATAAAAGCAAGTGCATCACAAATGTGATGCACTTGCTTTAGTTTTGCACTAAGACCTCGAGCTGCGGTGCAGATACAGCGTAATTACCATGTGCCAGTTAGGTCGGGGGTTCGAAATGACGCCGTCTCATGCTAAAGATTGACAGCAACTGCAGCAGTGACTTTTCGGACTGGATGCATTTATATAGAGAATAGATGGTTGGTGTTGTGAATCGGAATTGTTATCGGGCAAGGCTTAGGAATATTATCCGGTGAGCCGAAGGCGAAACGGATAATACTCCGAAGCCGAGCCTGATAACTTTTCCCATTCAAAGACACCAACTTTCTATACTATTTATCCTGTTACCTTTATGTATTCTTTCAAACAAACAAGATGTAAATAAAACACGAGAAAAAAGGAAAAAAATAAGTAGATATTGATGTAAACATGACGTCATGTCGTTCTTATGATATCACAAATGTTATACGGCACCTACTTAACGGTCCCAAAATGGCACTAGTGACAGGATAAATTGCAATTTGGAGCCGACTAGTTTATTAATATAAACTTGCACGATCACTCATTTACTCATGTGTTCATCCCCATTTAAATAAGTTCTCGGCGGACTAATTCTGTTGCGAGAATAAGACCAACGAAGTCAAGATTTACCCATCTTTTATTTCAATGAATCTGAACTTTTGGGATATACTTGTGCATGAACATTCATTCTTTTGTCATAAAGGGGAAGTACTGGTTCTGATATAGGATTCTCCGCGATTTCATTCAGATAATAATGAAACACAGACGGCCAATCCACAAACGATTGCATATTCATTAACCTTTCATAAAGTATTTACGAATAGATGCATTCGCCTTTGAAAAAGTCTAAAGCGATTGAAGATATTCTATTCACATCTCCTCCTTAAAACCGCCGATATTGATATGCAGTGACTGTCTACAGTCTAGTGCATGTAGCTCCCCTCCTTCAATAAGATCGCGAAATTACATTCCACTGCATGCTGCGAGCCCAATTAAGGCCGCATACTGTCGCCTTATTGACTGCAATGCGTGGGCAAATTGATGCAAATCGATCATGTAATAATGCATCAACGGTGTCGATAGATTAAGTCGTTCACGATAAAAGCGACAAAGTCGTATATCCTTCATGCCTATGAAGGATATGCGACTTTGTTGCTTTTATCGTGATGATTTTGCATCTCAATTGGACAAATGACGATGACGTAGACACTTCGCTGGGTAATCAATTCATGATCAGGTTTTTTTTTATCGACGTTTTAGGTCAAGTTTATACAGTGTCTGGTCGATCTTATATGCCTTCTTTAGTTAGATCTTACACGCAATCGCTTTGTATGAACCAAATGTCGGGCCTACGACTTCGCGGCCGATTACAGTCAAACTTGTGTTAAGAGGCCAGCCTATGGGACAGAGTAAATTGGCTGTTTAAGACAGGTTGGTTGCTTAATACAAATTGATTTACACTATAAATCTAACAATGGGACTTTCTGTAGTGGTTGTTTAAGGCAGGTTGGCTGCTTAAAAGGGTGGTTGCTTAACACAAGTTAGACTGTACTTTTGAATGTCCTTTGGCAAGACACCTTTGTGTTTAAACTAGCATTGTACATTCGCATTGAAACCATTTCATAACCGAGTTTAACGATAACGACATGAACAACAAAAGATGCTCTGTCTGGTCATACAGAGATGCAAATACATTGGAATCTATATAGCTCGAACTCAAGGAAACTCATAAAAATGTTCGACAAAGAGAGAGTTCGACACATAGATAACTGGAATAATCAAAAACGAACAAATTATTCGGAAAGCCTTATTTACAAGGACATACGGAGGAATCCGACAACCAGAAGTTCGAGGTATAGAATAATCTACAGTAGCTGCTATATAAATTCATTCTCAATGAGCCCTATGAAATATTGACGCCATTTTACTTCAATTTACTTATTGCCTAAAAGTGTGGCGTTTAATGCATTTTAAGTATCACGCAATCAAAGGCGATCCCGTGTTCCTGATAAGAGAGTTTGGTATTTCCTCGTGCCTATAAATAGAACCTACCTGTGAAGAAATTAGCGAGCTACTTTATTGAAGCAGTGGGCACCAATCAAAACGAATGAGTCTATTCAGCAATCGTATCTACTCGGCAATCCCCGTAACAAGTCGGTAGATATACCTCGTAAGCAGTACATGAATACACCAGAAATCCTGGGGTAATTCGCCTTATTTCCGGCGGATAACGCAAAATGCACACAGGCACTAAATATTTATTTGAATACACACAAATTGATTATATATCACAATTGAATGGGTTTTTTACCCTTTTCATTAAAGATGATCATATCAACACATCTTTGTTTCATATTTTGTCAATCGGCCCTTTTCGGCAATCCCCGGCTTGTTACGGGGATTGCCGAGTAGATACGATTGGCCCTTCGTTGCTGACCTACTTTCAAAAATGGCTCCCCATTACCTCCGAGGTTATTTTAAGAAATGGCCGAGGTGTTCCGAATGTTCAGACCCTTTGACGACTAGCCTGGCGCGTTTTAGACCATTCCCTTATACCAAACGAATTTTTGGCGGGGTTATTTTCTTCTATAAACGCAGACGATATTTAAATCTTCGTGACGAAAGAATAATTTGCTCATTCTGAGCAAATTATTCATTTGTCTCGAAGATTTATAAGTTAAGAAATCATTAAGTAAAACAATAAAAGAGTAAATTGTTTTGTTTTCGCCATTTCGAAATTTGGTTTTATTGACGTCTACAGAAAATAATTCAACACAGAGATAATAACCAACTGCTCAATTAAAAATCATCTCTATTAAATTAAACTACATTTATGATAGATGATATAGATGGAATGGTTCATTTCAAAGGAAATATTTGCTTTTTATGAGCAATTTCTACTATCCGCGCCTACAGTATCTTCTACTGCCAACTGCAGAACATTCATAAAATCTTTTGATCGTTTGGTAGAAAGCGAAGCGTTAACCACTTCATCATCAAGCTATTTTCGTCTCAACAGTTAGTTTCATGTCAATAACAATCGACATATAAAGATTTCTTCGGGACAGCATAAATTGCTTTTGACAAGCAAGGTTTCCATTTCAAACAACCTCCACGCAATCGATATCCCGACAAATTCCGTGTCTCTTAACAAATATACTTTCATATCGAAAGCAATTTAAGCTACTTAACCATGTGAAGGGTAAGTCGTATCATGTGTATTTTTTAAGACTTTAAATACTGTTTTTATTACACGAAAACAGCGTGAGTTTTGGGTGAGAAAAATGATTTCAAAAAGACGTATTTGATTAAAAGCGTCGTTGGTGTTAAATTAAAATTAAATTCGGGCGGGACATTACTATATTTAAGCAAAACACCTTGAAATTAGACGTTTTGTGATAATCTGGATCTAGGATAGACCAGAAAATACCTAATTGTACTTCACTACATTTTGGTCTCAATAATCCATGTTTTTGCTTGGCCAGTGTTAAAAAGTGTTTAGTTCATATCAAAACGAAGGCCTATACCTTTTCGATGTTCTGTCAAAAGGCACAATATTGACGAAAAGGGATATTTTATGTCCCTAGTATATTATATTATTTTGGAATAATATAAATAAGTCGCCATGCACACTAGATTTCCCTGGCTAACTGCCAGGGAAATCTAGTGTGCATGGCGAGTGCTAACTGCCATGAAAATCTAGTGTGCATGGCGACTGCTAACTGCCAGGGAAATCTAGTGTGCATGGCGACTTATTTATATTACATGTATTAAAATTATTCCAATCAAGATAATACGGATATTGTGTGGTCGAGTGGTTAAGTTGACAGTCTTAGAGCTGTGGGTAATCAGGTGAAAGCCCCCATCAGTTCTCCTGGGTACCGTTTTACTAAACGATTTACGGAAAATACTTGCGCAAGTCAAAACGGAAAAACATGTATAGTTTCTTAAACGAAAACGCAAAATTGCAATGTGACATATCATTGGAAGCGTCTCGGAGAGACGATTCCAATGATGTGTTACTTTGCAATATTGCTTAGCCCAATATTGAAATAAGGGGAATTGTTGTTTTAGACTTACGCAAATCTTAAGCGTAAGCTGTTTAGTAAAACGGTACCCTGGTTTCGTTGGTATTTTCTTTCGCAAGGCCCTTCAGAGGCCTATACTTATACTAGTGAAGCAATAAAAGCTGTAAAATAACTGAAAATTGTCAGCACGGCGTAAAATCTCATGTTAACGAAACAGAAATCAAGGTTACACAGTTAGAGAATCGGATACATAAATTGGTTTAATAAGGTTACACAGTTAGAGAATCGGATACATAAATTTGTTTTATACCACTGATGCAATGCTTAATTATATCTTAAATCTTATTGATGAGTTATCAAAAAATAACCGCATAAACAAAACATGTATTGAAATCGAGCAATATGCACGTCCGCATTTACAAATTTTTTGTCCACCTGTATACTGTTACATATCCCATTCGCCTGTCGTCGACAGATTTCCTTTTCGTTAATTTTCACTCCGTTCTTCTATTATAGTGTCAGCATGTAAATCAACATGGCTATCATATTTCTATCCATGTAATCTAACCACGCCATCAAAACGGCAGTCGGACTTGTGTAGAGGTTTGAATTTTGTAGCCTAGTAACACTTGGTTGGTTGGTTTGGGGTTTTACACCATTTTCAGCATTTCTTTAGATGTACATAGACACCCCCCCCCTTGTGTATTAGCCATATGCCTGTTTCACCAAAGTTCCTACGGAAACTGTTATGCTACTATTAATGAGAAGGGCTTTTTACAAAGACCTTCACTCTTTTCCTAGTACTTGTGAACTGTACATGGATCAACTAAAATATAATTCTACAAAGAACATCTAAAAACCGGCGAGTCAAAACCGAGAATAATGTATTAATTAATGATATTCTCGAATAGTGATTTATTTTACGAATTCTTAATTATACTTACAAAAACAACGATGATCTAAACGTAATCAGTATATACAAACATATACCGCAGTGTGACTGAGTCATGATTAAATGTTAAATGTCAAGTTGTTTTGTAGCAAGACTCATTTTTCGATTAACAAAAGTTACGTTTAAGTCTCTTTAATGACATTGATGTTTTACAACTATCGAGTTTTCTCTAAACTGTTCTCATGATTCAGATCATTTCAGACCTTTTCTGAGAGTATCGTTGGACTAAATCGAATTTGACATGATGCTAACACTTTAATGCCTTATCAAGATATAAACACGTATGATCACAAAACAACAACTTATTTCTTTGCAATAGACTTTATGGAATGGACAGCATATAGTTGTGAAAATGGTCCTAGAGTCAGACAACAGCTTTTTACCACACTAATCAGTACATATTTTTTATTTCTTCTATCCATTTTATTTTTCAAAAGAGAAAAAATGAAACTGCATTTCTTTTCTACTATATTTACATATACATGTTTTGTTCGACAGTGTCGTTTTTATATATTTGAAGTGTGCATGACATACATGTATCTAATACATGTATCAAATATAGCTAATGTCTATGACTTTTGAGAAAGGCTATTGTTTAGTAACGAACCGGGTCTGACTCCGGCGTCCGTCCTTGGTCCACTTGTTTGACAAGCCGGCAGTCCGGCGACTTGCGAATCAAAAGGGGCGGTGTGACGTTGTAACTATAACCACTGTCATATATATGTATACCAAGGTCTTACTAAAACTGTAACAAACAACGATTTGGTTGTTGTCGTCAATATATATCAAAACTGGCTCAACAAAAATTCATGATAATCTTCACAAATGCATACCTGATATTGAATAAAATGAAATTTATGATAATTGGTTAAAGGAAGAAAAACAATTGCTTAAGTGTGCAATTTTTCCATTTCTAAACAATATGCCGTTGTATGAGGAGTATCTCGTTTGTTCCACATCAATTCAAAAAACCCTTTCAAGTATAAAAGTTATAGAAGGTTATTGCATAAAACATGTTGCGTGCACAGTTGTTCAGGGGCCAACGCGATGAATTGGCATCTTTTGTTTAAATATACGTGAAATGCTTAATTATCTACCCATGGCATTAATTGTTTATTCAATTTAAATTGAATTAAATATAAAAGTCCTAGCTATATCAATTTTACGATGGGAATGTTTTTGAAGTGTGTCATCGGTGGTTGATTATTTTTACATTGCTACAATGGACAACATAAATATAAAGGAGAATGCATATTAAATATGTAAGCGGGCCAAATCTTCTAAACTGATGTAGCTTTGCAGAGTGAAATCATACGTAACATCCTGTTGAATTCAGATCAATTAGAAAATGAAAGATGTGTAAATCTGAAATTTGCTCGTCTTATTCACAGAAGAAATTTAAGTCTGCTGGGAACTACTTTTGATGAGGATGAACTTAGGGGTAAACTGGTGATCATGCAAGTTTGTATCGATACACCAACAGACCTCGAATTGGAGTAAGCGCAGCCAGCGCATCCCAATCCAAAAACCGATATCTTGTTAAGCTCTAATATAGGATGTCATGCACTGTGAAAAGGTGTTTATATTGTGTTAGAGCGAAGCGGAAGTGAGGCGTTTAAGTATACAATACAAAATAAAAAGGAAGTGTGAAAAACGGAATTTTCCGGTAAACACTTTTTTTCAAAGATGCTCCGACCAGATAGACTGGGTTTATATATCAACTAAACCAATGCTTTAGACGATAATTGTCTGTTTAAAATCTACCCAGTTTTTTTTATCATTTTAATCTAAACATCAATTTGTTCCGATGCGCATAAGTAAATATTTGTTTTGGCGTAGGGATACAATGAACTCTTTTGATTCTTGTGATTAGGCCCACATGCGGAAGGATTTGCGGAGCGGCGGGAAGATAACAGGCTTTTGTTCTTGTCTGTCTATCAAAATGATATAACGTCGGGTACCGTAGTGCTAACCGGGGTAAAACGGACTTAGGGAACTTAAGCTCATTTCTCTTTATAACAAAATGTGACTCTGGTCCACATTATTAAAAGCAATAGCAGACGAGACGAGAAAACATGTAATCATACGTATGATCTCTGGTGTTGGTAGAAACCGTTGTGATAAAAGTAAGTATTGCTCAGTAAGGTTGTGATAAAATAATTTACTGCTCATACTAAGCAATAAATTATTTTATCACATTGGTTTCTAAAGACATTCTACAGCAGTTGATTATTTTGGAATAGTGGGTTGTAGTAATTTTTTGCAGATTGCCATATAGACCGATTTTTACCAACGTACCTATGATTAAAGTCTTTAAATAAAGAACGATAAATCGCAGGACTTTTAAAGATTGCTACAAACGGCTCTACGAACAAGGTTTTAACATTGTGGGAAAGGGAAAGTAATTTCACGCTTACAAGTTATCCACCTTGCTTCTAACAATACATGTATTGATCTATCATACCATTCAAATAAATTTACATTTTCTGTCGATTTATTTGTCATCTGCATGCTCTTTGAACTTACTGACGATGCAGTAACTCTTTGCATACTCAAGGAACCCAAAACCCAGTACAGTAGTTGTGTACCAAAGGACATAAAACGTTTCAAATAGTTTGGCCATTGTGCTTTGAAAAGCACAGAATTTAAATATTTATCTATCCTGCTCCATGGAAGATTCACAGAGTTCAAATATTTGCCTATTGTGGAATGTGCGTACTGTGTGCTTGTCTCTCGAGAAAGACTTCACAACCGTTACATTTACACAATACATGAGAAAACATTTATACAAAACTTCCCTTTGTTAACTGTGACTGTGGGCATACAAAAAGAATGTTCGTCAAAAACCAGACTAACGTAAAGTCTACAATTCAATAAATAGAAATGGTGCAGTTTGCGGGTTGGTTTTATAGGGGTGAAATAGTTGAAGGGAAACATTCAAACTATTGCTTAATTATATGGCATCGCCTAATAATTACTCGCGTATCATCGCGTATTAAATAAACAGTAAGCGGTGGACGAGTCACGAAAATGGTTGATTGATAAAAGCAGCGAATTGCATCGATCCGGATATGTCTGCGCGGCTCTGCAGCCTTATCCGGATCGATGCAGATCGCTGAATCCGGGTCGATGCATTTCGTTAAAAGGGTCCGGATCTATGTAGTTCGTTGAAAGGATCTGGATCGATACATCATGTTGAAAACGAATCGATGCATGTTGTTGAAAGGATCCGAATCGATGCCTTTCGTTCAAAGGATCCGTATCGATGCATTTCGTTAAAAAGAACCGAATCAATGCATTTTGTTTGAAGGATCCGGATCGATGCATTTCGATGAATCCGGATCGGTGCCTTTCGTTTGAAGGATCTGTATCGATGCATTTCAGATCCAGGCAAGCCGTTAAGTATATTGGCGGCTGGCCTGTGATCTAGCCTGTTTGCTACTCTGAGTATCTGAGTATCTTTTCTCAATTACGCCGATAATATAGATTTTGAAAAGTAGACGAAACAAACATATATTTTCAGAAAATTACCCAGCATTCTAAGGGTTAGAATCTAATTGCCGTTAATGCAGAAGTGCCAAAGTCCCTCTTTTCACATGATGCACCAGGGATGATATTGTAATTTTTTCTGTACATAGAAAGCAGTGTGTGCACAAATAAGTATCTAGAGTAACTCTCTTTCTTGTTCCCAACAATCTGAAGAATCCTTGTAAAGAAAACACCGTTCATCACCATGAAAGAAGTGTCTGATTCGAATAGCTTCTTTGAAAATAATTGACTCCGGTCAACTGGTGCTCCTTTAATAGGGGTTCGGATTTAAAGTTTAGAGTTAAATGTTAATGTGGGCCGGATAGCCCAGTCGAACAGAACATTCGCACGGTTTGGAGACGTCCTGGGTTCGAGTCTGGGTCTCACTGCTTGATTCTTTTGTTTCTGTTGTGCTCCTTTAGTAGGGGTCCCAATTTAGATTTTAAAGTTAAGACTAGTCAATGTAAAGTTAAATGTGTGAGTTGGCTGGATACCTTAATCTGTGGAGTATTCGCACGGTTTGCGGATGGTCTTGGTTCGAGTCACGAGCTGGCCGCATGTTTTTCTTACCTTGGGTACGCCTCTTCTCCTAGAAAATGTCGGATTAAGTAATAGAAAAAAGACCATGAAACAAAATAGAAAAAAAGCTTGGATGGGGTTTGCAATTTCCAATAAGGTTTTATGTGCTTTCTACTGCACTCCTTTTTTAGTTTTCTCTGCTTTGACGGTTCTTCGAATACTATTGCGATGCTCGGCTCATAGTTGGTGGGGGAAGACAATTTAATACCCCAATATCGAATCCCTGTTTTCCACGAAGTCTTTCATATGGATGGCAAATAGATAGTACATTATTGTCGAAATAAGAATTGTGGTAGTATTTGCTCACGGCTGTTTTACGCACTGCACTAGAAACATGACAAAAATGTCAAAATTCAAATAACTTAATTCGTTGTTTGCAGAAGGCGCTTTCAGGAATAATTGAAAAGAGCCGCCTCTTTACCTTTATCCTTTCTACCGTGAAATGACGACTTTCTTTCCTTGTCCTGAACCATAATTGGAATTTAAAACATTGAGCAAGAAAGTAGTTCCAACCATGTTTGTATTCGGGAAGGACATATTAACAAGCTGGTGCAAGTTGCATTATGTTGCAATTTGAAAGAAAATGCAAAAAGAGAGTGTCAAAAAGAGAGAAATGCATACGGCTGTCGAGTTGGGTGTCCAATTACACTATCAATAAGGGAAAATCGGGATGTTTCAGTAAATTAGCACGTTAAAGAAAAATATCGGTGCGTACAAACACCGCGTACCTTGCCCGCCGATATACGACTGCAATCAAATGGTTCCCTCCAATGCTTTGAATTCTTTCAGTGCGTCCCAGTTTTTCGAATAGGAATATACATATGAAAACCGGTCTTTGGGAAAATGCTACATCAAAGCAACTGCATCACTATGCTTGTATCTGGTTTAACGCCGTTTTTAACAACAGTTTAGTTATATAGCAAAGGGTAATTACTCAAATAAATTTAAATATTACATTCGCCATTCCTAAATATAGCATTCCCCCAATGTCACCTACTGTTTTCATATATATTGTAAAAAAAATAGTGCTTAGCAATGAGAGACGAATGAAGCTTGCCAAACCAAACAATGTTTAGTCTTTTGCACATTGCTTACAGTCAACAAAGGTTTCGGTGCTCAATATCTCTGTTTTTAAAATAGTCCTTAAATATTTACTTATTTGAAGCATTCGTTTCATGATGACAACATTCAGAATCAATGTGGTAAATTGAGAATATGTCTTTTAAGAACGGTGTCTCGTAACTCGTAACATTTTCTCATCTGAATATCTCATAACTGTTGTCATTCGCTGTTACATTAAAATAGAACCTTATCCGATGTAATAAAGCACTGCCCCTTTCCCTCATCATTAATTTATCTTTTGATCACACATAAGTCAATGATCACAACACAATTAAGAACGGAACTTGATGAAAACGGCATAAAACCCGATAATATCAAACTGTTGGTGATCAGATTATTGGTTGGGTGTTTTTCTTTACAACTAACGCGGTTTTCTAGAACATCAAGTGAACGGGTCACAGGCGTCAGAATGTTTCTTTCACTACAAATATTGACATAATATTATTATTATTATTCGACTTCATCCGTTCCCCCATGATGGGAAATGTGGCTGGCCCAAATTGAAAGCAATATCAGACGAAAAATGAAAGCACGAAGAATACTTTTGTTTTAAGACTTTCGGGGATAAACCATTGCAATGAAAAGATTTATTGCTCATAACATGCAATTTATCCTTATGTCACATTCTTTTCCTAAAACGACTACTGTCTATGTGTGAAAGAGAGGTTTTATGTCGCAATGCGTTAATCTATTGAGGGCGTTGCTACGTGCTATTCAAATACATTTATTGTGTGGGGCAGGCATATTTAAAGGCCTCGGCAATCTTCGGGAAAACTTTAATCTCCGAGAGTTCCGGAAAACGCGGAACTAGCCCTTGTACGTTTTACTCAAAAATAAACTAATAAGATACCATAGCTAAACTAATTTCCACTGCAAATAAATGAATATATAAAGAAATGTGTGTATGAAATATCAACATACCTAATGCTTAATCAACGTAAAATGGACTCGGCTTTTATGAACCAACTGAATATCTATATATATAACTTATTTGTCTAATTTCAGTGGTGGTAAAGAACACAGACGATTCTAGAGACACCAACAAGTTTCTCGGGTTGATGATGGTCGCTATTCCTGATGATTCGGCCAACGAGACGGTACCTGCGGGAATATTTTCGGTGAGTTTATTTGCGGATTGGAAAACGATCGACTACTTAACAAGACCTCGCTGCTTAGGAATTAAGAATTTCATCATGGTGGTTGAATAGTTTGAACGATTAGCTTGATTATATCAATTGAAGTATTGTAGATGTAGAAACCAATTAGTTAAATTAAACGACTTAAAGTATATTTTACTCAGTGCCTATGTTTCCGACAAAAACATCGTTGATTTACTCGCAACATTGTCATGGTCTCTATTGAAAAAAATGATAGTTCCACAACATGATATGTATTTCAAATATTTTGCAAGAAATTGATGGTTAGAAATGCAGGATGTGCATGTTTAAACATTGTGTTTCCATTTTTCCACAAATGCATTGCCCCAATAACGATTCATTAGTTGTAGTAAACCTTGTTCAGACGCTGATTCAGTTAGATCCAACTAAAGTTCTTTAATTTAACATATTATCTAAATCCTGCAATACATATGATATTGAGTAAAATGTAAATGCAACGAAAAGCGATTTATTTGAATATTTCCCAAATTTCAGTTCCGTGCCGACGAGGCGTCAATAATAGTTAGCATCCCCAAAAAACTTTTTTCTTTTAGATCCGTTGGAAAGCCAAAATACTTAAAACAAACTCAAGTATCGCCCCATCTAATACCATCAATAAAGGATATATAGAATGTCCACACAGTGTGTTTCAATATACCTCCAAAGTTCTAATCGCAGTAGACGAGCCCATTCGGAACACCTCGGCCATTTCTTAAAATAACCTCGGAGGTAATGGGGAGCCATTTTGAAAGCAGTCATTGACGAAGGGCATGTCCGTTTGCAATCGTATCTACTCGGCAATCCCCGACACAAACCAGGGATTACCGAGAAGTTACGATTGAGAAAACCTGAAACAAAGATGTTTTGATATCATAATCTTTTATGAAAACATTATAAAAAAAACATTCAATTGTGATATATAACCAATTTGTGTGTATTTACATGAATATATAGTGTCTGTGTGCATGTTGTAATCATGCGAGTTATCCGCCGAAAAACAGCCGAATTACCCCCAGGATTTCTGGTGTATTCATGAACTGCTTACGAGGTATATCTACCGACTTGTGACGGGGATTGCCGAGTAGATACGATTGCAGACGAGCCGTCAGTTTTGCTAAGCATCGTCGAATCACTTAACCAAAAAGATCCGTGGAATAAAAAACTACAACAACCCCTCTAGCAGACGGAATTCTGATGTTATCCATAGTATGGCAATTAAACCTGACGCGTGCCAACAGAAACTATGCGGTTTGCTTTAGTTTTTAGACGTTGTGTTCACAAGCTTCTTCAATTAATCGCCCAAATAACAATATATATACAATCATGAGTTTTGTTATTCTGGGTCTTAATTCGGAACGCTTTGCCCTGCTTGATCCTTCACTTTACGTTGGCTCTCTTTGACGCCTTTACAGAAGATTTCAGTGTGCTAGTATATAGGAAACTGCTGTGATGAAACGAAAATATGCAATGTTTGTATGGTGTTTAACGCCGTATTAACCAATTTCAAAGTTATGTAACGGCTTTCCCAGATCCATCAGTTTAGGCTAGTGATCTGAAGTGACGTGCTAAAGGTCACTCCCACTTAAGCAGAGGTGTTGGTTGGACTGGAGCCAAGGGCCTCCGAGCTAAGTTCTCCAACTTAACCACTTGACCGCCCTGAAATAAGCTCTGTGGCGTGTTTAACCTAGTATGCAATGGTCTTGAGTTTGTGAACCGGTTTGGGACATTGTGCTACCCGACAATTAATGAAGCAAGTGTGCCGTGATATATTTGTCTTTTACCACTGATTTACTATGTGCAGAAGGGAAAACTGTCAACAAAGAAATTAATCAGCATCGGTTAGGAAGCAAAATGATCTTGGATAGATGCGCTTACCGCCGCAATATGGCTGAAACACTGTTGAAAATGGGATTGAATCAAACCTCAAAGAATAAATAACTATATGAAAATGTTCGGTCCTGTGCGTTTCCTGTCGACTTTCAAGCATGGTGAAATAAAATTTTTTTTATAAATAGCTCTATTTCTGTCCAATTTAACAAAACTGATTAAAGTAAAACCAATTAAAGTTAAACTTGCCAGAAATCAGGAATAAACATAAAACAGAAACCGTGCGAGAATAGTTGAAAAAAAATATGACGTCCGCTTTTTTCAGGTTTAATTACCGTTGATATTATCCAATTCGTGGTTGATGTCAGTAAACCCAATTTATCAGGGTGAATGAACCGTAGGTGTTTCATCCAATTTTATTACATTGGGGTTTACGCCGTTTCAACAAGGTATCATGTCTTGCCAAATGATATCCCTTCGAAAGCAGAGGTACCTACGGGGCTGGGACCCGGGAACCCTTGTTATGAGATGCCATGCTTCTGTTCCACTCAACGTGACAAACCTCTTTATGGTTATGCTTTGCATTTTTGCGCATTCTACATCATACATGCGTCTGACATCACAACGTAATTTAACAAGGCGTCATGTTTTGCCCAATGCTTAGGGTGATGGATTGTTAGTTTAAACATAGTTTATTCACCAAATAATCAAAATATACATAAATATCAAGTATTACAACACAGATAATTTGATAAGAACGAAAGCAAACGCTTATTAGGTTCTTTTCCAGCACCCTAAGCGGATACGCGACGTTGCATGTATTTATAATGGAAAAGGAAACTACTATAAAGAAAATATCAAAAGTTACACATTGATTAGATAAGAAAAAAGAAGTAAGACATTTTGTTTTTGATGGAATGTTGGAGTGTTGGCGTGGACTGTTTAAGGCTCGGCATGAGATATGAACCTTGTTAAAAGTTGAAAAATCCAGCTCTACAACAAGTATATAAGAGGAATACACATGAATTGAAAACATGTGAAAAATCGAATTGCCTTAGGCAACCAAAAAGACAAATACTTATTATGCACAGAGAAAGTCATAATTCCAAATTGAATTGAATTGAAAAATGATGGATTGTTCATTCGCGACCGCCAGGTTTGACCTCGACCAGCATTCTGGCTTCACAGGAGAGTCTTTCGGCAATTCAGAGCGAAACCCTTATCAAAACTGAAACATAGCTGGCACAGCTTTATATTCTGTAGGAAAATGAGTCATTAAAAGCGCAAACCAAGCAAATAAATCGAATAATTAAGTAAACGAACACTGTATTTCCAGATACCTACACACGAGGTGAAAGAGGCGGAGTCTTGCGAGGGATCCGTTATCGTCCACCATTATCTCGACTCCAAGAACAGGGTCAAGGTCAATTGGACGGCCCCGGCCTATGGGTGTGTCAAGTTCAGGTAAGTCGACATTTATGGTGGAGATTTAGTATATCGTTTAAAAGGTTTATTTCGAAAGCAGTGATCTTAATTTGAAATACCCATAGATGAGTAGAGTCTTGCAAGCCTTTTACTGTGCACAGGCATTTAATGGAAATGATGGAAATAGGCAAGCTATTGACATCAAATCAATGGAAGGCAGGGCAGCTCGTTTCACTTTTTTCAGTGAAAACATAGGTGTAATGTGATTTAAGGTTTAAGAAATAAGGCCTGGAACTTCGTTTGGTGACATTTGTAAATGCTTTGCAGTAATCAATCTGTGAAACATTAATAGACTTAAACACATTGTCTCATATCGGACTATGATACCGGGGTAATTTGAAATAAGTTAAAGGAACCAGTTTGTAAGAGATAAATAACATATTGCGTGTATTTGGATAGCAGGGGCACCATATTCATGTTCACATGACGGGAACGACTTTCTTTGGGGGATTAAGAACGTGCAATGTGAAAGAGTATTAGACCATAAAGTTTAAAATACGAGACTTGATACTTTTTGTTTCTCTTATTTTTTTTTTCACGTGATAAATAATAAACAATGATAATAAAAAAGCCTCAATAAAACAAACAAAAGGTTTGCCTGTAAACCATGCCGATCTTTTCACAAAACAATTACTATATCGTCCAAAATTAAAGAAGCTTGAAAACAACAAATGAAATAAGTATACCGTGAACCCTCGTTTATCCGGACCCCGATTATCCGGATGTCTCGCAATCCGAACAAAATTGTAAGGGAACGGAATTATTGGACCAGTTTATTGCGGACGACTTTTGAAAACATTGTGGGTAAAGGAGAAATTGCTCGTGACGAGCAATTTCTCCTTTTCCCACAATGTTGTCTGCCATATCAGAAGATTATCTTTGAATTTCATCACGTTTTGATATGTCTTCTGCAAACTCTTTCAATTTGGGACGGTCGACATTTTGGCGTTTGCTCTGCTTCATTAGTCCGGATTATTCGGTAAAACGGACATTTTGTTGGGAACGGACGTGTTCGGATAAACGAGGGTTCACTGTATATATATATATCGAATCAATGCCTATGGCATTATCACAATGGTGATGTCGAATAAACGAACGATTTAGTGATTCTTTCCCCGTAATGAACTCAAACCTGTTCACATCAGACTTGTTTGAAAGACAAGGGGCCTGTTTTACTAAACAACTTACGGAAAATGTTTGCGTTAGTCATAATTGATATACATTGATAGTATCTTCAATGAAAGTACAATGTTGCAATGTGGCACTTCATTGGAAGCGTCTCGGAGAGACGATTCCAATGATGTGTCACTTTGCAATATTGCTTCGTCCAATATTGAAATAAGAGGAATTGTTGTTTTAGACTTACGCAAATCTTAAGCGTAAACTGTTTAGTAAAACGGTACCAAGGTGCTTTGGTAAAGTGCTAAGTACATGTAACCACAACAGAAAAACGAAACTATCGTAATTACCTCCCATTCTTTTTTCCCTAGACTCAATTACATGGTTAAACAGTGTTTATGCGTTACCCCGTACTTGCTTATTACACGAGGTAATAAACAGTGACATAAACAGGCAGTAATCCTCGTACATTACTGCTAAGGAATTACCCAGCATTCGAAGTAGTATCCAAGACTTCCGAGAAAACGGTTCCTGTAGGAGCCGAGAACTAAGTCTATCGCCAGGAAAACAATTGTCCTGGGTAAAGATGTTTGTTTAACCCTTTACCAAACGTTAAATTCCGAATGTCTTAAATTGAAAGAGTTGGCAGACGACATTTCAATATGTGACGAAATGGGAAAAGAATCTTCTGATAGGGCAGAAAACATTTCCCACAGTGTTTTCAAGAGTCGTATGCAACAAACTGGTAAAATATGGGCCGTGTCACGCGAAAAGGGGCACTCGGACATATAAAAAAAGCGCTGACTCAGCTCTATCTTAGCGCTATTATTCCAGCATCTAGTCACGTAAGTTATCATTTGTATTTATTTAAAGGTATAACTGGATGTCCTCTTAGATGGCAAACAGTGTAGCCCCAGACCAGCCGCCACGACGTGGCGGCTAGTCTGGGGCTACACTGTTTGCTATGTCCGAGTGCCCCTTATCGCGTGACGTGGCCCATATCATTATTGTTTGGTAATGGGTAAGACTCTGAATTGTCTCGTTTAATAACTCCTGTACGTCTATCATGTAGGTGGATTTATCAAGCAGCTTTCATCTTACGACATACTTACTACTATGGACTGTTTCATTCAAAGGGCATCATAGCAGACAATTTAAGACGGTATTGTGGCAAGAGGATAAATGGATTGGTACTAGCTATTTCTAATGCTGTCATGGCGGCTTCTGTCCAAATTTATTTTGCACAATTCACAACGACCGTTTTTAATAGTTTTGAGTTTTGACCAGCCCAAAAGACATAAACAAACGTATGCTGTAAATGTATTAAGAGTGTGTTTCTGTAACAAAGACTCTCGTGAGATATACAACGTTTTACATAAAGTGTCATGTTTCAAGTTACTTTTTTCTTGCAGAGTATATTTATATAACCAAGATATTTTAATAGGTGAACTGTGCTAGCAATAAAACTGTCTTGGCTAAAAGGGCAACATTCGCAAATGGAAACCATGTTGAGAATACGTAAAATGCAAAAACTAAATCTTCACACTGTTAAATAATTAACTCCTATATATGGGATTTTGAAATTCGTTAGAACAGGATGCTGAAGTATAAAAGCCGGAAAAACACTGTACGTCAGTAGAGGTACCTGTTGAGCATTCTCAACGCAAGCCTATCTTGTCTTAGCATCTACTGTCGAGCGACAAGGGGTTATTTTGGATGGCATAGCAATGTTGGCGTTGCTAATTGGGTGGCAATGAAAGAAGCGAGTCGTCAGGGGGAAAGGTTTATATCATCTGCATTGCAAAAACAACTCTAACTTGTCTTACGGGCTGTCATTTCTTGGTTATCTGTTGGGAAAAACGGTATTATCTACTGAAGATGTTAACCGTTACTAAACGCCAAATTTTCGACTCTCCCAAATTGGAAAGGTTTGCAGATGATATTTCAAAATGTGCGATTGCGTTACTTGTTATGTATAGTGTAAGTATGAGAATCTCAGCTTGAACAACTGGCTTTATGTCACGAGTTTGTGATACGTCCGAATTGACTGCCACAAAGTAAGCTAGAAAACATTGTGTGAAAAAAGGCAATGGTGTATAATTTATTACAAGAATTTTACCTATTGACGAAATGTCGTAATGTCTCGATCTTTTGTAAATGCGGAGAGGGGCCAACATTTTAGATTAAATACAACTAGTCTCGACTCTTACTTTACACGTAAGCATGTATTTACCTGAAAATTACAAGTCAGATTATTGTGCAAATTGTTTAATTTAAATAATATGATGCCAATGGAAACACCTCGTTTTACGACCGTCTGTAGAAAATACAACTTAATTCGCATGCCAACAGCATATAAAACTGTTTACCGACTATAACATTATCTAAATTTGACAACACAAGTTATGAATGAAAGGAAAACAAAACAATGTGCCAGAATAAAAGTTAGGCTCAACGTCATATGTACTTAATTTTACGACCGTCTTAGAATATACATCTTCGCATGCCAACAGCATATAGAACTGTTCACCAACTATTACAATATCGAAATTGGACAACACAAATTATGAATGAAAGGAAAACAAAACAATGTGCCAGAATTTAAGTTATAAACAACGTCATATGCACTACATTTTACGACCGTCTCAGAATATACATCTTCGCATGCCAACAGCATATAGAACTGTTCACCAACTATTACAATATCGAAATTGGACAACACACATTATGAATGAAAGGAAAACAAAACAATGTGCCAGAATTTAAGTTATAAACAACGTCATATGCATTACATTTTACGATCGTCTTAAGATATACATCTTCGCATGCCAACAGCATATAGAACTGTTTACCAACAGTTATATAATCGAAATTGGATAACACAAGTTATGAATGAAAGAAAATCAAAACAATGTGCTGGAATAAAAGTTATACACAACGTCATGTGCATTACATTTTACGACCGTCTGCAGAAAATACAACTTCGCAAGCATGCCAAAACTATATCTACCAACTGTTGCAGCTATACGTCTGTTTGAACGACATGGAATTACAGAACGTGTTGTGAAATAGAGAATAAGAAAAAGCACCAGAAATAAACTGTAGAGGAATTAGTCTCCTCAGATGCACTTGCGTGATACGCCAAGGTTGGCCCTTGGCAAAATGTTTCACTTATGTACTTTTGTTACTTCTGAATACATTTTCTATATTTCCTATCAGGATTTCCCCTTGACCCCTTGATTTTTGCTTAATTTGGGGACGTTTGACCCTCGTATATGGAAATGTGAATGGAAAAAAATGATGATTGGGGGGGGGGGGTCATATCAATGAATTGAGGGTCATTTACTATACACGTTTTGGGGTAAGGAAAACCTGTCTGTGGTACGGGAAATTGAAATAAGTTTACCAAATTATAAAATCATACCGAGTAAGCTGATGTAGCCTGCACATACATACTCTGTAAAGCCAGGTTTTGTACAAACTATAAAGTGTTTGAGATTTGTTTTCTCGGAAAGTGGTTGGAACACTGTCGAGAATAATGAAATGCATTCTTGTGAATATTTTCTTGTCCCTTTACCTTGAGATTGTCTCACGAAATGGTATGCATTATTTTTATTGAATAGCAGCGTCAGTTACGTAAAATCTCGCACAACTCAGACTTTTATATAAGGTTTGCAATCACTCCTCGACCCCCACAAAGTAAAGACGATTTTTAGACCATACTCAAATGAACCAACAAATTACAAAGTTGAAAGATCAAATGCCAAAAGGTTATTAGCAAAACATATACATGTTGTTGCTTACATATTTACATACCATTGTGATATGCACGATTAACAAAAAATCGAAAAAAAGTAAAGAATTTTTAAACATAGATTTTAAATCAGTATCCTTCATTATAACATTATGAAGTTATGACGATTTTTCCAATTAATAATCAAATACAATCACAAGTTAAATCGGGAGTCAAACAATAAGCCCTATTAATTAAGCAAGTCAGTGTGTCACTATTTTCATTTCGTGACGTTGTGCGTAATAGAATATCGTTGAAATAAAGGATTAAGTCTCAAAAAAAAAAGAGGTAAATAACTCATTCTAAACAAGGATAGTGTAGTCATTAGTTAATCAAGACAAATTGCTATTTCATGTTTGACTTGAAGAGGAACAAATCTAGACATATGTTTTAACTCATCCTCAACAAGCACATTTCTTTATTTTGCCCTAGCGTTTTGGTGTCTTTTATTTTGGTAAAAGCCTTGTTTGTTGGCACCTGTTTTCTTTCAACCCTTTACCGCCATTGTATGGAATGACATCTTGATTATATGATACCAATTGTACATGCTTATTATATGCAGGATATCATTTTATCGTTATGTTTCCACTGCTTAAACAATCCACACGAAAATGTCCCATACATATTTGTACGGTCAAGTTGTTAGTAAATTCTAATGTTCTAACTCGTAATTGTTTTATTAAAAATGGGTTATTGTTAACACCTTACCCCACGAAAACCTACTTTGACGCATCTTCAGCAGACCATAATAGAACACACTGTGACCGCGAGGATAAATTGCTTGTTACAAGCAATTTATCCTTTCGGTCACAATGGTTTCTAACCAGAACTATAAAGGAAATATTACTGTTCATATATGTAATTGATCATTTTCCTATGGTGTTTTATATTAAATTTCGACAGATCACAAAGTCCGAATTAAAAACAAAGGGAATGTTTTAACGTTTATGTGTCGTACGGTAGAATACCCATAATTCTTTCATCGGATTACTTCGGTCATTCTCGGTATACATCGGGCGTGGTCGGAACTATTTGCATTTAACCAAACATTTCCGGCCCCGATCGATGTATACCGAAAACGGCCGAAGTAATTCGACGAAAGAATGAGTTTCAAAATGGCAGATAATAGATATTCTACCTTAGGAATGTTTGATATGGAGTACACCCTAGACGAAAACCAGTCCTCTGATAACCAAGACAAAACCAGTACGCCAGCTGTATTAGATTTTTATTTTAAAAAGCCCTCGCGGGAAAGTGTCCAAGAATTAATGTCCATACCTCTCAAATGGTTTCATTAAACCACTCTGCTCGCTTAACCTAGAGTAATTAGTGAACGCATTTCTGTCCCGCTCTGACATTGATCTATTTCCTTACGTAAAGTTACACCAATTCGCTCTTGGCCACATTTCTTCCCCAGCCCTCTTCATTAAAATACAAACATTCCCTAAATCCTCCTTGCTGTTTTTTTTTTTTTCTGTTAAGTTGTTGGGCGGGAGTGATTTTAAACTAGTAAAGGTGTACGGTTAAAACCCAAACGTTCTGGGTGCGAGCCGTATTTCTTGACAAAAGTATCTTGAGTAATGCACTGTTCAAAAACCATAGAAATGGATAATTGATAAGAAAGCATACACGTACTCAAATTCTTCAATAGATTGCTGACCAATTAGCTATACACAGGGTAGACGAAATCTGATTTGTATTTACTTGACTGTAAATAGCAATTTCTCCATGCATTTGTCCGTACTATGGTTTGCTAGTAAATTTCAGGAAAAAATATCTTGTCCGTTGATGCTTTCGGACAAGCTGGGCAATACGGTCAATTGATTTTGCCACCGCTGTAAAATGTCGTTAAAACTATCTGCCTCTGGGATGTGTCTTCTTTGGTCAGATGTGTTTTATTGGAAGAGTCAATTCATTAAAAGCTCTGACAAAACAAAGTTGGTTCAATATTTTAATCTCGTAACTTCACTAGGATTGTAACGTGCATTTTGTGGTGTTTTACGTATGAAGTTGTCGGTAATAAGAGATTACAACGAATTTTTCGTAAAAAACGTAGGTGGGTTTGGGTAATTTACAGAGGCATTTGTATTGTTCGCAATGATTTATTGAAATGTCGCATTCACCCAAAAGCCTGTTACATAAAAATCCAGCATTTTAGTGTAATTCATTCCACAACACCCTTACACATCTGTTTATAAAAAGCGTTTTGCAAAAAACCTGAGAACCTATTAAGCAATTGTTCCACACGGAACACACTATCTAAAGCATGCCTTCTTTTGTCAAGTTGAATCTTATTTCGAATAGCAGGTGTAATACCATGTTACTTTTCTGGTAGTGTTGAAGCAATGAACATCCTGAATGCTTGAAATTCTCATATGCCCGTGTACATTTCAGTTAATATTTTAATTAGATAATTTGAATTTCCTGTGTTTTCAACAACATTTTAGTTCAACTATAATGAACAATCATCTTGCGATGCATCAATGTCTTCCCATGCAAGATATCTTCCATTCTGTCACATTTCCGTTAATAGTTTTGTAGAGAGTCTGTTAAGACTTTTATCTAAGGGGGTGGGTTATTGCTGAAGCGAATGCTGCACACTGATTAATACATCGGGGTTCGTCCAAAGTGCAGTGCAGTCATCAATAAATCTCAAATGGACGGGTGTAAGTGTCGACTAGACATATAAATCTCCTGCTTAACAACCCAGAGGTCACGGGTTCGAGTGACATCCTTACAATTAATTGAGCAACTGCAACTGTGGGACAATGCGATTTGGTTTATTTCTAAAGAAAGGTGGAGTTGCGGTGGCTTTTTGCATAAAATGCGACATGTTCGTTGAGTGTGTACCAATTCTGTGAACTAGCATGTACATGTCATTCAACCGGGGGCCGTTTTACTAAACAACTTACGGAAAATGTTTGCGTAAGTCTTATTTGATTAACATGGATAATATCTTCAATGAAAGTACAATATTGCAATGTGACACGTCATTGGAAGCGTCTCGGAGAGACGATTCCAATGATGTGTTACTTTGCAAAATTGCTTTGCCAAATATTGAAAAAAAAAGGACCGGTTGTTTTAGACTTACGCAAATCTTAAGCGTAAACTGTTTAGTAAAACGGGCCCCAGATTACCAGTATGTTTCATAAGCAAACAACATAAGATATCACAAAGAAATGCCTTTTCTTCGTAATTTTGTTAAGAAACTACTGTAGCTAGAAGATGAATACACATTAAAGGTGTTTGTTCACAGATATGAGGAAATTTGAAAGTCAAAATATAATTTCTTTAAAACTGTTACATTGTAAACAGCTGTCCTGTTATCTGACATCTACTGGAGAATAGTCAATGAAAGATTAGTAATGTCGTTTTTAATGCTTTAAACTGTGTATATAGTGAACTAACATTTATTTTATTCCAAAAGCGTGACATTGTTTTTGAGATGTTCTGCAAATTAACTATACATTCTTAGATAAATTGGCGCTTCCTGAATCATCTTTGCTTTCAATAGCTATTTTTATTGGATATCAAACAACAAAATAAACACCCTTTTGTTTCACCGACGTTTTATTTTGACTTCGAAATTGGCATTTTTTGTGAACAACAACCTTTAATGGAAGGGACATTATATTAAGAATTCCTCAATTTCTGTCAATGATGTCTAGCAACAGATATGTAACTGGACTCCTGTCACGGTTAATATTTATACAGGAGGGTTCAGTCAACAACTTTGACAATCTCTACAAGTTCCCCCATTTATGTCAATGATTTCTTCCGACAGACTAATCACACATGATCTCAGGTTGAGGTTGATATTTTTAAGCGATAATCAAAAGTAGCAGCAGGTAACCGTAATGAAATAAGAAAACTAATAGTCACTATTTTTTATGTTACAACTATTTCATGAGACAAGGTCTAGGTGCATTTAGCACTTAGTACACAAAGCTACACTTTGACAACTCTGCTTCTGAAGGCTTATAAAAAGTCTACGACAAATTGATAAATTGCTCGTAATCTTTGATGTTAAAATCAGTCTAAACAAAAGCAAAAGGAAAAGGCATTTGTCTTACTCTTTTTTGTCGTCTGCCGTTGCTTTGAATTTGGACTGTTACAGAGTACTGTATCGCAGTCAGGTTAAGACTAACTCGGTTGATCGAAGCTGTAACTTTGTGTAGAATGAAATATCTACGTCTGGATGATTCGGACTGGGTAAACCCTTTCCAAAACAATAACGACGTTTGATCACTTTGTTGCAGACAACTTTAGAAAAAAATCGTGAGAAAAGGAGAAATTGCTCGTATCGAGCAATTTCTCCTTTTCCCACAATGTTTTCTGCCCTATCAGAAGATTACTTTCCAATTTCATCACATTTTGAAATGTCGTCTGCAAACCCTTTCAATTTGGGACAGTCGAAAATTTGGTGTTTGGTAAAGGGTCAAGACATGTAAATATTTGTAAACTAGGGTTAAGGTTACCCATCCCGTCCGTTAATCAGGGCGAGGTAGTCACAGCCGAACGTTATTTCGTAATCAAACTGATTAGACACCTTTCCTATAACCATTTCCCTCATACAGTAAACTCTCTTTATCTCGAAGTTCGAGAGACCAGGGTACCGTTTTACTAAACAGTTTACGCTTTTGCGTAAGTCTAAAATAACAAGCACTCTTATTTCAATATTGGGCTAAGCAATATTGCAAAGTAACACATCATTAGAATCGTCTCTCCGAGACGCTTCCAATGACATGTCACATTGTAATATTGTGCTTTCGTTTAAGATATTATCCATTTTTATCAGCTTTGACTTGCGCAAATATTTTCCGTAAATCCTTTAGTAAAACGGTTCATTCAAGATTTCCTCCATACAGTAGAATATCTTTATCTCGAAGTTTGAGGGACCTGATGAAGATGTTCGACAAAGAGAGAGTTCGACATATACAAGTCTGGAACACAAAGACATAGAGATAAAGAACAACCTATTTACGAATCCGTATTTACTTCTACGTATAAAATAATTCGTCAATCAGAAGTTCGAGGTACAGAATGTGAAATGCAAACAGGGTATGCATGCAATTCAAAAATATTCTGTAAGGACAACCATTTTGTTATTACTTTAACATAAGCTTTCTGCATAATGACCTTGGTCTGATATGTTATCTTTTTTTTTTTTATTCAGTTATGTGGTTTCCAAAGTTCTTTTTAACATAATCTGAAGAAATTGATATCATGCATTCATATAAAAGTTTTATAAAATAAAATTAATGTAAGCAGTTACATAATAAAGGTTGAACGAGAATATACATTGGTTAAAGAACAATTTCCTGTATTAGAAATATATCATGCTTACACCTACGAATGTCTATTGCGTAAAAAAGAAAGAAAACCATGGAGTAGCATGGTTACATTCTGCAGTTTCCCACATTGTAATTATAACGAGTTTATCGTACCTGGATATCTCGGTACTGTATAATAGATCGAGTAATACTTTAAGATGACATTTACTAGTACCCTTGACGATGTTTTTTTGCGTTAGTAAACGCATGGGGAGCATTCGGATCATTATTGATGTCACCAAGCAACACGTGTGACTTAACTTAAAGCTAGAATACTATCCACTCTTGTTTTCGTCGCTTTAATAACAAGTCATTAATTCTTTAATGCAATATTTTACCCCTGGATGCCTGGTTTCCGTTTCAAGATTGGGCTAAATGCCATACGTTGCATTTCACGTAATACAGGAAGAGGGCAAATAACTCGAGACAAGTTGACACCGACCTAATAAAACTATGTCGGCAGCAGACATTATCTTAATTACGATAATTACATTTCTATTGGAACTATCTTTTCGCGTAATGATACTATCTCTGGTCGGGGCACTCCGCCCAGTCTGACTGGTTTCCGATTTCCGGTGTAGTTTGGGGATGGGGTCTGTGTCCTTGTGACTAAAGATGCAGACAAACACGGTACCAGTCAAAGAACTAATGTGTCATGTAATTGAAAACGGTTTACATTTTCTTTGTTGTCTATGGCGCATAATTGTCTTTAATTGTCTGACTGGTTTCCGATTTACGGTGTAGTTTTTCGATGGGGTCTGTGTCCTTGTGACTACCGGCATAGGAGCAGACGCAATCGGAATTAATCGGATATTTCCGCGAGGTGAGAAATACACCTCGAATATAAGTGTAGGGTTACAATTTTTCGGGTAAATTGTCCACGGCATATTACACATTTCCTCTAAGTGCCCACGTTAAGTAGTTCAATGTATATGGAATTATTGGACATCCTTTTAAATTATTTGCATTTGAAACTCATACGAAATGGCGAATTTAAAAGTTGTGAAACATATAGTGAAACCTATGTAACTGTTTTCTGAATAAAATTAAACGACTTTTTAGATTTCACGATCTATTTTTGACATTCAAAGTAAAGTGACGTAAGTCTCGCGAGAAACAATATCGCGGCATCCATATTAAGTCAGAGGCGTTTTCATTGGATAAACCCGATGCGTTAAGATTGGAACAGACGGTACCAGCCAAAGATCTTAAGTGTCGTGTGATTGAAAACGGTTTACTTTTTTGTTATCTATGGCGCAGTATCGTCTCAAATTGCAAGACTGGTTTCCGATTTCGGGTGTAGTTTTGGAATGGGGACCGAGTCCGCGTGGATATGGGAAGAGGAAACCACGGTACCAGTCAACGAACTAACGTGTCATGTGATTAAAAACGGTTTACTGTATCTGTTATCTATGGCGCGTAATTGTCTTAACCATTTCCCAAACAACAAATTTTCGACTGTCCCAAATTGAAAGAGTATGCAGACGGCATTTCAAAATGTGATGAAATTGAAACATAATCTTCTTATTGGGAAGAAAAGATTGTGGCAAAAGCTAACATTGCTCGTTACGAGCAATTTCTCCTTTTCCCACAATGGTTTCTTAAGCCATCTGCAACAAAGTGGTCAAATGTCGTTATTGTTTGGAAAAGGGTTAAGGCGGAAATTAAAATATAATGTCAGAGGTGTGTCAGAAGACATCAGACTAGGTACTTTGGTATTTCCGCGGTTTGAAGACAAAACAATGCGCTGTATTAATGGAACGAAAACCGTCCTTAAAACGTAGCACCGATCTGGTATGCTAAGAAGGCAGTCGACATTGTCGGTTGACACAACACATGGAGTGTGAGTTACGGAAAGCCATCGACACTCACTCTAAATGTGATTAATCTCTTGCTCCAAAAGTAAGTTTGGCTCACGTGTTTGCAACACTTTGGGGCTAAATACAAACACATTAGCAAGTAATCCCGGTGTCGAAATGATTTGTCATCCGCTTTTTTTTCTTTTTTTGAAAGATTTACTCCATAAAAACTCTCTTTTGCCCAAATTACAGAAGATGGTGTAGGAAACCAATGTAGTGAAAGGAGAAATTGCTTCTAACAAGCAATTTATTTTTTCCTCACAATGGTTTCTACCTCTAATCAAACAAGAAGTGTTATTCTTTTGACTATAAAAGTCGTCTGCTGATGCATTCGATTTGGATCAAATACAAAGGCTTATATTGGGGGTATATCTTAACTAATTGAACGTGGGCTTGTTGAAAGATAAACACGGGATGACTTGAAATGGTATTAAATCCGAGTGAATGAAATACGTACATGTATATTCACTGCAATACCTTTTATATTAGATAATCTCTTGCAAAGCATTTACAATGTAGTGTTAAAGACTAGTATTTAAAATGACGGGAAAAGGCGAACAGCTCAAATCAGTAAATTCCAATTAAATGATCGTCTGCAAATTCTCCATATTAGTTGCAATATAGATGGACAATTCATTTTTTTCTTTAACATAAAAAAAGTCATGGGATCTCATTTACAAGAAATTGATTCGATCTTTGATATACTGCTTAATACAATTTGACACCACAGACCAAGCGCTGTAAATTTAAGTTTTAAAAAGAAATCATAACCTTTCAAGCATTCTGGCGTAACTTTGCACATGTCTTACCCTTCAAGAAAACCTGATGCTTTATCAATGTCGTTCTTTTAAAATGTTAAAAAAAGGTCGCCATAACAAATCAATTGACATGTTAATGTGTTTGTTCACTAACACCATTTCACGTTTAACGTGACAAGAAACTACGCGCCTAGGACACATAAATAAAGACTAAAGAGTAACCAGGCTGTCTCCGTTTTGTGATGAAAACTCTCTAGTGGATGTTATGCAAATAGAATTAGCAGTTATTGTATCCAGCGAAGTGGTAACACTTTTGACACCTTTCCTGTGAATGATTGCGTGTACTTGAGAGCAACCGATGGACGACCTTTAGATTGTCAAATCTATGATTTATCAAAAACAAGATTTCCTTATATTTTGAAAAGAAAATGATATTATACATTGCTTTAAATGTATGTTTTAATTGTAGTGAGTTGTTAGAAGAGAATAATATTCTCCATTACCCTCATTGTTGTTACATACATTGCCATGTTTCCCATAGCTGTACTGCTAAACATTCTGGCGGCAAGCTGAGAACAGTGTAAGAATGTGTTTATCAGATCAGAGGGCGGAAAACTTTGTAACACGAGGGCTTAGAGCCGTGTTTATCAGATCAGAGGGCGGAAAACTTTGTAACACGAGGGCTTAGAGCCCTCGTGTTACAAAGTTTTCCGCCCTCTGATCTGATAAACATAACCGCGGAAATGTTTTCGCGTTTCTGTCAGCGCCAAGCCAGCGAACCCGCAAAAACAATGGTGGCGAAAACAGTTAAACAGACACGGAAACCGATACAGTCGCACTAAACAAATAAACAGTTCAGCAGTTTCACACCGTGCAAACTCATTGAAAACGAATTAGAGCCGTAACTTGACGCTAAACGAATGTAGAGGTACATAGAGGAGGCTAGCGGGGGTGCGGATATCTGGCTAAATATGTGGTACATGTAACGTATGAACAGCTTCTATGTTGGTGAAATTCATTAACCCTTTACCAAACGCGAAACTTTCGACTGTCCCAAATTGTAAGAGTTAACATACGAAATTTTAAAATGTGGTGAAAATGAAAAATAATCTTCTGATAGGGCAGAAAACATGGTGGGAAAAGGAAAATTGATTTTTAACAGCAATTTATCCTTTTCCGACAATAATTTCCAGAGTCACCTGTTACAAACTGGTCAAATATCGTTATTGTTTGGTAATGGATTAACCCTAAGAATAATGGGTAATTTTCAAAAAATAGATTTTTGTGTTGACTGCTTTCCAATGTATCAATTATCTGCTTAATTTTGATGAAGAAAGATACTTAGAGTAGCAAACAGATTATATCGCCTATATCGCAGGTCAGCCGCCAATTCACTTGCGGCTGGCCTGGATATAACCTGTTTGCACAAGCATGAAGTCGAATCCAGCACTTTAAGGATAGAAGATGGTTTAATGAATACCAATAAAAAAATCTTTACTTGTGAATTGTAACTTGAATTCCAACAAGTTAAGGGGTAATGATTTGCGTTAGAAAAAATACTTCAACGGGTTAATACTTGAATATACATTTGTCAATAATCAGATAGTATGCTGCTGTTGACTTTCATTAGAGATATGATTTTACCTCGTACATAAAATAATTTTCTCAAAACTCGTAACTTCGCTCTTAATGAATTTAACGTTTGCCAACTTTCCCAAGTCCATTCGCACGTTATTGGTCGGGAACAGATTCAAGATGGCGTTTATGGAAATGCGTTGAAAGAAATCTTTTGTGAAAAAAATGGAGAATCAATTCACACCTTGTAAATACGTAATCGAAGCTTGGGGTTATGTAAAAAAATGTTTAGAAAGAGATGAAAAATTCCGAATAACCGTTTCTACACATGTTAAGTACGTTTAGCTTATGTTGGTATGTCAAACTCTGAAATTGACGAGAAGAATTATGTGGTTTGAAAAGGAGTCACTTCTTCTCGACAGTTACCTCAGCAACCCATTTGGAATAAGCTATACACTCTGTGCAATAGTTGGACAAAAGGAACACTGGCATCTATCTACACACTTGGTAATGCCTCTGCTTATTCTGAGATCTTGAATTTCATTTGACTCCAATATTAAATTATATCTTTTCAAGACTTCTTAATTGAAAATCGTATTTTCTCCTCTAAGCTATATGCTGAAATATCAAGTTGGATGGTTAAACTATCAAAAACTGTAATAAAATGTACGCCTCAATGGTCTCATCTTTTCTACGGAGCATAGTGTACTAGTGCCGTCCGAAAATCAGCACACAAACTTTCAAATCCGACTGAGGCAACGATATTTGTGTTCATATATCCCAAATATATAGTCCTGCAATAGGCAATTGTAACAAAGTTTGATAGTGTTACGGGACTATCGTCTATACAGGAAATCAGCCGTCCACCAGGCCATCTCTTACTGGCAAAACTATGCACTAAAGGTCGAAGCTCAAGATTTCTAAAAAGGACCTTGAAGTACTCCGTACGAGGTGCGACACAACGAATACATTTTTCTGTAAAGAACCAGCGGCGTGTGTTTTTAACATGTCAACCTCAAGTGGAGGCCGCCACAAATTTTAAAGTTGGATTTGAAAAGTTTCGGGTCACAACATTTCAAAGCGTTATAATTCTCTTTCAAAGGTGTGCATTGTTGAGTTCAAAGGGGTTGCATCGCATTGTATAAATGGTAAGAAAATGCATTCCTTTGTAGATTATAAACGTTGACACAATTTTCTTTTTGCATATTTTTGAAGCGAGCCATTTTAAGGCGTTATTATACACGTTGAAAGGTGTGCATTGTTGAGTTCAAAGGGGTTGCATCGCATTCTAGAAGTGGTTAAAAGATCCCTCATTTGCACAGTGTTAACAATGTGATACTATCTTTTCTAAGAAATGACAGATCATTGTTTAATCGTCGCAGGGCTTTGCTAACGAAACTGTACTTAAACTACAATATACTATTTTCTTGGATAGGAATTATTTGGAAAAAAAAGATTTTGCATCCATTCCTCTTCGAACAACCTTCATCTAGCCCTTTACCAAACGCCAAATTTTCGACTGTACCAAATCGAGAGAATTTGCAGACGACATTCTAAATTGTGATGAAATTAATAAATAAAATATCTTCTGATAGGGCAGAAAACACTGTGAGAAAAGGAGAAATTGCTCGTAAAGAGCAATTTCTCCTTTTCCACAATGCTTTCCAGAGTTGTCTGCAGCAAACCGGTCAAATGTCGTTATTGTTTGGTAATGAGTTAATGTGCATAGCACTTCGAGATCACATGGCAAAGATGGTAAACACCGTCGAAAACTTGCAAAATAACTTACATAAGGCACCCCGGTTGAAAGCACGCACCCGTGTTCAAATGAAAGTTTTTTATAAATCTTTAAGTGTTTAAATCCAACCCCCTCCGCCAAAACGAGAAAGTCTTTTTCTCGTCGTTTCTCGCTGCGATGTTGGTGAAAGAAATATGCACCGCGCAAGTTTATGGATACCCAGCTATTCGGTGTTTGTTTTTCACATTTTTGTCTGCATAATGCACCGAGGTCATCCGAAATGAAGACTGATCCATAATCCTCCCCGGCTGATAAAGAACGAGTAAAGACGCGCCATAAAACATGGTATCGTTTAAACGATTTAAGGAAACTATTTGCTGGACCCTTTACTAAACGCCAAATTTTTGACTGAGTTTAAAGACGACATTTCCAAATGTGATGAAATTGAAATATAATCTTCTGATAGGGCAGAAAACATTGTGGAAAAAGAGAAAGTATGCGTTTGGATCTATTGCTTACTAACATAATTATCTCTTAATATATCAAAGCATAACCCATTACCAAACAATAAAGACATATGAAAAGTCTGTTGCAGACGAATCTTAAAAACATTGTGGAAAAAGGAAAAGTTGCTCTTAACGAGCAATTTCTCCTTTTCCCACAATATTTTCTGTCCTATGAGAAGATCTTTTTCAAGTGTATACCATTTTAAAATGTCGTCTGCAAACTCTTTGAATTTGTGGCAGTCGAAAAAATTGGCGTTTGGTAAAGGGTTAACTAAACGATCTAAGGAAATGTTTTGATTAATGTCAACACTGATTAACATCGATAGAATCTTAGATAAGTGTACAATATTGCCTTGTGACACGTCCTTGGCACCTTCTCGTAGAGACGATTCCAATGATGTGTTAAATTGCAATATTGCTTCGTCCATTATTGAAATAAGATGGTCTGTTATTTTGAACTTACGCATAAAATGTATACTAAGACGACAATATTGCAATGTGACACATCATTGGAAGCGTCTCGGAGAGACGATTCCAATGATGTGTTACTTTGCAATATTGCTTCGCCCAATATTAAAATAGGATGAATTAATGTTTTAGACTTACGCAAATCTTAAGCGTAAACTGTTTAGTAAAACGGTACCCGGGACTTTAAAACTTAAATCGAAATATATCGTAACAGATTTGCTCGTGATTCAAGCAGATGCTTGATCTGAGTCAATACAATGATCTCTATCGTTGCTGCGCATTAATTCATTTCAAAGGACTATAGGCAATGAAGTAGAATTTCAAGGCGCATAGCAGACAATTTCTCCACAGATTAAAGGCATCCGTTGCCAAGTGGTTAGTGGACAGGACTTGGAAACACATGGCCCGTCTCCGCGTCGGTTTAATTCCCGGTGACAGCATTTGGATTTTCATGAGAGGTGTAGTCTCGCGACTGACTTACGGAAGGCCAATTGTTCTTTCTGGCTTGACCTGCTCTTTTCGGCAATTGAGTTTTGCGTCTAACTCCACTCTCTCCATCATTAAGAGACGGGCATCGCAACTTTAATTAAATACTGTTGAAGTGATGTAAAACTAATATAAGCTCACACTCCCTAAGATAATCGATTTGGATAGAAGAACTATACTACTATTCGGTAGGAACTTCAAAGTGAGATGTTTCAATGTTTATTTTCGTATGCCACAGCGCGTGTTTACTTTCCTCTAGCAAATCATCAAAGGAAGACGAGAGCAGAAGGTTAACAGTAAAAATGGTTTTATAGCAATGTTTTCCTTCCCTTTCACGGTGTCTTAATCCATGCAATATCAACGAATGAATCAGTTGGTAATCGG
Organism: Cerastoderma edule; assembly: GCA_947846245.1. Taxonomy (NCBI): domain Eukaryota; kingdom Metazoa; phylum Mollusca; class Bivalvia; order Cardiida; family Cardiidae; genus Cerastoderma; species Cerastoderma edule. Next base: position 24,326,747 of record OX401407.1, on the reverse strand, counting down.
CCTCACACTCGAAATTCAAAAGATGCACTCGTATTGCGTGTTTATAAATCATTTCTTATTGAAAAATAAAACGTTTTACGTCTGAATGTGATAATGAATCAGTAGAACTTTTCATAAGTCTTGTATTTTTGGGACGGACTTACCTTCACTTTGCACTGAGCCTTCGTTATGTTAAAGGTCTGATCAACAACTGCGCCTACATCTTTGAGCTAACTAAGCATGTTATACAACTCGATTTAGCCAAAGCACTTTAATAGGATTTCTTACTGATCCAAATTGAAAGAAACAACAGGCGACGGGGTATTATTTAGTCAACAATCTACATTGTTGACACGATAGTTGGATAAAGCGCTCTGGCACATGGATGATCTGCCCATCAATAGCAATTTCGCCTTTTCTAGAAACGTCAATGAATATGTCATCTGTTTTCTATGTCAAAAATTGCAAGCTAACCAGTCATATTCGATACAGTCTCTTCGTCACAATGTCTTTCTCCATCACACCATCCGCTTGGGATACCTTAGAAGAGGAATAATGATAAACAAACTATAACCCCCCCCCGTACTGATAGAGAGATCGGTTTAATGTAGAACGTAAATATCCGGCAATACTTTACCAAACACCAAATATTTGACTGTCCCAAATCGAAAGAGTTTGCCGACGACATTTCAAAATGTGATGAAATTGGAAAATAATCTTCTTGTAGGGCAGAAAACATTGTTGGAAAAGGAAAAATTGCTCGTTACGAGCAATTTCTTCTTTACCCACAATGTTTTCTAGAGTCGTCTGCAACAAAGTGGTTAAATGTTTGGCATGGGTTAATGGAGGCCGTAAATATCCGATAAGTAATTTATATGACAAATTGACAAATCAAATAAATAGATTTGCGTGTCAGTTTGTGGGCTCTATTTACTCTGACGAATTATTAGTTTGTTCACTACCCAGGTAAAACAATGGAGTCCCTGTTTATCGAATATAACAACCGAAATTTGTGGAAAAAATAATCTCGATTGTAGCCTTTTACTATCAGCTGTCAATACTTAAAGGCTTTACAACCCTTCTCCTGGTTGAGGTAGAAACCCATTATCCGCCATTTTGAAACTAATTCCTTCGTCGGATTACTTGGGTTGTTCTCGGAATACATCGGTCTGCGCAGGAAATATTTGCATTAAACATTAGTCTCGGCCCAAACTCTTTGCATCAAACCATATAGTTCCGGTACTGAGAACGTCCGAAGAAATCCGGTTCAACTCTGTTGTAAATCTTCTTTTTCAACTAAATCACAGCGACAACTTAATTTCTTTTATACTTTGCCATGACTCTACCAATTTAATGAATCGATATTAGGCAATTAAATGGAGCAATTACGGTGGAAACGAAAGAGTTCCCGAGAGGAATAGTCTTTAGCAATTCCTCATTTTGTCACAACGGTTTCTACTCAATTACATAATACAGATGGAAACTGACATTTTGTTCAAGTTTACAAATGCTTTTTTCAATAAGATGAGTCATTCGGAACACCTCGGCCATTTCTTAAAATAACCTCGGAGGTAATGGGGAGCCATTTTTGAAAGTAGGTCAGCAACGAAGGGCCAATCGTATCAACTCGGCAATCCCCGTCACTAGTCGGGGATTGCCGAAAAGAGCCGATTGCCAAAATATGAAACAAAGATGTGTTGATATGATCATCTTTAATGAAAAGGGTAAAAAAAAACATTCAATTGTGATATATTACCAGTTTGTGTGTATTTAGATACATATTTAGTGCCTGTGTGCATTTTGCGTTAGCCGCCGGAAATAAGGCGAATTACCCCAGGATTTCTGGTGTATTCATGTACTGCCTAAGAGGTATATCTACCGACTTGTTACGGGGATTGCCGAGTAGATATGATTGTAAGATGAGTCAATATATATCATTTTAGGGATTGGTTTGAAAGTAACTAGGTCGAAGATCAGCCGAGAAAAAGAACCAGTTATGGCGTTCTCTAAAAATAAAATCCGTTTTAATTCAAAAGCTATTTATAGGACTTAAGAACGTTCTGGCAAAAGAATGATGTTTACGTACGAATGCTATGCGACATGTCACATCGAGGAGGTTAGCCTATAGAATGCTAAGTAATTTTCTAAAAAATGATTTTTGTGTCGTCTGCTTTCCATAACCTTCAATATCTGCTAAATTCTGATGAGGAAAGATGCTCATAGCCTCAAACAGGTTAGATCACAGGCCAGCCGCCAATTTACTTGGCGGCTGGTCTGGATCTGACCTGTTTGCATACGCATGAAGTCGGTTCCAATACTTTAAGTATTCGACTCAATCCGCTAAAGGTAAGAAAATGAAGCAAATTTGCGTCGGGACAGTCTAATCTGCAAGATGTGAAATGTGTCAACCTAGCATTTTTTATCTTTGAACAAATCCCCCGGGTTTATTTGACACACCCAGTTTCAATTTGCAAACGGAGAGGAGTATAATAACTAAATCATTGTTTTTACGTCAGATTGTGGGACCGGTTTATATTATAAGTAAGAGACGACATATTATTGAAACAACGAAAGCATTGTAATACAGTATATGTTAAAGAAGAAACAGCTGTTACAAAAGGAGACATCTTATTTAAGAGTAATTTCTCTTTTTGCCATTGCGGTTTCTTTAATCTTCTGCTGCAGGCTTGGTGAATTGCAAGCATATTGATGAAATGAATTAAGATGTATCAAAGCTAGTGTTCGGTACACGATTTAGAAGTATTGTTCAGAAAAAGATGATTCCCATATTGTAATAATGATCCAAAATTTGCTCCACTTATTTTTGTCATGAAGTTTCCAATGGCCTGTCAGCCGTTTTCTTTTTCGTGGTTATTTTATTACAGTCAATCCTTTACAGAGTACGGTGCCTACAGAAATGGACACCATGTATTTTCCAATACCTTTCCAGTCGTTTTCGTTTACGTTGTTGTTTTATCATGGTCACTGCTCCACATCGTGCGCACGCCATCACAGAAATGTGCGCTATCAAAAGCATAAGTCCTGTATCAATAAGCGATCATGATTATTTGGCATACACTTTCTTCAAAGTGGGGATGCATAACAGGTCAAAATGAGACAATAGAAGTTGCAATATTAGAACACCTTTAGAGCAATTTATCCTTTTGTCACGATGGTTTTATCCAAAAGCATAAAGAAAAGGTGTTCGTAAGAGCAATTTATCCTTTTGTCGCAATGGTTTTCTATATTATATAGTCTTCTGTAGCAGGTACTGTTAAGTGAAGCTTAATGATATTTAGGGGTTAATTAACCAAACGGTCCCTTTTAATTGAAGGATGGGCGCAGATCAAAGTATGATCACACTTTTATGCAACTGTCTTAACACCCTGATATTTTTAACGTATTCTTTTTTTTCGTTAAGGGATGAAGCTAGTAATTTCATCGCAGGTTGCCTCTAGGCAAGACCCCTTTTTTTCCTAGCTATTCAATGGATTGAGCTGCTACCGAGATGGATGATTTAATTGCAATTTCTCTACGTTGATAATAAAAAGAAAGGCGATTCACCCACAACAAACAAGTTCGTTTCATAAACGACCCGTAAACTGATTACTCCAATAAATTCGGATTTAGAAATATGCAGCAATTGCACATAAGCCTTTAAAGCTTTGTTAGATTAATATAAAAGGTTCTCTAATTATTGGGTATTTTACTCGATAAAAAAGTAAGTAAGATTCACAGCCTAGAGCCATTTTGTTTTATTATTTGATAATTTGTGAGGATCATAAAACATGGAAACTCTTTAAAGACGTAACGTTTGTACTTGATATGCAACCTTTCTCGTCCATGAGCGTATACTGTATTAAAAAGCCTAAAGCACATGCTTTGTAATGGAATTTATTGGGTGGTGATGATTAATGCTTTCGCCATAATGTTATCGAACTATCTCTTTCAAACTAAAATAGTGTTTTTTCCTTTGTTTTACTAAAGAAGATGTGGTATGTAGGTTTCAGAGCGGTGAAAAAGAATAATGCACATGTACCCTCAAATCGGCGCGAGTACTGGTTAAGCATCCAGCAAGCAGCTATCGAAAGTTTATTAAATAAGCTGAAATCTTCCGCCACAATAGATGTCAAATAAATATATATAAACTAATTTGTAATATAACAGAGTGTCGAATTTAAATGATTAGAATTGAATAAAGAAAAAAGCCACACATGTTATAGGATTTATGATTATCTAAGGTTAGAATTAAGCGCAGCAAAAAGTTACTATATAGCATAAAGGCGAGCCAAAGCATACATGCAAGCCCAAAACGGTGTAGCAATAGATTGAGCTCTTTGTTAGAAGAAATGAAAAAAATGAAAATGTTTTAAGATGAATGAAAAACTTGTTTGATCAGCTAAAATATTCTACAAGATCGAGTTTTTGAAAACTGAGTTTTGAAAAACATGAATAGATAATCATTTCTAATACAAACGCTTTCAAATCGTTTTGCAACAGACGACAAAATGACTCGTCATGTTCGAACGCTTCCTTCGTAACTACAAAGAAGAAAAATTTAGATCATGCAACCTAATCAAAAATGCACCTTGATCATAATTTTATGGCTTTTTAATCGTGTAATAAATGCATCCTGCGCCTTGGGTTCACGGTTATTAAACCAATATCCTCCGTCGAATTGGGCAAATGGTTCAGATCATCAACATCCGCATTCGATATTGGTATTCTAGGTTAAGAATTACCTGCAGTCTGTCACAAAGGAGTGTTTTCAATTTGTTCACTGCATTGTCTGGAAAATATTTGAGTAAGTGTGAACGCAGATGTGAAAAATAAAACGAAAAAGTTGTTGGATGATACATATTGATCCTTTGTCAGTGAATATCTTTATCTTAAAAGTAGTTTCGAAACAAAAGAACAAAGAATAAGTATAGAAATAACTCTGTTGATTTATACAAATAAAGCACACCGTAGTTTTAAACAGTATACGATGTCAAATAGATAATGGGAAACAATTTTGAAATAAAAAATGTACAATTAAAAATATATATTTTCTTATGCCCTGCCTCAAGCATCTTGCTATCTTTGCTATGAAAACTATTGGCCATTAGAAGCACTAAAAGCACATCTTGTGGTTTAACTTGGAAAAAAAGATTAGATTGAGAAGAGAAAATTTCATGTTGACAGAGTTTTGTTCTCAAGCGTTTTTAAATCGTAACTACTCTTGGCAGAATTAAGAATTAATTATCCCTTAATTATCAAATCTCTTACACTCTGGTGTGAGAATTTCCACCGAGAAATCGTTAACGTTCTTGCTGCTTCTTCGATGCAATTAATGAGACAACTCCAAATCCCCCGTATCTTATTTTGTGACTGGTCCTACTTGAAACAAACAGGGAACGATGAGTATGAATTCACATAAACCACTAGTTTTTTGGTAGAGACCAAGTTGACAAAAGAGGAAACTGCTCGTCACGAGCAATTTCTTCTTTTGTCACAGTGGTCTCCGAGAACAATCAGCAATACAATTTAAAAGTAAATCTGTGAAGTTTTAGGAAGGGATTTATGACGTTTAGTTGTATCATTATGCTTAAGGTAAACTACCCATAATCCGTCATTTTGAAACTTAATCTTTCGTCGGATTACGTCGGTCGTTCTCGGTATACATTGGTCGTGGTCGGAACTATTCGGTGAAAAGCGAATGGTTCCTGCACCGACCGATGTATATCGAGAACGACCGAGGTCATCCGATCAAAGAAAGAGATTCGAAATTGCGGATTAGGGGTATTCTACCTTAACACCGTGTCAACAGATTCCAGTTTTGTACGACGTATTCTATTTTATTTTCAGATGCGTCAAAGTAGGTCAATATAAACTAAAGAGTTAAATATATTTTGCCTTTTCTAATTTCAGAGCGACTGTAATATCTGCCGATCCGACTGTCTGGTACAAAGATGACGGGGGACTCACGCTTACCATTTGTCCTGAAGGTAGGACTTACATGTTTTTAAAGTTACCTGTTCATTTGTGCGTAGACCAGCAATTAGACCGTTTCTCGTGGGTTCAAATCTTGACACTGGCAGCTTTTGATGTTTATTACAGGTATTCTCCCGGCTGACTTTTAGGATGGATTACTGATTCCCCTTAGATCATGGTATTACATATGACTTGTTCACAATCGCCAGGATTTTTTGGAAATGAACAATTTTTTGAAACCGCAAACAGCGATACTTTAATATGATATGAACTTAATATGATCAGTATTGAAGAATAGTAATTGGAATCAAGGTTAGACCGTTTTCAATTCTTTTAAGTATGTATAGGGTGAATAAACATGTATTTTAATCAAAAAGTGTGACATCGCTTTTTAGATATACCGTATATAAACTGTACATTCTTAGATTAACTGGCGCTACTTGTATTAATTGTGCTTTTAATAGCTACTTTTATCTAATATCAAACGCTAACACTAATTCCAAAACTTTTATCAACAACATTTCATTTTGACTTTTAAATGTTCTCTTCTGTGACAAACACCTGTAAAGCCTCAAAAATATACCCTGTCGAACAAGTCTGGAAGATCCAGATGTAGATATGCCATTGTACATGCGAATGTAGCTTGGATTACATGAGTTAGTGTCTGTCCGGTTACTCAAAAACATTTTACTCTAAGACATGAATGTGTTGTGTGGATTGCACGTAAATGAAATTCTTACAGTCTGAGAATCAGACAAAGCGTTTGACACGCATTCTCTTGGGGGAAAGAATTCTGACAGCACCCGAAAATAGATTTAATCCTAGAATGATGCAGCAATTAATTAGTTCGCCAAATACATACCTGCAATTAGCACAGCTGCCGAAAACCGCCAAGATTGATAAGACACGTGCAGCGATGTGTCGTAAACAATAATGAAAAACCACTTTCTGGCACAACTTCCGGGGTGAAAAAAGGGAGATATTGTCTGCAGATAATCAAAAAGCATTTGCACGTTACATACGATTGTGTGGCGGGTCTGCTTGGCATTTGTAATTGGGAATGATATTTCAGTAGTATGCACGCAATCGTAATAAATATGACGTGCGTATGAAAAAGAACGAAGTGCATAAAAACGGTAGTTAATGAGAATGCGCTCAGAGACAAAGATGTTATCGTTCAAATCCTAGCGTGATAGTTTTTCTATTACAATAAGCGAATTTCCAAAACGTTTCATCGGTCAACCATCTCTAACACAGCAAGGTATTTCAATGAGTCTGGGACGTGTTAATTTTTTATATATAACTTAATGCAATTAGTTATATCTCAAGGAGAATATGGAAGTCTACAGTTGTATACGTGTTACAGATTCTTGAAGATATTATTAGGGTCAAGATATTTCAGCTGATGTGAACATAAAACAGTGAACTTCGTAAAAATATCATTTAGGTGCTCTGTTTACGGTTTAAGATACTCTGTTTATGTTTGAATGTTCCCTGTTTAAAATAAATTGTAGAAATATGTATCATGTTCCACCAAGATATGTATTTATGTTCTCTAAGGCAAGGGGCAATTCATAGTTTACGAGACTTTTTGTCATATCTCTTTCTTTAACAATGAATGCATCGCATGCATCCGGTATCTATTCCTTTCACAATTCAACCAACCACAACCTTTGTCATACCAATGTCCACCTCGTATGTGAAAGTATGAAAGTTTCATAGCCTGGACGTGTCATACCATAGACAGAAGAGAAACGAGTTTCATTTACCGTTCGATGCTGCTAGAAGCGGGTGCGAGGCTCGGCGTCCTAGTGGTTAGAGTATATAACATGAAATCACATGGTCCCTCTCCGCATGGGTTCAAAGCCCGGTGATGGCATTTTTTGATTTTTATGAGAGGTAGTCTCCCGATCTACTTACGGAATGCCGATGGTTACACCCGGCTCGACCAGCCCTTATAGACAGTTGAGGGATTCCTCCTTCATTAAGAGTCGGGCATCACAACATAACTGACATTTAAAAAATGTTGACACGATGTAAACCCCATATGAATGAATAAGATTAAAGTGGGTGCTCTCTGTGCTACAAAGGACATTAGGGATAGCATCACTGCTTTAAAGGCACATCAAAGGAGAGGAGTACAAATAAATTACTGAAAACATGTATATAGTTCTTTTATTATGTTCATAAAGGTTATGAGAATTAGTTTAGGAATGCATTGAGACCCTATTAAAAAGACTCATTTAAAATAAGTTATTTTGTGCTTGAAATATAGTTGTCTCCAATTCAATCATGTTTATCAACAACCTGTTTATTTACATATTCAAAATAACGAATTCTGATTGGTCGGTTCAAAAATGTGTGTATCAACTGTCAATGTAAGAAGTGAAGAATCAGGAAATCTGATTTATAAAACTTGCTAATCTGGGTTATTTCTAGTTTACTTTCTTATTTAAGTTGTGCTGATGGTGTTTTCTGGTGATAACTATTTGAATCTGTCCAAAAGTTTACCAAATAGTATAGTTTGATATAGCTTAATCTCCTTTAATGGGCCTTTAAATACCGGTGCATAATATAAAAAAAGTAGTTCTCCTCTGATATCAGGCATAGCTGCGAACAATGTATGAAAACGGCATTGAACCTATGAAACTAAATTAGTAATTCAACATAGACATAGACATAGACATAGACATGTTTATTCAAGTACAGAGGCCATATGCCCATAGTACAACATACAGTAACATAATATACATGCACAAGAGTGACAATCCACAAACAAATACATTACAATAGTTCTTCAATTAGATTTTGTCTAAGTTCAAAGGCTTTTACAAGATATGTTGATACTTTGAATATACTTGATTTATTATTACATTCCAAAATAGAATAAAAGGTTTGCTGATTTACGTGTCTAAGCCATGACTTTTCAAAATACATATTGCGCAGCAGTTGGTAACTTTTGCATTCTAAAAAGAAATGATATTCGTCCTCAATAATGTTAAAGTTTAGTTGTTTACAAAGTTGGCAAAATCTCTGCTCTCTTTCTATCTTTAAATGTCTACCCTTTTCAATCATTAAATCATGGGATGAACACCTAAAATTAGATAATGTCTTTTTTTGTATAAAGGATAGGTCGGTATTAAGATATAATTCTGGAGTTAACATAGATTTAAAATATCTATAGTGCAATGCTTTTGGTGACTCATTTAGATCAGCAAACCATTTTTGTGTATAACAATCCTTAATTCTCTGAGAAAAAGCCTTTAAAAATTCATCAATATTTCCCACATCATGTACTATCCAAACGTGTCCAAAGCCATAAGAAAATAAAAGATTCTTTACATATGTAGCCCATGTAGTTTTACCAGTTTCATCCATGCGAAATAACATGAAATAGCACTGCTTAGGATATCTGTTATTATTCATTCTTACTACATGCAGCCAGTATTTGACACAGTTCGACATATATGTTATACATAGTGGTAACCTTCCACATTCACCTAGAGCTAGAAAATCACATGTGTTACAAGATAATAAGCATAGTTTTTTACAGAACTTTATATGAACCTTTTCTATCCTATCAACATATTGATATCCCCAAATATGTGATCCATAGCACAAAATTGGCTTCACTGAGGCATCAAATATCTTAAACATATCCCGTGAAGAAATTTTACCCATATATCTACGAAGCATAAGAATGCAATTCATTGCTTTTCTACCTTGTTGGGCAAGCATTTGATGTGTTTTTGACCAAGATAATTTACTGGTTAAATAAACACCTAAATATTTGTAACATGATACTTTATCGATGCTAGAACCATTATAGAACCATTTTTCATTTTGTTTAATTATACCTCCATTTCTGAATACCATTATTTTTGTCTTATCTATATTAACGTCCAAACCAACTCCTTTACTAAATTGTTCAATAATGTTGATTTGCCGTTGAAGTTGTATTACACTATCTGCAAAACTGGAAATATCATCTGCAAACATTAAAATGTTAAGATTTTTTATGTCATTTGTAACAAAAACCCCTCTGCCATTACTTTTATTATCAAGAAATGAAACTAAGTCGTTTATAAAAAGAGAGAATATTTTCGGACTTCCTACACAGCCTTGCCGGGTTCCGATTGTGCAATCAAAATACTGTGTCAACTCACCATTGAGTTTAACACAAGATTTTAATTTGCTATACATCGACTTTAATGTATCTAAGAATTTACCATTAATACCCTTACGACTGAGTGCTTCCCAAAGTTTATCATGTCGTATGGTATCGAAAGCCTTTGAGTAATCGATAAAAATACAGTAAAATCTGCCACGTTTTTTACATAGATATTTCTGGACCAGAGACATTAAGGTAAAAATATTATCCATTGTGGAGTAGTCTGATCGAAATCCGGCTTGGGATTCATCAATAATACTAAATGTATCACACCAATTTGACAATCTTCTACTTAAGACATGAGTAAAGATTTTACAAATTGAATCGATTAATGATATACCGCGATAATTATTTGGGTCCAATAGAGATCCCTTCTTATGTAATGGTGTGATAATACTATATCCCCATTCTTGAGGGAAGCAGGTGCTATCAAATATCTCATTGAACAATTTATGAAGAAAAGGTAAAATATCGTTCAAAGTTGCTTTGTACATTTCAAGGCAAATACCATCCGGACCTGGGGATTTATTAATAGATAATAAATTTACGCTATTGACTATCTCTTCAAGTGAGATAGGTATATTAAGGTCATCGCAGTTATGAATAGCTTCGATGTCCTCTAAAAAAGACGAATCTAACACTCGAGATGACAAATCGGGATTTAAAAGCGATTTAAAATGTTTATAAAAATCTTCGTTAGATACTAACTTTGAGTCTGGAGTCCTTGCATTAAAAGATTTTATTAATGACCAAAATCGTCTTGGGTCATTTCGACTGTTTACCAATTCATCTCTTTTCTTTTGTTTCAAAAAACATTGCTTATCCCTACATATAGACTTAAACCTGTTTCTAAGTATTTTATAATTGTTAAGATCGCATAAGCGATGTGTCTGTCTAAACATTCTTAGTGCCTTATTTTTCCTGAATTTTGCTACAATACAATCATAGTCCCACCATTCTGCTTGGACGTGATGTGAAATTTTTGCTTTACAGCGCATCATAATAGCAGACGATTTAAATACATTGGTAAAATTATCTAAAAGAGATAATACAGACGTTTCCTCATCTGTAACATTGACATCAGACAAAAATATATCATATAACCTAGTAAATTTCACATAGAAATCATTCTGATATAATGGGTTCCATTTAAATCGTTCCCAATTTGAAGAAGTTGAAGAAGTTGAACGATCATATGTACACTCTTCATCACCGACTCTGAGTTTAAAATCTAAAGTGCAGTGTATCGGAAAGTGAACAGATGCATCATTCTCCAGTACAGTAAAGTTGGAAACATAACTAAATAAATTCGAAGAACAAATAATATAATCTACAACGCTAGAACCGTTGTTGGCTAAACAAGTAAAGTTGCCCACTGTATCTCCAGAGAATCTACCATTCAAAATATGGACATTGTATGTGCAACATAGATCAATAAGTGATAGCCCAAATCGGTTATATCTCGTGTCCATTGATTGTCTAGGTTTACTAAAATGATCTGATGGATACTGGATATCATCATTAAACACATGTTTAACGTTATCTTCATAGATATAGTCATTGAAATCCTTAATTCTAGCATTTAGATCACCAGCCAATAAAATACTTGCATTAGGATATGAGGATAAAATAGTTTGAAGCTGGTCACCGAGAATCTCTATACCATTGTCGTCACCTGTATTATATATAGGTGAATATTCTGGAGATACATACGTAAATATATATACAATTTGGTTAACATCAACAATATGACCCTTACAATCAGAATACAGAACAACACAGTTTTCAAAGTTTTCGAATATTCTTTTGAATTGTAACAAACTCAACATTTCGTCTTTAACAAACACTGAGACACCCCCAGAGCTGCGCCTCGCAAACCTCGTCTTGGATCTTTTAAAGTCAAAATTTGAATATCCGGGAAGAAAGTTACTAAAGTCTGTATCAACCTTAGAATGCTAAGTAATTTTCTAAAAAAATATTTTGTGTCGTCTGCTTTCCAAGCCATCAAATATCTGCTTAATTCTGTTGAGGAAAGATACTCAGAGTAGCAAACAGGTTGGATTTACTTGGCAGCTGGGCTGGATCTAACCTATATGCATAAGCACGAAGTCGATTCCGGCACTATAAGGGTTAAAACTCCACAATCACTAACGTAAAACAAACAAAAAGGTTTAGGGGACGTAGTGGCGCACAGTAATAGACGAGAAGTTAAGTTTTGTTCTTATTGTTGTTGATGCGTTCTCTCGTTCGAAAACAACAACGAATTTAAGCATGAAGTCGGTTCCAGCACTTTAAGGGTTAATCAATTTATTTTCCTATATTATACTATAGTCCTATATTTATATTGTAGATACCAAGACCGCTGATGAGCAGATACTGGGCGACGCCTCGGTTGTACCCGACACACCGAAATGCTGCGCATGCGGAGAGGCTCGTTACAAGATGACCTTCAAGGGATTGTGGTCCAAACAAACACACCCGAAGGATTTTCCATCAGGAAGAGGTAAGCGAGTCAATTTTGTTTTGTTATAGATTGACGGGGACTTTCCTCACAAAAATTCGGAACTTAATTCTTAGTTTTCAATGTTATCGACTAAACCGGATTAGCATTCACGATCACTAATAAAACTTCGCCTTTGCCATGAAATCCAGGCGGTTCAAGGCGGGTAAACATTGTTAGAGTTTGGGCGCAAATCTGTGTAAACTAAGCCACATGCTTTAAGCTGAGCTGAGGTTTGCTCCAAATTATGGAAAACGTAGTGTTAATGTGTAACCTACTTTAAGATTTGACTGCGGAAGGTTTAGTATCTAAAGGGCAACTTTTGAGAGAATGAATTACTTTAGACTATGTATACAAATAGTTTACTGTATTACACATGAAGGTTGTATGTGACCCCGTTGTTAGCTGGCAGTAGTAGAACTTGTGGTCCCGGGTTCGAGCCCGACCTGTACTTCTGGTTTCGTTTGATCGTCTTGGCAAGATGATTCAGAGCCCAAGCCTCAAACTCGTGAATCCAGGAAAGAATTAACACAAGACATTTGTTGACATGACGTAAAACAGAACATAAGAAAATAAACAAACAAAATTAGAAATGAAATGTTTTATGTTTTTTTCTAACAACGAAACCACTGTAACCATACTCAAACCGCCGCTGAAAGTAATTCAATATGTAAAAAAAAAAAAGACGAGACTGTGACTGACTTTTCAATGTTAATAATGACGGCCATCGGTTCAACATGTAATAAATAACAGAGTTATTGAGATTCATATTATGGACAGGAGAAGTCATAAACTTTGCTTTGTTGTGGTGGGAAAGCTGGCGGGACGTGTCAGGACCGACGGCAGCGTGAAATAATGTTTGGAAAAAATGTGTCGGATTGAAGGAACTTCTTTTGAGCCCATTATGCCGTGTTGAGTACGTGATACATTGTAAGTGAAACATGTTGACAGAAGGATAGTTGTGAAGGTTACAACAACTGAAGTCAGTGACTTTAGTAATTCAAATATGGGGTATTCTTATTAAGTTCACAACATTGTTTAAAAAAAGGAAATTTCAATTCATGCACAACAATAGCTTTTTTATAACTTGGTGGGTATGCATACATTTACTGAAGAAATATCCATGTAATGGAGGGTTTAAAGAAACACATGGTCATTTTTGCACAGAATAATGCAAAACATCTACCTATATCTCCTAAACCAAAGATAATGAAAATTACAAATTCTACAACAATAAGTTAGCCAATCAATTTGTTGATTTATCCAAGAAATAAAAAAGCGAATGGAGAAAGAGAGTTCAGATTTTTTTAAAATTAGATAAATTGATTGATTGTTAGAATGTTTAGTGCTTTTGTAGCTATATCTCCTTAAACAAAGGCCATGAACGTTACACATTTCAGAACAATAGGTAACTCAAGTTAATTGATGTTTACATCACGCAATCGTAAAAACAACCAAGCATGATATTTAGCTTTTTTACGATAGAATCAATATAATCATCATTATAATAAACAACGTCTTATACAATTAACTATTCTATCAATGCATTCAATCAACCAACTGCATGATATCAGTCAAATGGCCAGAGGTCTTTAAGTCAGGGAGACGACATGTTTTGGTCGGTCAATCTATCGGTCTAACGGTGTGGTTCCTGGTTCGATTCCTTGCGAGCCACACCTGGCCCAGTTGGCCCTCTTGATATGGGTTGGCCAAAACAAGTGGCGCTGTCAACTCAATGAATTGGGGTAATAAAACTCCGGTCGTAAAGTACATAAACTATTCCCCTTACTAAACCTGACTTTCACCATTTTACTGTACTGAGAATTTTTATCAAATTTCGAAACGTGAACGTATGAATAGACCTAACACAACTATACAGAAACACATATGATATATAACAACATGCATCAAAATCATTGTGACAGAAGGAGCATTCGCTCATGATGAGCTAATGCTCCTTTTGGAATGATGATTTCAATTGTTGTCGGCTGTACAAAAGCGTGCAGAGTTGTTCGTCTGTATTCGAGAAAGGGTTACAAGTTGCCATAAATTAGAATTACTTACAAAACATACAGACAGGAATTTGACACGGGCCTCCATTTAAAAAACGCGTTTAAAAGACATCCTCCCTAAATTTCGACCCTTGGTTAGTAAAGGCAGACAATATTGAATGATATGTTATGGCCACACAACAGCATATGCTTTAGGTAAGGTTGATATTAATCGTACATGTCTAAAAGTGTCTCAATAACTGCAACATACTTAAAAGATTCGAAAAACGCATTCATATTTACTGATTCAGAATAGTTTAAGTAGTCTTTCCATTCTAACTTGTGTAATTTAATGGCAAGTCAAAAGAATTGGGATGTAATTGCCACTAATTGGATATTCGAAAATATAAAAACTAGAATTGTGTTATAAGTCAAGACAATAATTGAATAATTTTGCATATGTATTTGCAACAAGTCAAAAGCCAAAGCTAACTATAGGTGGACGATAAAAATGTTTTATTAGGAAATAGGTTTAGCTTAAACGCCCCTTTTTCTCAAGTGATAGTTATTCTCACCTACTAAGTTTGATCAGAAATGTTAATGTTTAAACATGATCTATAAGAGACTTGTATGACGTTTAAACCATTAGAAAGAAGGTAATATAAAACCACTGGCCGACACGGTATATCGTCATGATTGAAATAGTCATACACAGACTGAGATGTTTTTCCCATAACGCCAAATACAATATACTAGGTTTGTCTGTAGTTTGATTCGGGTTTTAACTTACAGCTTGGGAATTAAGGTCCAATTTGAAAAATATTGGTACAGCTTCAGAATACGCCGGGATTGACCTGACGAAAGTGTTGGAAGTTTCATAAAATCACGAACGAAAACGCATTGCATGATCTTCAACTCATTCGTTTGCCTGTATTATTTGTCAAGGTTGAATACCAATCGCTCCTCCATTCATTTGTTGGTAGACGGCGTTCAAAATTTTAATTTCGGAACAGTTGCTTGTACCAACAGACTGTTACATTTCGAAAAATAAGCGCCATCGCTTCAGTGGAAGCCATGAATCATTTAAGGCGTAGTTTCTTCGTTTGATTCCGTGCAGTTATTCCATGGTAAATGAGAGGAATTAACAATAATTATTCCTAACCATTTCATTGACAAAAAACAACATCAAACTACTATCTATATTGCAACAGTTTTCGTTGGTATAACATGTTTATCGTGAACACCAATGCCTCGTTTTAAAAAATTGTTATACGACTGAAACTGAAAACTTAAGTTACTAATACAAATACAACAGTACATGTATATGAAAAAGTATTTTTATAGCGCGTATTTTGTATGCACAACAATGTATAATGCACTTGAAAACATCTCCGATCACAGAATCATTTTCTTTTTGATCGATGGGCCAAGCCTCGAAAGCTAGACCGGTAGTCGCCCACACGTTGTTGAAGACAATACGTTTACCAACTTTGTTTTACATCGATTTTGAAGGAAGCTTAAAGCTTGTTCAAAGCCACTCTCGATGACTGTTTTCTGGATACTAAACCAGTGCTCGCGCCGATTTGTTGGTTAGTTCCGGAAATTTCACCTCGCCTAACGTTTTTTTTTCGAACCCGGGACCCGCGGAACTAGAGGCCGACGCTCTAACTCTGAACCATTTGAAGCCATTGTTTTTCAGCGTCTAACTACGGCTCAATTATACTCATATGGGAAAGCATTTTTAAGCATATTTAAGAACATTCGTGAGTTTTGGGTACAGTTTTAACCAACATTTTATGCTAAAATTTTACGTAAGTTCAAACAGCTCTTATTTTGCTATTGGGAGAAGAATTATTGTCAAGTAACACAGCATTGAAATCGTCTCTCCGAGACGCTTCCAATGACGTGCCACATGACAATATCGTGATTTCATTTAAGATACTATCCATGTTTATCAGTTTTGACTTACGCAAATAATTTCTTTACTCGTATAGTAAAATGGTACCTCTGGAAAAGTTCGCTTATATTTGCGATTTGGTAAAAACTATTGTAGAAAGCAGTGTTAACCTCTAATCAAACATCATGGGCCTGTTTTACTAAACAGATTACGCTTAATATTTGCGTAAGTCTAAAACAACAAGTCCTTTTATTTCAATATTTGGCAAAGCAATATTGCAAAGTAACACATCATTGGAATCGTCTCTCCGAGACGCTTCCAATGACGTGTCACATTGCAATATTGTCCTTTCATTGAAGATACTATCAATGTTTATTAGTTTTGACTTACGCAAATATTTTCCGTAAGTTGTTTAGTAAAACGGGCCCCATTTGTATTACGTTTGAAGTGAAGGGTAAAGCTTATCGTATATGGTATCAATTAAAGACTAATTGGAACGATAAGGAAATCGTACAGTTTATGACAGATGAATATGATTGAAATATGATAATCAATCAACACTTCACCCACACTTTTCATACTGCGTAACCTTCTTCCTTTACTCATTTACGTTCTGTTTATTTATGAAATAGGGAAGTCAGAAATTGGTCACTTTAGAATCTATCATTCGATTTGCATTACACTTGTCATTGGACGGATTTAATGTCTGGGTTTTATATATTTGCTTCTTTTATCAGATTGTAATTCTTTATATGTGGCATGCGACGAATAAAATGGTGTAACACTATCATTTTAAAAAAGAAATTAAGGTCTTTATTAAGCTTTACGCATTTTGTGGAATATAAAGTCCCCATTCATTCTTGAACGAATACTGCTGACTAGTTATCTGTTTGGGATATAATGGTACAAAAATAAAGACTAATTTGTGTACTTTAAATCTCTATTTTAATCCATTCCACCATTTGGGGTAATGTTAATGGTATTAATTGATATAAACAGCAATCGACAATAAGAAGCATAGAAATTCACATTGTTGTGATAGTGAAAGAAAACTATTGTGTTAAAGGCTGAATTGTTTGTTACAACCAATATATTTTTTTTGTCACAGTGTTTTTAAAAATCTCCGCGGTAAAATCGATAATTTGATGTATTTTAAAGATCGGGGTTAAGAAAGTTTACGCAAGTTTACCGTTAACGTGTACTACTGATTCTATTGAAAGCTATTAAAAGCATGCCTGTTTTGTGAGCTATGCCTTCTTTATTATGCATGCAAATGTAATTAAAAAATGTTCTAAAATTAGATTACACACTTCAAAAGAGCCAAAGAAATCCGTATTGTCCATCTGTTTGCTCTTTCCCAGTTTAGAGTAAACACGAAAATTACGACATTTAAAGGCACGATCTATTGATGGCCCTAAATAACTCGTCTATTGTACAATAATTCATACCTGAACACCTTTGACCCAGAATTCTAAATTCAACACATTGTATTTGAATTCTGGGACGTTGTTTGTTGTCAATTCTGATGGCAATGATGGCAGTACTAATGAATTAAGAAAAAAGACTCGAAATTAATTTTAGAATCATTCTCTCGTCGGTATACATCGGTCTTTGTCGAAACTATTCGCTTTACACCGAATAGTTTCGGTCCCGACCGACGTTTACCGAGCTACCGGGGTAATCCGACGAGAAAATGCAATACAAAATGGCAAATTATGGGTGTTTTACCTCAAGACATTTTGGCCAGTTGAGCAAGGAGTCATTCTTCATCTCTTATAGTTTGTAGATAGAATCTCAACTAAAACTAACATAGTGTTGGTTTTGTTTCGATGTAATCTCCAATGAATGATAAAAAAGGATAAGAAGGTGCAAAAGTTTTTCATAGCTCGAGAATGGTTGAACACTAACGATATCTTAACAACCGTTAAACATCACTCCTTAACGCTATTGCGAGGTTTATAAACATGTAAAAGAGGCGTTATTATCGTAATAAAAACGTGATAAAAACGTGATAAACGTCAAGAAGTCGTATTTTTAAATCGCCTCTTACTCGACACTGCTGTATAAGTTGTAGAAGACACGATGACGGTAAAACGTATAATGATAAACTAGTCCGCAAGAACGAAAAGTGGAGAGCATCATGGAAGACGTCTTCAGGATGTGGTTTGAATTTTTCGCTCAAATGGGCAATTGTGGCTGGTCCATATTGAAAGCAAACTCGGACCATACAAGTTTTTATATTCACATTCAGTTTTTCTATACATCGCTGTAAAGAAATCGCTGTTACAAGAGGTAATTTTGTTATAAGGACCTTCGAGCAATTAAAAACTTGTGCCATAGTGGTTTTAGAATTATCCTGTAGCAGTTGTAGAAGAGGAAGAGGTTAAGCCATCGAATCGTTAGATAAAAGTTTCAATGAAAAAGGGTCAGTACACAAATACGTTTGATGATGGAGATGATTTAAGATGTGTCTGTTATAGAACATTGTTAACCACAATAAACACCATTTGCCCCTCCCAGTTGTATTAAATACCGTTTGATCGCGACAGATTTGATGTCAAAGTGCCTGTAATTGCATCATTTCAACACAACAACAGCTATCCTTTACGAGACGAGATAGATTTGAATCATGAGAGACAGTGTCCCGACTGACTTACAGAAAGCCGATTGTTCTACCCGGCTTGATCAGTCTTTATTTGGGGTATCCCTCTATCATTAAGAATTGAGCATCGAAACATGACTGAAATAATGATGCGGCAATGTAATAGAAACAACAACATATAAGCAGGTAAACAGGTATGAATTGTGCGATTACTTGCGTCTAGTATTTATTCATTTAAGTGTATTCGGAGATGAATTTTAGTTATATTCTTTGTCAACCATGGGTTGTAAATTTTTCATCTACTTAACAGGTGATTACGTGTTTCACCGAAGAGAAGCAGAACGAACACCTTAGTATATACGAATCAATCCTGTTAAACGTTCACTGAAGATAAGCCTTATATTTTCATGTCAATTTTTATTGTTACTATTTTAAGTAATAGTGGCCTATAGCTTATGAAGTTATAACATACTAGATTATATAGCAATGTTCAAACAACATCACCAGATAAAGGACGTCCAATGACGGGCGTAGTACCCAATACAGCTATATAGCGTTATTCTATACAATCTTTTGTCTGTTATGGGATCATTATTTTCGCTTACGACACGTCTCTAATTCGCAACAGCATATGCCTTTTGCTTGGAATTCTCATATCATCGCCAATCTAAGTGTTTTGTTTTCCTTTTTGCCCTAACTAGATAAAATTATTTTTGTCTTTTGAGGCACCCTAGTTGTATAACCAATGAGGCAGCTTTATAGAATATTCAACAACCGGAATGAATAACTGTTGATAATAGGCTTATATACTGACTTATTTCGTTATTCCTTGTTTAAACCCTATGTTGTGGGTACCCATTAGGATCGTCTCGACGAATACCCACAACATATGGTTTGTCTATAAACTTTTAAAGATCGTGTGTAGAAGATCGCAGTACGCTTACTATGCTACACCGACATATATGTATATCAATGCATATATCATTTACAACATTTGTATAGCCCTCATGAACAGTCAAGTATGGTGTCTTCCTCTTTCATTAAGGGTCAGGCATTGTAACATATCTCAAAACAGGAATTGTCATATACAAGATTCCAATGGGTAAAAAAATGGGGAATATTTTATGAATTTTAGAATATCGTGTTTAAAAGACCGCAATACGCCCTATACTAGACCGACGTATATGTACACTGTACATCTATATATAAATCATTTACAACTAATTCATTTTCCCTCTGTTTCAGATGCCCTGTTGTTGCACTGGTCCAATGTTGTCGGTGCCACCCACACGGACGATTACCATATATGGAAGTACGGCGGATATGCCGAGCGGGGGGTACGGGAGGTTTGTGAGTACGGCTACTCAACCAAACTCGAGTCGGACATGAAACAAAACGTAAGTTGCGTGTTGTCTTTCGTGATTACTTGAATTATGTTATGTATTTTATTGTCGAGTTTTTTCTGGCACAAATTGGAATGCTTCAACTGACGACAAAAAAGCTTGGAAAATATACGTTTTTGAATGATATTTGATAGAATGCATCGTAACAAATTGATGATTTGCTCATTAGAAGCAAGTTATGTATCCATTTGTCACAGTGGCCTCTATAGTATAACACAATAGATGCAAAGAAGTAATGTATTATGTATCAGGGGTTTAAGGGGTGTTCTAAATTGACATATGATTTCAAGAACAGCACATACTGTGTTGGCTCGATAAATCTTGAATAAGTCTTTTATTTAATTGTGTTTAACATCTCATTCAAACAATTGTTCGGTTTTGAGAATGTGATCACTATGCCTATCCCTGGAAAACATACCAGAAAACAGAATTCTGTTTCTTTTCGCACGTAGGTTGGAAACAAACATAATGAAATGTTACAAGGATGTCTTCTCCGTTTAGTAGCTTAACTTTATATAATATGATCTGCATTGTACTCGGCATAGACAGCATTTTCCAACTCAATAAACGGTCTCCGCCTTTGTTGATAGACAAATAAACGAATAGGTCCTACCAAATTAAAATAACTAAACGTACATGATAAACGAAGCCCAAGTCTTGATTTCGAAACGGCGCAAATATGTTCTCATATATTACATATCAGCATCGCTACCAACTTTGTTTTAGGGGCCTCGACTTTAGACTCTGGCTGAGGCAAACTTCCTTTCGAAACCACTTCCTAAGTAAAGATTACGGTATTTGGTCAATAATATTAAGGGTCGTGGCCTAATAGGAAAGGTCGTGACCTTAAGTCCCTGAACACGATCACAGCATGGGCGTTTTGTAAACTGTTGACGGTTTTCTGTCATGGGTGGGTTCATATTGCGACACGGTGTGCGAAAGCTGGGGTTTGATTTTATTTCCTTTCTTTCCGTTTGAAAGTGAGGGTCAGGATTATCATGTGCTGACAACTTATGGTGATATGGGGACGCATTTTCCGTCCATTTCAAAGAGAACGACGTTCGCATAGCTATCATCATCGGGTTACTCGAAAGAAGGTTACTTGCAATGTTAGAAATGATACCATTTATAATACTTAATTCAATATGCTTTATTTAACATTTGAGAAACATGTCTGGATCCGAAGCTATAAAATTAAAGCATGATCAAATTAAAGCAAGACTCAAATTTGCAGGTTTAATTCTAACGTTTCAATCGGAAGAGTTTGTCGATGTGTTCAATACATGCCATTTCTTATGCTTGATTGCTAGTTTGTTCGAATCCCCTTTCAATTAGCAGGTCGTATATATCATGTATGGCCATTTTTCTATATTTGCTTTGTTAACCCTTAGAATGCTGGGTAATTATCTAAAGAAAAACTATTTTTATGTCGTCCGCTTTCCAAAACCTTAAATATCTGCTTAATTTTTTTGAGGAGTAGCAAACAGTTTTGTTCACAGGCCAGCTTTCAATTTCCTTGGCGACTGGCCTTGACCTTACTTGTTTGCATAAGCATGAAGTCGGTTACAGCACTATAAGGGTTAAAGGTGCTTATTCACAGATGTGATGAAACATGGATGTTGAAACCGTTTCTTTAAAACTGGTCAACAGCTGCACTTTTCATGACATGCACTAAAGAATAGTCGTTGTAGAGGCAATATTAGATCGTTTACAAGGACTGCGAATCAGGCTATTTAAGCGAATGACAACATGTCTTGATAGTTTCATTTTGATCGCTGGAATGACAGGGGAATATGTCAATTCAATTGAACTTTACTGGATGTCATAAAGACATTTGGCAGGACCAAAACATAAACCAGTGCTAAACTACGTCCTTGTTTCTTTCACATTACAATTTATGATAGTTGTAAAAAAGAAATGGTATCTTATAAGAACAAAAAAGGACTGCATTGTTTTGAAAGGAAACGTACCTATTTAAAGGACTCAGTGCAACACTACAGTAAGTCATTCACATTTGTGAATTACTTACTTTAGTCATGCACTTGATCTTCGATATGATGTATAGCCATATGTTTTTATTAAATATGATAATAAAAAAACTTTGAATGACCATCTTGGTCAGACATGCCATGATGCCAGCGTACATCCATCACATACCAATATGACATGCGTTTAATTAGATTTGACCCCATGCTCTCTGGACAAAGTTCATCCAGGGACAACTAGAAATGGACGAAATTGGACGATCTGTGTGTTATACGGATAAAGCCCAAGGTTTTCTCAATTTGAGCAAATTAACACAGGCCAAAACTCAGTGATACAGGCTTGCGATTGGTTATGATTCTTCTGTGTGTCTATGATCGACTTAATCGATTGCAATGCGTTTGAATATTGGACTATAATATTCCAGATTGTATTAGATTGGCCTCTAAATTAAACTATTACTGTTTATGTACTTTGGAACGTCTAGTTTACTAAAGCTTAATTTTTAGAAGAACCACCAAGAACGAAAACGGCGCCGTAATTCATCGTCAGATTGGTTTAATACTCAACTTAAGATATAACCTGCTGCAGGTACATCCAGATTATAGTATATACTATTTTTAAGCTGTTTGTTTTCGTGTCTTGTTTAGAAACGAACAATTTGAAAGGTTACAAGGATTTCTTGTCCCTATTCTTGATAAACTTTTTATACGATTTGTATTGTACTCGGCAAAGATAGATTGCACAATATTTGTTCCGTTGATTTCATAATCAATGGGCTTGCACTCAGAAAACGAATGAGTATGGTGATGAATGTTTTAAGCCAACTGCTTATATCCCAAAAACAATCAGGATTTTTGTTTAAAAACAGGAACCAGAATGGATATTAAAAAAAAAGAATGGATATTTATATTTCGCCATATTGTAAGACAATGTTGCTTTGGTTCTTAATCTGGATGTTAGGGGTACGAAGACTTTATTCAAACGCAAACCTACAGTATCGTGGCATTATAAATTACAATCTGAACAACTTGAATACAGCTGATGGTAAAGCTCTCCACACGCGTACAGCACTGTAGTTCACGTATATGTACCGCGATGGCCCTTCATCAGTTATGAGAGGAAATTTATAAACAATCGTAAGATATAATGGGCCCGTCTCTAGACAAAGGTTCAAGGACGACCCATGGAAGGATTAGGGAAGGACAGTGCCCTTAGATGAACTGAGGCCGTATGCGTGGTAAATCCGTGTGCGAAAACAAACAAAGGTATTTCCTACTCAGACAAAAGGATCCTCCTTTACATTCAAGTTGTAGTAGCAGTAAATTTGGTTTTTCACGAGAGTTAGTCTCCCGACTGACTTGTGGAATGCCGATGGTTTTATTCAAATATAATAAACTTGATCATACCTTAAAGGTATGAATTTTGGTCCATCCCCAATTGATAAGAATCCAAAAATCGACATTTAACCGGCCTACTGGTGGTGCCATGTAAAAGTCCAATTAACAAAACGCGTTCTTAGGACAGACATGCTCCATTCTTTATTTCAATCACAAGACTGGTTGCAGTTTTAAGATACATTTGTTATTCTTACAACACATTTCGTTCATAAAACAACCTCTTAAAATTGGAATCGATCGTGACTATTCATTTGAATGCGAAGGAAACGATTTATTCGTTGAATATTGACGGTGGTCCCATTGGTTTGTGGAAAAACATAAGAGAGCATAGTCTTCTATCCTATGCTTTATAATACCACAGTATTTCATAATTCGTTCACCATTGGCATATATATACATGTACACGTGTTTAATATCTTGAAACAATGCATCATTTTCGATAAAGGTTTGGACACATGAAGACCAAACTTTTAGCTAGCAATTGAAGTCAAAGTTTTGAAAGCACAGTATGTTCTTTTCCATTTAGTTTGTTTCTAATACGTTCGTAATAGCAGCTCGAAAATATTCGCTTATGCAAATGTCAAACTATTACCTTATATTCTGATCACATTTGCATTAAGATATTTGGACGACTAATGTACATTTTTATATAAACTATGCAATTTATATACGTTTTCTTTGAATGTATATAAATTTCTATGCAAATGTAAGTGGTACCCATGTTCGTCCATCCTTTGTAACGATACACTGGGAACCAAACTTTCTCTCAACCGGTGGTCATTATAAATACATTTATCATAATTATAAATCACACAAAAGCCCCCGTCGACAGCTTGGTAAATTGACCTGTCCGAAATGTTTTTGTCCACCACTGGTCACCGAATTAAGAGGATTTCGTTTCAAAATAAGACATAATGCTGACCACCCTTTTTCCTTATCCTTTGCAAACTAGGCCATGACAGTTATACAACAGTCAAAGTTTGATATCGTTGTTGCAAAAAGAATGATTAGTTTAAATTGAGCCATGGAGAAAATGCATTTCTTTTAAAGATATGGTTAAAAAGAGATATTTTTATCCTGAGAATAATTCATTCTTTTGCCACATTATTTGCTATAAATCATTGGAGAAAATCCGTTTCCTTTGAAATAATCGTTGAAACCTTGGTAAGAAAGGACGTGTTGTCTATAAGAGCAATGTTTTCTTTTGTCACATGTTTTCTTAAGACTTCTGCAGTGGATGCAAGGTAAGTATCACGGAGAAAGCGGTTATTAAATGCATCAGATAAAAAATTGTTGAAGACTGTTTTATCTTTTATACCTGTAGTCAAAATCGGCACTTGTTCATCATTATGCTGGCTCCACGAAATATTACTATATTTAGGCAATTCTTCCTTTCTCCTCATATCCTTCTTCAATTCATAGACTACTCTACATAAAGAATTGATTTCGTCTGCTAGTAGTTTGTATGAATCTTCCCCATTTTCCGCAATGCAGATTTTCTTCGATGGAGGTAGGGTGGGGGCTTGCTTCAAGGATTTTACAGCAATAATTGCGGTTATTTTTGCTTTGAAAAATGATGTTTTTACTCGATTATAATCGTGCATGTGGTAAAGTCGTTTCATGCAATAAAAGAGCAGTTTTCGAAATAAAAAGCAGACATTATTGGGCCAGTAATGAGATAAGGAAAATGCATTTCATCTCGAAAATTGCATAGTTATGCATTATGAATCGGGTAATTATTACTAACATTTTTCAGTGGGAAAGAAGCAAACTTTCTAATCAGCAATTGCCCATCTTCCTAATTGACCGTAATGTCATTAACAATTTGCATGATATGCAGTTAATGTTACGATGCAAAAATAATATTTAATGACAGGAAACTAATAGAATTTTCTTTTTTAAGCTTTGCGGATAGACGAACGAAGATTTAAGGCAACTTCCCTACGGAATCCGTTCTGTATTACCTGAAACAAATTTTGGGCATATTCAAAATATTGTGACTAAAGGAGCATTCCCACATGGTGTGAAAATTCCACTTTTTTGCATAATATTTCTAGTTCTTTATGTTTAGAAAGAATTATCAGTATACTCCAATATTTGTAAACTAGCGACTTTGTAAAACTAGACTGATACAAATAATGTGATCCGGATAAGCTGAGAACGATGATATTGATCAACAAATCCTCCATCATCCAATATCATACAGCCTTTCAGAGGACAACTGAAATCGAAACGGAAATGAAAGATATAGAGTAGAAATTGCTGTTGGTAAAAGATGAAATTGCTCGTTCATCTTTTTTCCAACAATAATTTCAAAAAGCTTTTCATAGCTGAATCGCTAAATAATTTAGTACAAGGGAAGTGAACATTTTTTATATTCGACGCATTTCTAGATTTACAGGATAATGTTATATTTGGGATAAATTCGAAGAAATCGTAGTTATCTGCAATCTGCGAACAACTGCACGAGTATCATAAAATGTTTATCTCTAATTATTAATGATTGTTGCATTTTATAATGTGTTCGGTGCATCGTCTAGATTTGCGGGGTTTGCATAAAACTGTTTTATTCAAATTTTAATCATAGAATTTGTAATTCTTTCTCGAGCTCTCTATTTCTCAGCAGGAATTCTTCCGTTCCGAACCAAATAGGAGCGAATTTGTTGGCTGATTTATTTCATGATTGCAAATAGAGAGATGAAAAACATGGAAAGATCTTTTGTTGGTTTTAGGCCACCTTCAACAGTATTAATATCATAGCACAGGGTTGTCAGTGGACATAGTCATGCTCATAGTATCTCCATCGAAAACGACGTAAGAAAAACTTTTGACAAAATAGCATCCGACAAGTGGTTGATCTTTACGAAAAGAAAACACATTGCAATTTCCTCCTTACTTACCTATATCCAATCGAAACTCTTCGGCTAATTCCGACAGGTTTGATTTGTTTGGAAACGAATTTCGCCGAAGTATTCCGATTGACTTATATTAGACAAGGTGTACTTTGCGGTCTAAAATCAAAATGCGGTTATGGGTAAGTAAGATATTCATCTGTGCACCTACATTTGATTTCGATCAGACCACACGGCGAGTTGGAGATATATCATGTAATAAAATACAATAAAATACAAATTGATGCGACTGTTTACTCCATGCAGTTGACGAATGCAATATTTTGCAATATTTGCAACAGGCTGCGTCAATAAATATTGTTACTGAGAGAATCATTCGTTTTGTCTAAGATACATGTCATGACTTCCGGTTAAACAAACATAACAAAGAAATATTTCCGGGGAGAATTTATTATCTAAATTATAATTTCAAGAATGGTTTGTTTATTTAAATTTGCACAACAAATGTTTGATGTTTCATTTACGTTCGAAGTGCTCAGATTAATATGCAATTCTTTGAAAGGATGAGATACAAATAAACATGGATCATAAGTTTACTTTTTATTTTCTATGTGTTTACGACTTAATCATTACACAATAAAATTGGCTGTGCGTTCTATCGTTTGATAGCTGTTTGTGCTTTAAAACGAGACGGTTTTCATTCATGATTTAATGCCGGCAAGAATGGTTGTGGAATGGTTGTTAAATCGTGAATTAAAATATGTTTCAACATTCATTCAGGTATTTCACGGGGGTCAGTGAAGTCAACATTCCTTGTATTTTCCTCGTCAGGGTTGCACATTTTCCTTTCCAAGACGCTCGCTGCTTTCCCACTTTAACGTGTGAATCTATAGGTACTAAAAGACAAATAAAATATGCCATACCAAAGTCCTAAACATCTTTGATAGTTGATCTTTGGTCATATTGACTCAATCTTACCCCTAAATCTAATCTCGTGAATTCATTTACGTGCACTTTGTACAGACAGAACCCCCCGAACATTAGAAATGAGGGCACATTAATTGTTTAATCAGCGCAAGTGAAGAAATACGAACGTTTAATATAATATGGCCTGACTTAACTGGGGCACAACGTTAGATATTGCAGCCCCCACAGTCAGTGGATAGATACAGTTACATATGATACGCGCTCTCTCATGGGAAACAGGTTTCTTAACTTCTTGATTATTCGATATTTTCTGTTTATTCGTTGTTTATCGTCGTTTTTAACAATTTTTGAGTTATACTGGCGTTCTTGAATCTGATCAAGTATTATCCTGTTTTTAAATAGAACCAGTTTTTCAATGGTTTATTCTCGATGTTCGTGGAATTTGACTTTTAACCATTTTCTTCACAATGCCACGTTTCGACGCATCTGAAAGAAAATACTTAAGATACCGTCGTGACAAAAGGTAAAGTTTGTTTGTGCAAAAATAACTTTCCTAAGTCAGAAAGGTATCCGTTTAAAATCGTACATATATTTTGTTCATACTCTTTGGTCGTCTGCTGAAGCTTTTTTGAACGATCCTGTGTTTTTTTGCTCACAACCTAAAAATTACTTTTACCACAAGTTTCTCTCTTTTCCTACTGTCTCATCCATTTAAAGACAAAACTACATTTTTTCCTTAAACGGAACAATTTTGAATATACTCTTTACCTCGTAATGCCACAATTCACCCAGAATTCATTGCAGGGAAGCCAATACAATGATTTGATTGGTCTTCTGTATAACCAGGAATGTGTTCGACCTGTATGCTTATTATAACACGGTATGCGTATAAGCCGGTTTGCGTATAGAACCTACCATTAGGAAGACATTTATATAAGAAGAACATTTCATATTCTTTACATATTGCTCGAACAGTTTCATGTCTACTTTGTAGGCATCTGTAAGAGATCTAGCCAAATTATAGGTATCTAGTATAAGTGTGCCAAACAGAACCCGCTGAAACATACACAGTTTAAACGGTTTGCAGGCGACAGTTTCAATGATGTGGAATTTCGATGTGCTTCCTCTGATAGTATATAATTTATGACCATTACATCACTTGTTAGAATATCGAAATGTCTTTTACTGCAGCTTTTCAAAATCCTTAACTTGATTCCCGAAATGTTACAGAAGCCTTATCTAAATAACTCAATGATATATAGAGCTTCTTATAACAAGTTGAAACTGATGTAGTAGGGGTCTGTCTAATTCTTGAAGGTTTTTTATGATTCCCTTGGCAAAGTTCATGATAATATTCCGTGTATGCTCTCGTATAATGTTCCCCTTATCAATACCGCACCATATCAGTGATTACTTTACAGTGCCTGCAGCAGACGCATCATACATGATTATATGAAATGGAAATGTACATATTTGTAACGAGCAATTCTCATTCCCTTTTTCTAATTATTATTTTCTTTTTGAGAGAGCAATTTATCTTGTGTTACTATTTTATGATTGTCAACTTCGGAGCAGTTTCACTTGATAATAATTTTGATTTTTGTATATTCACAACTCATATTTTAAAATCATCAAGATCTACCTTTTTTTCTTTTTCTTTCATTTATTTTTTATCGGCGACTAAAACCTCGACCGCAATTCCCACGCATACGAAATATACGTATCAGAAAAACGAATTTCTGAATTATCTTAAAAGACTGTCGTGTGCATTTTGTCCTTTTGAAAAAGAAAAACAGGGTTCCAAAATGAGAAACCAATAAATTGCCCGATTTCTTCCCTGGTTTATATTGAAATCATTTGTCCATGACTACTTATTTTAATATTAATAGTAATCTGTGCTTGGGTCACATGTCAGTGGCTTTGAAAAAAGGAGATACCACTGATACCATAAAACACATGTGTAGTATTCACAAATGGCACATTTCATATCTTTCAAACGTTTGCATTTTATGTATATTTCAGAGCGACAGGATCTACACGGTTATTAAGACGAATGCCATGTGGGGAAATGTCCTTGGGAAGCGAGAGGCGGTGTTCAAGGTCAACCAGAAAGCACACTTGTTGTCGTTACTCACGATGATTGGGCCCAGCCCGGATTGGTGCGTCGGTAAGTAGGCATTGGTTCCCGGTTTTCATCAACAGCTTATATCAAGGAGGAAATTGTATATTTTATGAATTATTAACTACTTACTCCGTAATACAGCAGTGTGCCATATGTCAAAAACAAAAAGAAAACATGAAGACATAATGAGAAATTTCCCACGATGAGTAAATCATCATTTTGTCACAATGGTTCCTAGCCAATATCACTAGGAAATATTAGTTTTCATACTTTTAATTTATCTTCTGTTATTACCTACAAAATAGACCGGTCGGATTTTTTCTATCAGGAGTGGATTATCAATTACAGACTGTATATAGAATGTATGTCAATGTTTTATTTAGGAACCACGCAAAAGGTTTGACATAATCATTGTATAAAGGACACATACACGGAAATTGAGGATGCTAAAACATGTAGAAATGTCTGGTAGGAGTTATACGCATGACTTGGGTACGAAATCTTCCTGACAGTTCTAAAAACTCCATTAAGCCTGAAACATGTCAGATACAGCAATTCGGTTTCTTTCATCTGCTCCCTCACATAAAACAGAAATCAAACGCAATACAAGAGGAAATGTATAAAAATGAAGATTCTCGTTTTCTTTTTGATAAAACGGAAGTGTCACCGTGACAATGCAGACAATTGTTCGTCAAAGTTCGAGAGTTCGGCACAATACTATAGTAAGTGCTATACGTGAGTGAAGGACTTATTTTCAAATTTATATCCTGAATGCGAGTTGAAACAGTTTTACTTAAAGTAGATGTTATATCACATTTTCTTGTTGTATTTTGTATTGCATCCATACATACCGGTGTCATTTACTCTGTTGTAGGTATCCCGGCCATGTCCATGTGTAACACTAACTGTACCTGGGCAGACGAGCTCGTTGTGGACCTATACCCGTGGGACGCGGGAACAGACTCGGGCATCAAATACGTCGTAAATATGAACACTGATCTTTACTGTACCGAATAAGGCTACATTATTTTATCTATTTATTAATTAATTTAGATATTGTTTTGTTTTCTCCAGTTTCTGAAGAGTTTAAACCATACAATTTACCAATAAGGGACAAACAATAAATATAACAAATCATAGAAAATAGCATAGAACAAGCAATGAAAGCATACATATAATTCCTCAAAGACTGCAATTTAAAGACTGGACCAGTTTGCCTTTATACTGTGGGCAGTCTAGAATATTAAATGTAAATGTTCATACATGCATAGACGCACATCTAGACGCGAACTTCGAAAATCGAACTGCGAACTGAATTCTAACTTAACGGACATTATCTTGACCATCTATCTTTACACCACCCTATCCATTTCCAGAACCAGCGGAAAACTCCACAGGACCCCCCGGAGAGGATCCGGAGCATCACGAACACGTGGCCGGATTACCAGGACTCCCCGTTCCATGGCAACCACAAGGTCAAGGCCATGGCGCAAGTGACCTTGACCAAGCTGAAGGAACACTGTGGCAGCGACAGTCAGCAGTCCATAGACGAGGCCATACCCAGCACGGAGGATCTAATTACGGAGATGAAGAAAAAGATGATGATGACGAAGAAATTAGGTACATTTGAACTTAATCATTTTATATTTATGTAATATATGGGGACGGAAGCTTAAAGCGTATTGAATTCACTTTAGATGAACGCTTCCTTGATACCTAAACAGAACTCGCGTCGAATTTTTAGGTTTAGTCCCGGCAATTTTGCCCTCGACTAATGAAGATCGAATCCGTATCTTCAGTACAAGATGCCTCCGCTCTACCTCTCTGCACCATTGTCTCCCAAGAAGTAAGGTCAATTTCGGTTTTTTGCGTTGTTGGTGGTTATTTGTTTTGTACTTTTTGTGACTCGATCGTCTAAGCAAATTTTTATCTAACTTACATTTGGTGGGGTTTTTGCCAAACAGATCAGCAAACATTGTTCTCAAAAGCGATTGAAAGTTGAAAGGACGAATGAATTAGATGATTGTAGGTGGTTTTTATTTAATTCTGTTAAATGTTTACGCCACTTTCGATGGGTTGTACATTTGTGACACAGCGATATTTTGCTAGTATCGACGGAACGTGCCCTGACACGTTTTTATTTCAACATGAAAACGTGCATGTCTTACCAAAGAGTATAAGATTCATTTTGATGAAAGGAAAACTCGTTCAGGTATAGAAGAATGTTCTTTGGTTATAATGATTTCAAAAGGTGTCTGATTTAAAAGCAGCTGATACTGTCTGTAAGTTTGGGAACGGTTTAGACGTTATCTTCAAAGGTAAGCTAATGCCGAAATATGGTTGGTAATACCATGTCTAATGTGGTTTCCCTTTGATTTGTGCTCGACCTAAATGTCTCAATGATTTTATTTCGGCAGTTTGATCAATTTCAATGGTTTAATGTGCTACTCCCACATCATTTAAAAAGTTCTCATCGACCCCGAAATGTTTCATAAAAACAGTTAAAAAGAAAACAAATGAGTTGAAATGAAAGTTTAATGATGCATCTTCTATTGAAACGTTACTCGCGTTATGAAAGCGCGCGATTAACTTATTACGGGGGCGAACGCTCTTCAAAGTCCAAGCTTCTTTTAACTAAGATCTATTATCACAAACATGATATAATCTCGTAATTGCTGCGAGATATGGCGAGACTGCATGTTACCCTTCTTTGAGTACTGTCTAAACATATAGTGTTTAAGACAGATAAACGTTGAAGAGAGTTGCACAGAGTGGCTATTAGAAGTTATCACTAACAGCTCCCATGAATGAATTTACGGAAAATGAATTTAAATGAATTGTTTGTAAGGAATGTCTCTTTTAACGGATATATTAAATTCGTTTTGAAATAGTGCAATAAAACCCAATTAGAAAATACGAACAAGATAAAAGACAATCGCATCAACACGTCCCAATAGGCAGTCAGTGTAAGAAAATCTGGACAAAATGATAACATTACGTTTCTTTTTTTATTTCTCTTCTTTTTCATTGTTTTTAGTTGCAGCATTTAACTACTCAATTTTGTAATGGTGATTGCAAAATTAAACCTATTGCCGCGTTTCACATTTGTTTTACTTTTCCGAGTAAATCAAAGCAGGCGATGCTTAGAAAGAATAATTACGTGACGAAATATCAATATAGATATAGGATTCTTAAACAATTATACTTAAACAAAAGACTTACAGTAACCAAAGTCTCCTTTTGTAACATGATTCTTATTTTAGGCACTAAGTGTCGCCTGCTGCATAAATGCGTATACATGTACAATGGGTTGTATACGTGAAAAGTTTATCAAAAGAAGAAAAAGACCATGAAGTAACAGACGACGTTTAGATATTGCCCCTGATTGTTTCGATGTTCGTTTGATCTGCACGAATTATGCGCGATAATGCGCGTTCAATATTTTAATGCGTTAACCTGCGGTTAAATGGGAGCCGCAATCGACCGAAAGGTTTCGTAAAATAAACGCATTAACGCATTACCGAACAATAACGATATTTAACCACTTTGTTGCAGACGACTATGGAAAACACTGTAGGAAAAGGAGCAATTTCTCCTTTTCCCACAATGTTTTCTGTCCTTCCAGAAGAGTACATGCCAATTTCATCATATTTTGAAATGTCGTCTGCAAACTCTTTCAATTTGGGACAGTCGAAAATGTGTTGTATGGTAGAGAGTTAATAATAATAATAATAATAATAATAATAAAGACTTTATTTAACGAGGAAACTCATTTGACAATTTAAACTGACAATCTTCCATAAGATCCTCAACAATGAACAAGTGAACAATAAAACTAAAAGACTAAAGACAATTAAGGTAGTTTGGCCCATATGTCGTCTGACAGTGAGGTATCAATATGTCTGAGAAAGTATAATGAGCAGTGAGGAACAAATGATCTTAAAACTAAATGAAAGACGAAGACAACTTATCAAGCAAATCAATACTTGTCAAACACATTTGATACCCCACTAAGACACCACAAGTGCCAGAATACCGTGTAAGAACATACTATTCAAAGACATCGGCTTTCTTTAAATGAAAGACCCCCCTCCCCCAACACAATATGTATACATGTATATAAATTTACGAACATTAACTGGTGGATTCCACAATGGGACTGTTCGTTTATCATGTAACAGCCGTAGTTGTTTCAAAATAGGACGGCTTCACAAAACGTAAGTATAAAGATTTGAATTGTTGGACAGAGGAAGAGTTTTGTATATAATGAGGAATAGAATTCCATATTGAAGTACCAGAGAAAACAAAAGTGTGTCGAAATAACTCCGAATTTGGTTTAGGGCTATATAATTGATAAGTAGTCGACGAGCGTAGCAGTCGTGAATGTATGTCTGCAGTGAATGTAAACGCAGTTTTTAAATAATCAGGCCCATTTCCTCTTAGAGTTTTGTACATTTGAATGGCCTTCTGAAAAATTACACGCTCTTGAAACGTCATCCATTTAAGTTTTGCAAATAAAATAGCAGAGGGAGTAGAAAAATCACTATCAAGAATTACCCTTGCTGCTCTTTTCTGGAATCTTACAAATTTATCTTCCAGACTGCTAGTACAATTCCCCCATATAACACAGCAAAAGTCAAAATGTGGGAGAATGTATGCGTTATAAAAGCGTTTCCGAGTTTCAAACGAAAGGAAATATTTAATTCTAGACAAAAGGTACAAATACGAATTACACTTCTTTATCACGTTATTGATATGATCTGTCCATGATAGGCTATCATTAATTGTGATGCCTAGTAGCTTTGCTGAGGAAGAAACTTCAATAGAATTATCATTAAAAGGAATGCTGAGATTTGAGTTAACAATTTGGTGTTTATTACGTTTACTTGTAATATATAAAACCTTGGATTTATCAGCATTAATTGACATTTGGTTTATTTTACACCAGTTTTCAACATTTAATATATCTCTGGTAAGTGAAGATATGACATGATCTAAAGACTTGCTATGAGTTGATATGGTGGTGTCATCAGCAAATATGTCGGCAATTGAATAGATGTCGAAACGTGTGTCGTAAATTTGTGGAAATCGAATAAGACTGTGATAGGTGCTATACCATTATTCGAACCTGTGTAGCCTGCTTAATACGTGAAACCTCCATTAATTGATCATTCCGGGCTACTCAAACGTTTAACGTACAATCAAACTGCTATTGAAGGATGTGACATTTCTTTACGACAAAGACCTTTGAAAAGGCACTCTCCGAAATGTTTACGCAGGACTCATTTTTACAAATTGCCTAAAACTGTTCCCAATATAGGATTTTGGGACTTTCCCAAATCGCTATCAACAACAGAAATATAAACAATTATTAAGATTAAGTTTATTTGGTTGGAATCACTTACACAAATGGGTCAATATCACAGTATGGTGTTCTGAAGTTTTTAGTAGAAGATATGGTGCAAACGTGAAGTAAAACTTACTATAAACCAAGAGTTGGCATGGACGTCCTCAAAACATAGACATCTAACCAATGGAATATGCAGCATATCCTCTAGGGTACATGTTTTGTCTTTAAGATAGAATACCGATAATCCGCCATTTTGAAACTCATCATGCCATCGGTTAACTTCGATGGTTCTCGGTATACATCGATCTGGGCTAACTCGGATGATCCAAACTGTAAATGTGTAGAATGAAATATCGATGTTTGGATTATTCGGACTAGGTCTGGGCCGAAGCTATTCAGTTGTTTTTTTAATGCAAATAGTTCCGATCCAGGCCCGATTTATACCGAGAACGACCGAAGTAATCCGACGACAGAATGAGTTTCAAAATGGCGGATTATCGGTATTCTACCTTAACGAATTCAATTCATGAGGGGGAGTATACGGTAGGGATATATATTCACAAGGAGTATAAACACTCATTATATAATCTGTATGCGCTGTTGGAAAACAGAGCCGATGAATCAACTGCATAATGGAATGGTAACAGTTTGTTACCTATTGAGTCTACAATATCCAAAATCTAGATATCCACTCGTGGGAGAAAGTGCCGCCTCGGATCAGGCCTGATAGGTTGCATGGATCGATTGGGGTCATGGTAACCTTTTACCAAACGCCAAACTTTCGACCGTCCCAAATTGAAAGAGTTTGCAGACGACATTACAAAATGTGATGAAATTGAAAAACAATCTTCCGATAGGACAGAAAACATTGTGAGAAAAGGGGAAATTGGTCGATAAGAGCAATTTCTCCTTTTCCCACAATGTTTTCCAGAGTCGTCTGCAACAAAGTGGTCAAATGTCGTTATTGTTTGGTGATGGTCTGATCTGCACTGTCTGGTGAATTACAACACTTCGCCTTTGTAAATTTAATCAATTTTCAACAGACGAAAGGGGTGATTTTCGTGGATACTAATTTGATGTAATTCTTCCCAGTGGGCAAATGTTTTGCATATTTTCGAAATCCCATCATGCATTAGAAACGCATCTATCATGGAATCTTTAAATAGCAGTTGTTTATTTTTTTACGATGCGACACGTTTAGAAAAATATCTCGTATTACCTCGGCCTTCAAATGAAATACCTTTTTCTCGTTTCAGTTGTTATTTTTAAAAAGGAAACAGTGTTATGCATTCAAATGATAAAAGCTATTTAGACACATGGTTTATAATGCGTTAATGCTATGTATGTACACCAGTTATAAAGTTTAATGTTTGTAGACATCGTTTGAACTGTAATGGATTAACCAAGCGTTATCCTTTAAGGCCATATTGGCACACCTTGCATCGTTACATGTGCAGAATAAATCAGAATGAATAAGCTGTTCATCCCAAAAGGCGCATTTGCATAATGTTTAACGAGGGAAATAAGCCCTTAAGGTTAAAAGCCGACGTTATATGCAACGTTTCTACTTTATGTTCAGGCCATATTCAACATAGCATTAACATGTGGTTGGCCGCGTCAGGAGTGAATCAGCTATGGTTAAAAAACCAAGGGAAACAAGTTCATCATCTGGTCTATATAACTAATTAGATACAATGACAAACACAGTGAAGGGACTTCGAATTTTCGAGAGCTTTCACAAAGGAATGACGCCGCACTTAGCAAGTGAACCACAACTCCAGCAATATCTATAAAGCTTGGAGAAACAATTTCAATATCTGGGTCCCGTTTTACTAAACAAATTACGGAAAATCTGTGCGCAAGTCATAACTAATACACATGGATAGTATCTTCAAAGAAAGTACAATGTTGCAATGTGACACGTCATTGGAAGCGTCTCGGAGAGACGATTCCAATGATGTGTTACTTTGCAATATATCTTCGCCCAATACTTATTTAATAGTAATTGGTGTTTAAGACTTACGCAAATCTTAAGCATAAAGTGTTGAGTAAAACGCTACCCTGGTTTCTATAAAAAATAAGGTGATCTATAGTTCCCCGATAGATTTACGAGCTGCCGATGGTTCTGCCCGGCTCAAACAGCCCCCATATCAAGTTTGGAGCCTCCTCCATCATTAAGAACATATCATGGCAACAACACTAGAGAAATATGGCCGCGATGTAAAACCTAGATAGATATTAGAAAATGATATATTGGCTTGATAGGCGGAATTTCAATATTCATACAGGGAAGCATAAGATAGCATAAGCTTTAGAAGTATTTGGTTTATCACATTGGATCAGACAGTAGTTGTTATTTTGTTCTATCATAAGATCAATGAATTTCTCGGGTTAGGGTAGCATTAATAGATATGTATAAAAAAAGCTTTCCGTTACATGGACGGATTTCTGTTCTGGGTACGAAACACTACAAACATGTACACGCAAGCTGACCGCCCCGATATGACTGAAATTCTATTGAAAACGGCGTAAAACCCCAATCCAAAACAGTGTAAGGTAACTCAATTTCTTTTCTTTCCCCAGAAATGATGAAATGCGCGACCACAGAATGGACGCTCTGGACTGACTGCACGGCGAACTGCGGTACAGGGATGCGACAGCGCACTCGAACGCTCCGCAACGAGAACATCCTGCCCTCCATGTGTAACCACGATCTTATGCAGAAGGAATCCTGCCAGGGTCCATGCCTGGAAAACGCGCCGCGCAAACAGGGCCGCGAAAAGCTTAACGAAAACTTCGAGATTCGGCACACCTTTGAGCTCGACCTCAACGACCCTTGCGTGGTGACGCCCTGGTCTGATTGGTCCCCTTGCAGCGCTAAAGTTTGCGGGCGCGGGGTCCGCGAAAAATGGCGGATGTTCCTGCGAAAGGAGGCCCAGATGATGAACTGTAACGTGAAGATTATGGAGAAGGATGTGTGCTATGCGCCCATACCCGATTGTAGGAAAGCGTTCATGATGAAAAACTTCACAGGTGGGTTGATAGATTCAATAATTTGAATTAAATGTCACTTTAAGGTAGATTACCCATAATCCGCCATTTTGAAACTCGTTCTAGCGTCGGATTACTTCGGTCGTTCTCGGTATACATCGGTTGGGGCCGGAACTATTCGCATAAATGTTCCGGCTCCGACCGATGTATAACGAGAACAACTGAAGTAATCCGATGACAAAGAATGAGCTTCAAAATGCCGGATTATAGTCGTTCTATTTTAATAGTATTTCAGGCACGTCACGTTGGCCGATACTGTACGGTTTACTTAACGTACTAGGGTTGTAGGGAAGCCATGCCAGATCAATCACGATTTCCTGGAAATGAGATCTACCTCTTACCGAGCAATACCTTCCCTTGAGGCTTTTGCTGATGAAGCCAATTGTGTGACAAAAATAAATCATTTCTTTCTTAAAATGGTTTCTACCAAATAAAGCAAAGACAATTAACTTTCTTTATACTTTATGTTGTCTTCTGCTGTTGCTTTCAATTTCGACCAGTAACCAATTCAAAGTTGGTGAAGATTAAAATGCACAATCCAAAAGTCCTATACTTTTTGAATGCAGACTGGGAGAAAGGTTCTTGATCATAAAAAAGAAAGATAATTGTCATATGCTTCAACAAATTACTGAAAATTCGATCATTCGATTTTACAAACATGAACTTGTAATTCATCTAAACGTATCAATCTCATAGGGCATCCCTCATGTCAATCCACAACTTCATAGCACGATTTATTGCTGTCAGATATATTGATATCATACCATGGGGGTTTGGTTTATTTCATGGAACGCCAAAGTTATCAATATCCCTTGTATTGAATAACCTTCACTGTTGTGTTTGGTTTCCAGCAATCTGCAGCCTCCCAAAGAACGACGGTCCGTGTCGAGGAACCTTCCAGAGGTGGTACTATGACAGCGGCATGCGAAAGTGTCTGCCCTTTAACTACGGTGGTTGCCGTGGTAACGACAACAAATTCGAAACCGAAAGGGAGTGTCATGAGCAGTGTGCCAAGTACATGGGTAAGGGATGAAACTTATGTATTTACCCTTAGAATGCTTTGTGATTTTTTCTACAAATAGATTTGTGTGTCGTCTGCTTTCCAAAACCTTTAACATCTTCTTTGATTAGGAAAGATACTCTTAGTAGCAAACATGTAAGATCACAGGCCAGCCGCCAATTTACTTTGCGGCTGGCCTGGATCTAACATGTTTACTTTTGGCATGAAGTCGGTTTCAGCAATATAAATGTTGATAAGATTGGCATATTACAGGTTGCAATTGATCATGTATATGGAACTATATTATATAGAGAGTGCTAGCTGTAAACAATGTAGATCTGATGGATGGATATTGGCATATCTACTTGTTTCATATGTGTACGTGTAAGAAAATCAGGTTATCGATGGGAAACAAGATTCCTTTCTACTCTGAAGCAATAAGAATAATTTCAAGTTGATAGAAAACAATGCAGTCGCATACTTGAAAGTAATAAAATAAATTCATAAAGCACGAATTTGATGGAGAGAGAGTCTTTTGGTTTCATCCTGGTATTCGTATTCTGGTAAATACTGCAGTTTTAAAAATAATTCTATTAACATTGTATCTGACTATGATATCGATAATTCAATGCACACGTACCGTAAATCGTTAACAAAAGTGAAGCACTAGTACATTCGGAACACCTCGGCCATTTCTTAAAATAACCTCGGAGGTAATGGGGAGCCATTTTTGAAAGTAGGTCAGCAACGAAGGGCCAATCGTATCAACTCGGCAATCCCCGTCACAAGCCGGGGAATGCCGGAAAGAGCTGATTGACAAAATATGAAACAAAGATGTGTTCATATGATCATCTTTAATGAAAATGGTAAAAAAAAACATTCAATTGTGATATATAACCAATTTGTGTGTATTTAAATACATATCTAGTGCCTGTGTGCATTTTGCGTTATCCGCCGGAAATAAGGCGAATTACCCCAGGATTTCTGGTGTATTCATGTACTGCCTACGAGGTATATCTACCGACTTGTTACGGGGATTGCCGAGTTGATACGATTGGCACTAGTATTATGCTTAACTTTACCCTTGACATACCATCTCTTCTGCAGAGAACATTGACCGAACGCTCCGTTCGATGAACAAAGCGGAATTAACCCAACCCTCACAAGGTGACATCAAGCGGATGATGCGAAAGAAACAGATGCAGCAACTGAACGACGAAAACAACGACTCAGTCACGATCGTGAAGAAGAAGAAACAGAAAAAGATGATGAGACAGAAGCGAAAAATGATGAAAAAGCAGAGGAAGATGGAGAAGGCGAAACTGAGAGAACGCCGGCGCCAAATGAGGCAAAAGAAGGACCGCATGCGCAAACAACAAACCGGAAACGGAAATGACGCGTCGAGTGGTCCAAAACGAGACTGCATGGTTACAGAATGGACGCCATGGGAGGCTTGCACTGCGAAGTGTGGAACGCAATACATAACGAGGATGCGCATGATTAAAGCGCAGCCCGAAAATGGTGGGAAAGCTTGCCCGAAAAAGCTGAGACGCAGACGGAAATGTAAAGGTTTACCAAAGTGTGGTAAGTTTACTATCCAACATAGTTGGCTACTATATGTATATGCCTTGGACGTCTTTTCCCCTATTTTTCCACAAAGTTGTATTTTGTATTGAGATCAGAAGGCATATTCACTTTGCAAGAATTTTCACAAAATTTGTACCATTGAGTTGAGAGAGCGGTCTTTCTGAAGATGCCTTAGTTCATATTAACTGCAGGATGGAGCTATGAGGGTTTTTTTTTAATTAGAAAAATCAAAAGGTTTCAATTCAATGGAAGTGGTTAGAACTTCTTAAAACCATAACGATACAGTTGACTTGCTTGCTATGAACAATTGCTTATTCTTGTTACATAACTAACCACGACATCTTATATTCAATTGATATGGATGTGGCCTTTTATCCACGTGTAAAGATGAGCAAAATTGGGTGCCGAATCATATATTTTCACATTAATTAGCTGCTTTATAAGAAGTCAGTAACATGTGATGCTGTTACTTTTGCGCATCAAGTTCGTTTGACGCCGTTTTTGACAATGTGCAAGGATACTACACGTGTTCGCCATCAATGGATAATGCACCAGTTATTAGCTAGAAAGAAGTGTCCGCGGAGACTGAATAGCGAAATGTTAAGAAGCTTAAAGCTTTGAAACCAGGTTCTACAGTTTCAAATTTATCCTGTCGCTAGTGTCATTTTGGGACGGATAACTAGGTGCCGTATAACATTTGTGATATCCGGCATTAACCATATAATACATTCACGTGACGAATCATGACGTCATAAAAACGCTATGACGTCATGTTTACACCATTCTCTACTTATGTTTTCCTTTTTTCTTGTGTTTTATTTACATCTTGTTTTTTTTAAAGAATGCATAAAGGTAACAGGATAAATAGAATAGATGGTTGGTGTCTTTGAATTGGAAAAGTTATCGGGCTCGGCTTCGAATTATTATCCGTTTCGCCTTCGGCTCACCGGATAATATTCCGAAGCCTTGCCCAATAACATTTCCGATTCACGACACCAACCATCTTATTCGCTATATCTAATGCTTACACTAATCCACCCAGATATAACCACTTAACTATCTTGGATGATTCAAGTTGTAAATTATATTTTGAATGAAATATCTACTTCTGAATCATTCCCTTTACCACATATCCAGTTCCTTTCACCAATACCCTATTGTATTTTCGATTGGTTTATTCGCAGCACGTGACTGCAAGGTGAACGCGTGGGGTGATTGGAGCAGTTGTTCGGCCACGTGTGGTACGAACGCCGTCCGGGAACGAGTTCGTGACGTCATGGTGAAGCCAAAATGGGGCGGCATGGACTGTCCGAGTCTAAATGAGAGGCAGTCTTGTAACTTACCACCATGCACCGGTGTTGAGGTGAGATTAATTCTATTCTTATCATAGTCGCATCCTATTCTTTTTTTGGTGAAGCTGCAAGGCTTCTTTTATTTACCATAATTATGTAAAGGCACACAATCCAGTAAAACATAAAATATTCAAATAAACTCGTATATGATCAATCTTATTTACTACTACGATTAATACCTCTTTTGTCCCTGCATAATAGGTCCAACCTACATACATATGTGCATGTGTGCATACCAGTTAATATTCCGATGGAATTCAGTAAAGAATAACTCAGATAAATCATTTTATGTTTTGAAACGGTTTCACTTTGCATGCAGATGGGCACTAAAAACGTATACACATGCATTGTCGTATCCTCAATTAAAAACTTAAGAAATATTTCTAACTATTGGCAACATGTCCTTACATTTTATCATTATATTTTTAACTTGTTTCACCAATACGATAGATAACATGGTGGCTGCTTCTCACTTAGAAAACATGAAATTGGCGTCCCCAAACTTTCATGTCCATGAGGTTCAAAACTTAAAGCAATATCAGGTCAATGTTAAAAAGAATATTTGATTAATGATTCTTGTTGCCCTTTGGGGAATATATGGCTATATTGAGTATTGATAAACGGGAACCAAGAATCATTGATTTCAACTCTAGGATGAGAACATTTATATGTTGATACGAAAAACACAGAAACATAAACAAAACATTGATGCGTGATGTGAATATAAGGATTTACGTCAAAGAAAGATATACATTTTTACAGTTTTGTAATGCAAATGAGTATTGATTAAGTTGATAAAGATATATACTTCATGTTTAAACATACAAATCAGACGTGTGGGAATACGTAAGAATATTCTGTAACTTATTATCTTAGATAAGCAAGGTGTTCTGTAAAGTTTGATCACACAGGTTGAACATTTTCTGTTAAAGCAAAATTGCAAACGATTAGACACAAAAAAAGTCGATATCTGAAGCTTCGTTGCTCTTTAGCATTTGGGTAATCAATATAAAGAACTGGGGCATGCCGTTATCTCCTCAAGTTTCCAAAAATGAAAAAAGAGAGATGGTTAAGAATTCTGAAGAGCAAAAATCGATATACAAGATGGTTGATGTGAAAAGGAAGATCAATACACTTCCTGCAAAACAAGCGTGATTTGAATAGGCAAAACGATACACGAGATGATCAGAGTCTTGTTTTCTTTTCTCATTTGACTGATGAAACGAGTTATACATGTTTTGTATCACCGATCTTTGAAGAGTCTCGGTGATTCATCCAGATTAATCCATGACGTTGTTTTAAGCTTATATTGGTGAAAATTACAAATTTTAGGTTCAATTGTCTAGAAAAACAATTGAAAATCCTATCACGCGCGAAGCCATAACATGAAGTCTGGCATGCTTCCTATTTTGCATTAAAAACGCAGACTGTTAGAATTAATTGGTCTCATTTCTGTCTGCACACGTTTTTTAGAGGAATAATCACGCAATTAAGGTGTGCTTGCTTTTAAATACGAAAACAGATTGCAGACTGATATAATCAAGAGCTTGCGAAGTTAAAATAGCAACGATCTTTTTCTTCATACATAAACGCATTTATGTCCTAGAGTCCCAAGATATAGAATCATATAGATCTCCTTTTTTCGTCTTTTATTTGAACAATTTTAAAAGACAGCTTTTTTTTCTTCTTCAGGAAATGAAAGAGTTCATGGCAGCCATGCAGAAAACACCGCCTAGCTAGATGACGTCACTATCAATCGATATGCATATCTAATTATAGTAACAACGAACGTTTTGAAACAACGACAATACATATTGCACCCCAGTGACGCTAAATTCTATTATTTCCTTATTTCTGGCGCATGGGCGTGAAATATGGTGCTCGAATTTCTAATGCCAATAAACGATGGAGGAATAAGTGTTCTTGCAGGCAGTGAACTCTGTGTCTATTCAGGGATTAGTTTTATTTTATGTTTCCTTTTTAGTGTTAAAAGTTCTACGTCTGCCAGTGTTTGGTCATTGGCCTATGAGAAGATAAAAGTTGCTGAATGTGACGGATAGAAAAAGCCCAAAATAGAAAACGCACACTTATTAAGACCGGATTGCCGATTCATAGAACTAAAAATGCATTGCCTATTAAATCGTAGCAAAAGAAATCTCACCAGCACCTCGATTTCTGCAAAATGTGTCGGAAATACTGCGCTTCATGGAATTGATATCCTAACCAACCTTTTCGAAGAGCATCCGGCAATAGCCTGTAGAAGAATCCAATATGTCGTACCTTCATTACTTTGATGAATGAGTACAATAGTATTTTGTTTCAATAATAACAAAACAAATCCTAGACACACAATTTTTCACGATTTAAACGTTTCTTTTTTTCAACTGAAGTGTAGACATCAGTCGTTGTTAGCCATTACACACGCACCGTATCCGTCAATCAAAACATGGCCACGTGGACTTTATCTTGACATTTCCTAAACAGTTTTGTATTTTGGAAATGTTTATTAAATGTCAAATCTGTTCAGTTGCTCTGAATTCTCCGAATCTTACATTCTAGCTGGATTTTTTTTAATTCGAGCATTAAGTGTAAAAGCTTGCCCGTGCTCGCATTTACATATTAAAAAGTGTAAAACATTATGACT
Source organism: Cerastoderma edule (assembly GCA_947846245.1). NCBI lineage: Eukaryota > Metazoa > Mollusca > Bivalvia > Cardiida > Cardiidae > Cerastoderma > Cerastoderma edule. The sequence goes on along the minus strand of OX401407.1, from coordinate 24,281,963 downwards.
ACCTACGCATGGCAAGATACGGTTTTCGTTTGTAAAATACATTGTTGTTGTGAAATGTGGGGTTATTCAAAGCCTCGTCAAACCGAGGCGACATGACGCTTGTCTTCCAAATGTTTTTTTTACATTAGATGGGAAAGTTCGGGCTTGTCAAGTGGTTGTTTGTAAGTGAATGCCCAAGTGAAACATGGACACAATTCGGACGACAGGACACAGGACTATATTGTGTGGAGGCTTAGTGTAGTAAGAGAGTTGTGTTAAATTGCAGAGCCAGTTATATTTCTAATAAAGGCTATGCTATGAGAAAAGGTTATCCCAACAAATGCGCTTGGAAATTCGAATAAGAGGTCAACTTTACTGCTGTAAAATCAAGGACAAAGTTACTGATCAATTATTCTTTGACTTATGCAAATATTTCATTTTTGTGCAATTAGAATTGATCTGCAATGCTGCAGGTAGTTAAAACTGCGTATTAATGAAGGTTCACCCTTATTCCAAGATGATGAAGAACTCTAAGATGTTTAACAAATTCAACACAGTTCATAGAAGGAGTTTAAAAATATCAACCTTGGTTACCTATTCTCATAGTGCAGACCTTGATATGCCATTACCATCCGATTTTATATTGATATCGTAACAATGCTTGCGTTTATGGAATAGGATGTATTTTAACAACACAATCTAAGCCTGTCTATACAGAATTTTAACAGATGGTGTCGCACAAAACAAGAAAAGTTATGTACACCTTTATTTAGGTGACTCTATACACAAAGAGACATGCACTCTACTCAGAATACATCAATTCAGTGCAAATTAACAATGTCAATTTTGCGACAAAGGCCAATCTGATTTAATCATTAACCCGTATAGTGCTGGAACCGGTGTCATGCTTATGCAAACGGGTTAGAACCAGGCAAGCCGACAAGTAAATTTGCTGCTGCCCTGTGATCTAACCTGATTGCTACTCTGGGCATCTTTCTTCATCAAAATTAGGCAGATATTTAAGGTTTTGGAAAGCAGACGATACAAAAATATGTTTTTAGAAAATTACCAAGGTTATAGACGGGCTTGATTGTTTATAGATGTATCGTGTTATATAGTTACTTATTGGATATTTATAAATCGTGATTATTATTCATTGTTAACGTTTCTGTCCATATTGTAAATAGTTGTCACTGCTAAGAGTTGGTTAATTAACCAATGTTTTTTATATTCCTAGTTAATTTTATACCATTTGCCGATGAAAAAACGCCGTTTATTTGCTGACTGAATTCTAAGAATTTCTCTTCCTCAATAACTAAATGCGTGTGTTCTAATTAAGACATGGTTTGATTTCAACTTTTCAATTCAACGGCTTAAAACCTTCTCATGGCTTGCAGAGAAATTGTGTTTATACATACATGTACGTCGGAGAGCTTTTATCTTTTGCTTTGCCCTATTTAGTTTGAATGACAATGCAAGAAGATTATTTTGAGAATGTGTCATTTTTCGGTTTGCTTACGATTTTAAACTTTCACGACCTTCTCATTGTGTGCGACTTGTGGAGCATTAAGTTCGATGAATTAGATAAAATCAACAATAGTTTATACTGTTTTAAGAATAGTCGTGTGCATATATACTGGTGTTATCTTTCCTTTTCTTTTTTATTAGAACTAATCTGACACGAAAATTTCATCCGTTATTTTCTAAACATTATGAACTATTATAGTGAAGTTTGTTTATTATTAAGTAGGGTTTTTTTAAAAGCTGAGAAAACGTTTGTTATGTGTTTGATGGTATCTTTTATAATGAATGTCGCTGTACTGGCAATAATTGTTTAAAAGAAATTATCAAATTAACATTACGATAGATACCAAGGCCTTACCGTAAGAATGCCTGTGGTTATTTTCAGTATCGTATAAATGTGACGATGATACCCAATTGTAACATAACTACCGGATCCACAGTGATACAGTAATTATCATCGGTACCTGGTGGATTTGCTAGCTTAGTTACAAAACGGTCAGAGTGTTTGCCGAAACGTAAAAAGCCAATAGTTGAGTCTTTAACGAACTGAAAGCACTTGCCCCATTTGAAATGATTGGGTAAATAATTTTAGTTTGATAGATGCTTCATCCTGAATGGGTGCCAGTCGATAAGCATAAACAGTAAAATAAATTGATCCGGAACTACGACTTGTGACACATGTGGTATTGTATGGTGCCTTATCCGATACAACATGTTCAAACAATTTGAATGTATCTCTCGTTCTAAGAAAAGATGCATTTGTATTTTTATTTCTTCAATACATAGTTAATCTATCTTTTTTGTGTGAGACTTCAGAACATCACATATAGCAATTACACAAAAACATTTCAAAGCATTGTTTTTATCTAGAATCTCAGAAAACTTTCATACGTAATTCACATACATGTGTTTCCCTACAAATGTGTTTTTTTTTCTAATCTCGATGAAAATGGCATTTTCTCTGTTTTTGGACCGCATTATGCAAAATTCATTTGACAAAAATAGCGTATTATTTCACTGTCAGACTTTGGGTGCAGATTATTCCAGAATAAGCTTTGATTCATGATACCAATCCGACGAACATCTTCTAATGGGGTTTGAAGCTAAACTTACAAGCATTATTTTGAAAACGGCTTTAAGTCTTATAAATTGTTTCTGTTTTATAAAAAAGTTATCTTAACCCTTTTACTTAGTATGCTCATAAAAAACTTTTCAAAATGGAGAGTAACAGCGTACGATATTTATAAAGTTTTAATAAACATATTTACCTACTGTTATGATGGGTAGGGTAGAATCTATTTTGACAAACGAAGTGTTGACTCATCATGAGCGATGCGTTCTTGTGTTACAATAGTTTCTTTAGCAGTCTGCTGCATATTTGTTAAATCGCGTTTTCATGGTGGATCATCTTGTTTGCTATTTACCAGAAGTCTCATTTTTCCAGAGTAATTGTTGAATAAACATCTGTCGCGATCATCTCAATTACAGGTATTGTCTTGTTCAGATGTAAATGTGTATATTACAACAGATTTCTAAATCACAGCGTTGATTGAACTGTTATCATTACTAAAGTCCAAGTGTCTTTTTAAGTCTTTGGTCTTTATGGATAAATTGAAAAACATGAATTCTCTACACAAATATGAAGTACTACTGAATAAGAATTTTTGTTTGAGATATATTGTTTTCATTTTTAAACTTGTACTTTAAGTTACAACAATTAAGCAATTAAACTAAATAAGAAATAACATCTTCGTGTTTGTGTTTGTCTTCCACATTATCGCAATTTTGTTTTATTAGTTGTGTACATACATCGTGCCAATAGTAGGTCAGTTATTTTGATGATACCCGGCTCATGATTTACGGAAGTTGACATTGAAAGCTGGGGGCAACACTGCATCACTTCTTTAGTAGGTCGGGAGATTACTTCTCGTGAAGTAACAGAGCTACTATAACGGTCTTTTGGGTCATCGCGAAGAACGGATTTGAAGCTGACTATAGAGAAAACTAAATCGATATATACCCTTTGTTGTGATTTTTCTAGCGAACGTAAGGACAAAATCGTATTTTAGAGTTTTCTACATCCGAAATTAGACGTTGCATCATCAAGAATCGGAATATGCTTTATCCAAAATCAGTCTTGGCGGCCTCCCGAATCAACCATTGCCGCATCCAAAACCTGGCATTGCCGTACACAAACCATATATTGCCCCATCCAAAACCTGTCTTGGTGGACTCCGGAACCATATATTGCCGCATCCAAAACAAGACTTGTCCGTATCCAAAATCAGTCTAGGTGGCCACCCAAATCACATAATGTCGCATCCGAAACCTGACTTTGCCGCATAAAAGATCTGTCTTGGTGGCGACCCTCACACCATATATTGTCGCATCTAAAAGCTGGATTTGCCAAATCCATAATCTGTCTTGATGGCCTCCCAAACCATATGCTATCGCATCAAAAACCTAGCAATGCCGCATCTTAAACCAGTATTGGTGGCCACCCAAACCATACATTTTCGCATCCAAAACTGGATTTTGTCACATCAAAAATCAGTTTAGGTGGCCTCCCAAGCCACATATTGCCGCATCAAAAACCTGTCTTTGCCGCATTTAAAACCTGTCTTGGTGGCCTCCCAAACCATATATTGCCGCATCAAAAACCTGGCTTTGCCGCATTTAAAACCTGTCTTGATGGCCTCCCAAACAATATATTGCCGCATCAAATACCTGTCTTGGTGTCCTTCCAAACCATATATTGCCGCATCAAATACCTGTCTTGGTGGCCTTCCAAACCATATATTACCGCATCAAAAACCTGTCGTGGAGGCCTTCCAAACGATATATTGTCGCATCCAGAACCTGCCTTTGTCGCATTTAAAACCTGTTTTGGTGGCCTCCCAAACCATATATTGCCGCATAAAAACCAGGCTTTGACGCATTTAAAACCTGTCTTAGTGGACACCAAAACCGTATATTGCCACATCAGGAACTGGCTTTGCTGCATCCAATATCGGTCTTGGTGGCCTTCCAAATTATATATTGCCGCATCGAAAACCTGGTTTTGCCGCATTTAAAACCTGTTTTGGTGGCCTCCCAAACCATATATTGCCGCATCAAAAATCAGGCTTTGTCGCATTTCAAACCTGTCTTAGTGGACACCAAAACCATATATTGCCACATCAGGAACTGGCTTTGCTGCATCCAATATCTGTCTTGGTGGCCTCCCAAATCATATATTGCCACATCAAAAACCTGGTTTTGCCGCATTTAAAACCTGTTTTGGTGGCCTTCCAAACCATATAATTCCGCATCAAAAACATGGAAATGCCGAAACCAGAACCTGTCTTGGTGGCCACCAAAACCATATATTGCCACATCAAAAACCTGGAAATGCCGCATTTAAAACCTGTCTTGGTGGCCACCAAAACCATATATTGCCGCATCAAAAACCTGTTTTGGTGGCCTTCCAAACCATATATTGCCGCATCCAGAACCTGGCTTTGGTGTCCTTCAAAACCATATATTGCCGCATCCAGAACCTGGCTTTGTGGCCTCTCAAACCATATATTGCCGCAACCAGAACCTGTCTTGGTGGCCTTCCAAACCATATAATGCCACATCAAGAACCTGTTTTGGTGGCCTCCCAAACAATATATTGCCACAACCAGAACCTGTCTTTGTGGCCTTCCAAACCATATAATGCTACATCAAGAACCTGTTTTGGTGTCCTCCCAAACCATATAATGCCGCAACCAAAGCCTGTCTTGGTGACCATCCAAATCATATATTGCCGCAACCAGAACCTGTCTTGGTGGCCTCCCAAACCATATATTGCCACAACCAGAACCTGTCTTGGTGGCCTTCCAAACCATATATTGCCGCATCAAAAACCTGTTTTAGTGTTCTTCCAAACCATATATTCCTTAAAAAAAGACCATGCTTACTGTTTTCAAAACCTGTCTTGGTGACCACCAAAACCATATATTGCCGCTTCAAAAACCTGTTTTGGTGGCCTCCCAAACCATATATTGCCTCATCAAGAACCTGTTTTGGTGGCTTTCCAAATCATATATTGCCGCATCCAGAACCTGGCTTCGTCGCATGTAAAAACTATTTTGGTGGCCTTCCAAACCATATATTGCCGCTAGAAAACTTGTTTTGATTGCCTCCCAAACCAAATATTGCCGCATTTAAAACCTGTTTTGGTGGCCTCCAAAACCATATATTGCCGCTTTTAAATCCTGTCTTGGTGGGCTCCCAACCATATTTTGCTTCATTAAGAACCTGTTTTGGTGGCCTTCCACACCATTGCCGCATCCCGAACCTGGCTTTGCCGCATGTAAAAACTGTTTTTGTGGCCTCCCAACCCATATATTGCCGCATTCAGAACCTTGCTTTGACAAGTCCAAAACCTGTTTTGGTGGCCTCCCAAACCATATAATGCCACATCAAGAGCCTGTCTTGGTTGCCTTCCAAACCATATAATGCCACATCAAGAACCTGTCTTGGTGGCCTTCCAAACCATATATTGCCGCATCCAGAACCTGGCTTTGACAAATCCAAAACCTGTCTCGGTGGCCTTCAAAACCATATATTGTCGCATCAAAAACCTCTCTTGATGGCCTCCCAAACCATATATTGCCACATCCAAAACCTGGCTTTGACTCATCCACAACCTGTCTTTGTGGTCTTCCAAACCATATTTTGTCGCATCAAGAACCTGTCTTGGTGGCCTTCCAAACCATATATTGCCGCAACCAGAACCTGTTTTGGTGGCCTTCCAAACCATATATTGCCGCATCCAGAACCTGTCTTGGTGGCCTTCCAAACCATATAATGCCACATCAAGAACCTGTTTTGGTGGCCTTCTAAACCATATATTGCCGCATCCAGAACCTAGCTTTGACAAATCCAAAACCTGTTTTGGTGGCCTCCCAAACCATATATTGCCGCATCAAGAACCTGTCCTGGTGGCCTTGCAAACCATATAATGCCACATCAAAAACCTGTATTTGTGGCCTTCCAAACCATATAATGCCCATTCAAGAACCAACCTGTCTTGGTGGCCTTCTAAACCATTTCATGACGCATCAAGAACCTGTCTTGGTGGCCTTCCAAACCATATATTGCCGCATCCAGAACCTTGCTTTGACAAGTCCAAAACCTGTTTTGGTGGCCTCCCAACCCATATATTGCCGCATCAAGAACCTGTCTTGGTGGCCTTCAAAACCATATAATGCAACATCAAGAGCCTGTCTTGGTGGCCTTCCAAACCATATAATGCCACATCAAGAACCTGTCTTGGTGGCCTTCCAAACCATATATTGCCGCATCAAGAACCTGTCTTGGTGGTCCTCCAAACCATATAATGCCACATCAAAAACCTGTCTTGGTGGCCTTCCAAACCATATATCGCGCATCCAGAACCTGGCTTTGCCAAATCCAAAACCTGTTTTTGTGGCATTCCAAACCATATAATACAACATCAAGAGCCTGTCTTGGTGGCCTTCCAAACCATATAATGCCACATCAAGAACCTGTCTTGGTGGCCTTCCAAACCATATATTGCCGCATCAAGAACCTGTCTTGGTGGTCCTCCAAACCATATAATGCCACATCAAAAACCTGTCTTGGTGGCCTTCTAAACCATATATTGCGCATCCAGAACCTGGCTTTGCCAAATCCAAAACCTGTTTTTGTGGCATTCCAAACCATATGTTGCCACATCAAGAACATGTTTTGGCGGCCTCCCAAACCATATATTGTCGCATCAAAAACCTGTCTTGGTGGCCTCCCAAATCACATATTGCCGCAACCAGAACCTGTCTTGGTGGCCTTACAAACCATATACTGCCGCATCAAGAACCTGGTAGGTGGCCTTCCAAACCATATACTGCCCCATCCAGAACCTGGCTTTGCCAAATCCAAAACCTGTTTTGGTGGCCTCCCAAACCATGTATTGCCGCATCCAAAACTAGTTTTGAAAAGAACATTATATTATAAAATGTTCTCTCTTTAAAAAAGAGCATTCAAAAGTGAATATGTTGTAAAGTATAGATAGTTTCCGTTCTATACAAGTTGAAAGTATAACTTGAAACAGATCAGTCTTTTACAATCTCTTAATCAATGTTCTAATCCGTCTGTTATAGATGTCTGTAGAAATCGTTCTGGTAAAAAGGTCAATCTAAATTTTGTCACAATCCATATTCATAAAATAAATGTATTTGCTTTTAATTTGGAATAGCCAATATTCCCACATGAGGGAGAATGTTAGCTTTGTCAGATGATTCATTTTCGGACAAAGGATAAAGGACATTTACTTTTTAAAATACTATGATCTTATTCAAAAATATTATCAGGAAATGAATAATTAAGTCAATGTTCTTTCATGTTTTATTAACAAAATTATTCAAACATTATAATAAATGCCTGTTCCATAAATAATAATCAAACACACAATATAACTATATATCATCACAGTTAATAGCTTAATATAAACTCACATTAAACATATGATATCTATATGTTGTGTACACCAATAAACAACACATGTCATCCTTTAAAACCTTGGTACGATAAGGTTTAAACTGATTTTAACAGTATTTTAGACATATTACTACAGTTATTACACCTATTCATGATACAGGTATTTCCTCACTAGAACCAAACAATATTCTATCAAAGTCGCTGACTGCTTTTCCCCATATAAACATCATTGCCCAGAGGTGAGAGGAAAACAAATTTGGCGTTGAAGATAATTTTGTCTTTAGAAATAATTGCAGGAAAATGGGAGAACATGCTCCTGAACGCAATTTCTACCTTTTCCAAACAGAGTCCGAAAAAAGTTGGCAGCAAAACTTGTAATTTCAGAAGGACTTTAACCCTTTACCAAATGCCAAAATTTTACTGTTCCAAATTAAAAGAGTTTGCAGATGATATTTCAAAATGGGATGAAATTGGAAAACAATCTTCCATTAGGGCAGAAAGTATTGTGGGAAAAGGAAAAATTGCTTGTGACGAGCAATTTTTCCTTTTCCCAAAATGTTTTCCAGAGTTGTCTGTAACAAAGTGGTCAAATGTCGTTATTGTTTGGTAATGGGTTAAGTAAAATTTAAACAAAGTATATACTGATGGACAAATCACCTTTTAAGGAAACTCTTCCATTGTCACGGTGACATTAGTGCCTATAATTTCAACATCTAGTACCTCATATTTGTTCTGATAACTGTTCCTTGCTTTACATATAAGGTATGGTAAATGGTTAAAAAAACAATCCATGTACCCAAAAAATTTAATAATTAAAATCATATTCCAGCTATAAAATATTTTAACATGCCCTCACTCAATTTAAATACTTTCTGACGAATAACAAAATCAATAAACTTATATAATAAACTCAACAATTTATTTGAGCCTGGAAGAAAACAAAACACAATGGAGAATGTTATTCATAGCTTAAGATATATGCCATGAAAAGCTTTACCAGCACAGAAACATAAAACAAATTTTTTCATACACTACATGTATTTATATTAGGGGTAATTGGAAGTATTAGGAGCTAACACTTATAAAGCTAATTTGAAAAAATTCAATTTTGAAATTGAAAATAACAGGCGTATTCAAGAAAAGTCACATTGAGAAAAAATACTCCATGATTGTGCCAAAACGTGCATTCAACTTTTAACCCTTAGAATGATGGGTAATTAACTTAAAATAGTTTATTGAGTCATCTGCTTTCCAAAACCTTAAATATCTGAGGAAAGATACTCAGAGTAGCAACCAGGTTAGATGACAGGCCAGCCACCAATTAACTTGGCGGTTGGCCTGAATCCAACCTGTTTGCATAAACATGAAGTCGGTTCCAGCACTGTAAGGGTTAAATAAATACTGAATGCAAAGTTGGTTCCGAATGTGTCAATATATGTAAGTAAGTACCATTTCTTTTATCGAGGGTTCAGTGCAATACTATAGTAAGTGCTTCATGTTTATGAAGCACTTACTATAGTCTTGCATTGCACCTTTGATATATTATGCCATGGGTTTCAAATTATGTGCAATGTATTGGGATCTGAATACATATCTATTCATTGTACACAGGCTCTTGATACTTAAATATGAACTTATTTTATTTCAAATTACTTTTCTTCAGTACAATCTCACACAACAGTACAGCTGCTATACAGTTTTAAAGAAATGAAATGATAAATTCCAAGTTTCCTCACATCTGTGAACAAGCATCTCTATCTGTAAAATCCAATTCTTAAATAATTTGCAGAGTGTAAGAGTTTTCATGAATTATTTAGCGAACTAAAATTAATGTTTAAACCCATTACCAAAAAATAACAACATTTAACCAGCTTGTTGCAGACGGCTCTTGAAAACATTTTGGGAAAAGGAGAAATTGCTCTTAACGAGCAATTCCTCCTTTTCCCACTGTTTTCTTTCCTATCAAAAGATTATTTTTCAATTTGATCACATATTGAAATGTCGTCTGCAAACTCAATCTATTTGAGACAGTTGAAAATTTACATTTAGTAAAGTACCTACTGAAATAGAAGAAATTGCTCGTATAAACAATTTCTACTTAACATACACTTATTTCAAAATATTACACAATAATTCAATCTTATCCAGAGATTTTCCTTACTAAAGTGTTTAATCAAATCCACTTCAGAAAGCCTTTGATTAAGTGTGTGAGATAAAGAATTTACCAAGGAGCTTTTAAAAAATTATGACATATGAGAAATTGATGACATTTTAATTCTATATTGATCTTTTCCAATTACGCCTCATTCTGTTTGCACCCTATCTAATCAGACTGCCCTGTTGGGGAGGCGTTTGTAACACGATGGGTATCTCATGAAAATACCAGAGAAAAGTCATGCCAGTGCAATACTCCCATACTATAAGGCAAAGGTAAATGTTTTGTTTATCATATTATCACCCTAAATCAAAGGGCCAGCCAGTTTTGCTTTATACACTTTTCACATGTACCTCCCAACTTCTATCACTATGCCAAGCACCAAGCAGATATAAGTTGTTAACCATTTATTTAACTATTTATTTAACTAGCTCGCGGCCCATGAACAGGCTATTTCGAAACATTTTCTGGACAAATGCCTTGGATGGGGCTCAAACCTTCATCATCCCTGTCCCGAGGCAGAAGCCTAAACCACTAGGCCACAGTGACAGATACCCTAAGCAAAATTTGCAGAATTCTACAAGCATAATTTGTAAAAGCATAGCATAAAATGAAGGAACTCTGTGGAACATCTTTGTTGGAGCACTATGCTCTTTTCTCCTGGCAAAGAATCCTTGTTTTTGCTGTTATCATATTCATTTCTTCAACAATTTTTTGTAATTCAATCAGAAGGCTCTATACCCTATTTAAAGTTAGTCCAGATGATCCAGACTTTGATTGTCTATCTACTGTATTGGAATTTCAGCTTGGATTACCCGAGGCAACACATTACCACCTAACGCCACATTTGTGCATCTTGCAGCAGGAGACTTTCAAAAAGCATTGTGGCAAAAGGAGCAATTTCTCCTTTTGCCATAATGCTTTTTCAATCTATTCACATATCACAACAGCAGAACTAAAAGGCTTTTCACCTGTATACAAAGCTTTTCTAAAGTCATCTGCTTCAAGTAAAAAAATGTCATCTGTAGGTGATTTAACAACTTTTAAATCGTAAGGCATAATAGAACTTTAACAGTCTTATTTTTTTTCTATTTTTCCATTAATTTACAGGAATCAGTCTTGAGCGTTGTTAGTACAAGTTCCCTGGATGACCTACCAGTACAAGGCTCAGAAATGTGTCTGACCCGAGATCACTCCACAGTGAAATCAATGGGTGCTTTCGTGGATCAAACCCAGGTTGACCATTTACTAGTCCCCAATGTTAACCATAACACCACTGCGGATCCTCTCTATTTCAAGTTGATAAAGATGTTATAATAGAAATGGTAGATGGATAAGAAGGAATATTTGGGATAGAAATTATCTTCCTTTTCATTCAAATTTCGAAATGCTACTGCAGCAAATTTGTTCAATACAAATGGCATAAAATGCATTTGCACCATTACATGAAGCGTCTGTTGAAAATCATTCAGAACAGAAAATAATGCAACTTTGTTGACTTATATTACACAACTTCTGAAATTCATTTTCAACTTTGTCTTTTAAGTACTATTAAAGAAAACAGCACATAAAACAGCATCATGTTGCATTGGTTCCTTTGTTGATTTATCATACAAAACTTCTGAAATTCATATTAAACTTTTTTTGGTGTTTTAAGTACTATAATAAAAAACAGGATGTAAAAAACAGCATCATGTATCATTGGTACCTATCAGTAGTGTATCAGATGTATAGAACTCAAAAATGTTTCTTTAAATAAATGTCAAATTATAAACCCATCTTAAAATACAGAAATGTGTGACTGGTCCAAATTTGGGGGCAACAACAGATGCCAAAAATTGACATGCAGAAGAAAGGATTCTCTATTATATTAGGTAGAAACCAATAAGACAAAAGGATAAATTGCTTATAAGGAGAAATTTATCCTTTCTTCACAACATTCTCTTATAAGATGTCTGCAGCATCTATAAGTAAAGAGCATACAATCTAACTTGTGTTAAGCAGCCATCCTTTTAAGCAGGCAACCTGCCTTAAACAACCACTACAGAAAGTCACATTGTTAGATTTATAGTGTACATCAATTAGTGTTAAGCAGCCAACCTGTCTTAAACCTGTCTTAAACAGTAAATTTACTCTGTCCCATAGGCTGGCCTCTTAACAGAAGTTTGACTGTATAATCAAAGGTTAGGTGCAAGACTGTGGTAAGTCCTTCACAAAAGTAAAGCACTTGCTATAGTCTTACATTGAGCCCTGAATAACAAACCTTACAGTACTGGTACTAACTTCATGCTTATGCAAACAGGTTTGATTAAGGCCAGCCGCCAAGTTGTCAGCTGGCCTGTAATCTAACCTCCTTACTAATCCGATTATCTTTCCTCATTAAAATTACGCAGATATTTATGGTTTTGGAAAGGTGACCACACAAAAATCTTTTTTTAGAAAATTGCCCAGCATTTGTTTTAAACAATTTTGATCTGGAAATTAGTCCCATATGATAAACAACGACCTGTGATTGAGTTATGTTAAGACATAATAAACACATAAACATGTACAGTATATCACACAGTTTCTCATCACTGTTGCCATTGATTCCTTTTTAGAAGTCTGGACCCATGATTCATGCAGTGATGTGACGAGGTATTCCAAATACATGTACACGATATCCCACAATCCCTCACACTGGTTGAGGTCGTCCCACACTCCCAAGACTGGACACGGGTGTGTTCCTCGACTGCTGAGTAGACTGGTACCGCGATGGCGCCGTTGACAGGGACAACTCGTACGGATCCATTGTGCTCGTAAGAAGACGAAGCTTGTCCTCTACAGAAGAAAAGGATAGGTAAAGAATAAGTGAAAGAAATTACTTAATCATAGCTGCTGTTAATTTCTATCTTTAATTCATTTTGTATATGGGTTATTCATAGCATCAACATTCTTTTAGTTTTGGTGCAATGCCCAATAGCTAACGATGGAGGAAGGCCCTAGACAAGTTTACCCATGCGGGCTAGTCAAGCCAAGTAGAACCATCAGCATTAAAATTTTGGTGAATCAATCGGGAAACTAACTCTATGTCACTGCATCAAAATTATTTCAGTTATGGTGCAAAACCCTATTGGTAAAGATGGCAGCAGGCCGAAACTTGAATGCCAATAAGGGCTGGTCAAGCCCTGTAGGACCATCAGCATTCAGTAAGAGACAGCCAATGAGGTAACGACCTCTCATGAAACATGTCATTTAATGAAAATGGACAAGGTTACATAAATACTATGTATAAAATAAAGTTTATTCCATCATAGTGAACTCTTTGACTGGTCCAAAATGAAAACAATAGCAGTCACATTCAAAACAAAGCAATAAAACATTTTCTTTGTAAAAGTGTTGTGACAAAAATAGACATTCAAAAGAGTTCCTCCATTTCCTACAGGATTTTGTAAAGTTCAACTTTTGTGTGAAGCAATATCATAATGATGTTTCTTTTTTTTTTAAATCGAAGGTTCAATGCAATACTATAGTAAGTACTTCATGATTGTGAAGCATTTACTATAGTCTTGCATTGAACCCTCAAAATGAGTTAATGATATTGAAATGGAAACCAAAACTCCTCACAGAAACAAATTTTTTTTTTTATAGACATTGAGTGTTTAATGCAGTCCAGTAGTATCTGGTTTATGTTTGTGAAAGACTTCCTTTAGTCTTGCATTGAACCCTCGAAATCTGCAACAGGTTCATATGTAGCATCATTTGCATGTTTTTTCTTAGGATAAAATGTTGTCTAAAATTCAAATTCAGGAAATTCCCTTATACTAGAACTAGTTAATCAGTAACTGTCAAAAGCAAATCTCTTTAATAAAGTGAAAAGATTTTTGGTTATCTAAATTAGACAACTTGAAACTAAATGCACCCGCCAATATTCTAAAATCATTCAAATAAAGTAGAAATTTGCTCTTGAAAAGTAGATACGCCTTTTATCACAATAATTCCAGAGTTCATCTAAAACTCAAATCATGTTTAAGGATAGATAATGTCAAATTGATAGTTGCATTTGATATTGTTTGCTACAAGTTACTAAAACCTGGGGGCAATCATGATCTATTCCATCAATTGGGAACTTGCGACTGGTCCAAATACAATGAAAAAGATCAAATGTCATTTTGATATCTGGTAGAAAACCAGAGATAACTGCGACAAAAGGATTAATTGCTCTTGATGAAGTTTTCAATGACTTCTGCAGTAGATTTGCAAATGTATGGCAATGTTAGGGTGTAAGAACTGCCACTATAATATGAACTTCTTTTAAACACAACAGCAGACGGTTGGACATACCATTGTTACAAAAGGAGAAATTTATCATATTTAGCAATTTCTACTATTGCAACAAAGATTTTTTAGCAATATAACAGAATAACAAATTGCTTTTGCAAATTTCATAACTGTTGTCTGCATTTAAACTGTAGCTTTCTATTTAAACCTATCACACACCCCAGCATGAGGGAAACAGCTGGCTACAAGGGCTTATAATTATAACAAAGAATTATCAGACATGTTAGATAACAGAATTACATAACGCAGACCTACAAATCAGATAAGCAAAACATGAATACATAAAAAAGTCCCATTCCAATGTCTGATGTAATGAAATTATTTTCCTCCTTGCGAATTTCAGGGTCAAAGTTTCCTTGTCTCCCATCAACTCTATTTTACTTTCATATCAATAACGAATAGCTGAAAATGAGTGTAAAAATACTCTGTTCCTCTTTGTTATAAGACTTAAGCATTTGGCATAGAATAATCAGTTAATTTAACCCTTATTGTGCTGGGACCAACTTCACGCTTATGCAAACAGGTAAGATCCAGGCCAGCCGCCAAGTAAATTTGCAGCTGGCCTGTGATCTAACCTGTTTGCTACTCTGAGTATCTTTCCTCATCTAAATTAAGCAGATATTTAAGGTTTTGTAAAGTATGCCACACAAAAATCTATTTTTAGAAAATTACCCAGCATTCTAAGGTTTAAGAAGTATACCATGATTTACTCTGAAAGGTTTATTACTATCCATTTCCATAATGTGCAACTGTATGAAGGTCTTATCAAATGGAACAGGACCCATTTTGAGTAAATGTAATGGCATTTGGTTTGTGATATTGGAAAAAAAAAACAGTTGTGACAACAGGAAGGATTGCTTGTTATGAGCAATTTCTCCCATTGTCAAAGCTTTTTCTTAAACTTCAGCTGAAGTAGATTTTAAAGCTCATACAAATAAAGGATCCAAACATTATATATCTGACAATAGACAAATATCTTAATAGTTTATAGTTTGATAATAGCAGATAACTTCAATAGAGGAAATACATGAGAAGATGATGAAATGTGAAAGCTACAGAAAGTGAAAAGCTAGTGAAAGATCTAGGTTTGAAAGATCATGGTTTGCCAAAAGCACTTGGCATTTGATAATAAAATTTTCTAACATGCATGTAGCAGAAAATCTCTACACAATGATTCAAGGATTAAACCTTTACCAAACGCCAAATTTTCAACTGTCCAAAATTGAAAGAGTTTGCAGACAAGATTTCAAAATGTGATGGAAATGAAAAGATAATCTTCTTCTGCAATTTCTCCTTTTCCAACAAAGTTTTCCAGAGTCGTCTTCAACAAACAGGTCAAATGTCGTTTTTGTTTGTTTTAATCCTGTGTTCATTACACATGTGCCACAATACCTGTATTTAATCCATGCCACACAAACAACACAAAGCATATCACACCCATATAGTACTGTACAATAAAATGTTCTTTCAATATTTCTTACAGCTAGCTGTCTGATGCTGCGTTTAATTAGGACAAGTTTGAAAGTTCAATATAAGGTTTTGGCCCGGGTCGAAGATGTTCCTGAGGTCATTGTAGTCTAGAAAGTAGTTCTTTGAAATTACGAAAGTCCCATTTCCAAGGTGTTTCCAAAGGATAATGATACTATGTCATTGTTTTGTCTTCTCTTGCATGTTTTAAATGTTGTTTGTTTGTATTTTTCAGGACTACATCTTAATGCGGTTTGAACCATTTGAAATCATCCTATTGCAAAAAAGAAAACGCTCGGTCATGAGACACATTTATCTCCCCCTAATAGTTTGTGTTCTGATAGTTTAAAGGTACCATGGGCATGAGAAAGTATGGTGTCGGAGCAGTATTTCTCTGTGACTGTTCAAATGTGATGGTATGAAACATGGTTGAGATGGGTGGAAATTAGACCCAGCCAAGTACAGAAGGGAATTATAGGTATAACTAGATAACATGTAACTATTCATTGTATGTAACAACAAAATGGATGAATTCTATAGGTCAATCAATCAATGAAAGCTAGTGTTCCCAGTCCCTTAATTCCAAAGCCCTTAATAGCGTGCATTATAAACAACCTGTTTAATACAAAACATATACTTAAATGATTTACTTCCACACATATTTTCCCTAACCACGATATTAGTGACATTCGTTTGATCTCAGAAGAAATGTGTACACAAAATACGCTAGCTATACATAACTATGTGTTTACTGTTTAATTAAGCACACATACAAATATCATATTCATATACATAGGCGTAGGACTGTTTTCAACATGGGGGGGGCCAACTTCAGATGAGGACCGGTCTAAGAATAAATGTTCCTAAACTTTCTCATGACTAATCATGCGTCTACAAATTCAAAATCATATAATGAATCAAAAGAAAGCGTATGAAAATGTGTATCTAAGTTAAGACAAAATAACCAAAAGAAACAGAAAATATGATTGGCCAAGTCTCGATCTCACATGGATAGCATATTGTATTGATATTAACTACAAGTGACAGCCACCATGCTGTCACAGCTACGAGTTCGTCTACAATTCTGAACAAAAAATGAATTAATATCTAAATACAATAAAGGATCTGACTGCTTAGAGTACGTTTTGCATCACTGTTTTCGTTAGTCAAAACTACTTTCCGTGAGCTGAGATGTCATTGGATAAACCCGATGTATTCAGATTGCCATTTGTGATGATGACGTCAAAATGTTTTGATTATTGTTCATAACAAAAGGCGAATTGGTATTAAATAAAGCACAAAATACACTTTTATATTAATTCTGCTGAAAAATTTCATTTCTTTCATTTTTTCATTCAAAAAATCTTCATCTTCCATTGTGAATATTGGGGGGCCAAAGTATACTCTGGCCCCCCCAGTCTGGATATAGGGGGGGCTGGGCCCCCCCTGGCCCCTAAGCCTATGATATACATTCAACAACATCCCACACATATTTTCCCAATTTAAAAGATTAGTGACATTTGCGTGATCGCAGAAGAAATGTGTACACCAAATACACTAGCTATACATAACTATGTGTTTACTGTTTTATTACTCACACACATATAAATAATGTATTCAAAAACATTCAACAATATCCCACACATATTTTCCCAATTAACAATATTAGTGACATTTGGGTGATCTTAGAAGAAATGTGTACACGAAATACGCTAGCTATACATGACTATGTGTTTACTGTTTAATTCCACACACATATGAATAACATATTCATAGACATTCAACAATATTGTGTAATATGGTGTTGAGTAACAAACCTTCAGCAGTGTATGATCGGCTGCAATAAAAACCTAATGAAAAAAAAAGATTAAGGATTTGTATACTATTTTTTGTTTATGCAATATCTTAAAAAGTTTAACCCTTTACCAAACACCAAATTTTCGACTGTCCTAAATTGAAAAAGTTTGTGGAGGACATTTCAAAATGTGATGAAATTGAAAAATAATCTTATCAGAAGGTAGAAAACATTGTGGGAAAAGAAGAAATTGCTTGTTACGAGCAATTTCTCCTTTTCCCTCAATGTTTTCCAGAGTTGTCTGCAACAAAGTGGTAAAATATTGTTTTTGTTTTGTAATAGGTTAATGCAATATCTTACAAAGTTTAAACAAAGACGTATACAGGTTTCCTGTATCATTACAAAAGTGTTAGCATGCATCAATTCACACCTCTGCAATATAAACAACCAATGCTACAAACATAAAGCTATATATTACTGCAGGAGCCTGTAATGATTAGACTAAATTAAATGAGATCAAGATAAATGGCCTATTTTCCTACTGATCATTTTATACTTCTCACTTTTTTGTAGGTATTCCTTTCAATCCTTTCACTGAGATAATTCTTATGAAATTCTAAACAATATGAATTCATGAATAACTTTGGAATTCTTTTTAAATGTGCCTGTTCACAGAAGAGAAAGTTTGAAATTCAAAATAAAATGTAGTTAAAATAATATGTTGAAACAAAAATGTTTCTGTATTGTTGTCCCATATACAATTAACAATAGCTATTGAAAGCATATTTAATTTAGGAAGCATCAAGTATATAAAGTTTATATTTGGGAGATCTCAAAAGCAATGTCACACTTAATGTATATGTTTTTTTTTTCCTGAATACAGACTTAAAAGAAGTTAAAAAATAAATAAAAAAAAATGGTTCCAATGACTATTCTTCAGTGCATATATATCAGATGACAGTACAGCTATTTTGCAATTAAAATCTAAAGAATTTAAGTTCTAACTTCGAAATTCCGTTACATCTGTAAACAAGCACCTTTAAGGCTTTTTCACCTCAACCTCCGTACATTGTTTTATTGGTATGGAAAATGAACTAACTACACATTTGCAAAAAAGAAATTAACAAAGGAGATTTATCAAGACTATACCAGCCTTAAAACAACTATAAAAGACAGCAAAGAACTTTGCGAATTAACTTTCAAAATTTTATCATTTAGGCTATTTTATTCAATCAATATTGCTTTTCACAAACCCAAGTTAAGAAAGCATTGATTTGCCAAAGAGCATTCAAAAGGAATTTTTCCTGTATATAACCTAATGGGGAAAGTCAATGTAATAAGAAAAACATTTAATATGTCAACAATTCACAGAGCATCAGAGCAGACAATGACATAAACGGCAGTCACAGGTCTACAAAGGCAAAACGCATCATCAAGATTCAAACCTGAGATCGACTCTGACGCGGTATAAAGTCGTTTCCAGACTGCACTAGGCTCCTTTCTCTCCTCTATAAAGATTCCAAAATATTGATAAAATCTGCTGACAAAGCATTATAGCTTGCTCATAACAGGTAACTGTTCACAGCTTTATCAACATCAGAATTTCGACAACAGTATTGTGCCATTATAATCCCAACAGTAGATGAAATCAAACAGAAATATCATAATGAAAAAAAAATACTTTGTCTAAAATTGGTATTAGCTAATAATCGATTTAAGAATTCAATGCAATACTAAAGTAACTGTTTCACAACCGTGAGTCAATTACTATAGTCTAGCACTAAACCCTCTACTTGATAGATCTTAAAATCATTTTGCTAAAAAAAACTTCTACACAACTATCTTAAAATCATTTTGCTAAAAAAAACTTCTACACAACTAAACTTTTTAATAACATCCTTGAAATTTCAAATTAGGATTAAAAAGGTTTGCTTTTCTATAAAAAAAAATGTACTAACAGCAATCATCAAAAACCTTTCTTATAAGAAATATTAAATCCTATCTAATCTGTCCATAATGTTTCTACCAAAAACATTATCTTTTACATGGTCAAAGGGAGAAAACTCTAACATCTACTTGAAGGGAAGGGGAAGGAATAAGGGGGTTGTGTATTAAGTTCAACCTTTAGTTTCCTGTCTATGAAATTTAATCTTAATAAAGAGTTCTGTTAAAATACCCAACAGTATTACTTCTACTATCCCAATTGTGCATAAGAGTTTAAAAACCTACTTACTTTTTACTATAAAAGCAAAAAGGATATTTGTTTAGAAAATAAATTTGCTTTGTAGTTACAATACATGTTACCTCACAAAGAACTTTGCATAATTCATGTGCCAAAGTTTGCACCAGATGAAATTGAAAGCATTTATAAGGGTGACAAATTAAACATATAATCAATGGCATATTTGTCTGAGAAACTTTAAACCATTTTGCTCTAAAATCTTATTATCATAAATTGTGACTTTGTTTTTGATAAAAAAAACTCTCCTGTAGTCATAACAATCTAAGAATTCATCTGCTTCACAGTTGTATAATAACACATGTTGATGTATACAAAACATCATGTTCAAATTTGAATATGAACTTTTTTAGAAGGATCGATAAGACTTTGCGTCATGGACATGTGTTTATCTGAAATGTGAACATAAGTGATTGTATCATGAATCATGATCTATGTGCAACTATTTACTTATTCAACTTAATTTAGGCTCAAGCCCCTATACCGTTTCGTATGTCTACACTCTATGCAGGACAATGCTGGGGAAGGATATACAAACTCCGTTGCCCTATGCAGGTATATGAAGAAGAGGTTAGCAAAATCCTTTGCTTCATGAAATTTCTATGTAGAATGGTTACCTTTAGAATGCTGGGCAATTTTCTAAAAAAAGATTTTTGTGTTGTCTGCTTTCCAAAACCTTAAATATCTGTTAAGCTTTGATGAGGAAGGATACTCAGAGTATCAAACAGGTAAAATCACAGGTCAGCCGCCAATTTTCTTGGCAGATGGCCTGGGTATAACCTGTTTCCATATGCATTAGGTCAGTTCCAGCACTATAAGGGGTAAACAAACAAAATACAGTCCAAAACTTTACCTTGACTATTTCTATAAGTGCACAGATGAACCATTTATGGTGTAAAATTCTGTATAAATAAGCAGCAATTATGTTCATCAAGAGTATTTTAAACTAACAGTTGATCAAATACACAATATAAATTGAATAAACATTTTTAGAAAGCTATGTGACCAAATGATAAGTTGCTCATTACAAGGAAAATATCAGTTTGTCAAAAAAATTTGTTACCCAAAATTAAATGTAAACCTTAATCTTATTGTCATTCTTGTGCACCTTCTTTTGCTAAAAATATGGTTGAGTGATTGATTTATTAGTTCTATTCATAACATCAACTGTATCAAAAAAGTACTATGATTCCAAGTCAATCATAGATAAAGGAAGATTCTTATTATGATATGATTTAACTATCTTAATTGAATGTCATGAAACAATCAGGAAGAACCACCAACTTACCACTCTACTTAACTTGTATCATGACAAATTATAGAAGTCTCAATCAAAACTTATTTTTCAGAAATATTTTAGCGTCTCAAATATGTTCTTATGGTTGATTCATCCTTTCACTATCTATTTGAATGCCGTCATTATGATAAAATTAGAATTACAGTCAAACTTGTGTTAAGAGGCCAGCCTATGGGACAGAGTAAATTGGCTGTTTGAGACAGGTTGGCTGCTTAAGACAAATTGATTTACACTATAAATCTAACAATGGGACTTTCTGTAGTGGCTGTTTAAGGCAGGTTGGCTGCTTAAAAGGGTGGCTGCTAAACACAAGTTAGACTGTACTTTGTTAAACAACCTTCAAGTTTTCACCTCTCTTGATACCCTATTACATGGACATCCAAACCTTATCACTTTATAAAATATAGTGATTTTAGATGCAGACGTGAAGCTTCTAAAAAAAGTAACATATATTGATTGATACTGTACTATCAATAATGTTATTCATTATTACTCCATCCCTATCACTTTTTCTCTCTCTTTCTCTCAATCTCCCCTCCTCTCTTTTAAACTGTTTGTTCAATTGTATCAAATAGTCTTTAAATAATATGCATTATTCAATTTCATATAATAGAACAAGTACCACCGATGTAACTATTTTTCCAGTTAGAAAGAACTTTTAACCCTTTACCAAAGCAAAATGTTTTGACTGTCCCAAATTGAAAGAGTTTGCAGATGACATTTCAAAATGTGATGAAATTGAAAAGCAATCTTCTGATAGAGCAGAAAGCATCGTTGGAAAAGGAGAAAGTGCTCGTTTAGAGCAATTTCTCCTTTTCCTACAATGTTTTCCAAAGTCGCCTGCAACAAACTGGTGAAATGTTGTTATTGTTTGGTAATAGGTTAAA
Source organism: Cerastoderma edule (assembly GCA_947846245.1). Classification (NCBI taxonomy): domain Eukaryota; kingdom Metazoa; phylum Mollusca; class Bivalvia; order Cardiida; family Cardiidae; genus Cerastoderma; species Cerastoderma edule. Next base: position 24,259,814 of record OX401407.1, on the reverse strand, counting down.
TTTACCAAACTCTCATTCTTATCAGGTTTCATGATAGTGTAGAATTATGAACTAGTGTATGCGAGTTAAATACTCAAACCACTCTGCCATAGAAACTCATATTTCAATTTTGATTCATCTCACAAATCGGGAGTTAAATGAGAAAATTTGTGAAACACAGGAAAAATGGCAATACATCTAAAAATAAAAAGGTTATACATACCAACTTGTTTCTCTGAATTTGCACTTGTAGCCAATTCTTTCCATCCATTCTGGTAACTATTAAATACACATATATTTGATAAGTTATTGTATGGTTTAGCAAGGTAGCAACAGAAATGTTTATTAACTTCTTTATTATAAAACCCATTTGCATACATCCAAAATCAAAAGTTTGACAACGTCTTATCCATTTATTGTCAGTTTTTATAGTTCTTGATTAGCTGAATTATTCTTTTTCACAGTGTGTGAATGGCTTAGATATTACGATTTTGCACTTCTGGAAAGGAAATAACAAAAGCATTGACATTATGCAGTGACATCATTGATATAAGACATTGATATAAGAAAAAAAATTTAGCAATAGAAATTCAAACCAATGCTCTACTAGATAACAAACAATTATTGTACATAGAGAAAAGAGGGTTGGTGTAGTGAGTGGGAAATGTTATCAGGCAAGGTGAAGGAATATCATCCGGTGAGCCGAAGGCGAGACTGATAATAATCCGAAGCCAAGCCCGATAACTTTTTCAATTCAAAAAAACCATACATCTATAGTCTAACTTGTGTTAAGCAGCCACCCTTTTAAGCAGCCAACCTGCCTTAAACAACCACTTCAGAAAGTCCCATTGTTAGATTTATAGTGTACATCAACTTGTGTTAAGCAGCCAACCTGTCTTAAACAGCCAATTTACTCTGTACCATAGGCTGGCCTCTTAACACAAGTTTGACTGTATTCTATTTATCCTGTAACCTTTATGTACTTGTTTAAACAAGTAAAATGAAAATAAAACACGAGAAAAAAGAAAACAAAAACTAAGTTGAGAATGATGAAAACATGACGTCATGTGCAATGGCGTTCTTATGGTATGTGTGACAAGATATAATAATACTAACTCTTCAAAGTTGAGACTAGTGGTCCAATCTAGGAGTTCGTCCACCTCCCAGTCCTCCAGGGCATCTGGTCCGTAGTTATCTACTGTAGCCACCATACCTATATAATATACAACAAGATGGGAACCATTAAAGCCATTTTGCACTCATTTTCATTTAAATTGTGAAAGGTCTAGAATAATTGAAAATTAACTCAAAAGTACTTTTAATTCCCTTTTACAGAGGATTTGAGACTGTAACAGGTACACATGATGCTTTTATAAGAGTGTCATTTCATACTTTAAGGTTTGTTTACGATAAGAGATAAAACAAGGTCAGCCGAGAAATGTTGGTAACCAATGAAACCCAAGAAATTCTCCATTTTGAATGTTCACATTGTAAATATTTAATATGACAGTATTTTTTATGTGCTTCACATGATTTTTCTAATAGGTGATAGCCACTCATTAATCCGAGCGCTCCTTATTAATTTAAATGTTACTCAAATGTAAATAATGAACTTAAATTGGTGGGCACCAAATTTGTGAAAATAGCACATTGAAAAATAAATAGTGCAAGATAGTGTCATGATATTGTGGTTTTTCGCTATGTTTCAACATATTCTAGCATAATTTATAACTCATATTACTCGGTATGCTTTTAAATCATTGTCATGAATGGCTTATACATGTTAAAGATGTATTAAATAAACATTATACAATTCATACCTTAATACAGCAAAAAGGGAACCAAGTAAATATAAGTTTTCAACAACTTATCCATATATGCACCGGTCTTGGTATACAGTGTACAGTTCTATGATACCTTAACAGAGCTTAAAGGGAACCAAATTACTGGTGAAAAATAAAGTTGATGGGCAAATCAGAATTTTGTCCAGGAAAACATTCTGCGCTAAACGAGTCTTTAGTAAGTTTCTCATAAACATAAAGAATAAACATATAGAGCCGACTATAGTCTTGCAATAAATGCCCTGTCTTTAACTGAACATTTTGAGTCACAGATAAAGGATAAGCTCTTTCCCTGATAAAGGATAAGCTCTTTCCCTGAAGCAGCAAAGAAAAAATGATAAAATCAAGATTTGTCTAATTGATAATTATTGGAATACTTAACAGAGTGTCAAGAAAGGGTCTCATGGTCTTAATTCTCCCAAATCATTTGACCAAACTACGAATGATCCAATGACCTTTTTGATCATAAAAATTAAACATGTTATGAAATTAGTGGTGGTGTACCCTACAGCATCATGGACTTGAGACCGAAGAGCCTTGTTTAATTACCTATGATGGCTAATGATTAAAATTATTGTGAAGTAACCTTGATCTAGATACCTAGATTTCTAGCTTTGATACTTGTACAGGTAGATAACAGGTAGATTGCCCAGAAATCTACCTGTACAAGCTGGAAGCTGGAATATATATGAATAATTGTTGAAATGGTTTTAGCTACAACTTGAAACTAATTCATACCTGCAGCAGCTCCCTCTATCAACTGTACCGTTTCTTTATCGTCGGATTTCGCTTTCAACATACCATCTTTGTACCTGAAATCAGAATGACACAATTTAACCCTTTCCCAAACAATAACAACATTTGACCACTTTGTTGCAGACGACTTTAAAAAACATTGCTAGAAGAGGAGAAATTGCTCATGACGAGCAATTTTTCCTTTTCCCACAAGGTTTTCTGCTCTATCTGAAGAATACTTTTCAATTTCATCACATTTTGAAATGTCGTCTGCAAACTCTCCCAATTTGGGACAGTTGAAAATTTGTTGTTTGGGAAAGGGTTACGCAAAGTTAAGTGATACACTATCTGGGAAATGCAGGTAGAAAATACCAGGCAATTATTTATATGCCACACTATCAATAAGCAGCTGTAACTGAAACCAACCAATAACTATATATACTGTTTAATAAAGTAAGAATACATAATCCAATTAAACATCTTTCCAAGCAATACAAACCTTGAGAGCATTTTGACAATGACAGTTTTTCATAATGTTGTCGATTTTGTAAAGCTAGAATTTGTGTTGGTATTTGCAACTTAAAAAGGTCATGTTTTGCAAGGTTAGTGAACATAACATAAAATTCAATCTCCTTAGAGTCAATTAACACTTTTTCAGTAGGCAATGTTAACAACATTGGGAATTTTTTGAAAAATTTATTACTGTTGGATATTTGTTAATGGATATTTCGCTTAATAGATGATTCATTACTCAAAATACTTGAAACGCTGAAAATGGTACATGAGAAAATTGATTGTGAAAAGAAACTTATGCTGGAAAGATTAACAGAGTAACTTTATGACAAATCGAGGATTGAATGCAATACTATAGTAAGTGCTTCATAAACATGAAGCACTTACTATAGTATTGCACTGAACCCTCGAAATGTGTTTTTCCACATGTGGTTCATTACAGTATGTACTTACATTTTCTTCATCCATTCTATCTTTTTCTTCTTTTTTCTCTTTTCAACATCTTGCTTCCTAATCAACTGAAAATCAAAAGTATTCATTAAAGCTTTTCTAATTAAATAGCATATTTCAAAGTAGGTCTAAAAGGCTTAAAATTCACCATCACTAATACTTTGAGACAGTTTCCAATGGGAGCAAAAACACAAAAGATAATTCTAAAAAATCAGACCATGTTTGAAATTTAAGACTGCTTAAAGAATATCTCAAAGAAACTGCTCTAAATACTTTTACGCTAAGGTAAGTGTCTAAAAGGTAAAAGTGAATAACATTTTTCTCCTCATCATCATCAGAGAAACATGATTTCAAACAAGTCCAGTGTCAAACAGTCTTCTTTGTTTTTTTAAGATGATATTGGGAAAAGGCTCCTATTTTCAAATACAACTTAAAATTCTACCTCCTTATTCCTCTTTTCAAATTGAAATGTCCTCTAGGAACTTTCAAAATGGTGCAATAAACAATTGTGATAAAAAAAATGGTAAAAAGTTTATTTTTTGATTGTCACTAATGCAACAAACCAAACCACTTGTCAATCCATTTAAAGCTATCTGAATAAATGATATCATTTTAATCAGATACTACAAGGAGGAAGGCTTCTGGGTCTACAATAGTGATGAAACAACATATATTGCCCGCAATCAAATGTACAATGTGTGCACAAATTTACAAACGGTAAATCACATCTTGTGAATACTTACTGAATAAGACATCATTATGTATAATGGGATAAAATCAGACATATGTTGAAGTCATACCAATATAGCATATTGTATAATATATCAAATAACAGATTGAAGATTGATTCAAACCAAAATGAAATGAACCTGATCACTGGCAATATAACTAAAATGCCATGTATTTCTTTGTCTAAGAATCTTATTTGAAAAGGTGTATTGTTTCGTTAGGTATTTGCAATTCTCAAATATCAGTTTGTGGGTTCAGTGCAAGACTATAGTAAGTGCTTCATGTTTATGAAGCACTTACTATAGTCTTGCACTGAACCCTCGAGTTGAGGAAAAGGGTTTCACTAAGTCGAAGAATCTAAATTGAAAATGCATATGGTTTCAGAGTTAACAGCTCTCTAATCCAAGTATAGGAAATGGGTTGGTGATATTTCAAAAATGAATTATGTCTATATGGTTCCTTAAGAGCAGTCCTTCTACATAAACTTTGTCTTAAGTACAAAAACTTACATTGGAAAATGAATATTGTGTCTGTCCTCTTGTAAGAATGAAGCTAATAAAAAGAACCCGTTAGAACTCCAAGATCTCTTTCATGTATATAATGCCAGAGTTCAAGAGGTAGAGGTATATCAGATCCTTTGGCATGAAATTCCTCAAAATCTTTTTTTAAAATATATTTAATTGTGGGGAGTTAATAAATTACACAAGACAATTTTAATAAGAACCCAAAATATAGGTTAAAAAAAACAAAGAATATCGTAGCAAAGATAATGACCCCCTAATCTGTTTCCCTATAAGGGAGAACAAAACAACACATACCTTATCGTGACTATACTCGTATTTTTTGTTTGACGTTTCCCAGGTGACCTGGTCAGACATGATGTGGTGTATAAGTCTGTCCGACACTAATCTCCAGCCGTTATTGTCCATCCTCTGATACCAACCAACATGATCTGAAACAATTAGTTTATTCATAAGTACAAGATTGTCTCATCAATGAGCAACTATGGAAACTGATGATTCTACGATGATATTGACTGCAACCATTAACCATGACAGCGCAATCCATGTTTTAGCAAAAGTCATAATCATAATTTGCCACTATGCTATTATGAAGAAACATGAGACGACTTTATATTTGTTGCAGTGTTTAGTCCTGCTTGGAAAAGTGACAAAGGTGTTGGATTAGGGAGTTTGGGTCCAGTATTCAATCCCCACAAACCCTGGTATTTCATGGGAGTGCCCTCTGGCATGACACTTGTTCTTTGATCTCTGTTTCCTTTTTTCTTTAATTTCATTTTTTCTTTGTTTACTTAAATCCATATAAGTAACAGAATAAATAGAATAGATGGTTGGAATTTTTTTTTAAAAAAGGTCATTGGCTAGACATTGGATAATTATTCGATTAATATTTGGCTCATGCCTTGTCCAATAACATTTCAGATTAAAGAAATGAACTATCTTTTCTCCATCAACACAAAATTGTAATCAGTTGATATCATACTGTCTCCTTCTGGCACTGTCCTGAACTTGTTGTGCTGGTCTTTTGTCATCTTTAACTTGATTGTGGCCTTGGTATAGTCTTTTGGACTGTTAGCACATAAATCTTGGATGGGTCTGTGGGTGAATATCTTGTAGTAAATATTCGGCGGGAATCTATCCTGAATAGAAAATAATAGTAAATCATTCTAACCACTTATTCCATACTACATTTGACCCTGCCACTCAAGAAGACCTAAGAAACAGCTACAACAAAAGGATAAATGGTTCATCGGGAGTGGCGAGGTCTGTTTTTTATTTATTTGTCCATAAATGCAAAATAATTTCTGTATAATGGTTAAATAATGAATTTCAATAAAGATTCACTTGTCCTTTAAGGCTTTTGTACAAGCTGGACAACTGGGTAATACAGACAACTGATTTTTCCACCCCTGTTCTAAATGAGCATTTTAACCTTTTGTCACAAAAGTTCTTATCAAAATATGTTTTGTTGTGGTAGTTTTTATTGTCTACCGATGCTTTGAATTTTGACCAGTCACAAATTTTCAAATTGGGGAATAGATTTTATGATTTTATATGTCACTTGCTAATAATTCAGAATGGAATTAAATGTGTTTGTCACTAGTCAAAATTACATCAATAGCAGATGGCAAAAAAAAATGAAAGTTATATGTATTTTCTGTATATTTACTGGTCGAAAATATTGTGACAGAAGTATCACAAAGAAGAAAGTTTAAACCTATTCATTTTACAATTGTGATGGAATTTTGAGGCTTATTGAAGTCACTCTGGATACTGAACCAGCACTTGCACCTATTTGTGGGTTAGTCCCCGCAATTTTTATCCCCCCACTTACAAGGTTCTAACCCGGGACCGTCTGTACAAGAGGTTAACACTCTACCATTGCACCAATGTCACTAAAGAAACCATAGAAACAATAAATGGATATCATTAGGACCAGTTTATCTAGTAGTTTCTGAGGTATTCTACTATATATGTTGCTAAATGAGATATTGTTGAGTAAGAGATTAAATACTCTACTGATTAAACAATTAAAGTGTACTGATAACAACTAAAGCAAGGTGTGTTCTTTTCCTAGATTTTATCTGATTCTATGTATGGGGGGAAAGTGATAAGCATTTGTAAAATTTCTTTCAAGCAATAAACAAGATTATTAACTCGAACCTTTAAAAAGAAAAGAAATATTTCAAGTTTACCCCAGCTAGTCTAAATTTGATATGAATTCCGGAGGCAGGATCTAGGAGTTTAGCTTCTTGTGGATTAATACATCGTAACATCAGGCTTGGGTTACCTCTGGCTTTAAAGTTGATGAGGTCTCGGTAGTATCTGTATACTTGTATATCCTGTCAACATAAAATGAAACAGGAAAAATGAATCATCAAATCACATAAACTCTTTGTTGATCTTTTATCTAAAGGTATTATTGGGGCTCGAACCCGAAACAACTAAATGAGTTAAACAAAATAATAAAAAGTGAACCTAAAAAGATGAAACATCTCAAGTATATCAATATGAAACTACATTTATCAAGAATGATGTATAACATCATACGTCGTGGCATCAAAAAATTACCTCATGATTTGTCTCATGACTATTTGAGTGTTATATGGTGGCTGACATATATAGCAAATGTTATGCAGCACCTGGTTATCAGTCCAAATGGCATTGGTGAAGTTATAAATACAAATTTGAATGAAACGCCCAAAGATGAAACTAATGGAATGAGTACCAAAGAGGTATGATATACAAGGAGATAGTAAGGAGTTAAAAAGCTGCCTTTCTTTATTCAATGGCTAAATGAAAGACTAGATTTGTGATCCCCATTCTGATAAGTCTAAATTGGCAGCAACTGCAGACATCCAAAATAGCATGATAAAAAAACATTTTCTTTAGGATACTGGGAAGAAGCTTCTTTTGAAAAAAAAAGAATAAATTGTCCAATGGCAGCTATTTATCCTTTTGCCGAAGCTTTTCTACAGACACCTGCAGCAGATGAGTTATTAGGAAGTCATTGTGGAGTCATTACGGCATCAATATAGAGTCATTATGGAATCATTACGGAGAAATTAGGGATTCACTGTAGAGTCAATATGGGGTCAATAAAGAGATACAGAGAAGTCATTATCTATGAGTCATTACAGAGTCATGATAGAGTCAATATAGAGTCAACATGGAGTCATTATCTCATCATTACAGAGTCATTATGGAGTAATCACAGAGTCCTTTTGGAGTCATTATGGGGTAAGGATTTAGAGGATTTGATTAACTAATTAATTCTTACAATATGTCTTCTCCATGCTTTCTGTATGGTACTAGCAGCTTCCTGAATACTAAACAGACGTTTTTTACAGGGTTCTATTGCTTGTGGCGGAGGCTTTGGCGCCTTCTTTCTTCTCCGCTTCAAATTGTCTCTCCACCAATCCTGTAGAAATGTAGCGCAGAACTCCTCAAATCTGAAAATAAAATAGTTTGTTAATTTTTAGGCTTTGACAATAAATCAACAGTTTAAGTTTTATTGCAATGCCTGGGTTATAATTATAGTACAGTCAATCTTGCAATAAGCGACCAAATCAAAGATAGCAGAAAGTTTGTAGATAAGACAACTCGTAGCTAAAAAATGCAAGTCTGAATGAATTGTTACTTGAAATAAGATGATACTCTAGTTAACATCCTCTGGAACATAGATGAATTATGGTCTCTAAACACAAAATCGATATATCCTAAACCTATTGTTTGAGTTCTCATATTATGTCTAATACATTTAGATTTTTTCAAAACATTTTAATTATTTGTCAAGGAACTATACAATTGCCGTGAGAGAGGACCCTATTCAGATTTCAATTCAGCTGTTTATAAGTTATCACCATCAACAAACGATCTAGGTAGCTTCCCAATGAATAATAAAACTCAAACAAGGTTGGTTTCAATCTAACACATAGAAGTCTAATTTTCTATAACCCGCTACTCCATATCACCCCATTTAACTGCATCTGTTATAGAAGGATGAAGAAACTACTGTGACTAAGAACATCTCCCTTGTAATAAGCAAGTTATCCCTCTGTCGCAGAGATTCCAACTCAATGTACACAATACATGGGGGAAAGTTGAAGAATTTCAAAAACCTGAAATCTGTAATTCATTATCCTGAAAAGGCATGTTTTCTATAGTGTTATATTGGGACAAAAAGTCTCAAAAACCTGAAATTCAGGAATAATCCTGAACACTTTCACCCATGATAATAAGAAAATGTTCTTTTCTCTTTGTTATTCATCACTCATTCTTGCTTTTGATTAAGGTAGAATACCCATCATAATCTGCCATTTTGTAACTCATTCATACACTGGATGAATTTGGTCGTTCTCGGTAAACATCAGTCAGGGCCAAAACAACTTAAACCGAATAGTTCTGGCCCCCAACTGCATTATATTGTCTGCTGTTGCTTTTAATTTGGACCAGTCAAAAAGTCTAGAATAGGGAATTAGTAAAGAAATTCTTTCTACAAAGCTACAGATGGTGTGTAAATGTGATAAGGTAGTTTTTCCCCCCCCCCCAAAAAAGTAAGAAATCTGCTCTCAAAGGCATGACAAAGGTTACAACTCTTACAAACAAAGTACCGAAACCTAAGATAATACAATTATCACACTCATTAACCCTTGACCAAACACCAAATTTTCAACTGTTCCAAATTGAAAGAGTTTGCAGACGACATTTCAAAATGTAATGAAATTGAAAGATAATCTTCTGATAGGGAAGAAAGCATTGTGGGATAAGGAGAAATTGCTCTTAATGAGCACTTTCTACTTTTCCCACAATGTTTTCTAGAGTTGTCTGTAACAAACTGGTCAGATGTCGTTATTGTTTGGTGATTGGTTAGGCAAGATCCTACAAATAACACGCTAAAAGTCTTGTTAAAATGTCTTACGGGGGTATATAACTTGGTCTCTCCTGCGATGCCATCAACTGAGCAATATAGTTCTGGTGATATCTCTCCAGACGTAGTCTAGCCGCTGATTTCTCTTTTCCACTCTGTAAGGAAAGAACACACATCAAGTGATAAAATTCAATGATAAATGATTTAAATTATTGTTGAAAAAAGACAATCTGCTCCACTCTGTAACAAAAGAAGAAATGAGGAATAAAATTTATTGTTATAAGTTTGAAAGGAAACCTTTTGACTGAAAAACAAACTCTTTAACATTCAACTTTGAACAATTTATCTAAAAACAATAGAAATTGAACAAAAAAATGACTTGAATTGTATGCGACAGATAGAACAAAAATACCTGATGACTTGATGACATAATGACATGAAGCTATCTACAGCAGGGGCCCGTTTTACTAAACAACTTACGGAAAATGTTTGCGTAAGTCATAATTGATTAACATGGATAATATCTTCAATGAAAGTACAATATTGCAATGTGGCACTTCATTGGAAGCGTCTCGGAGAGACGATTCCAATGATGTGTTACTTTGCAATATTGCTTTGCCAAATATTGAAATAAAAGGACTTGTTGTTTTAGACTTACGCAAATCTTAAGCGTAAACTGTTTAGTAAAACGGGCCCCCAGGCCTATAAAACAAGGGAATTACTATTTAACCATGATGATCTGCAAAGCTTTGTTTCCAAATGTTATGTAAGCCTTAATCAAATATTAAGATAAACAGATATATTTTAAATGAACTGTTTGCCTGAATTACTTTATTATCGACCTTTTGCTTTTTTTCAAAACAACAGATCCATGACAACATGTGAGATAAATTGTTGAGTATATTTCTTTTTGTCTTCCCTTGCATGGGAACTTGTGATTGTCAAACATCAAAACAACAGCAGAAGACAAAAAAAAGTTGAAAAAAGAATGTTTTTTTCTATGTAAATGGGCTGCTAACTTACTGCATCATAGTCCTGAAAGTCGTCATGTCGCATAAAGGCATGCTTACTTCCACTGTAAACAGCTGTTTTACTGATGTTTGGCTCTACAGTTCCATACAAGTTGGCTCTGCAAAAAAGACATAAATATTATCAGCCTGGATTGAGAAAGAATATTTCCTTACCAATTCCTTATAATCATTAATACCGATTTAAGATTCACTTTCAGCAAATATTATTTTGATATATTTTGACAAAATTATAAACATTGCTCATCATAAGCAAAGCCTCATTTGTTAGAGTTATTTCAATGTTTGTTTATGATTAAATGCTCCTTCCTGTTTTTGAAAACTTTCAGTTTTTCAAAATTCATATTCTGTAATTTTGACAGGTGGTTTTAATATTGTTTGGTACCAATTGCTTGAATTCAAAATTTCAACAATACACATGCTATGAAATAGCCCTTAGTGTAAGTAAGCTTTATGTATCATTCATAAGCCACAATTTCTCTGTTTACAATGGCTTAAACAACTCATAGGTTCACTGATGTCCTTTGTAAGTTTAAAGATTCTTGTTCACAGATGAGTAAATTTGAAAGTCAAAATAAAATGTCGTTGAACCAATACTGTTTTTGTATAGTTATTTGATACACAATCAAAAGTAGCTATTGAAAACACAATTAATTCAGTAAGCATCGATTTATTTAAGTATGTACAGTTAATATGCAGTAGATCCAAAAAGCATTGTCACGGTTTTAGATTAAAATACATGTTAATCCAGTGTATACACACTTTTTATTAAAATAAATACATGTTAATCTTGTGTATACACTCTTTAAAGAATTAATCTGTTGTGCACCAGAATAATTGCCTACATTAACCCTCTTAGATAAAACGTAAACTAACCTTGAGAGGTATCCACGCCATGCACGCTGTATTTCAATGGCGCCTGATGTTCTAGCCTCGGTACTGTCTGGGTTATCTCTTAAGAGTGACTGAAAATTAAGTCAATTTTCACTACATTTATATATTTTTACCTATTAAATGACTATAAGTCATAGTTATTTTTCCTGATAAAGTTTAGAAACAATTATGAAAATAGGCTCATCAGCAACTTTTCTTTAAGTCATAATGGTTCCTAAAGTCTTTTCTTGTTTTATGTCAGGGTTCTTTAAAAAAATATCTTACTGATTGAAAATCCCTCTCAAAATAACTCCAATTTTCTGCCACCTTTTTCTTATTGGGTAAACACCATTTCAACAATTTTTGTTTGTAATATAGCTTGCTGGAATTGATACCAGCAAAGGCATAGGAAAGGTTGTCTTTTAAAGAAACTCCACAGCGAAATAATTAGCAGCTTTGAATAAAATCCAGGGCTTCCGATCTTGAATTCAAAACACTAAACACTTTGCCATCACAGATCTCTGATTATCTTCAAGTTTTACTTTCCATTTGCATTGTGTGCCAATGTTTTCATATTCTACCAGGCTTATGATTATATCAACAATAATCAGAAAACTTTGCTGATGCTATGGCTATGACATTTGATTTTTCATTTAAGAACTATAATTGAATCAGTATGTATATCTAAATACAAAGGCAAACATGCTTTCCAATAATAAATACAAAACAATACACAACCTGTCTCAACTGTTTTGATGCCAAGGCAAGTTTTCTGTTCAACGCTGATTGGTTTTCTAAAATGAAAAGAAAAAGCAATAGAAATTATGAAGATTGTGACATCTACCTTGATCAAAAATTCGATCAAAAAGCAAAAAGATGCAAGAAATGAAATAAACGTCAAAAAGTAGGTGCGTGGAAATCCTTCATCATTTTTCAAATTGTGCAAGCGCTTACAACCTAACGTACGTGGGTTTTCACGTCAATACAGCTAATCTGCAGTGGTCCCAAAATAAGTCCTTGTAAAGTAAAGGGTTGATTCATTTTAAAACAATATGTTTTCAATATTTCTTTGGGTTAAAACCTGTATCAAGATGGTAGTATTTCTCTTTTTGACATTTTTTAAATGATCTCTACATGTTACATTTGGGCACTCATTTGAGTCGTCTTGCCAAGACGGATTACAGGTCAGTTCGGTAAATGACTAGTTCGGTAAAAGTGTAAACTATAGTAAAGGGTCTGGTTGGTTCGGTAAATCCCAATACTAGAGAGAACAACAGTTAAATTGGATGTTAAAAACAGTTAAATCCCATATTAATTTAGTGTTAATTAATTAACACTTACTATTATTTACATACATGAAAAATAGTTTATTTCTATTTTGATACACATTGTAATTTTCATACTTACAACATTTTAATTCACACAAAATACAATCAATGATTTGACCAGAGACATGGATGTTATCTATGTCTCGGATTTGATCAAAGTAAAATCTGTGCAGTTTGTTTTATAATGCAAACACTAGGAATGTCTCACCCTAAGAATTAAAACAATCAAACTAGTTGTTTAAAGGAGGAATTTCCTAATTTAAGTACTTAAACAAATACATTTCATACACCATGTACAATTACTTTTCTCTAGTATAGGTTTTTACCGAACCAGCCTGACCTTTTACTCTAGTTTACTTTTTTACCGAACTAGGCATTTACCGAAACGACCGTCACCCGCCAAGACGAACACATACACACTAACAAACAACGAGTATATTTTTAATTAGAATGCAAACACTTTGGCTCTCCTTATCATCTGAAATAAGTGGGATTGTGAAAAGGCTGCAAAATGTAAACAAACGCGAAATCCCATGATCTTTACATTTATTTCTACATTTGTAACGACGATCTCCCTATTTTGACGTGCACAAAACTTACCAGTCAATCCAGAATCGATAACAATATCAGTTACTTCTCTTTGGCTTAACATATTTGCAGAAAGCCGTGAAAAATAACAACAGAAAAGTGAATTTCGTCCGTTGTCAATTTCAACAAATATGGCCGACCCTCGGTAACCAGACTGGTTTCAGTGATGTCTATTTGACATGTTCTATTTTAATGAAGAAAAGGTAAATCAGTCAAGAACCTTTTCAGTTTACACGCTTCTTCCGGTTAGGATGATGAAATTGTGATACAACATCGAAACGAAACTACTGTTCTTGGTTAAATAAAGGTTTGTTTAGTATTCCTCTTTAACCCGTTTGTAAGAGTTTCATAACTCCACCTTTATATCTCATTTTCACAAAGATCTATTGTTGATTCTTCATGAAGGGACATTTCCAAGGTAGACATATTGCCCAAGTTATGGCATTACTCGCCGGCATTGCGTTTACTATGCTGTGATGCACCCTAATTTGCAATGATGACATGCTGCATTGTCAATTTACCCACTTTTTAACTCAATTCATAATGGAACACGACCAACAATGGTAGCTTCATAACATCCAACTGAACTAGTCAGCTGTTTGCATACTTGTCAAAATAATTTAATCTGATGATTGCTTTTTATTTTCTGATTGGGCGATGTAATGTCGAAATTTCTTCTTTTTCAATATACTTGCCACCTTCTTCCTGCTGAATATTCTGTCAGTTTTTGTGCGCATGTCCCCTCCCTCTTAAAATTTTGAAATTAGGTGTCAGATTTGCCTTTTCACCTTAGACCGGAAACTCTCAAGTGATGAAGCCTCTGAGATTTGTGGAAATTAAGAAGGATCAAAATAGTGTTAGACTTTTCAAATTCTGATTTTCAGATTTAAATCACAAAATGGCCATTCAAAGTCAAATGATAAGACAAAAAATGTTAGATAAACTTATATATTACCAAATAATGGCGTCTTTTATAGCTTTATATTTTTCAAGAATTTTATTTCATTTTGATGCACGGTGACATTTTTTGTTTTATTATTGATTTTGTAGAAAGCTGCATAGAAGTAAGATAAAGTACTCCTTTTTCTGTTGTAGGAAGCTTGATTGAAGAAAAAGATGGCAGACACTCAGTTGACCCCAGATGAGAAGTTTAAGTTGATAACAAGAAATCTTCAGGTAACCAAACCAAGCCTAACCTATTACCCTTACGGTGTAATCGTTTTTATAATTATTGGACCTTTGAAATGAAAAGGACCCTATGTGTTTTTTGCCTTATATGCTTGGTACTGTAAAACGCATACATTCCCAATTGAATTGACAGACTATTTTACCCAATTTCCCATTAAAGCATATTTGAATTTAGTTTGTAAACTACATTGTAATAAATTAATTTGTTCTAGAGACTGTAATTGTTTTCAATTTACCATTTGCTCTTTATCTGCAGGAGACTCTTGGAGAAGATCGGTTAAAGACTTTGTTAAAGGAAAAAGATTTGAAGGTCTACTGGGGAACAGCAACCACAGGAAAGCCTCATGTGGGCTACTTCGTCCCTATGTCTAAAATATCAGACTTCCTCAAGGCGGGTTGTGAGGTGAGAACTGTTAAATATACACTAGTCGAGGGTTCAATGCAATACTATAGTAATTGCTTCATGTTTATGAAGCAATTACCATAGTCTTGCATTGAACCCTTGACCTAATCTCTTGAAAGATTTCACTACTGGTCTAAACTGAAATTAATTTCACTACACATCCAAACTGGATTTTGGCAATTTGTGATATAAGAAAATGACAATCTTATTGAATAGAACTAATCATAAAATTTGAAAAATGCGGTGCATTTTAAACAATAAAGTTACAGTTATTGTTCACCAAGGCTCACCTTTTGTTGCCCTCTGCGCATGAATAATTATGAGGTGGTATATTCAATACTTTACAGTCTTTAGAACACAGTCGATAAACGCTAGAGCTGCTATACACATTATATATCAACAGGCCAGCTTAGTAGCATTTATCAAATAATGCATGTGGACAAACCACATGGTCGAACATTACGGATGGCTCCGAGGATATTTTTAGATACTCAGCATAGCGTGTAATTCATGCTTATCAGGCAGGTCAACAGACAGCGAATGTTGGTCAACAATACTACAGTAAAATCTGTGTACAACAGCCAGTGAAGGGAAGTACCCAAAGTGGCCGCTGTGCACAGACTGGCTGTTGTTCACAATATTAGCCCTCCATTTTATTATATAACTCTTACAGGGTAGTTGTACATTAAAAATGTACATGTAAAAATGAGCATTGTTTAAACCATTTATCCTTTGCAAATTAATCCCCACTTTATTCTAAAAAACGAAAAAACGACGATGTTAGATAAGTTTAAAAACACAAATCAAGAGAGGGTAAGTGATTCATTTTGAGTTTCCTATCATTGTCAATCATGTAACAAATTTAATCTTCAATCTTAGACATCATTTTAACATCAACCATAAAACCACTGAAAGTCATATTCACCGGAATCATTCGCAAATTTTGAATGTTTTTCTAACAGAAGAGGTCAGGACAAATTAATATGCTTTGTTTGTGAAACACATATTTAACCCTCCAAATTACTTATAAAACTTAATTCAGTTGCACTACTTAAAAAGAAAACACCGCCCGTACTAGGAAAACAATTTCTGCAAATATCTTGAGCCTACTAAGCATAAAAAATTCCCCCTAAATTGGCGTGTACAAAACTGTGACATATTATGTAATCTATTGACAAAGTGTACCCATAGGTTTAAATCATCCCTCGGTCACAGTTTGTGTACTAGTTAGGCCATGTGTTATCGACTTTCTTTGTTTGCACATGCTTACTTTTGTTAAAGTTGTCAAACTTTCGCGTCGCATTTAAAGTGGCCGTTGCGCAGGTGTGATATACAGTACAAATAAACCAATAAGAGTGGCCGTTGGCTGCATTGCACAGACTCCCGTTAGGTGCAGTGTATTTAAAGAAGGAAAATGCACGGGTGGGCCTGAGCTGGCCGTTGTTGACATATTGGCCGTTGTTCAGGTATGACCGCTCCCTCAGATTTGACTGTATAAGGGGCCTTGCAGTTAGAGTACCTAACTCAAAATCACATGGCTAAATCGACTGACTAACAGAATCCTGATGGTTTCAATCAAGTGTAACGTCTTACTCCATCATCATGCATAAGGCATCACAACATAACTGAAATACTATTGATACAATGTTAAGCCAAATATGATAAACAGTTTTTATGGTTTTTGATTGAGCTCTTTGACATCACAGTTTCTTAATTCTTTGACTTTGGTCTTTGATGTTACCCTAACCATAGCTATCGACTAACTTCTTTGAAATATTAAAAGTTTGTTTTACCATATTGTTTATGACAGGTGACTATCTTGTTTGCGGACCTGCATGCATACCTTGACAACATGAAGGCTCCCTGGTCACTGCTGGAGTTGAGGACGCAGTACTATGAACATGTGATAAAGTCAATGTTAAAGTCCATCGGCGTACCGCTGGATAAACTGAAGTTTGTCAAAGGCACAGATTATCAGCTTAGCAAGTAAGATTGGGAAGGTTTAAAATTTCATGGCAGAAGCATTAGTTTATAAATAAGAAAGTTAATTGTCATTGTCTTTATTTAATGTTGTAAAGAGTAAAGGTCAATACAGAATCCCTGAATTCAAAGTCGGACTTGCTAATTACTGAACATTAGACTTCATCTGGAAGTTTATTGTTCATTTCAGTATATGATTACTTTAACATAAGTGTTAGTAATATGAATATGTAGAAGAAACATACAGTACATTACTCAACAAAAAGTAATTTCAGTCAATAAGGTAACATAATATTATATATACTTTGTAAAACTTTGTCTTTATCTAGATGACAAGATTCCAATGACTATTCACAAAAAAAGGACATGCCTTAAAGTTTTTGAAATATCAAGTGTAAAAGACCGTAGTATGTTCCCTCATGTAGACCACTGTATCATCATCTTCTAACTCTGAACTTTTTCTTAC
Source organism: Cerastoderma edule (assembly GCA_947846245.1). NCBI lineage: Eukaryota > Metazoa > Mollusca > Bivalvia > Cardiida > Cardiidae > Cerastoderma > Cerastoderma edule. Next base: position 24,242,322 of record OX401407.1, on the reverse strand, counting down.
CTACAGAGAATTCACACTGGATGTGTACCGTTTGTCATCTGTTGTGACAGAACATGATGCACGTAAAGCCGGCGCTGAGGTTGTCAAACAAGTGAACCATCCATTACTTAGTGGATTGCTCTACCCAGGGCTTCAGGTAAATATATTGTTGTTGTCATCAAAATAAAGATACTAAATACAGTATACAAATCTAATACTAATTAAGGGGCCTCTGTGGCCTTGTGACAGATAGACTTGAAATTGTGTTGCCCCTCTTCGCTTGAGTTCAAATCACAGTGATATATATTTTTCTTTTTATTATTATTGCAGGTAGTCTATTGGTTGACTTATGGATGCCAATGATTCTACCTAGCAAAACCAGACTAATTGGCAGTTAAGCTTGGGATTCTTCCTTAAATTTTGAAGGGGCATTGCAATGCAACTGAATTGCTGTGGATATGATGTAAAAAAAAATCCAACAAATCAAATTCTACTTTTGTATTTCAATAAGAAATATAGACATTGCACTGGTAACTGTCTCTTTAACTTGAACCTTGCCCTAAGAATTCCACTTGGTGATTTTAAAAGTGTGTTAAACTTATAGGTTTAGTTCAGTTATTAATTTACATATCTGCCCTCTAAATTGATTTACCAGTGAAGTATAACTGACTGTTGACAGAGGTTAATAAAAGATTATATAAGTAAATCAATTGATTTATTTTTGCAGGCAATTGATGAGGAGTACTTGAAAGTAGATGCACAGTTTGGAGGAGTGGACCAAAGAAAAATCTTCACATTTGCTGAAAAGGTAGAAATATCTTAAAAATGGGATTCATTTGATTAAATCTTGTCAAACTGTATTATGAAAGTTGAAACAGTTATTTGTAGGAAAATTGTCTCAACAAGATAAGAAAATAGTTTTAAATAGATTTTTGAACAATTTAGATAAGGTAATTCAACCATGAGTTTTTTTATACGCGTCGCGCGCATGCGCGAAAGCGTATATAGTCATCGTACGGAATCCTTCTTTACCTATAGGGGCTTAATCACCGCCGAGAGAAAGAAAGTAGTTCCAACTTCTATGTTGATTGTAATCTGTCTATAACTGCGTGAATTCTTATCAAATTAAATCGTCATTTTTTAAAATAACTCTTTCTTCCTTGGTTTGTTTTGGATGCGTCTGTTATGTGCAGGATGGTGATAAAAGGTAATGCAAACTATCCGCGTTAATTTCCAAACATCCTAGAACTTCTAGAAGAAGGTATCTAGCGGCACCGGATTACAGTCGAAACGGCCCGATGTCAAAATGTCCTACGTTCAAAACGGCCCGAAATAAGTCAAAACGGCAACATTTTCGGTTTAAAGTGTTAAAACAGGGTAAACCTTTATTTGGGCCGTTTTGACTGATTGAAAAATCAACAATCGGGCCGTTTTGACGATTCCATGGCCGTTCTCATCGATCTCCGGGATGTTTTGACATGGGGCCGTCTTGAGACGTTCCCACAGCACCCGTATCTAGGCCGTGGGATTTCCCCCATCTTTAAAGGAATCCCCAGTATTTTTTTACTCAGTGCAGAACAAAGTCCCTTTTTTATGATTTGCAAACTTCTTTTAACAACAGGCCTTGTGCCAGAAACGGCTTAGAAACATTCATGAAGGAAAACTGATAGTTATCAGCGATTTTATTTTGTTTCATAAACCCCATGACCCAATTTCAGTCATAGGTTTCCGATTCGTTTGTTTGGTCACCAGAGGGTTGGGAACCAGTACGCTTAGTGAAGTGAAAATACGGCTCCCGATTCTTTGCAGTAATATTGTTATGAAATAAAAAACGACATTAATTATCAAATTTAAGCCGTTACTTTAATTTGAAAGTTGACTTTTGTAATTGAACGGGACGGTTCATACTAAACAAAAAATCTGTCATTTTTTCATTATAAGAAAGAAAAAGAAATATTGCTTGATGTTTCTTTAAAAGCCGGGAAATACACCGTGTTTTTCGTTACCATTACTGACCATGAAGTGAGCATGTGCATTTTACAATGGCAAAATGAAAAAGAAGATCTATTATCACCTTTTGCCCAATGTATTGGGGGAATACCTCTATTGTTTCAAATCCTGGAAGAAACACTAAATGTAGGTATTGTTGAGTAGATAAAAAAATCACCAAGATTAGAATGAATGATTGTTTACTTTGTTGTTGAGATCATTTTTTTAGACTTGCATCTCTCCGATCCTTTTTGATCTACTCTTTTCTTGTGTTCCGGTTCCTGTTCGTAACACTCGGGCATGCCTTTGATTTGGCATTTAACCCAATATATATTTAATGCACTTTTAAAACTTGTCAATGATCTCTGACTGAAGCTGTATTTGTGCTGCAGTGTTTCTTAAATAACTTGTGACTGTGGCCCCTTGCAGATTGGTATCTTAACTAAAAATGCTTGTTTTCGTCTACAATATCTATTTTGTTGATGACTGGAATAATAATTTTTCATTTGATTAGAGCATTGGGTTTGAGTACCACTGGCGTACTGGGACATGTCTTTTTTAACTTCTATTTTAGTTTCTGCTATTCAACAGAAATGTGTTGGTTTGTCTTAAAAATCCCTTAGATTTCTTTCAAATCCATTCGTACGCACAAACCTCTCAGACCATACTGCGCACAGTTCAGGCCATTCTGGCCTTTGATTCTACTATGGTACCAGACACGTACTGAAAAAGATTGCGGTGCACATCATTCTGACACTTCTTCAGTCTTTGTGAGTGTTTTTACACTAAAAATGCTGGGGAATTTACAAAGGCACTTACTCAATCCTTACTTGTTGACTAATGCAAATGAACAATGTTGACTAGTTGTAGATGCTATAAATTGCAACCAGTCCAATACTTGTTAAGTTTGGTAATTATAAATAAAGTACAACAAAATCACACATTTCATTTCAGTACATGCCCCATTTAGGTTACCAGAAGAGGATTCACTTCATGAACCCCATGGGTAAGCCAATTCTTTAGTCACATGACTGATTTTAGAAAGGAATGGGTATTGTACCACAAGTGCGGGAATCGTATTAGTGAATCATTTTAAGTGCAGTTTTTTTGTTGTTATAAACTAAGTTTTCTCTCTGACCCCATTTTCCCATGTGGGAATTTATGACAGGCCAAAATGAAAGGTAATGGCAGATGACAATTACTAGCTAAGCAAAATAATTGTTATTTTGTGGTTTTTGGAAGAGACCATTGTAACAATAGGAGTTTGAGCTTTTTGTCTTTTATCACAAAGATTCCTTAACATGTCTTCAACAGAATTGTCTTTGAGTAGTTTATGAAGTAAGGGGTATTTACTTCAAAATGAGAGTTACTTCTCTAGACTAACATGTTTGATTCAACACAATGAACTTCATGTGAATTAATTTTTGATGATGGCTATACAAAAGAGAGTCAAATACATCAAGCTTAGGAAATATTTTGTATAGGGTTGGGCATGGCTCATTGATTAATTTGGTGGATATGTAATTCGGGGAACTGGACCAACCACAACTGACTTGCTTATATTGCGGCAAAACACTTCAGAGCCTTAGCCTAATACAGTGGAGCCTCGTTTATCCGGACCACGATTATCCGGATGTCTCGCAATCCGAACAAAATTGTAAGGGAACGGAATTATTGGACCAGTTTATTGCAGACGACTTTTGAAAACATTGGGTAAAGGAGAAATTGCTCGTGACGAGCAATTTCTCCTTTTCCCACAATGTTTTATGCCATATCAGAAGATTATCTTTGAATTTCATCACGTTTTGATGTCTTCTGCAAACTCTTTCAATTTGGGACGGTCGACAATTTGGCGTTTGCTAAAGGGTTATAACTATACATCGCTCATACAGACCGTTTATGTCTTAATGTGAATAAGAACATGCTCTGCTTCATTAGTCCGGATTATTCGGTAAACCGGACATTTTGTTGGGAACGGACGTGTTCGGATGAACGAGGGTTCACTGTACAAGACAGTCCCTTGAAAACCATATTATAACTGAAAAGTTGTTGACAATGTGTTAGCCCCCATATATAAAAGACCATCTTGTCTATCTTGTTTTCCAGTGCCTGGGTTAACTGGTGGCAAGATGAGCTCCTCAGAGGAGGACTCAAAGATAGACCTTATAGACACACCTGCTCAGTTGAAAAAGAAGTTAAAGAAGGCGTTTTGTGAACCGGGAAACATTGCAGATAATGGTGTCCTCTCCTTTTGTAAACATGTCCTGTTTCCGCTGTCCAAAACGGGAAGTGAGTATGTCATACAGTATCAAATCTATGTTACATGAATACCTTTAGGTAATCTTAAGTTATTTGTTTTTTGAGAGAGAAATGGTTTACTGATTATTTTGTATTGTGTAGGTTGCCCATGCAAGTATTGAACGATTATCTACACAAATGCTTTTATCCTATACAATTAGAATTTTATGTATTCAAACCATTTCTCACCAGATTTTGTCCAAATTGAAAGCAACAGTAGGGGGTTGTTACAGATCTTATTTAAAAGCAACAGCAGGGGTTAAGGCTTGTCCTATTTGAAAGCAAGACAGGTGTCATTGCTTGTCCTATTCAAAAGCAACAGCCGCCTTCGTTGCTTGTCATATTTGAAAGCAACAGCAGGCATTGTAGCTTATCCTATTTGAGAGCAACAGCAGGCATTGTAGCTTATCCTATTTGAGAGCAACAGCAGGCATTGTAGCTTATCCTATTTGAGAGCAACAGCACAAGGTATGAAAGAAATTTTCTCTATAATATTTGGTGAAACTTATGTATAAAAAGGATGAATTGCTGCTTATTAAGAGCAGTTTGTCTTGTTGTGACATTTGTTTCAAAAATAGTTTGCAACAGATATGTCCAAAATGGTGTTTAATGGAATTAGGTGGATTTATGACGTTGAAACGTACGTCTCAGATTATTCCCAAAGTGTTTGCCATCATAAATATTGGTACAATTTCCAACATTTATCAAAAATACCAAACCAAACATTCTGAATGATACTGTTTCCAACAACAACTTGCTGGACAAAGGTACTTGAACTTAGTCTTCACTGTCAGACAAATTAAATTACATATTTACGGTTGTAGAGACTATAAGTGGCAACCCAACTTTTTGAAACAAATATATCAAGTTATTTTCTGTTTTCAAAAAGTGATCTTTATCTTGAGAACCTCGCAATTTTTAACCTTGTTTACCATAAACAACATTGTTTTTGCAGAATTCCGGATAGAAAGGCCAGAGGACTTTGGAGGTTCCATTGAATTTGATAATTTTGATGCATTAGAACAAGCCTTTGCCAGCGAGGTAAGTACATTGTAATATTGTTCTGTAAACACTATAAATGGTTAAGGAAAATTACCAATACTCTTTCATGTGCAATCTGCTTGTAATAATATTTTTAAGAATCGGGATGTTGAATTCTCTTCTTAGTATTGCTGCCTCACCACCAGAATAACAGTTATTGGAGAATTTGTTTTTTAATTATTAAACTCAAATGACTTTTTGAACAATCTACCCTTGTTACAAAATTAATTTAAGACTCTTAATTAACTCAGCAACATTTAGAAACAGTCCACACATCAGCAGATTGCAGATAAACACAATTTGTATATTTTGTTTGTGGGTGCACTTATGTTGTAAATAACCAAAGAAAGAGGTACTTGAAGATATATTACTATAACAGACCAAATGTGTTTCAATTCATGTAACACATGAAATCGGGCCTCCGTGGCCTAGTGGTTAGAGTACAGAACTTGAAATCACATGGCCCCTCTCCGCGTGGGTTCAAATCCTGAGAGGGATATGGATTTTCATGAGAGGCAGTCTCCCGACTGACTTACGGAATGCCGATGGTTCTACCCGCCTTGACCAGCCCTTATGGGCAGTTGAGTATGGGGTCTTCCTCCATCATTAAGAGTCGGGCATCGCTACATAACTGAAATAATGTTGATGTGATGTAAAACCCATATAAAAAAAAAACTAAAAAAAACATGAAATCAATGCACAAAAAAAAACTGTTAAGATTAGCCAAATACATGAAAGAAACTTTGTTAAATAGGAATACTACTGTTTAGTATGAATATTAATAAATTCATTAATTAATCCTTGTGATTTGTAACTATTTTTTTTTCTTATATACCATTTGATTTGTTTAGTTTTGCATGCAGTATGCAGCCAACCAGTTATATGTAGCCAATTTTGCTCTGTCCCTTCACTGGCTGCATACAAAAGGTTTTACTGTATATGATAACTCACTATGTAGACATCAATAATAAGGTTTGCTCTGTTCTGTGTTAATTTCAGGGGTTGCATCCTGGAGACTTGAAGGCAGCTGTAGAGAAATACCTGAATGAGCTGTTAGAGCCCATTCGTCAGGACTTTAACACACCCGAAATGAAGAAACTCACGGCCTCAGCATACCCTGTGGAGAAGAAAAGTAAGTTGGGGTAAATCATTGGTCAACATAAGAGGGCGACAGTGGTGCAGTGGAAGAACGTCGACCCCCTATACTGAGGTCCCCGGGTTTGATCCCTGTAAGGCCAGGTTGAAATTGCTGGAATAAGCCCTTGAATCGGCACAATTACTGGTTTAGTAACCAGGAAGGAGTCATCCAAAGTGAAGCTTCAAGCTTTCGTCATAATCAATATGATATAAATATGTTAACTAAAACATACAAGGGAATGGTATTAGTATTTTACATGCTGTAGTAACTATTTTTACGAATCCTTAATTGTTCATAGTTAACAATTAAAGCAACAGCTGTTGAAAAATAGAATAATGATCATAATAATTTCTACCGAATATCAAACTAAAACTGTTTTTTTTTTCATACTTTAGCTTATGATGTTGTTGTGGTTTTTATTTGAAACAGTCATAAAATCTACTTTTATGAAAAATAAGTTAAGTATGATACATTTAAAGAGAATGGATACTGTATCCATTCTTATTAAATGTTTTGACAGCTATAAGATGAATTCTTTATGAATCTCTATAATCCTTGATTTAGCTATGCCTACTGGACATGGCTGTATCAAACAGTATAATTCATAACTTTTTTTTTAATTCTAAGATTTAAAGGTCAACAGAAAACATAGGCAATTTCTGAAATTCGAGTTGGAATAGAGTGTTGCTAATTAAGAAAACATTGCTGATTGCAAATGATTTTTCTATGTCTTGAATTTTGTTGTCTATCTGTTTAAATAAGGTTGATAGAATCAATTAATGTTTTGATTAGAATTCACAAATTTTCTGCCAGACTTCTTGCCCAATCGGTAACATGTCTGTTTTGAAAGGCAGAAGATCTTAGTTCTAGGCCCGGTTTGAATAACATTCTTACTGACGTAATTAATGAGGTGAATGAGGCATGCTTTATTTATCTCTCCCCACTGATCAATTATGCCTACTTTAGAAAGTAGAAAGTTGCCTGGAAAGAAAATTGTTTGATATCGGATAGGAAATACCAGTTACACATACATACATTCAATTGCGGTCGCAATATGACCAAAATAATGTTGCAAATGGCTAAAACCTGACCTAATTTCAGGAGCTTGTGATGTGTATATACCCTTGCCCGAGTTTGATAAATTAAGGTGTTTACTTTATTTCATTTCTTTGTATACTTAATTTGACAGAAACACCCAAAGGTGCTGGAGGAGGCAATGCAGGACAGGATAGTGCAGTGTCCGATGAATTATCGCCGTCTCGGTTAGATTTGCGTGTGGGGAAAATTATCAAAGTGGAAAAGGTATACAAGATCCTAGTTAACTAAAACCAATGATACCTAAATTTACAACATTTATCACAGAAGGCTTGAAAAACTATTGTGACCAAAGAATTTTTTTACTCAAAATGATAATTCTTTTTTTGTCATTTTCGATTTTATGCCAACAGAATATGATGTTGTTAGTTTCCACACTTGTCTTATGCTTTTGTTTTCTGTTTGAGTCCATCATTTTTTCCATATGGGGAATGGATTAAGTGAAAAAATGAATTGAATAAACTTCTAACATGCCCAGGTACTAGTAGGTCCTTCCAAGTCCATTGAAGGGACTGTACAGTATTGCATAAAGTTTTCTCAAACACTTTTTATTTTTGATGTTTTGAATGAATCCTGATTATACAGTTTGAATTTGACCGCTATTGTTGAGACAAGCTTTTTCATGGTCCAAGTACTGGCTGTTAATTCAGGATAATTTGGGATACATGAACGTAATATGGACTAGTACTTTCTTTAAGATTACAGAAATCTTAATGACTCAGATATGAGAAAAGAAACAAAAATAAATCAGGAATAGAATGGTATGAAATGCTATGTGTAGAAAGCCATGCCACTGCAAGTATTTAATGCTTCCCAATAATACATTACTTCAGATATACCTGCTGCAAAGGCCTAACCCATTACCAAACAATGATGACATTTGACTAGTTTGTTGAAGAAGACACTGGAAAACATGGTGGGAAAAGGAGAAATTGCTCTTAACAAGCAATGTTTCCTTTTCCCACAATGTTTTCTGCCCAATTAGAAGATTATTTTCCAATTTCATCACATTTTGAAATGTAGTCTGCAAACTCTTTCAATTTGAGACAGTTGAAAATTTGTTGTTTGGGAAAGGGTTAAAGTGTTTTCTGATTATTTTTCAATTTCATTACATTTTGAAATGTCGTCTGCAAACTTTCAATTTGGGACAGTCCAAAATTTGGAGTTCCGTAAAGGGTTAAGATACCACTGTGGCAAAATAAAACTAGCTTCTAATGAAAAATTTGGACAAGTCTCAAATTCACATATTTATGAATGGGTTAGTCTCTCGATAAAAAGCGTCTTTCCGCAAGCATTTTCAATTCCTTTCATTTATTTCAGCATCCAGAGGCCGAGTCCCTGTTTATAGAGAGCGTAGATCTGGGAGAGGCAGAACCGAGAACCGTTGTGAGTGGACTGGTCGGCCTGTATCCAGAGGAAAAATTACAGGACAGACTGGGCGTGTTTTTGTGCAATCTGAAACCAGTCAAAATGAGAGGAGTGTTGTCTAGTGCTATGTTAATGTGTGCGTCTGTGTAAGTCAGTTTGTATTATTTTAGATGTGGTTGTGAATGATTTCATTTAGAAGAAACTGAAGGCGAAAATGGTTTACATAATGATATCTTAATGACTTTGGATAGAAACCACTGTGATAAAAGGATAAATTGCTGATTAGGAGCAATTTATTCCCTTATCACTGCGGTCTCAAAATACTCCTGCAGCAAGTGCATTAAAGTAAGGTATGATGGTTAAAGGGGTTTATCGAAAAGCTCATATGTTATCTCAAATTGTCTTAATTTGTTTTCACCCCTACACTCTTTTATTTATTGTGGTTTCTTTCCAAGTTCCTAAAAAAAGATTCAGTGTTCTTATGTGATGTCTATCTTCTACTGTTGCATTGAATTTTCGACCAGCCAAAAAATTGGATGTGAGGTTAATAATTAAAAACTATTTTTCCAAGATACACAAGAAAGAATTGACTAATAGTTAATACTTTATATTTTAGTTATCTCTACAGCTGTTTGAACCCAATTCATGGGTTTGACAATCATTATTCGATATCGTCCTTGTGTTATTAGATTAGAGTAATTAACTGACACAGGTCCCATATGGGTCCTCTTTGTCAGTGCTGTATCACATTTTTCAGTTCTGGAACGGCTTTCCTTGATGCACCAGTACTAGGCTAGGGCTCTGAAAGGAAATGCCAAAGGCCAATCTCACGAAACCAGAGGTCTCGGTGGGGCTCGAACCCGGGACCTTTGTGTTCCACCACCTTAATCACTGAGCCACACAGGACTTTATTATTGCTAAGAGAAAAAATAATCATTATAATTTCTTTCCAGTGATGACCCGCGAGCAGTAGAACCACTGGATCCCCCAGCAGGCAGTGCCCCAGGGGACCGGGTCTTCTTTGAAGGTCATGAAAAGGGGACACCCGATGAACAACTTAACCCAAAGAAAAAGGTCTGGGATAAGTTGCAGGTATGTTAATGCTCTTAACATGTTTACCTAGAGACAATATGGGCCGCATCACGCGAAAAGGGGCACTAAGACATAAATAAAAACCGCTTACTCAGCTCTTTCTTAGTGCTATTATTTCAGCATCTAATCACGACAGTTATCAATTGTAATTATTTAAAGGTAGAACTTGATGTCCTCTAAGATGGCAAACAGTGTATCCCCAGACCAGCCGCCACGTCAGTGACGTGGCGGCTGGCCTGGGGCTACACTGTTTGCTATGTCCAAGTGCCCCTTTTCCCGTGATGTGGCCCATATATCTGTAGTCAATGAGTTATGAAAGCATTGTGACAAAAAGTTCATTTTGCTTAATTCCTCTTTTGTGCGTTGCCTAGAGACAATGTTTGAAAATTAAATTTTTCACAAAGATCTCTGGCATGAGGAGATTTTGCTCACTTCTTATTGAAGCAAACAGCTGATTTTCGGCAGTTAACATTGTTTCCTGAAGAGTGCAGGGTGGTATTAAGAATTTGACACAATGGAATTCAATAAATGTCTAGCTTCTAGCTGAACTAAAACACCATGGATGTTGTTGTCATGAGGATTATAGTTAACTCTTTTAAAAAAAAAATTATTGTGATCCAAGGGAAAATGTGTTTGAATGATATGAAAATTGCAAAACTGGGTGATAGTGGTGCAGTTATAGAGCATAGGTCTCTTGTCTCAAGACCCTCTAGGGTCCCAGGTGTGATTCCAGGGTCCCAGGTTTGATTCCCAGGCGAGACGTCTAATCCACACATCGGCCCAAGTACTGATTTAGTATCCAGGAAGCAGTCATCAAGAGTGAATTTAATAGCTCAAAGCTTCCGTCACAATCAATGTAAAATGCGCTAGTTAAAACTCAAAACTGAAAAAGAAATGAATATTCTACTCACTAAAAGCATGGATTATAGTTGGAAAAAGCATAAATTCCTTGCAAAACCAATTTTTCCTTTTATAGCAGTAACTTCAGTAGAGAAGTAAAATCCAGGCAATGTAAGGTAAATAGTGAGAGAGTCCGACCAAGTGTTCATGGTTTTGTATTTATTACAGGTTGACTTGAGAACCAGTTCGGAATGTGTGGCAGAATGGCAGGGGAATAACATGACCTCCAAACGTGGACTTGTGAAATGTGAATCTTTAAAATCAGCACCAATCAAGTAATCAGGATCAATGACGTAGGATTGCTTTCCCCTTTGAAATTCATAATGAAACTCATTGAGTGAAATACAGTGAACCCTCGTTTATCCGGACCCCGATTATCCGGATGTATCGCAATCCGAACAAAATTGTAAGGGAACGGAATTATTGGACCAGTTTATTGCAGACGACTTTTGAAAACATTGTGGGTAAAGGAGAAATTGCTCGTGACGAGCAATTTCTCCTTTTCCCACAATGTTTTCTGCCATATCAGAAGATTATCTTTGAATTTCATCACGTTTTGATATGTCTTCTGAAAACTCTTTTAATTTGGGACGGTCGACAATTTGGCGTTTGCTTAAGAGTTATAAGTATACACCGCTCATACAGACCGTTTATGTCTTAATGTGAATAAGAACATGCTCTGCTTCATTAGTCCGGATTATTCGGTAAACCGGACATTTTGTTGGGAACAGACGTGTTCGGATAAACGAGGGTTCACTGTATTGAAATTTGCGTGACAACTCAATAGCTCAATGTGATGGTGTTATGTTTTATAAATTTTGAATGCTTTGAATTTGCTCAAAATAGCAGATGGAAGAAAATGATGTCTAAGACCAGTGATTTGTTTTTTAATTTCTTTTTTAAGATTTTTCATTTGTCTGCATAAAGTATGATAGATCATTTTAACCTTTAGAATGCTTGGTAATTTTCTGAAGATATATTTTTGTGTTGTCTGCTTTCAAAAAACCTTGAATATCTGCTTAATTTTGAAGAGTAACAGACAGGTTAGATCACAAGCAGCCGGCAATTTATTTGGTGGTTTGCCTGTGATCCAACCTGTTTGCATAATCATGAAGTCGGTTCCAGCACTACAAGCATTAAGTACATGTACATGTATGCATAATCTCAAAATGCAAGGAAAATGTGATCATAAATGTAAACAACTTATCATTTAAATGTTGATGAATTGTTACAAATGGAGTGATTATTTTTTTTTCTATTGCTTATTCGTTTTACTGTTCTATGCAATCTTCAGCACATGAAATAAGGTCCAAACAACCAAAATTCATGCAAATCTCTTCCTCATAGAAGAATTAGAATCATTGTAAGAATATGAGAAAAGTTGTCTGCTATGATTGTTTTAGACATCTTGGTTGTAACAGATAATGTGCTAGTTGATAAGCTCATCATCATGTGGTTACTTCAAAGAAGTCCACTGCATTAACTTAAAAAGGTTTGAATATTCTTAGTGTCTAAAATTAATCAATTACAGTGAAGTCTCGTTTATCCGGACACCGATAATCCGGATGTCTCACAAGCGGAACGGAATTGTAAGGGAACGGAATAATTTGACCAGTTTGTTGCAGACGACTTTTGAAACATTATGGGTAAAGGAGAAATTGCTCATGACGAGCAATTTCTCCTTTTCCCACTATGTTTTCTGTCATATCAGAAGATTATTTTTGAATTACATCACGTTTTGAAATGTCGTCTGCAAACTTTCAATTTGGGACGGTTGACAATTTGCTGTTTGCTAAAGGGCTATAAGTACACACGTGCATACAGACTGTTTATGTCTTAATGTGTATGCTCTGCTTCATCAGTCCGGATGATTGGGTAATCCGGACATTTTGTTGGGTAATCCGGACATTTTGTTGGGTAATCCGGACATTTTGTTGGGAACAGACGTGTTCGGATTAACGAGACATCACTGTACTTTGGGTAATTTCATAACAACATCCTCTACCCTAACCATTTGATCCGTAGTTTGTGCAAAACAGCCTCACTATGAGAGAGTTTGTGACCTTGTGGTTAGTGTGCAGGACTAAAAATCACATGACCCCTTTATGGACTGAATCTTGATGACGGCATTTGCATTTTTATGAGAGGCAGTCTCCTGACTTAACAGAACACCTTTTGTTATATAAGGCTTGATCAGTCTTTTTGTGCAGTTGAATTTGGGGTCTTCCTCAATCATCGAGAGTCGAGCATTTAAATAAATGAACATTGTTTTGTAACATCATGGCTGTTTAAGTGAATTAGATTACGAGTAAGACTCTCTTTGATAATTCGAGGGATCAGTATAAGATAAAAGCAAGTCTTTTAAAAACATGAAGAACTTACTATGGTCTCACACTAAACCCTTAAATTGTTTTTTTCTTTTTTAAATTGGTAGGAAACTACATGATTGTACTTAAATTGTTCCTATGGAGCTAGAACTTTGGCAAAGATTACCATGTTCATCCCCCAAAATCAATTTCATTATGCTGATAAACTACTTAATTTATAAACGAAATATGTTGAATAAAATGTAACAGAACTTATTGTTGCTTTTTTCCTTCTTCAAAACCTTTATGCAGAATTCACCAATTGCAATAAGGGTTATGTTAAGTTAAGTCCTTGCTCCCATTGATGTCAATTCATCCACTATAGTCTATGAGCAAAATATCTGTTTTGCAATTGTTTACTCATTTATATATAACATATATATATAAATAAAAATTACATGAACAACAATTTCAATTCTGCAGCAAGTAACAGATATCAGAGGTTAAAATATGACCAGAAAGCATGATTTCACTCACTTTCCACCTAATCCACTTTCTTTCATGCACATTCAGACTGCAAAATATTATTCTGACATGCAGAGGGGCCATGTGCATTGTGATTTCTAGTTCTGTCCTCTTACCACTAGACATCAGAGAGTCCTGCGTTGCTCAGTTTTTAAGGTGGTGGGCTCGGAACTTGGGGGTTTGATCCCCGCCAAGACCTCCGATTTCATGTAAGTGGCCTTTGGCAAGTCACTTCAGAGCCATAGCCTAGTCCTGGTGCACCCAGGAAAGCCGTTACCAAACTGAAAAAAGTTGGTACAGCACTGATGAAGTATACTCATATTGGACCTGTGTCAGAAACTTACTATAACTGTTATTCTGTTTAAAGAGATTTAAAACTATAGTGTTATAAACAAGAGCTGTCCGTAAGACAGCATGCTCTACTATTCGATAATGTGGGAAAAAGGTATAGGTCAGTGAAATATTTGTTTCTAAAATATAGGGGTGCACATAATGATTCCTTACAATAGTTGTTGAGAAACTAACACACAAAAGACTTTCTAAGTACAAAAGACCGCATAATTTACTTAGATTTAATATGAGAGATTTAAAACTTGGTCAGGTACCTTAGATTATGACCCTGAACACATGTGTGAAGTATCAACCCATTTCATACAGTAGGTCATGAGATACAAACTTGCACGCAAAAACTTAACCAAGATTTTCTAAGTACAAAAGGCAACAAATTTTGCTTAAGTTCAAAACAAGAGCTTTGAAACTTGGTCAGGCACCTTAAATTATTACCCTTAACAGATGGGTAAAGTATCAACCCAATCCATACAGAAGTTCATGAGATACATACTTGCACGCAGAAACTTAACCAAGATTTTTTAAGAACAAAAAGCTGCATAATTGGCTTAAGTTCATAATTGAATAATATGTAACTTGGTCAGGTACCTTAAAGTACGACACTAAACCCATTTGTGAAGTATCAACCCATTCCATATAGTAGTTACTGAGATACAAACCTGCATGTAAAAACTTTACCAATGTGTTACGCCGACGCCCGGGTGAGTAGTATAGCTCTCCTTATTCTTTTGCATTGCAACAACATTATTTCAGTCATGTTGCGATTCCCAACTATGATGGTGGAGAAAGACCCCATATTTAACTGCCAATAAGTGCTGGTCAAGCAGGGTAGAACCCAATCTGAACACATTGGGTTTATCCAATGAAAACACCTCTGAAATAATAGGGATGACACCATATTGTTTCCCGCGAGAATGACGTCACTTTACTTTCGTTTTTAAAAATAGATCTTAAATGTGAAATCTTAAGTCGTTAAAAATGATCAAGGAAACAATTTTACATGTCACAACAACAGTTTCGCCATTTGGTACGAGTTACCGATAAAAAATGATTTAACAGGATGTCCAACACTTCCATACACATTGAACTACTTAACGTGCACGCATAGAAAATGTGTTAATTGGCGGATCCCGATTTACCCGAAAAATTGTAACCCTACACTTATATCTGAGGTGTATTTCACAGCTCACGGAAATGCCCGAGTAGTTCCGATTGGGTAGAACCATCAGCACTCCACAAGTCAGTCTGGAGACTGCCTCTTATTAAAATCCAAATGATGTCACCGGGATTGAAACCCATGCAAGGATGGGACATATGATTTCAAGTTCAGTACTCAATAACTAGGCCACAGAGATTGCTAAGATTGCATAAACCCTTAGAATGCTGGGTTCTTTTCTAAAAATATATTTTTGTGTCATCTGCTTTCCAAAATCTTAAATATCTGCTTAATTTTCATTAGGAAAGATACTCAGAGTAGCAATCAGGTTAGATCACGCCAATTTACTTGGGGGCTGGCCTGGATTCAACCTGATTGCATAAGGATGAAGTCGGTTCCAGCACTATGAGGGTTAATTTGCATTAATTTCATAAAAAGGAACAGGACACTGAACCAACTTGGGTTTTGACTATTGGAGGGTTAGGAAAGAAAACAAAGTCTTGATGTATAAAACAAAAGAAAAATTATAATATAATACCACCAATTTACAGATCTTTGAACCTCTCAATCAATGCGAGTGACAATGTA
Source organism: Cerastoderma edule (assembly GCA_947846245.1). Classification (NCBI taxonomy): domain Eukaryota; kingdom Metazoa; phylum Mollusca; class Bivalvia; order Cardiida; family Cardiidae; genus Cerastoderma; species Cerastoderma edule. The sequence continues at coordinate 24,226,499 of OX401407.1, read as the reverse complement.
TGCAATTTATTGGATAATTACCCAGTAATTGATAATGCAATTAAAGTTTAAATAATACAATCAGATTGTAAGCTTGTTACCATTTCAAGTAAATGTATAAATATATAGCCCATGTCAACACATCATAAATACTCATTGAATGAGTATTGAATTTCGTTTGTTTAGTGTTTAAAGCCATATCAACAATTTTTCAGTTATGTAATGGCTTTCCTGGATCCCCAGTACTAGGCTACGACTCTGAAAGTGACTTGTAATAAATTTCTAATCATTTTGTTGCTGATAGCATTTTCTAGCTTGAAGCTAAGACCAATAGTATTAATCTAAAACATTGGTGCAAATGGACATTGTCCTTTTAATAAGCACATCTTTTTTGTCACAATCTTTCAAAGCCATCTGCAATGGACAGACCTGGTAATTAATTGTCTATGAATTAATCGAGAAAAATGGACTAAATAGGTAGAGAACTACAAATATAAGAAAGTCATATTTCAGTGAAATACAAAGAAAAAAAAAGAACAATGAAAAAGAAAAAGAAAGAACAATGAAAAAGAAAATAAAGTGAGAAAAGGTTAATAAATATTGCAGACAATGATTCCGAAACAAAACAAAATGGCACTTCATATGCACAATAATAAATGATGCAGTCATTTACTTTGACTTTCAGAAAATGTGATAACTCAGTCTTAACTTAAGTCTTTCACTATAGCGAATTACTTACAATGATTTACAATAACTGTGCCATCACTTACACCTGAAGGTTTTTTAAACCTAAGACAAGTCATATACACCATGAACGACCCAAAAATGGACTCAATACAATAGACTTACACACTTAAGGCCATCAGATTTAAGTCAATACACCCCAAGATATGGGCTTACTGCAAGACCATAGCAAGTCATGCACTATTGTTAGAGAGTTGCTTTGGTTTTGCATCGATCCCTTGCAATCATCAGTCGTTGAAGAAGCAAAATAAATAACTGCGTAATTAATAAGGACAAATTGAAATCAAATATTGATTAAAGGAAAGACCTAAATAAAAAAGAGAACGAGAAGACAGGTCTGAATGACATTTTCCTGGTGGAATTTTGTTGAAACTACTATGGCATAAGGAGAAACCAGCATTGAGCAATTTCTTCTTAGGTCAATGTCTTGTAACATATATATTACCAGTAAGGCATACAAATACAATACTACCAGTTCTTAACAAGATAACAAATGCATTTTTATCCCACATGAAACATATCAACATATGAATTCCTAGAAAAAACAATAATGCACCAAATATTAATGATATTAGCACTTTGAATGAACCCTCAAGATAAATTTCCACCCATGAAACTGACAGCCCAGGTGACAAAAAACCACCAAAAATGGTTCTAATCACCATGAAAAAATGTGTACTTCTGTATGGTGTTTACCAACATATCAACAATTTTTTGGTTATGTAACTGCTTTCCTGGATCCACCAATTCTAGGCTAGGGCTCCAAAGTGACTTGCCAAAGGTCACTCCTACGAATCCAGAGGTGTCTGTGGAGCTTGAACCCGTAACTCACTCTTAGTCCGCAATCTTAACCACTAACCACTAGGCCACGAAGGAACACCCCAAAAACCTGTACAAAAACCTGTACAATTATACCAATTGAGACAACCTCCTTATAGATGTGGGAACATTGCAAAAAAAGAAATGGTCACAAATGAGCAATTGTGTCATTGGGCTGAACCATCAGTCAACACATGGATATCATCAAATAACAGTAATTAAAGCACATTAACAAAAGGACACCAACATCACAGAAAATATGCCAATAACAAGTCCTCTACTTTCTAGCTGTCTCGTAGTTCTTCACAAACCAGTCGCATGTTTCCTTTACAGCTGTAAAAAAAGAAAAATTTAACAATCAGATTAATCCCTCACTCCATAATACCTAATACTCACACATCTTCTGTAGAAGTCTCGTAAAACCATTGACTTATTTATTTTAAATGGGTTTTACATTGCGACAACGATATTTCAGTTATGTTACACTGCCTTGTTCACATTAATGATTTGTTTGTATGTGTGGTGTTTAAAGCTGTGTCAACAATTATTCATTTATGTTATGGGTTCCCTGGATCCACCAGTCCTATGGTATAGCTCTGAAGTGACTTACCAAAGGGAATAGATATAAGAACCCATTGTCACAAAAAGATAATTTGCTCCTAATTAACAACACATTCTCATGTCAGATCGATTTTCTACTAATATACTAACATAAATGTATGTTAAATTGTTTTTTTTGTGCGATGTTTTTTTCATTTTATCAAGTTACAATCTCCTATATGGTGGAAAAATGTGAAGGTTTAAAATGCATCTGCGCCATTTTGGAACCTTTAAACCCGAGTTTCATATCTAATTCTTTTTTACTGAAACCTTTTCTGGGTTCTCAGAAGACTTGTGTCGTAGGTTTGATCTTTCAGTTGTTCAATTTATCTATTTAATAGTCTTCAATGGCACACTTGTGGGGACCTATATAGCCATCGATTAGTTCATTTGTTCTTCAAAGTTGTTTTGGTCACAAACAAATGAAAGGCCAATCCTTGATGGCTTTTTTTATCTGTAGTTGGAGTTTTATCATATACAAAAATTGAGCCTGAGATCATATAGAAGTTGAACCTACCTTGCTTAAATGGAGTAAACTGGAAATCTGGTTTGTATTTTCGGAGTTTGGCGTTGGATGCAGTCTTTTTAAACTGTCCGTCTGATTTGTCTGTATCTTGTTTGACTTCTCCCTTGAAGTCCATTGCTTCTATAACAGCTTCAGCAGCTTCTTTAATACTTACTTCATCCTCCTCTCCAACTGAAAGGAATTTAACAATTCAGGTAATCTTTCTTTGTCAAACACTATTTCAAACAAAATACATGTAGTTATTTCGCAATGTGCCCCAAATTAAATCAGTACTTTCTTTTTAATCTTAATGGTTTTTCAAGTCATGATGCTATCCTATTTTCCAGAACACCTTGTTTGTTTGTCATGCTTTAAGATGGCATCAATCTTATTTCAAATTAAATTGCAATGGCCCAGTCAATCAATAGAAGAAGCTCAATAGCCTATTACGGTTGATCAAGCCAGGGATTTATTTTAAATTCTGGGAATGGGTCCAGTCTATGACAAATTGGGAAAAGTCACAGTGTGTTCCTCTAAAACTGGGAATTGTTCAGGAATAACTAAATTCAAAGATAAGATTTAATGGGAAATTGGGAGAAATAGTCAAGTTGATTGGGAATGAGACTGTTTTACAGTAACAAACATATAAGAAAACAAATAACTGGAATTATTGGGAAAGTAGAAAAAGATCTCGGTGATCTTGGTGAAGTAAAGCTACACATTGAAAGCGATGCAAAACAGGTTGTATTGCCTTCGCGGAAAATTCCATTAGCCATCAAAGACCAGGTAAAGTTAGAAATCAACAGGAACCATAAGCATTTCATAAGGAAGCCAAAAGACAACCTACCACGAAAATTCAAATTTACCACTTCCATGATCCCTACCCTCATGGAGAGTCCATATAATTTCAAGATGTGGGCCCAGTCTAAAAAACTTTTAACCTAATGTCTATGTTACAAAATTATCATTAAGTCTTGAATCCTTAACCCATTACCAAACAATAATGACATTTAATCACTTTGTGGCAGACGGCTCTGGAAAAGATTGTGGGAAAAGGAGAAATTACTCTTAACAAGCAATTTTTGTTTCTCCAACAATGTTTTCTGCCCTATCAGACGATTATAATTCAATTTCATCACATTTTGAAACGTCGTCTGCAAACTTTTTCAACTTGGAACAGTCGAAAATTTTACGTTTGGGAAAGGGTTAAGTAAATTTTTACTAAGTCAGGTTTACCCGAGAGAATAATCGGATCAACTTCCTCATACTCCCTGAGCACCCAGATCATCAGCTTGGCGAGATCCCGGGAGTAAATAAACTGTCGTCTTGGTTTCCCTGTACCCCAGATAACAAACGGTTTATCTTCACCTGTAAAGCAAACTCACCATAAACCTTATTTTCATTTTTACAAGTTTGAAGCTTCATCATAATCTTTTTCATTTTTGAAAAAGGAATCTATCTGCAGATTTTGGGTTTATGAATACAACAATGTCAAAAGTTAATTTCCAATTAAAAACTAGTTTATCTTTTGTTCCAATCAATCAAAGGTCACCTATATAATAAAATGGTCATTTGTTTGTTTATATGGGTTTTACATCACATCAACATTATTTCAATAATGTTGTAAAGTCCAATTCTTTATGATGGCAGAAAACCCTATACCCAATTGCCCATAAGGGCTAATCAAGCCAGATGGAACCATCAGCATTCTGTCATTCAGTGGCAAGGACTGCCTCTCATGAAAATCCAAATGCTGTTACCAGGATTTGAACCCACACAGAGAGGGACAATGTGATTTCATTGAAATGATCATTACTTTTTCTATCCTCTTAAAGGAACTTAACCAAAATATTCCAGACAAAAAATGTTTCCAGCCGATTATCATAAAATGCAACATGACAAATTTTGTAAATATTGCCCAATAATACAGGTATCTCATCATCTAAAATACCTATTATACGATCTATTTTAAGGGAAAACATACATGTATGTGAGTCAGTGAATTCAAAGTTTATATCATAATTTCATAATATGCAAGAAGACTATCTACATATCCTACCTGAACCTATGGGTAAATTAAATCAATACTTCCTCTTTGTTTGTTTGTTTGTTTGTTTTATATGTTGATTTATACCATATCAAATTTTCAGTTATGTCACAGCTTTTCTTTGTTTGTATGGTGTCAAATGCAGGATCAACAATTTTTCAGACATGTAAGAGCTTTTTTTCTGGATCCACCAGTTCAAGGCTAGGGCTCTTAAGTGAATTGCCTAAGGTCACTCCCACAAAACCAGAAGTGTCGATGGGATTTGAACCTGGGAGCCCAAAGTTTGAAGTCCGCAACCTTAACCACTGGGCCATCCAGGGTACCGTTTTACTAAACAACTTAAGGAAAATATTTGAGAAGTCTTAACTGACGTCTCGAAGAGACAATTCCAATGATGTGTTACTTTGCAATATTGCTTAGCCCAATATTGAATTAAGAGGAATTGCTGTTTTAGACTTGCGCAAAACTTATGCATTAAACTGTTGAGTAAAACGGTACCAAGAACTTTACTTACGTTTTGATGTGTAGACCTTATTGATAAGTCCTGGAAGCACATGACCATCTTCAAGATTAAAGTTGTCATGGGGTCCAAAAACATTGGTGGGAATAACAGCTGTGTACTTCCTCTTGTGATCTTTAGCATAGCCCCTGTGAGAAAACAAATTTCATTTATATGGTGTTTAACGCCAAATCAACAATTTTTCAGTTCTGTCACAGCTTTCCTGAATCCACCAGTACTAGGCTAGGGCTCTGAAGTGACATGTCAAAGGCCACACCTAGAGGTGTTTTTTTTTTTTTTTTTTTTTTTTTTTTTTTTTTTTTTATGGGTTTTACATCACATCAACATTATTTCAGTTATGTAGCGATGCCCGACTATTAATGATGGAGGAAGACCCCATACTCAACTGCCCATAAGGGCTGGTCAAGGTGGGTAGAACCATCGGCATTCCGTTAGTCAGTCGGGAGACTGCCTCTCATGCGGAGAGGGGCCATGTGATTTCAAGTTCTGTATTCTAACCACTAGGCCACGGAGGCCCCCCTAGAGGTGTTAGTGGGGATTGAACCTTAAGACTCCTGAGTTTTGAGTCCCCCACCTTGACCACTGAGCCATGCAGGACTCCTGTGAGAAAACAAAGGTAATACATTATTGTTCAGAAGAAAAACAGCATTTTCATAACCTGTCTTAAACTTCTTTACTTATATCTTATGGGAACTTTAATCAATAGCTCAACTAAAACAGCTGTTGAAGTTGAAGTATTAAGGGTTCAAAACATGATTATAGCCAGTCTAACATTTTTTTGGGAAGATCTTGCTACAGATTTGCAATAAATCACAAAAATATGGACAAGATGATATTACAAACAGGTGCAAAACTTATAAACTAATCAATTTAAAACAAAAAAAAATTACTGCATTTTCACAAAACATCAAAGGTTTTTGTAATCTTCATAATTGATGTCTTATATAGTATGTTGAAATTGACAAATATACTGTTATTTTCATTAGAAATTTAACCTTGAGTCAGTTTTTTTTGCAGTTTTGTTACACCTTTTCTGGATTCACCACTTGGCTAGGACTCTGTATTGTCTTGCTATAGGACACCCTCATGAAACCAGAGGTACCAGTGTGGTTCAAACCAGGAACCCGTTACCCCTAACATTGCTGCTACCTTAAGGTGGAATAGCCATAATCTTTGTTGTCAGATTTCTTCGATCATTGTCAGCTAACATTGGTCGGGGTCGGAACTACTTCATTCACTGCAGATAGTTCCGGCCCAGCCTGAGGTATACTGAGAATGCTCAAAGTAATCGGACAAAAGAAAGAATTTCAAAATGGTGGATTATGGGTATTCTACCTAAACCACTGAACCACACAGGTCCAGGATGAGACCAAAAACCCATAACCTAAAAAAGCTAATTGCTAAATAACACATTTGGTCAATACAAATAATGTATGTGTATGCATGTTAACATCAGGCATGTTCAAGTTATAATACCTATAAACTAGATATGGGCCGCATCACGCGAAAAGGGGCACTCGGACATACAAAAAAAGCGCTAACTCAGCTCTATCTTAGCGCTATTATTCCAGCATCTAGTCACGAAAGTTATCATTTGTATTTATTTAAAGGTATAACTGGATTTCCTCTAAGATGGCAAACAGTGTAGCCCCAGACCAGCTGCCACGTCAGTGACGTGGCGGCTGGTCTGGGGCTACACTGTTTGCTATGTCCGAGTGCCCCTTTTCGCGTGACGTGGCCCATATGTTAACTCACTGGTTTTGTATGTCAATCATTCTCTTTGCAAAAGAGTATCCGAAATTTGAGGAGTGTGGTGGTCCATTGTGGATCTGAAATAGAGAATGTTAGTTAGTGGGCTTCATGTGCTTCATCAGCCCTTCATAGAAAACAAAGTAACAACAAATATCAAAAGTTGTTGTTCAATTACTTAAGTACCCAAAAAGGTGTACTTTAAAGTGTAAAATGCCTAAATCTTTCTTATTTGACATTATTTGCTCAGAATGACATTTTCACCAATAAAACAAGAGTAGGAATATGATAATGAAACTGATAATTGATTGTTTTTTAACAACATTAGCACACATATTAATTCATCTGGGTCTTCATCTGGGTTTTAAATCTCTTCAACAGCATTACTGTTACATTTTTTTTTATATGGGTTTTACATCACATCAACATTATTTCAGGAGCGATGCCCGACTATTAATGATGGAAGAAGACCCCATACTCAACTGCCCATAAGGGCTAGCCAAGTAGGGAAGAACCATCTGCATTCCGTAAGTCAGTCGGGAGACTGCCTCTCATGAAAATCCATATCCCTCTCAGGATTTGAACCCACGCGAAGAGGAGCCATGTGATTTCAAGTTCTGTTCTCTAACAACTAGGCCATGGAGGCCCCTCACAAAATATTGAAAGAAACTACAAAATGGTCATCTTATCTGGATAGTCTTTACATCAACTTAAGAGACATTCTTTTACTTAAAGTGAGATGACAGTTACCATTGTTTCATCTATCGGGTACGTGGTTTTATCAGGAAATATGCACGTTGACAGACACGACACAACCTTCTCCACATTCATTTCATGGCTAACACTCAACACATTGTCATTGATCTGCATGTTGTTACGCTGAAATACAAATAAACATGCTTCTTGTAAATATTTGATTAATCCTTTACTTTATAGTGCCTTACTTTCACACATTAGTGACAGAAGTCTATACAAATCCACAGTGGCGAAAAGGATGAATTATTCCTCATGAGCAATTATCCTTTTTGTCACAAGTTTTTAAACATCAAAGAAGGAATGACATTTTGTAATGCTAGGGGTTTTCTTTTTTAATATCTGGTGTTGGTTTTCAACCAGTCACAAATTCCTTTATCAGGGAAATCTTGAATACATGTGAAATATTTATATAAAAGAACTACTTTGACAATAAGAATCAAAATGTTTGGAAAAAAAAACTCCTTTCTATGCAGTGGATTTGAACAAAAACCACAAAGAAAGCATTGTCCTTATATAGTTCATAGTTTGTCATCTATCGTTATTGAATATGCACCAAACATTAAATAATCCCACATGAAGCAATGGGTCTAGGCATTAAATAATCCAACATAACCCTTTTCCAAACGCCAAATTTTCGACTGTCCCGGATTGAAAGAGTTTTGCAGACGACATTTCAAAATGTGATGGAATTGGAAAGTAAGCTTCTGATAGGGCATAAAACATTGTGGGAAAAGGAAAAATGCTCGTAACGAGCAATTTCTCCTTTACCCACAATGTTTTCTATAGTCATCTGCAAAAAAGTGGTAAAATGATGTTGTTGTTTGGTAAAGGGATTAAGCAATGGGTCTACAATCTGTGACTATAACTGCCATTAAACCTGCATAACTGATCAATTAATCATGGTATATAACCCATTGTGACTTATTACCGCAACCATATCAAATGTATTCTGTTGTAAAGGTGTTTTCATTTGCCTTATGTAATTCTAATCAAAACATACATGATAAGGTTCAACATGAGCAAACTTTTACCATGATCAATATTATTTGGCTTTCTTCCAGGAAAATGAATTCTGTATTGGATAGTACTTGATAACTCATATAAAAAATTACAATGGCAAACAAACATGCATTCTATCAAAGTTTGATAGATTGAGACCAAAATAAGAATTAGAACATGAAATGTAATTTATTGTATTGGGTTTAATGCCATGTCAACAGTTTTTCAGCTATGTTACAGCTTTCATGAATTCCCAAGAACTAGGCTAAGGCTTTGAAGCGTATTGTCATGGGACATTCACAGAAGACCCTTAGTAGAACATCTAAAAATTGCCCTTTAACCCATTACCAAACGCACAAGTTTCGACTGTCCCAAATTGATAGAGTTTGCAGACGACATTTCAAAATGTGATGAAATTGAAAACCAATCTTCTGATTTGGTAATGGGTTAATACATTGTCATCAAACACTTGCTGTAAGAGTGTACATTACTGTTTAGTATTGACAAATGGACCTCTTAAAACAGCTGTTAAAATTGATTCTTGTTTTGCCTATGTGTTTACAAATCTTTCAGCAGCTGTGACAACCAGAACATACATAATCATGAGCTTCACTGATCATGGTTATACACACATAGTTCAACATTTCTCTTTACTTTACTTGTTTGATTTATTTTTAGCAGAAGAAATAAGAACTCATAGTGACAATTAATTCAATTGCAATAGCATCTTCTTTCAATAACACATCAGGGCTTTTTCATGTATACTGGTGTACCCTAATTCTGTGGTACTTATGGTTACATGAATAACAGAAAGGAAGAGGAGAACTTATCTATCAACATTCAGCTTTTTTAACATATTTCATTCCTCATTTACGATCTTCTCATCATTATTTTTAAATGGAACACAGAAATGCTCTACGTAACGTAAATTTATTGTGTCACTGGCAGCCATTTGCATTTTTGATGTCTTACCCTAATTCCGTGGTATTCAGGTCAAACACAATTTTTTAAGTATCAGTCCAAAATAATTAGGGTGAAACATACTAGGGACGAATCCTGAAACAATTTAGTTGTGTCTGACCCAAGAATGGCGGAGAATTGCAGACAAACTCAACAGTGTGAAAGGATTTGTTTAGGGTCTTAGATTTGAGTAAAAAGTGTGAAAATATCGGGGATTTTTGGAGCTCTCTGTAATACGAGGAGAATTTTATTGGATTTAATTGGTTTTATACCAGAAAAACATTCATTCTTGCTTTTTTGGAGTTCTTACATTGGGCTGCGAAAGTAGGTCAGGTTGGTGTGTTACTTTATGGAAGTGGTATGACATTATGCAAATACCACGGAATTAGGGATACCACGAGATTAGGGGAATTGACTATACAGTAATATCTCGTTAATCCGAACACGTACGTTCCCAACAAAATTTTCTGCATTAACAAATAATCCGGACTAATGAATCGGGGCCTGGTCTTAAACATATTTAGACATAAACTGTCTATATGCACGTGTATACCTTTACCAAACGCCAAATTTTCGACTGTCCCAAATTGAAATTCAATATTAATCTTCTGATATGGCAGAAAACATTGTGGGTTAAGGAGAAATTGCTCGTCACAAGTAGTTTTTCCTTCACCCACAATGTTTTTGAGAGTCGTTTGCAAAAACTGGTCTAATGTCGTTATTGTATGGTAATTGGTTAAGCAAATTCCTGCACAATAATTCCGTTCCCTTACAATTTCGTTCGGATTGCGAGACACCCGGATATTCGGGGTAAAACGAGACTTCACTCTACATTGTTACGTAACCGCCTAACTCTCTGCAGCATAACAACAATCAATCAGGACAAGATGTAGCCTCTGCGTTCTGAGCCGACTCTTTAGCTCAGTGGTTATGTCTTGGACTGTCACCCGGGATAACCGGGACCGAATCCCCACAGGGGACATCAAATCCAAAGTGGACTTTTCTAGCTATGCTTCGTTGCGGACATTGTTTGTAAGATGGGGACTCGTCAGGGATTGGCCATTGAGCCATTAATTCGTTCGAAATGGACTTTCAAGCTGAAATGGCTTACATGTCATCATAAATGATGACTTCTATAGGAGGGGGTGTGTTACGTAACCACCTAACTCTCTACAGCATAGCAACAATCAATCAGGACAAGATGTAGCCTCTACGTTACTGAGCCGACTCTTTAGCTCAGTGGTTATGTCTTGGACTGTCAACCAGGAGAACCGGGATCGAATCCCCACAAGGAACATAAAATCCAAAGTGGATTTTTCTAGCTATGCTTCGTTGCGGACATTGTTCGTAAGAACATGCAAGGCTTTTTCTCCTTATATAACAGAGGCCAATGAAAGGGATCTTTCCAATTGAAATTCTAAATCATGCAATTTTCCCAAAAATTCAATGTCTCATCAGCTTTTTGATCTTTCCAATTGAAATTCTAAATCCTGCAATTTTCCCAAAAATTCAATGTCTCATCAGCTTTTTGGTTTCTCAATTCAATCATTTCATGGATACACTTTTCCAAAATCAACAGGCCTAGGCTTCTTTTTATTCTAATGAAAAAAGGCACTATTATGAAATATAAAAAGGACCAATTAAAAGAACCTTTAATTTCTTTAAAACATGCATTATCTGGAATCGGCATGATCAGCTATCTTTCTTACCACAATCATCTGGCAAAGGTTTGGTCTTGGATAATCTAACTCATTAATACTTCCTTATTGATAATTAAGCAAATTAGTTATGTCTTATGTCTTACACACCAAATACTTTTAGTTTACTAGTGTTCCCTTAGCTGGGAGTAGTCACACATTTTCTTAGGAATGGTGTTACAGATTTTTGTTTTTTAGAATCAATATGGGTTTAACATCATGTGAACATTATCTCAGTTACGTTGCAATGCCATACTATGATTAAGGAAGACCCACATTATCAATTGCCGATAGCAGCTGATCAAGCCAGGTAAAATCATTGGCATTCTAGTTTATCATGAAACTTCCTCTCATGAAAATCAAAATGCCATCACCGAGCTTTGAATCCACGCAGGATTTCGGTTTTGTACTCCTACCAGCAGGCCATGGAGGCCCCAGGCCCCTTACATGTATTCTAAAGCATAACTTCACACTTACGAAGAAGAGGAGATTTCCATTGAGATTGGCATAAAGCCCTCCAACCAGTGCTGCCAAATGGATCACATGAGTAGGCTTATACTTCTCAAACATCTTCTTGGTGGCCTCTCTGTCCCTATTGAAAGAAACAAAACATTTATTTATATTTATTTAACCCTTTACCAAACGCCATATATTCTACTGTCCCAAATTGAAAGAGGTTGCAGACTACATTTCAAAATTGAAAAATAATCTTCCGATATGGCAGAGAGCATTGTGGGAAAAGGGAAAACTGCTCATTAAGAGCAGTTTCTCCTTTTCCCACAATGTTTTCCAGAGTCCTCTGCAACAAACTGGTCAAGTGTTATTATTGTTTGCTAATGGGTTAAATGTCCCTTTCACAGAGGGCTATATAAGAGGCATATTCCCCTAACAAATTCTCCACTGCTTGTCTAAACCCTTAAATGTTGGTACTCGATAGAAAAATCATGACAAAATCATCCTCACCAATACCCACAAAATAGGATGTGTCAAATACCTTTTTATAAACAATCAATATAAAAAGAATCTAACTTATCCCTTAGAAGACCACTAGACATGCAGCTTTGACGTATTCCTAAACCACTGTGTATCAAAATGCACATTGTATTTCGCTCTATCTATTGATGGGCAGTGCAACTTTTCTATACATGTATTCCCTTTGCAATTCTAATCAGCAACATCCCTTTTTTCTGAGCCAAACACCAATTTTAGGCCATATACCTTCTTCATTCTTAACTTCACCAATTTCCCCTCTGAATTTGTGACTTGTTCAAAATCAAAGCAACATCAGATAAAAAGATTCCCAAGAAGTTCACCTTTTCTACAATAATATTGGATAAAAATAATTGGGACAAGATGTTGAATTGTTCATTAAAAGTAACTAATCCTATTTTCCTTGTGATTTCTTTTATTTATCTATTTATATGTGGTTTCACATCAGGTCAACATCATTTCAGTTATGTTGAGATGCCTAGCTCTAAATAATGAAGGAAGACCCACATATTAAACTGCCCATAAGGGCCGTTCAAGTGGGGAAGAACAATCAGCCTCTCTAAGTCAGTCAGGAGACTGCCTCGCATGAAAATCCAAATGCTTTCACCAGGATTTGAACCCACATGGAGAGGGGCAATATGATTTCAAATTCTGTATTCTAACCACTAGGCCACAAAGGCCCTGTGGTGGGTTTTAAAGCCTAAAAGGCTTCTACTTTTGCTTGTTGTTTATTTGTGCATATATATCGAGGGTTCAATGCAAGACTATAGCAAGTACTTCATGATTATGAAGTACTTACTATACTCTTGCATTGAACCCTCAATATGTCATATATCATTACTTTACAGACATTAGTCTACAGCAGATGTATCAAAGCAGGGAATTGTAGAGTAACCAGTAATGAAAACAAAAATCGTAATAAGTAAATAAATATTATAAGGTGAATACTTACAGCAAGTTGGCATCTTTCGTTGATGCAAATATCCATGTCTCATCATCGCGCTTCTCTGTTGACTCAACAACATATTTGATAGCACTTCCCACCAGCCCAGATCCACCTGTTACAAGCACAACTTTCTTACTGTCTGCCATTGTCTTTTCTGAAATAGATTATTTAAGTAACCTCTCTTGATTCATTCAAACAAATACTACAATAGCTTAAAGCTATGATGTGAGAAACTTTATTTCTTTTTAAAGATACAGACATCATTTTATGGTCAATGTATTTGTTTCCTTCAGTTGTATATCTGAAATTACATATGTTATAATGTTTCAGATAAAACATCGACATAAACAGTTTTTATTCTTTCCTCAAATATGTCTCCTTTGCGCTATTTTTCCCTTTCACTGAGCGTTCAGCGTCTTCCTCTTTTCTTAATAAACCCTTAGGCCTTTACCTATCACTAACTTCATATGAAAAATTGAGGCCAGTTGAATTTCAGCTTTAGATAGATAGTGATACTAAATCATGAGGCTCCTTATGGCAAACTGTGTGTCAACCATCTTGCATTTTTTGAGAGACAGAAAGTTTGTAAAGAATTTGTGTGAAACATTTTCATTGAGATTTGTTATTACTGATAATCAAAGCCAAATGGCATTAAGCAAGAGCTTCAGAAAAGAGGAACTGGATAATGGAAGAGCTTATCATATTTACAACTGTAACGTGTATCGGGTCCCTCTCGGAGTAAAGCCACCGTGGGTCACCCATCCAGGTACTAACCACTTAGTATGTTGCTTAACTTCGAGAGAAAGCCAACCACTCTACCGAATCACCCATAAAAGCCGGCTTCTACAGCGAGACTATAGAAGTGGTATTTATACATAATCCCTATTACCGTCACATTTCTCCCACCTTTCTTTTGACTTCGTCCCGAAGTCACTAAAGTCACAAAGACATACATGGGCAGTTACCGACTCTTTTACGGTTCAAGTAGGTACTAATGCCACTATTAACACTGCTACAAAGCAGAAACAAGGATCGAGAACATGTGACGAACTACTAAGGGTACGGGAATTATGGTGATATCAAACCACATCCCACCGCTGCCACCAATTTTGTAATGTGTATCGGGTCCCTCTCGGAGTAAAGCCATCGTGGGTGACCCATCCAGGTACTAACCACTTAGTATGTTGCTTAACTTCGAGAGAAAGCCAACCACTCTACCGAATCACCCATAAAAGCCGGCTTCTACAGCGAGACTGTAGAAGTAGTATTTATACATAAACCCTATTACCGTCACACAACCAAAGCTATGGGTAACAGTTCTCATCAAAATTGTCCCTTATAGAAGTTTGTAATGAGTGAAGAAATCTTAAGTAGGATTTTGAATTGCAGTTTCATGTAGTTTTAAACAGTATTTTAATTACTTTACAGGAGTTGCCCAGTACACCTATCCATGTGCATGGCATTACCTTAGAAACAGCTATGCACAATTCATTCTTTTCAACCCATGAACTGCCTTCCCACATATTCTTCTTTTATGTATGTCTACTAAAGCCAGCCATATGGTCAGCGCTATTGGACAAAATGGTTCTTTGTGAAAACTTGAGGCCATTTGAAACAAGGGTAACAAGAATAAAAATTCCATTTTAAGAGCACTTAATTATCCTCACAACTTGTTTTTTTTTAATGAATCTTCTGCAGTATGACACTAAAGAGAAGCCCATTTAAAGCAATGCTGCAATTTCATAAACTTATCAAAATGCATACTTTTTAATTTACACTTTTCTCATTTATACATGTATTTCTTGAATTTAAGGATATAATTGACACAATTTGACATTTCATGAGAGTTTAGTTTAACAGACAGCCTGTCACATTCGAGAAACAGGTCAACCCTCTTTTCCATGGGCCCCATTTACAGGCTGAGACGAATAAGTGTACGCCTATGCCATTTTCCTTCTGTATTCTATCCCTTCGTGAGAATGGACAGATAGGGACCTTTTGGAACAATATACTGACATTCGTTCATTTCTATTTTTCATTCACATTGTTGCTATAAATCTTTTTTATTTCTAATTTCTACACCACTAAAACTTTCGTCAAATAGTTTTCCTTTTGTAAAGCCAGAACTTGTCATGATAACTTGGTATTCGCCCCAACAGTAAATTTACCAAACAACGAAAAGCCATTCACGCATGACACCCAAATACGAAAAGGGGACGTCCCGGAATTAAACGTTTCACTACAAAACACGAGAAAATTAAACTGTTGTGCCGTATGAAATGTATTTGAAAAGATGTAGAATTATTTTGTGTTAAGTACACGTGTTAAAGTACCCTGTGTCACAAGCTGTAACAAAATGTTACCTTTATTTACGTCTTCCCTGTGAGGTTTGTCCACGCTGTCAAGCTTCAAGTGCCCCTTCAAGTGAAGACCGGTAACTGATCACGTGATAAATACAAACCACGCCCACAATATATACAGGGTACGGCTAAACAGCGGATATGGCCCATATCCGCGGATATGGAATTCGGTTTGCGTATACATAACTTTTATTTGTGGAATAAAACGTTAAGTATGATCAAATTGAATGCAATAACTATTCATAATAGTAAATAAGTATGAAATATCACCCTTAGATATACTTTGAAGAAATTTGATGCTTTGTGGCTGTTTTTGTTGATCTTTCTCAGGGGATATGAACCATATCCGCGGATATAGAAATCCGTCTGCGGATATGACGTTGGGATTTTTGGAAATAAAACAATTAGTATGGAAAATTTGCATACAATATTCATTTAGAATAATAGATAAAAATCAAATGACACCCGTAGATGTACGAGAGAAATAATTCGATACTTTGAAGCTGTTTTTGTTGATCTTTCACAGCGGATATGGCCCATATTCGCGGTTATAGAAATCCGTCTGCGGATATGACTTTTATTTGTGGAATAAAACATTAACTACATGGTAAATTTCAATGAAATAATTATTCATCATAGTAAATTATTATGAAATATCACCCTTAGATATACTTTGAAAAAAATTTGATGCTTTGTTGTTGTTTTTGTTGATCTTTCTCGGCGGATATGGCCCATATCCACGGATATTAGAAATCGGTCAGCGGATATGACTTTCATTTGGGAAATAAAACAATACGTATGGTATATTGTCATACAATATTCATTTAAAGTATTAAATAAGTATCAAATGACACACTTAGATGTACAAACGAAATAATTCGATACTTTGAAGCAGTTTTAGTTGATCTTTCACAGCGGATATGGCCCCTATCCGTGGATATAGAAATCGGTCTGCGGACTTTCGTATGGTATATTTCAATGTAATAATTATTCATAATAGTACATAAGTATTACTCTTTGCTTTATTTTGAAGAGATTTTGTGCTTTTTTGCTGTTTTCGTTGATCTTTCACAGCGGATATGGCCCATATCCGCGGATATGGAAATCGGTCTGCGGATATGGAAATCGGTCTGCGGATATGACGTTTATTTAAGAAATAAAACAATAAGTATGGTGATTTTCAATTCAATATTTATCTAGAATAGTAACTAAGAATTAAATGACACCCTTAGATGTACGTAAGAAATAATTTGATAAGTTTTTGTTGATCTTTCACAGCGGATATAGCCCATATCCGCGGATATGGAATTCGGTCTGCAGATATAACATTTATTTGGGGAAATAAAACATTAGGCAAGATCAAATTGAATGCAATAACTGTTCATGATAGTAAATAATTATAAAATATCACCCTTATATATACTTTGAAGGAATTTGATGCTTTGTGGCCGTTTTTCGTTAATCTTTCACTGCGGATATGGCCCATATCCGCCGATATGGAAATCGGTCTGCGGATATGACGTTTATACGGGAAATAAAACATTAACTTTAGTATGGTATATTTCAATGTAATAATTATTCATTATAGTAAATAAGTATAAAATATCACCCTTTATTTTGAAAAGATTGTGTGCTTTTTTGCTCTTTTCGTTGATCTTTCACAGCGTATATGGCCCATATCCGCGACTATGGAAATCCGTCTGCGGATATGACGTTGGGATTTTTGGAAATAAAACAATAAGTATGGTAGTTTTCAGTTTAATGTTTATCTAGAATAGTAAATAAGAATTAAATGACACCCTTAGATGTACGTAAGAAATACGATACTTTTGATGCTGTTTTGTTCATCTTTCACATCGGATATGGCCCATATCTGTAGATATAGAAATCGGTCTGCGGATATGGTGTTTATTTGGGGAATAAAACATGAAGTATGGTAAATCAACATACGAGGGGTATATTTCTTTAATACGCAATTGTGTTTATAATGTTATATATACTTTCAGTGATGAATAATTAACATCTTATTGTCAGTTGTAACACTCGGGTTATGTGGTAGTTGTTTTTTTCCATATCCGCGTATATATTTGGTCAGCGGATATGGAATTCATTTTTAAATAATAAACGTATGTGTAAAAATATATATAAATAAATAATGCCATATCCGCAGACCAATATATGTGCGGGTATGAAAAAAACGTGTATATTTATAGATATAGAATATACGTGTGTATAGGCTTCGAAAAACAACTACAACATAACTCGACAACATAACTTGACAATAAAATGTTTGTTATTCATTATTCACTGCTAAAATATGTATCAAATATAAAAACCAATGTGTATGAACAAAGGGAACCAGGCGCGTAGCTAGAGCAAAATGAACCATACGCCAAGTTATCCTGTAAGGCATGATCCGAGGCGCGTAGCGCCGAGTTGGGGAGGATGTGGGAGGGGTAACCCCTCTGGTGGGGGTCTGGGGGCCTCCCCCGGGAAGATTTTTGAAAATTAGATGCCATTTTGATACATGTGGTGAGTTTCCTATGGCGTTTCACCATAGATATTTCATCAAACAGAGTCACCAAATCTGTTATTTCAAAATTATCTACCTGAACAAAAGTAGTAAACATTACAACACCTTTACAAGGAAGTAAGTTTGAATACATGGTTTAGCTATCAAACGTGTACAAACGAAAAAATAATCACAAAGCGGTTGATTAGACCTAAACAACACTTACTGAAAACAGAAAAAATACTATTCCACTCATAAAAAAATAACGGTATATGTATGTGTGCTACATATGTCCATAGTATTTGGCAATTGAACTCACAACTTACTAGAGGCCTGATTAATCTTAGAATGAATTGAATTTGGTTAAAGTGGAGTTATGCCCATTTTGTCCATATTAAGCAGAAAATAACTTTATGATGGAATACTTCTCGTTTTGCATGATTTTCTGTTTCTACACCCCTTCGCTAAAAGACGGTTATTATCATTGCCTTGGAGTCATACCGCCATCATATCTTACCTCTTCTACTGTTAACGAATGCGTTGTTTTGAAAAATATCTCTTCAACGTTCAGAAAGTTTCCTTGAACAAAACTGATGCACATGATATCATACAAGCGTCTCTGTTAGTGCCCGAAACAGCGTGGCAGTATTCTTTTTAAACAGAAACTATGTTACTTTTTTATTATTTTCAATTCGCTATTTCCAATGCACCGACCACAATAAAAATGGGTCTAATAATGATATTCACCGGTAAACACGTAGATTGGTTTATGATTGGCATAAAATCACTTTAAGCACAAGCAATAGATAAAAAATATATTCATCGCAAAACTGATTAATCCCGTAAGATAAGGGCTAATGTCTAAGGGGATGCGGATAAACACATTTATTTTCGAATCAGTAAAAATTGCGCCTTAAAGCGCTCGTTCCCTTGCAAAATTTTGACCTTCCGCACAACAATCAGGTGGTCCATAAAGGACAGGTATATATTTTCCCGCCAAATGTCATACGGCGTTGCTGCCGGAACATTGAGGCGATTTTTGGTCACGACTTTTGGTAAGGTTGTGGAGTTTTCAAAAAACATTTTGACACAAAAAGACCGTCAGAATTCTTTAAGTGCTTTTAATGCATTTTCTAGAGCTGCACATGCGATTTTCACAAACTATATGATGCAAAAGATCTGATTACAACTTTTCAATTTCAATTTTTCGCCCTAAAATCTTTACTTGGTCGATTTTAGGAAGGGTTTTGGGTTACGTCTAATAAAGTCTGTTCTCAGTTTTTGTTAAAATTTTTTTCGGATGCATTTATTAGCAAGATTTCACCCATTCGCATTTGAAAGTTTGTAATACATCATGTTACGACGATAACAATGAGTTTAATAAACCCATAAAATAATGCGGCATTATCAGTCAAATTGAAAACTTCGCATTTACAAAACTACTTTAGTCTGACCACGTCTTCTTTTTTTCCATTCACAAAGAACTCACTAATATCAAGTTTTTTTTTCAAGAAATAATATCATATCAAGAAATTATTTCGATTATTCAAATTTCTATTATGTCTAAATCATAAAATGTATTGATAAATTTACAATAAAATTATGTACAGTTTTCATATTTGTTTATGATAAACATGAGTGAAAGGGTCATCCAAAAGATGTAACATTAATTGTTTGAATCAAGCGTCGATGGTCCAACTAAGTAGGTTGGATCTACTGGCTAATTACACCAATTTCCATCAGTTTATGTTTCTAACGATATGCCTAGTACGTTTGGCGTACAGTATAGTTTGAAGATAATAAATAAGTGGCAGATTTTAACATTTGTACACTTTTGTACAAAAGGACCAATACCTATATCGATTTGTGATATAGCGTTGCAAAAAATAACTTAGATCTACTGGCTAATTACACCAATTTTCATCAGTTTATGCTTCTAACGATATGCCTAGTACGTTTGGCGTACAGTATAGTTTGGAGATAATTAATAAGTGGCAGATTTTAACATTTGTACACTTTTGTACAAAAGGACAAATACCTATATTGATTTGTGATATAGCGTTGCAAAAAATAACTTAGGTCTTAGACAGGAATTGGACAAAACAAAAACTTTGAAGTAAAAAAAAATGCTTATTGCTAAACAGTTAGTCAAGTTAGAGACATAGATAACTATATCTATGTCTCTGGTCAAGTTGAATAGACTTCAAATATAACAAGTACAATCATTATGCTTGTGCATCAAGTCGCCAGCAGAACTGGATTTCCTACCATAGATGTAATTCTAAAGCGTATTAAATATACTCACCCGCACTGTTCATCAACATTTGATGTTTACTTTTTATATGTGCTGAAACTTGTATGAATGTACACAATTTTGCCCTTTTCAGAACAACCTTCTGATTGTTGTGAAGGGAATTTGCCGTGGCACCAAGATCTTCAGAAAAATCTGGATATGGTGGAACATCGCTCGTGGCCGATTCCACCATTTTATAATTCCGCGGGGTAACAGTGTTTACGAAATCTAGATCGCCGCAATGCTAACTGACTATATATCTAGTGTAAGCGACACTCACTATCAAAAGTTACACGGCGTAAACATTTGAAGCTGGCATTAATCATGCATGCATCTGCTTGTCTGAACTAGAGAGATACATGGACGTTTGGGAACAATGTTTAGCTTTTTTCACTGTTAGGAAACCCTACCACCTTACGTTTTAATTTTATTGCATTTTTCGGCCACTTTATTTTTTCATTTTCTCCAGCCAAGTATACGCCATGGCGTATTGGCGTATGCCTGGCTACGCGCCTGTAGGGTAAATAGTTTTTTCTGCATTTGATTTTATCGCCTTGTCATAAAATCAATAATGCAGATTTTCTTGAATGTACTAGGCTATAAATTTAGACTACCCTTCCTTTGGGTACATGCACCATATCTATGAATCATTTCTATCATCAAAAGCATGCAAAAAATGCAGGAATAAGGGATATGTGTATCGGATATAGCTCTATACGTGCACATGCAAGATATTCCTGTTTAGCTTAATGTGAAAATTGTCAATATAAGCAAATTCTCATGTAGTATATATTTTATGGTCAAGGGGAAACAACTCCTATAGAAAGATAATACTTTCATTTTTTTATTTGAGTTACCTCCCTTAGATTTATTTCAAGAATGTGCTTTCGAGAGTATTTCTTAATCCAGTTAAGGGTGTAATTAATCATTTATTATCATATAAAGTTAACTGCTGTTATCAAGCTTGGTAAAATTTTGACATCACAAATAAAAACGAATGGAAAAATTATTTTCATTCTATAGGAGTTGTTTTCCTCTGACCATAAACTATAATATATTTTTCCTTAGTCTGTTAGTTTCAACCGCTACAAATGATTATCTAGAATCAACTTTTCCCTTACATCTACGAGAAAACTTACTGTTTAACCCTTTCCCAAACAATAACCACATTTGACCACTTTGCTGCAGACGACTTTAGAAAACATTGAGGGTAAAGGAGAAATTGCTCGTGGCGAGCAATTTTTCCTTTCTCACAATGTTTTCTGGCCTATCAGAAGATTATTTTCCAATTTCATTACATTTCGAAATGTCGTCTGCAAACTTTTTCAATTTGGGACAGTCAATAATTTGTTGTTTGGGAAAGGGTTAAGTTGTACGCAGTGTGCAATGGTGTTTCAGTTATATACCCGAAACCATCACACATCATGTCATTCGGAACACCTCGGCCATTTCTTAAAATAACCTCGGAGGTAATGGGGAGCCATTTTTGAAAGTAGGTCAGCAACGAAGGGCCAATCGTATCTACTCGGCAATCCCCGTAACAAGCCGGGGATTGCCGAAAAGAGCCGATAGACAAAATATGAAACAAAGATGTGTTGATATGATCATCTTTAATGAAAAGGGTAAAAAAACCATTCAATTGTGATAAATAACCAAATTGTGTGTATTCAAATACATATTTAGTGCCTGTGTGCATTTTGCGTTATCCGCCGGAAATAAGGCGAATTACCCCAGGATTTCTTGTGTATTCATGTACTGCAATCGGAACTACTCGGGTATTTCCGTGAGCTGTGAAATACACCTCGGATATAAGTGTAGGGTTACAATTTTTCGGGTAATTCGGCATCCGCCAATTAACACATTTTCTAAGCGTGCACGTTAAGTAGTTCAATGTGTTTGGAAGTGTTGGACATCCTTTTTAATCACTTTTGATCAGTAACTCATACCAAATGGCGAACTTGTTGTTGTGACATGTATACTTGTTTCCTCAATCAAATTTAACTTTTTTTTATTTTACATTCAAGACCTATTTTTAGAAACGAAAGAAAGTGACGTCATTCTCGCGGGAAACAATATGGCGTCATCCCTATTATTTCAGAGGTGTTTTCTATTGGATAAACCCGATGTGTTCAGATTGCATGTACTGCCTACGAGGTATATCTACCGACTTGTTACGGGGATTGCCGAGTAGATACGATTGACATCATGTATGCCAGCTCCGCACAGTATTACTTCCCTTTGCTACACTGTATTAGGGCAGTGGCGGTACCATAGCCAATGAGGTACCTCAGCCTTAACACTTCTCAGCTTACAGACATACCCGACTAGTTTCGTTTGTACGGTACCCCTTACCGAAGGAAACTGGGGATTACTGCGTATGAGAATGCATGTACATGAATGCATGAATACTGCTTCTAATCAATGCCGTAGCCAGGGTTATTTCTTTTTTACCGAGGCAGGGGTTGAGCACAGGAGAAGGCATCTTGCCTATTCCGTAAGGGGTATTCCAGTAGTCTCCAAAATGATTTTTTTGGGTTTTATATCAGAAATGGTGGCTTCTCCTGCAATTTCGATTTATGAATAAGAACATGAGAGATGTTTGAATTAAAAAAAAAATGTCACTTTTTGCGATTCAAGTAAAATAAACATCAAATACATCTAAGTAAATCAGTATATCTCTAATAGATAACTATAATTCAAAGTTTCGGAGCCACAAAGCACCTGTTACTGCCCGATATGTATCTAGATCCACCATGTTTAGATAACTAATAGATAACTATAATTAAAAGTTTCGGAGCCACAAAGCACCTGTTACTGCCCGATATGTATCTAGATCCACCATCTTTAGATTTCAAAACAAAAGGAAAGGTGCAATATTGGAAATTGTGAGACTGCTACTTGTCGAAATACTAGCTAACTACAAGAAAAGGTTCATATCCCTTTGACAAAGTGATACGCTAAGTCACCGCGCGAATACATTTTAGATATATCAATCCTCTCTTTCTCTTAAAGAGCAATTTCTCCTTTTCCCAAATATTTTTCTGCCCTATCAGATTATTTATCTATTTTATCACATTAAATGTCGTCGGCAAAATTCCTTCAATTTGGGACAGTCGAAAATTTGGCGTTTGGTTATGGGCTATTGCTGTGATGTTACTCACAGATTATTGAATAAACTGCAGTAATCCACAAAAAGCCGATCTCTCTCCAATTGCAGTCTTACTCTTCCTGCCGGATTCAAATACTATACCAGTAGCCTATGCATTAAACATTAAAAAAATTGTACCGATTCGAACAACTGGGAGGAGCACTGCTGGTCGTTACCACCCCATGTCCCACGCAACTCACCGAAAATAGATGGCAAAAATATCCCTCTCACTTAAAAAGTGAAATGGATGTTAATCGAAGAAGAACGGAGACCCTCGGTATCTTCCGCCCAAAATCGGATGTGGGTTACAGTGATTTCTCCCATATTAAATGAGTCCGACTCATCTCGAATGCAGCCTTATGATGGACACCGCGAAATGGGTCCCACCCGCTCGCAGATCTGAGGAGACAAAAGCAATGTCGGTATGGGTTGCGGGAAAACGGAACAGCATGCACAAAAGAACTCCGAATTCCCCAAAGGCTCCGGCGTTCATTCCATCATATTGATACGAAGGTTAGGAATCGCCAAATCCAACGGGTTAAGCAAAAATCGATAGTGATATCGACCCGCGTAGCTCCCAAACAAACATAATGACCGGTCGTCTAAAAATAAAAGTTATCTGCCGTCTGGCCGCGCGTATATTGCTGGGCCCGTTAAGCGGGCGAGAAGTGTATATCCTCCGCTTTGTTGTAAAAAAAATATGAAGGGTCGGACTGGACTAAGTGTTGGAACGGTAACAACGATTCTCATTTCATTCCTTTTTTGAGTTCTAGGTCGCCACCTTTTCTGGATGAAATCGACTTGAGATGGGGACAACTAGCGAATGACACACTTGATGGACTGTACGAGTTTTTTCCCGTTTTACACTTAAACCAGTGAAATTGGTCGTCTGCTCATACAGTCCAGCAAGCCTGGGTTGGAAGTGGGTGGGGCTCGGGACCGGACAACTCTTAAAGATGTCCGATATCGAGCCACACTCACATCCGCTGTAAGCAAAATAAGTATCAGCTTATGATTTCTTGGTCCCGCGTGAACGCCACAGAGCAGCAGAAAATGCTCTGTCGCGTTTGTTTCCATACAGTGAACACATATAAAACTACATTGTAGGATGTATTCACCGATGTTCCCCGATAGAAGATTATATCACAGCCTCAGACGCGTCACACACTTATCCACCCGGGAACGGCATGGACAATTCTGTGGCGGCCGTAGGCTGAGCTTGTCCGCTAAATACGGATACGCATTTCTATTGTAGATACATTGCCTATTCCGTTTTGCTTGGGGGAATTTGGTCACGAACAGGGCCCTCTAACGCATCTTTCGCTACTCTGTCTTCCATCTCATTACCTACTAAGCCGTCATGTGCTGGACACCACACCAGAGAGATGTTACTTCCATTGATGACATTGATTATAAAGGGAAATGATGTTTTCTAAGAGATCAGAGTATTGCTCATTGGGACAAAATGTCAGTGTACTGAGAGTAATTCAACAATTTTACCCGCTTACCATATGGGGTAATGGTTAATACGAAACTATTCGACCATGAAGTAAAATCTAAGGCCGCAAAAGGAATGTGTGCCTTGCACGGGTAATTGTTGCAATTTCGCAACTCGCTCGCCACGAAATTATCCGATTACACGTGCTCAATACCAGAGACATAGACATAGATAACAGAGATTGGCAACTCCGGAATTATCGCCAAACTCTCGCGTGCCGCGAGGTTCTGCGAGATAAGGAAAGTGCGTACCTGTTTATCCGTTGCCACGGGAGATGTCAAGCGAAATTGATACTTCTTTATTACAGTAAAATAGCTATGTTTTGGTTATCTGATTGGTTATCTGAAACAACTTCTGGACATTTTGTTTTATTTTCATTTTATTAAATTGATTTTATGTTAAAAACAAAACAAAAAGTTCCAGTAGGCCTTCTTTTTCAATGACAGGCTTGATTACCATGCAATTCAGAATTGTACTCATAACGACAATGTCTTTCAAGCAAAGGTTTGAATAATATTTTGTAATAAACAAAGTGACTCTATTTTGTTGCACTTAATATCCAAAGCATGAACTTTCCACTAAGACATGATAGTTTTTGTCAATATTAAAAGATTGCTTTCTCACTTCATTTCATTTATTCTGTGTCGCAAAACTGTTTACAGTGCTAATTTTGTCAAAAAAACCCACATACATCATGACAATATTTCAAGTCAAATGTTTCAAGTTAAGAATATTAAAAGTATTTTATGATGTTAAAATGCATGTGATGAGAATTTTTGTAAAGGTGGTTTTAGTAAACGAAAGGACACGTAAGAAAAAACTGACGTGCTAAGTTTTTCAATACACCTTTACCGCAGATTCCTCTAATATTGATTGCAAATCAATTAGTACAAAATTATTCTAAAACACGTAAGGGTCTGGTCTTATCATGATACTGACCGAAATGATTTTAGAAAAAAGAAATGTGAGCTTTTTGAATGTTAAGCTAAAGCAAATAGTGTGTCTTGCACCTTCGTTTTTATTATCATTTCTCAACGAGAAATTAAGTCAAAGCACACTACTTTTAAACCAGACAGACGCTTTAAACAGAACAAATCCTCCCTATTTTGTTTTCGGGATCTTTAGGTCATTAAATTTGAATGAGGTGTCAGAGAGTGGACACAGGGTTAGCGCCACACGCTTCTTGTGTAATCGCCCTAGCATCAAAGGGTTTTATGACATTAAACTACATATTTTATGGGGTGGCAATTTACAATCATAGCCTGTATTGTCCACTACCGTGATTGACTCTATCACCCTTCGTTCTTCAAATGACACATTTCACTTGACATATTTGCAAGCGATCGGAATTAAGAAGTATGATGAAAAGGAAATATCGTGGTGTTTCTGATTAAGAAGATCTATCCATTCCTTTTGTCCATTAATTGAATGGATTTTCTTCTTCTTATATAGGAATATCACTTTGAAAATACGGGAAACTATAGAACTTAGTCAGCATTTAATATGGGATCAATTCAAACTCATTCAGACGTTTTCAGTAATAACATGTTTGATAAAATCCAAGTCACACAATTTAAGTTTTAATTGATGCAAAAATGAAAGATTTTGATTGAAAATAAAATGCCTGAAATCATGTTTATGCTTGTGTGGTAAAGTAAACCTGGTATAACTTCGTTATAAACTCGACAATCACCATAAAAAAGCAGTTAACCATAAAAGAAAAATAAAACTTCAGGAAAATGTTAGTATGATATGATCCAGTGCATAGTTTTTTAGTTTTACTTGCTAAAACTTTGTTATATATTGGTTGGAAATCAAGATGGCTGAACTCATTAAGGTAGTAAATGGGACATATTTAGTACGCAATAACTTCTAAATGACAAAGAATATCAAACTGAAAATTTGGAAATCGACAAAATCATATTATCCCAATAAAATGGACATAAATTAGAAATGTTTGAATAAACCTCCATTAAAACATTTTACTTTGTACAAGTATGAAATATTTTCGTTGAAAATAAAATGGCCGAAATCATGATCATGCTTGTGTGGTTAAGTAAACCTGGCATAACTTCGTTATGGAAGCGTAGATTACTTTAAAAATGCGGGCAACCATAAAACAAAAATAACACTTTTGGAAAATGTTAAGTATGATATGATCCAGTGCATAGTTTTTTAGTTTTACTGTGCACAACTTTGTTAATTTTTTGTTGGAAATCAAGATGGCTGATCTCATTAAGGTAGTAAATGGGATATATTTAGTACGCAATAACTTCTAAACGACAAAGAATATTAGACTGAAAATTTGGAAATCGACAAAATCATATTAACCCATTAAAATGGACATAAATTAGAAATGTTTGAATAAACTTCCATTAAAAAAGTTTACTTTGTACAAGTATGAAATATTTTGGTTGAAAATAAAATGGCCGAAATCATGATCATGCTTGTGTGGTTAAGTAAACCTGGCATAACTTCGTTATGGAAGCGAAGATTACTTTAAAAATGCGGGCAACCATAAAACAAAAATAACACTTCAGGAAAATGTCAAGCATGATATGATCCAATGCATAGTTTTTTAGTTTTACTGTGCACAACTTTGTTAATTTTTGCTTGTAAATCAAGATGGTTAAACTCATTAGGGTCGTAAAAGGGACATATTCAGTACGGAATAACTTCTAAATGACAAGGAATATCAAACTGCAAATTTGGAAATGTAGAAAAACAAACCCTTTCTTTAAAATGGACTTGAATTGGAAATGTTTGAAAAACTCTCCTTTAGAACAGTTTGAATCTAAAACTACTCAATTATCACGTTCATCGCACACAACCACGAAATTGCGAACAATTCAATCAAGTTTGTCGCAGTATGCCATGTTTATTTCTTTGATAATCGCTTGCTGATCGGTCTTGTTGGATGGAAAAACTTTCTAACAATAACAATATAGTAAATTCGGTAAGAAAATAATTTAATTATGACTTAAAACACGCTTAAATGTGTGTTGCCTACTTCGCGTTTAGTTGAAAATTGCGTCGATAGACAGATCTCGCAAGGTCTCGCTAAATAACGCGTCATGCGAGATGTCGCAGAAACCGGCTATAGGTAAAGAAGGAGTTGCCAATCTCTGTTATCTATGTCTCTGTCAATACCGAGGTTAAATGAACTCGCGATATTTCCATTACGAAAATAGAGGCCTTTTGTGCGCAATGTACACATCTCGCGTAATGGATAAATATGAAAGGCGGGTACATTTGTAATTTGTTTTGCTCATTAGGACAAATTGTCAGTGTATAACGAACCTGCAGTAAGGAGAAACAATCCACGAATGCTCCTTCTTGAAAATTATGATAAAAAGACAGCCAAACAATGAACTTTAAATTGAGGCTTGTTAAAAATTGGTTGATCTCTTCGTTTATCCAAACCATTATTTCGGGAAATAAAATTCGAAAAAAAGAACAATATTCAGTTGCAAGCTTTGATCTACTTTGCTTTTCATCGCATTTATTTTACTTAGAATTTGGGAATACCGTATGAGGCAAGAGGTAAATATGAAACGATTCAACCATGAAGTAATATGGAAGGCCACAAAGCGCATGAGTGTCGTTCAAGGATAAGTGTTGCAATACGCTCGCCATATAATTAGCGGATTACCCGTGCTGAATGGCGTGGTTACATGAACTCACGATATTTCACGATATTTCTGTTGGCCAAAATTGAGACTTTTGTGTGCAGTAATTATATATTATGTAATTTCACCTTATCAAAGCCGGGTGATTTGGAGATATACGCAAAACGACTTTAGCCACAGCCAGGGAAGGACGTATGTTTGAAAATACGTCTCTTAATTTTGGATTTCTACAACGAAAAGGTAATTCGTTATTCTGTCTGGTTTTAATTTCCCCAAATGTCATTCTGTAAGTTGTGTATACTTTTACCAAACGCCAATTTTCTACTGTCTACTGATGTAGTAGAAAACATTGTGGGGAAAGGTGAAATTGCTCGTTGTGAGCAATTTCTCCTTTTTCCACAGTGTTTTTTCCAGCGTCGTCTGCAACAAAGCCGTAAATTTGTTGTTATTGTTTTGTAATGGGTTAATATATAATTTCAAGATACTTTCGTAATCCTCAGCCGTATTTACCAATACATTCTGTAAGTTGTGTATACTTTGTTTAACGTTATTTGGTTCGAGTCTTCAACATTGCTGTTTATTACAGATCGCTCGTATGGTCGAAGTAAGTCGGAGCTAGATGAATGGTGGCATCCAATTGCATACAATGACGACCGACCCAAGATATGTTTCGATTCTTTCCATATTTCTATATTCATATTTCTTTCCATATAATTTAGTAGCTTATTTACCAGCAAATCAAACAAAGTATATGACGTTCGCATTTCTTTATCTTTATATTTCAGCAGCGATAGGCTTACATGTGCCGTGATTTGGAGCCCACCGTAGATAAGTTAAGTATTTTTTTTTCATTGTCGATTTGCAACGTTATGTATAGGTTAATTGTATATATTGTAATAAATTGTATTGTATATAGTTTGAAGCGTGATTGTATAGTTGTTTACATTGTATTTTATCTTCTCCTTTCTTTTCTACTCTCCATTTGTATTCTTTGTACATTTAACACTGTCTTGTTTTATAACTTTTGTATATTGTGCCCTGTCTAATATTACACAAAGTCATTTTTTAATTTACCAAACGGCCCTTCTAAACACACTGCATTTTTTTTTTTAAATCGCACCCTCCCCATATATACTACCCCTTTTAAAAATGAACAAAACTTAAAATAACATTACACGCATTGTCATTTTTAAAAGTACACACACACTCCGTCCCTTTTAAACTTGTGATAAGATTTGTCTGAAATATAGGTAGTCCCTTTTAAAACGCTTACAACAGAATAGTACACCGCCCCTTTTAAATTTGTGATAAGAGTACTATTTGTTGGTAAGCTTAGAGTTTAAGGTATATGCTCATATATTTTTAACTCAAATCAATTTGCTTTCTCCTTTCAGCAGCCACCTGACCACGATTTAACTTCACACACTTATAGATATAGATTGTCCCCTTTAAAACGCTTACCATAAAATAGTACACCGCCCCTTTTAAAATTGTGATAAGAGTACTATTTGTTGGTAAGCTTAGAGTTTATGGTATCTGTTCATAGATGTTTTACTCTTATCATTTTGCTTTCTCCTTTCAGCAGCCACACGGTCATGATTTAACTACAGCCATTTTGAATATATTTCAGAGGAACCCTTCCTGTGCAGAGATTTCAACACTTCAGCCATTTTGAATATATTTTCGCCATCTTAAGCAGTATGATCTACCAGATATTTTTTTGTTTCAGAGCACCCTTTCTTTGCAGAGATTTCAACGCTTCATGAACAATTGCAACCCAGTGCATCTACGGATGACCGATGGTATGTGAACATAGATTTGATACGAATTTGTATGACGTTGATGCTGTTTAACCAAGTACCCAATGCCACTTTTTCTACCCACTACTTATAAATTAGAAAACATTGTGGGAAAAGGTGAGATTATTCGTTACGATCAATTACTCATTTTTCAACAGTGTTTTCCAGAGTCGTCTGTAACAAAGTGGTAAAATATTGTTATTGTTTTGTAATTTGTTAATATATGATTTCAATATACTTTCGTAATCAAAAGTAATATCTACCAATACATGGATTATTCTTAGCATCTCTTTTTGTTTCAGATAATCCTGTCTGTGCAGAGATTTCAACGCTTCATGAACAATTGCAACCCAGTGCATCTACGGATGACCGATGGTATGTGAACATAGAACTTGTTGACTCATTACCAAGCGCCAAATTGTCTACTGTCTACTGATATAATAGAAAACATTGTGGTGAAATGTGAAATTGATCGTTATAAGCAATTTCTCCTGGACCTCTTCCAACAGTGTTTTCAAGAGTCGTCTGCAACAAAGTGGTACACTGTTGTTATTGTTTAGTAATGGGTTATCCTCAGCCGTATCTACCAATACATTCTGTAAGTTGTGTATACTTTGTTTAACGTTATTTGGTTCGAGTCTTCAGCATTGCTGTTTATTACAGATCGCTCGTATGGTCGAAGTAGGTCGGATCTAGATGAATGGTGGCATCCAATTGCATACAATGACGACCGACCCAAGATATGTTTCGAATCTTTCCATATTTCTATATTCATATTTCTTTCCATATAGTTTAGTAGCTTATTTACCAGCAAATCAAACAAAGTATATGACGTTCGCATTTCTTTATCTTTATATTTCAGCAGCGATAGGCCTACATGTGCCGTGATTTGGAGCCCACCGTAGATAAGTTAAGTATTTTTTTTTTCACTGTCGATTTGCAACGTTATGTATAGGTTTATTGTATATATTGTAATATATTGTATTGTATATAGTTTGTAGCGTGATTGTATAGTTGTTAACATTGTATTTCTTTATCTTCTCCTTTCTTTTCTACTCTCCACTTGTATTCTTTGTACATTTAACACTGTCTTGTTTTAAAACTTTTGTATGTTGTGCCCTGTCTAATATTACACAAAGTCATTTTTTAATTTACCAAACGGCCCTTCTAAACACGCTGCATTTTATGTTTAAATCGCACCCTCCCTAAATATACTACCCCTTTTAAAAATGAACAAAACTTAAAATAACATTACACGCATTGTCATTTTTAAAAGTACACCCACACTCCGTCCCTTTTAAACTTGTGATAAGATTTGTCTGAAATATCGGTAGTCCCTTTTAAAACGCTTACAACAGAATAGTACACCGCCCCTTTTAAATTTGTGATAAGAGTACTATTTGTTGGTAAGCTTAGAGTTTAAGGTATATGTTCATAGATGTTTTACTCAAATCAATTAGCTTTCTCCTTTCAGCAGCCACCTGACCACGATTTAACTTCGCACACTTATAGATATAGATTTTCCCTTTTAAAACGCTTTCCATAAAATAGTACACCGCCCCTTTTAAAATTGTGATAAGAGTACTTTTTGTTGGTAAGCTTAGAGTTTACGGTATCTGTTCATAGATGTTTTACTCTTATCAATTTTCTTATTTCAGCAGCCACACGATCATGATTTAACTACAGCCATTTTGAATATATTTCAGAGGAACCCTTCCTGTGCAGAGATTTCAACACTTCAGCCATTTTGAATATATTTTCGCCATCTTTAGCAGTATGATCTACCAGATATTTTTTTGTTTCAGAGCACCCTTTCTTTGCAGAGATTTCGACGCTTCATGAACAATTGCACCCAGTGCATCTACGGATGACCGATGGTATGTGAACATAGATTTGATACGAATTCGTATGACGTTGATGCTGTTTAACTAAGTACCCAATGCCACTTTTTCTACCCTCTACTTATATATAAGAAAACATTGTGGGAAAAGGTGAGATTATTCGTTACGACCAATTACTCATTTTTCAACAGTGTTTTCCAGAGTCGTCTGTAACAAAATAGTAAAATATTGTTATTGTTTTGTTATTTGTTAATATATGATTTCAATATACTTTCGTAATCAAAAGTAATATCTACCAATACATGGATGATGCTAAGCATCTCTTTTTGTTTCAGATAATCCTGTCTGTGCAGAGATTTCAACGCTTCATGAACATTTGCAACCCAGTGCATCTACGGATGACCGATGGTATGTGAACACAGAACTTGTTGACTCATTACCAAGCGCCAAATTGTCTACTGTCTACTGATATAGTAGAAAACATTGTGGTGAAATGTGAAATTGTTCGTTATAAGCAATTTCTCCTCTTCCAACAATGTTTTCCACTGTCGTCTGCAACAAAGTGGTACACTGTTGCTATTGTTTAGTAATGGGTTATCCTCAGCCGTATCTACCAATACATTCTGTAAGTTGTGTATACTTTGTTTAACGTTATTTGGTTCGAGTCTTCAGCATTACTGTTTATTACAGATTGCTCGTATGGTCGAAGTAGGTCGGAGCTAGATGAATGGTGGCATCCAATTGCATACAATGACGACCGACCCAAGATATGTTTCGAATCTTTCCATATTTCTATATTCATATTTCTTTTCATATAGTTTAGTAGCTTATTTACCAGAAAATCAAACAAAGTATATGACGTTCGCATTTCTTTATCTTTATATTTCAGCAGCGATAGGCCTACATGTGCCGTGATTTGGAGCCCACAGTAGATAAGTTAAGTATTTTTTTTTTTCATTGTCGATTTGCAACGTTATGTATAGGTTTATTGTATATATTGTATTGTATTGTAAATAGTTTGTAGCGTGATTGTATAGTTGTTTACATTGTATTTCTTTATCTTCTCCTTTCGTTTCTACTCTCCATTTGTATTCTTTGTACATTTAACACTGTCTTGTTTTTTAAGTTTTTTAACTTTTGTATGTTGTGCCCTGTCTAATATTACACAGAGTCATTTTTAAATATACCAAACGGCCCTTCTAAACACACAGCATCATTTTTTTTAAATCGCACCCTCCCTAAATTTACTACCCCTTTTAAAAATGAACCAAAAATTTATATAACATTACACGCATTGTCATTTTTAAAAGTTCACCCACACTCCGTCCCTTTTAAACTTGTGATAAGATTTGCCTGAAATACAGGTAGTCCCTTTTAAAACGCTTACAACAGAATAGTACACCGCCCCTTTTAAATTTGTGATAAGAGTACTATTTGTTGGTAAGCTTAGAGTTTAAGGTATATGTTCATAGACGTTTTACTCAAATCAATTTGCTCTCTCCTTTCAGCAGCCACCTGACCAAGATTTAACTTCACACACTTATAGATATCGATTGTCCCTTTTAAAACGCTTACCATAAAATAGTACACCGCCCCTTTTAAAATTGTGATAAGAGTACTATTTGTTGGTAAGCTTAGAGTTTATGGTATCTGTTCATAGATGTTTTACTCTTATCATTTTGCTTTCTCCTTTCAGCAGCCACACGATCATGATTTAACTACAGCCATTTTGAATATATTTCAGAGGAACCCTTCCTGTGCAGAGATTTCAACACTTTAGCCATTTTGAATACATTTTCGCCATCTTTAGCAGTATGATCTACCAGATATCTTTTTGTTTCAGAGCATCCTTTCTTTGCAGAGATTTCAACGCTTCATGAACAATTGCAACCCAGTGCATCTACGGATGACCGATGGTATGTGAACATAGATTTGATACGAATTTGTGTGACGTTGATGCTGTTTAACCAAGTACCCAATGCCACTTTTTCTACCCTCTACTTATATATTAGAAAACATTGTGGGAAAAGGTGAAATTGCTCGTTACGAGCAATAACTCATTTTTCAACAGTGTTTTCCAGAGTCGT
Organism: Cerastoderma edule; assembly: GCA_947846245.1. Lineage (NCBI taxonomy): Eukaryota > Metazoa > Mollusca > Bivalvia > Cardiida > Cardiidae > Cerastoderma > Cerastoderma edule. The sequence goes on along the minus strand of OX401407.1, from coordinate 24,192,021 downwards.
CTGTAACAAAGTGGTAAAATATTGTTATTGTTTTGTAATTAGTTAATATATGATTTCAATATACTTTCGTAATCAAAAGTAATATCTACCAATACATGGATTATGCTAAGCATCTCTTTTTGTTTCAGATAATCCTGTCTGTGCAGAGATTTCAACGCTTCATGAACATTTGCAACCCAGTGCATCTACGGATGACCGATGGTATGTGAACATAGAACTTGTTGACTCATTACCAAGCGCCAAATTGTCTACTGTCTACTGATATAGTAGAAAACATTGTGGTGAAATGTGAAATTGTTCTTTATAAGCAATTTGCCCTATTCCAACAGTCTGCAACAAAATAGTATAATGTTGTTATTGTTTAGTAATGGGTTAATATATTTCAATGTAATAAACAGTAATATCTACTAATACATGGATTCTTTTAGTCAGCTCTTTTTATTTCAGACGATCCTTTCCGTGCACATATGCCAATGCTTCACGAACAATCGTAACACAAGTGAACCTTAAGATGGCAAATGGTAGGTGGATATAGCTTTGTTTGATTGATTAGTACTTTTCACCTTGTAGACATTTAACATGGTTCCAAGCCAGCAGCAACTGCTCATGGTATGCTCACCGATTAATTAATATCACATTGAAAAGGTAATTGCTTAAAGGTGCTTGATCATAAAATCTGTAAGTAAAACAAAATGTCATTGAAATTATAGAGTTGTTGTATTTTTGTTTGATATACACCTATTGGTATCGTATTTAATTCAGGAAGCGTCAATTAAGTATCTTCAACCCATGTCCTGCTTATTAATTTCTAGAAATCATCTTCCAATGTTCCTGAAATCTTAACACTCACTATATAGGTGTTTTTAAGATTGAATGTGAATTTCAGGTCATCTTTATGGTTGATCAAAGTCTGCAATGATGAACCAAGGTAAGATCTCATTATATTCATATATATCACAACACAACCATTTATTCCAAAATTCAAAATTACTTTCATGACTGCATTACACGTCGCAATAAACAGGTGATGATGATCAATTCTATCAAATTTTTAAATGCACAATGAACCTTCTTTCCACTTTTCTGTATATTCTATTTGAGAACGATAAAGATCGAAGCTTTTGATACTATTATTCTGTAACTGTATTCAGGCCTATGATGATACGCGTCTTTAACAATGTTATAGTCCTCAGAATTATTTAATCAACAACTCTTGTTTACACATATATTGCTAAAAACACTACCTTCTCTTTTCAGTAGCCCCTTGAAAAGTTTTCATTTCAGAAATCCTAGATCCTAGAGGGAAGAGGCGTGTCCGTAGAGCATGCTTTCGTGTCCGTATATCGTGTCCGTATAGCATGCTTTCGTGTCCATATATCGTGTCTGTGTCCGTATAGCATGCTTTTGTGTCCGAATATCGTGTCCGTATAGCATGCTTTCGTATCCTTTTATAATAAAGAGTCCGCATAACATGCTTTCGTGTCCGTATATCGTATCCGTGTCCGTATAGCATGCTTTCGTATCTGTATATCGTCTCCGTATAGCATGCTCTCGTGTCCGTATATCGTGTCCGTATAGCATGCTAAGACTGAATGGCAATGGCGAAGACTGAATAAGACTGAATGGCGAAGACTGAATAAGACTGAATGGCGAAGACTGAATAAGACTGAATGGCGAAGACTGAATAAGACTGGATGGCGAAAACTGAATAAGACTGAATGGCGAAGACTGAATAAGACTAAATGGCGAAGACTGAATAAGACTGAATGGCGAAGACTGAATAAGACTGAATGGCGAAGACTGAATAAGACTGAATGGCGAAGACTGAATAAGATTGAATTGCAATGGCGAAGACTGAATGATGAAGACTGAATGGCGAAGACTGAATGGCGAAGACTGAATAAGACTGAATGGCAATGGCGAAGACTGAATGGCGAAGACTGAATGGCGAAGACTGAATGGCGAAGACTGAATGGCGAAGACTGAATGGCGAAGACTGAATGGCGAAGACTGAATGGCGAAGACTGAATGGCGAAGACTGAATGGCGAAAACTGAATGGCGAAAACTGAATGGCGAAGATTGAATGGCGAAGACTGAATGGCGAAGACTGAATGGCGAAGACTGAATGGCGAAGACTGAATGGCGAAGTCGAAACGGTGGTACCAGCAACGCACGGACTGATAAGCTAAACATACAATTGCTCTGTGGTGAGTATAACTTGACTTTTCGTGAAATCGTTGTTTTGCCAGACCTGTTATCTTTTACCAATATACTTAAAAGCGTCTGTGTAATACTTAAAATGTCACACCACCTTTACAGGGACTAGCATCGGTACAGTTAACATATATTAAGATGATTTAAAGAAATGCCTTTTTGGCCAAATAAATGTTAAATTGGATATTTATTATCCGGCCAAATAAATGTTAAATTGGATATTTATTATCCGTTTTGTTTATTTTCAGAAACCATACTCATGAATAGACATGCAGCGTTCGACTCAAATCTAGCGGTTGTGTTAGCCTGGAAACCACGATATAATAACTTTGATCGAAGTACCTTCTCCGTGATATTAGTCATCAGACATTTAATAAACACCACTGTGAATGTGTGTGTGTGTGTGTGTGTGTGTGTTTGTGTTAGGTGAGCTTTTGCTTTTACTTTAGATTGAATCGATGGAATAGAATGTAACAAGATTGAATTGATGGAATAGAAGGTAACTTTAAAATACAGATTAGTAGTTCGTTCCAATTCTAAATGCGTTTCCAACGTGTTTATTTGTTGTTCATCAAACGTTATGAGGTCCGACATATCACGCGATCTGACACTGACAAACGGACAGAGGTTTCCCAGACTCTGGGTTTTTCCTCGGCGAGACAGTTCGCATACGTTTTCAACAAATATCATGTTACTTAATCAATTATTTAAAGATGCTGAATATTTTTGATATAGTAATTGCTAAGGTTTCTTTGTTAAAGAAAATTTTTTAACAGTATTCAATTGTTGTAGTATTAAAATGTTTGTAAATGTTAATACTCAATCAGTGTGCTACGCATTAGACGCTCGATCTTAATGATTATTCACTTTAAATGGTATGAATAATGGGCTTTGTATAAGGTGTCCGTCATGATAAAAATCATTCTTTTTACACGTTAAATTGTTTTGAATAATTCCATTTTTAAGTCTTATTCAGTTACTTTTACAGTTATAACGAATTTGTTGAGTACGCGTTATAAAATATTGTTTTGAACAATTACATTTTTAAGTCTTATTCAGTTACTTTACAGTTATAACGAATTTGTTGTGTACACGTTATAAAATAATGTTTTGAACAATTCCATTTTTAAATCTTATTCAGTTACTTTTACAGTCATAGCGAATTTGTTGAGTACACGTTATGAAATATTGTTTTAAACAATTCCATTTTTAAGTCTTATTCAGTTACTTTACAGTTATAACGAATTTGTTGTGTACACGTTATGAAATATTGTTTTGAATAATTCCATTTTTAAGTCTTATTCTCCCCCCATGGCAGGGCGGGGGGTTAGAAATTGTCCTGCCACTGCGCTGCTGAGTGGTAGAACCCCACCAAGTGCCTGCCCGTTTGCCGTGGGCTGCGACTCGTGTCGCCTGATGCAGGGATCCTGGTGGTTGAGAGAATCCAGGGTTAGGCTAGTTAATACCCTGTTTTTTCAATACACCACTTTGGCCTGAATTTGGGCTAAACGAGAGGTCAGGAAGGCCCGACCTGATCAATCGGCTGGTCATGCCTTGTCATGGGCAACTTGTTTTTTCATCAATCTTCCACCATACAACATATTTTCAAATTTATTTGAAATTTCTTCACCTTTAGTACCCCATGACGGTGGCCCATGGGTCAATCAGATGAAAGATTTGGTGTTTGATTGACATCCTGTATCATCCCAAATTTATGTCGCTTGCTTGGAATGACATCTTTTGGGACACATTTGTCCAGTCTAGCCCTTTCACCCTGAGTATACCATCCTTGTAACCCTGACTTGATCTGCGATGGGTTTCCCCAGATTAAGTCCCCTTGTTGGGCTCCATGGTGGGCGGGGACCAAGGATGGTGAACTTTTTAAACTTAATATGGAATCCCATAAAAAAGCTGCCAAGCGTACCCTTTCTGACAGTGATTCAGAGGCAGAATCTTCTCCGTCACCACTAAATTTTCCACGATTTATTGTGGTTGAAGCAGAAGATTCAGTCAAACCAATTACACATATATCACCATTTGTTATCGAGAAAACAATCAAAAGTATTCTCGGTACACCAAAATCAGTAAAAAAAACTCAAAAACAACACCATACTCATTGAATGCTTCACAAAGCAACAAACAATCAACATACTCAAACATAAAACACTATTCAAACAAGCAGTCAAAGTATACCCACATCCATCACTCAACTCATGTAAAGGAGTCATCCGTTGCAAGGACCTCCATTACTGCTCCTCTCTTGATGACATCAAGGACAACTTAAAGTCACAGTCTGTTACAGATATCAGACGCATCAGTGTCAAAAGGGATGGAGTGTTGAAAAACACTAACACATACATAATCACTTTCTCATGTCCCACAGTTCCACCTACACTTAAAATTGGATTTGAATCCTTAAAAGTAGACACATACATTCCTAACCCTCTTCGTTGTTTCAAATGTCAACGATTTGGTCACCACACCACAAAATGCACCAATACACCAGTCTGTGCTAAATGCGCATTTGTAGGCGCAGATCACAGCACTGAACACTGCACCGCACCTGCATGCTGTTTCAACTGCAAGTCTGGTCACGTTGCCTATGCGAAGGAGTGTCAAACTTGGAAAGATGAGAAGGATATCCTGACCATCAAATACAAGGAAGGCATTTCCTTTGCAGAAGCACGCAAACTTGTCCTGCAACAAAAGCAGGACAAGGAAAGACTTGTCAGTGGGAACAGCTACTCAGCAGTAGCCTCCCCGAAGCAAGACTGCCATACCTGCGATCTTCTCCTCAAACTGCTTTTGGGGAAGTTTCCAGAAATGGCGGAGGAGCTGAAGGGCAAGGTCCCAGCACCACTTCTATCATCATACATAGCAAAACAGCCACCTCCTACACCCAAACCTGCAACTGCACCCAAACCATCTACTTCTGCACCCAAACCTCAATCAGCACCAAAACCTTCTACTGCCACACCAAAACCTGCAACTACACCAAAAGATACTTCTGCACCAACACCTGCATCAACATCTAAAGCTAAACAACCTGCCTCTGAATCAAAGTCTAAACAACAACAAAAATCTATTTCTTCTTCCAATGGTCCATCTTCTGGATCGAAGGCAAACCCTTCTCTTTCTAAGAAAGAAAGGAAAAACCTTCTCAAACAAAAATCTCTTTGTTCAAATGATGAACAACACTCAGGTGCTGCGACAAGTTCTGTCGCAAGAACCCCCATTGCAACTTCAAACAATTTTGAAGTCCTTGATGCAATGGACACTGAGGAGTGCCTTGAAGGCGACTCTTCAGATGTCGAGCAGTCCATATGGGGGGGTTCTTTGGATGATTGGGGTAAAAAACCAAATACCAAGGACCCCAAGTCACCTGCTTCTTAACTTTTTAATCTGCTGCAATGAATTATAGAATGCTTTTTTATAATTTTTTAATTCTACTTTTTAGCGCAATGGCTAATCCAATTATCCAATGGAACTGTCGAGGTCTGAAGGCCAACTTTGATGAGTTGCACTTTGTCTTCAAGAGACATTCTTGAAAGAGGATGACACTATCTCCCTCAAATTTCATTCTATATACAACAAGATTTACACTGAAGGCAATAAAGCCCAAGGTGGAGTATCTGTCATTGTTAATAACAGTGTTCCTCACAGGCACATACAGCTTGATACTTCCCTTCAAGCTGTAGCTGTGAGATTATCTTTACATAACACTATTACCCTGTGCTCTTTGTATCTTCCACCAAATAAACCTATACACCAAGGTAGTCTTGATGATTTGATATCTCAACTACCCCAACCATTTGTACTTGTTGGTGATTTTAATGCACATAACACCATATGGGGTTGTACAGATACGAACCGCCGTGGTGATCAAATAGAGAATTTTATGACTGTAAATTCTCTTTCGTTCCTGAACGATCCAAGTGCAAAAACATATTTGCATCCAGCTTCAGGATCATATTCTTCTATTGACCTTTCTTTTTGCAGTTCAGTACTTCTCCCTGATTTTTCATGGAGATGTTTAGAAGACACTTGTGGAAGTGATCACTTCCCTATTATTTTAAAAGAAAATAAACCTTCTGTCCTTGATCGTCCTCAAAAATGGAAGTTGTCCAAAGCAAACTGGAGTAAATTTCAGATGCTTTGTGAACAGAATATTGTTCACCATGCATTTGAGGACTGTGAGGACCCTTCCTTCCTTTTTTCTTCTTTATTGTTTGATGCAGCCAAACAGTCTATACCTCGGACCTCGACAAATCCCAAACGTCCAGATAAACCTTGGTTCACTTCTGAATGTAAGGAAGCCGTTAGGGAACGAAAGGCCTCTCTCAGGAAATTTAACCTGAGACCAACACAAGAAAGCCTTAACGACTTCCGTATCCGCCGTGCAAAGGCAAGATGCACAATTAAAACAAGTAAGCGCAAATCCTGGAGAGATTATGTCTCTAGACTTAATAGTCGCACCTCAACCAAAAAGACTTGGGACATGATTCGTAAAATGAATGGCAAAGGTCCATCTCGTATTAGTCACCTCACTTCAAACAACCAAGAAATAGATAACCCTCAGGACATAGCAGATACCTTGGCAGAGACTTTCTCGATAAAATCCTCTGCTGAGAACTACTCTACAAAATTTTAGACCTTTAAAACGAGAGCGGAGAAAACAAAGCTCAATTTTACTTCTAAAAATGAAGAGCATTACAACAAACTCTTCACTCTTAAAGAACTTCAATCTACCTTGAAGAAATCCCATGACACTTCTCCAGGTCAGGACCAAATTCACTATCAATTCCTCAAGCACTTACCACATTCATCCCTTTCCATTTTACTCGATATTTTTAATAATGTTTGGCAGACTGGTGAATTTCCATCCAGCTGGCGAGAGGCTTTGGTCATTCCAATGGCGAAACCAGGAAAGGATGCAAAAGATCCAAACAGTTACCGACCGATTGCCTTGACAAGTTGCATCTGTAAAGCTCTTGAACGGATGGTTAACGATAGGCTTGTTTGGTTTCTTGAATCGAACAACCTTATTGTATCTGTTCAAACTGGCTTCCGCCGACAACGAAGTACGTTAGACCATCTTGTTCGGTTCGAAACGTATCTTCGAGAAGCTTTTATTAAAAAGCAGCATGTAGTATCGGTATTTTTGACTTGGAAAGTGCATATGATACCACTTGGAAACATGGTATACTTAAAGATTTACACGATTTTGGCCTCAGAGGCCGCCTTCCTATATTCATTGCAGCATTCCTGGATGAACGGCTCTTCCGCGTTCGTGTTGGGAACACCTTGTCAGGTGCTCGCGAGCAGGAAATGGGGGTTCCCCAGGGGTGTATTTTGTCTGTTACACTTTTTAGCATTAAGATAAATAGCATTGTTAAAGCTATAAACCCTGGAGTGGACTGCTCCCTTTATGTAGACGACTTTGTTATTTGTTTCTGTTCCAGAAACATGGATATTATTGAACGCCAACTACAGCAATGCCTTAATAAATTACAAATATGGTCAGATGAAAATGGGTTCAAGTTTTCCAAAACGAAAACCAAATGTATGCATTTTTGCAATCTTCGTAGATTGCATCCAGACCCCGATCTGACTCTAGGCAATACTAAACTAGAAGTTGTGCCAGAATTCAAATTTCTTGGAGTCATTTTTGACAAAAAGCTTTCTTTCTTACCTCATATTAAATCTCTTAAAAAGAAATGCCAAAAGCAATGAACATTCTTAGAGTTATTGCACACTCAGATTGGGGAGCCGATAAGAAGGTCCTGCTTAGGCTATATCGATCCCTTATTCGTTCAAAACTTGACTATGGTTCTATAGTGTATGGATCAGCCCGTAAATCCTATCTCCAGCTGCTAGATCCAATACAAAACCAATGTTTAAGGCTTGCCCTAGGCGCCTTTAGAACATCTCCTGTTAACAGCCTCTATGCAGAGGCTAATGAACCTTCTCTATATTACAGAAGGGAAAAACTATCTCTTCAATACTTTTTAAAATTGAAATCCAATCCTTTTAACCCTACTCATCGAGTAGTTTTTAACCCCCAATACAAACGCCTTTTTCAACAGAAACCAAATGCTATTGCCCCATTTGGTATTCGCATGGAGCCCATTATAGATAATCTTGGGGTAGACACTGATTCCATAGCCCAGTACAAGTTATCTGACATACCTCCATGGACACTGGACACAGCAAACTTTTTATTTGATCTTACCTCTGATAAGAAATCAGAAACAGATAGAGCTATCTTTCACAGTAAATATATAGAGATAAAAGAACAATATTCTTCCTACAAACCTATATACACTGATGGATCCAAGGACGGTGATTTGGTTGCAGCTGCAGCTGTATATGGAGAAAGGGTTAAGAAATGGCCTTAAGAAATGCCGCCTTCCAGACAAGTCTTCTATCTTCTCTGCAGAGATAAGGGCTATTGATCTAGCCCATAACCTGGTGGAAAATGCAAATTCCACCCGATTTATTATATTTTCTGATTCTCTATCAGTACTGCAAGCCTTATCAAATCAAAAGTTGGAGAACCCTTTGGTATGCCAAATTATTCAAAGGATCTCTCATATTTTGTCTTCAAACAGACTTGTGTTCTGTTGGCTTCCAAGCCACACTGGTATCATGGGTAATGAACATGCGGATAGATCCGCTAAATCAGCTCTTAACCTTCCCATTTCAGATTTTAAAGTACCATACACCGATTTTAAACCTTCTATTTTAACTTACATCACATCCTTCTGGCAATCAAAATGGAATGATGATGTTTTTAATAAATTGCATTCAATTAAGCCTACCCTCGGAGAATGGTACCCTTCTTACAGGTCCGTACGAAGAGAGGAAGTTACAATTGCACGAATCCGAATTGGTCATTCATACATTACACACTCCTGGCTCTTGGCTAAGGAAGATGCACCTGAATGCATTCCATGCAATGCACAATTTACCATCAAACATATATTGCTAGATTGCATTGATTTTCAAAGAATTCGTGCAAAATATTTCAATGTCAACACTATTTTTGAGCTTTTTGAGACTGTCAGGATTGAACTAATTCTTTCCTTTCTCAAAGAGGTTGGGATTTACAATAAATTGTGATTCCTTACACATTCTAAATATATAAACATTTATCAATATCATTTTTCATCACACACTATTTATTTCATATCACACATTCATTACAAACAATCTATCAACAATCATTAATTTTTACTAATCTTATATCTACTTTTGTTCATTAATTACAAATTCTTATTTATTTTTTCTTTAAACAAATACATTTTAACCTGTTAATATTTTTAATATACATTCATACACATCATCATAATGCGCGCTAAATGACCTTAGCTGTCGATGCGCCTTAAAACACCATTCATTCATTCATTAAGTCTTATTCAGTTACTGTACAGTTATAACGAATTTGTTGTGTACACGTTATAAAATATTGTGTTGAACAATTTTTTTTTAGTCTTATTCACTTACTTACCAGTTATAACGAATTTGTTGTGTACACGTTGCAAAATATTGTTTTGAACAATTCCATTTTTAAGTCTCATTCACTTACTTTACAGTTATAACGAATTTGTTGTGTACACGTTATAAAATATTGTTTTGAACAATTGCATTTTTAAGTCTTATTCACTTACTTTCCAGTTATAACGAATTTGTTGTGTACACGTTATAAAATATTGTTTTGAACGATTCCATTTTTAAATCTTACTTAGTAACTTTACAGTTATAACGAATTTGTTGTGTACACGTTACAAAATATTGTTTTGAACAATTCCATTTTTAAGTCTCATTCAGTTACTTTACAGTTATACCAAATTTGTTGTGTACACGTTATAAAATATTGTTTTGAACTATTCCATTTTTAAGGCTTATTCATTTACTTTAAGGTTATAACGAATTTGTTGTGTACACGTTATAGAATATTGTTTTGAACAATTCCATTTTTAAATCTTATTCAGTTACGTCAATTCTTTTTTATTCTTATTTAAATCTAGGCAATTGTAAGATACTATCTTTAGATTTTCCACTATCAGTTATAAATGAGTTCAAAATCAATGCATCAATCTACCATAGCCATTTTTTTAACAGCCACGAGCGGATTGTCCAAATTATGCCAATACTGCACAAACTGGGGGAAATAGAAATAGCCGACAATTTTGATTATTTAAGAATAGCACTCAATCATACTGGTTCATTTGTACTGAACAATCAATATTTAAAAGGTAAAGCTTTAAGGGCGATTTGTGTTCTGTACAACAAGATTAAACTACACCAAGTATTACCGGACACTTCTTTACAATTGTTTGATTCATTTGTGGTGTCTATATTGAACTATGCAAGCCCTATATGGGGTTTCTATAAAGCTAAAAATCTTGAGCAAGTTCACCTTAAGTTCTGTAAATGGATCTTAGGGGTAAAAAGCAATGCTTGCATTGCAGCAGTATATGGCGAACTTTGGCGATACCCATTATATATAAATAGATATGTTCAAATTATCAAATATTGGCTTATGTTATCACAAACGGATGATATTATATTGCAGACCGTATTTAGGAATGCACATGAGATATATTTAAAGGGTAATAAAGGTTCGATTTATAATGTAAAACAACTGTTAAATGAGTATAGCTTCTCCTACGTTTTTGATACAGTAATGTTGTCGACAGAATAAATGTTTTTATTGGAATTCAAACAAAGGGTAATCGATAATCTTTATTAAAAATGGTATTCTGATGTATCAAGTAACGCTGTTCTAAGCACACTATATATTTTCACAATAAGAGATCTCAATTTGAATACTCAAAACTCGAAGGATATGCATAATTTGGGTAACTATGTATCCTTAGCTTTACAAATAATAAACTTATTTACTACCACAATAGTAGTATGTTATCTGTTTAGTACTCAACATTTTCCCAAACATTTTCAGTAATAGTTTATTAAGCTGTCGTAAACACATCCATAATATTATGTTTATCTCTAACAACAAAATGTCCTTTCTTGGACCAGAAAACTTTATAAAAATTCGACGAAAGCCCATCACATCCTAGACTTTTATCAATTTTCATGTGTTTCAATGTATTGGTTATTTCTTCATATGTTAAGGTCCTCTCTTCATATAAATTGTGTTCATCTGTTAATTATTCAGATTAGGAAAAATGCAGACTCTTTTTCTTTTAAAGATGCTTTATATTCATTTTTACTTCGTTTTTTTTGGCTTTAAATAATACTTTAAAAGAAGCGTTCATGATCGAAGGAATATTCTTATACTATCGATACATTTATGCTTTTAAAAAATAATCAATAATATTGATTTTATTCATTTAATTCGAACTATGATCGTAGCAAGATAAGGTATCAAGATAAGATGTTTTTCATCATAAAGATTTTCGTAGTAGTTTTTAGTTTCATTTAAGATGTCGGTTTGGTTATAAATATATGTTCCATTGTCCTTCTCTATGAAAGGCATTGGTTTATTTACGGCGCTTGTTTCTCTAAGTTACAGAAATATTGTGTAGTTTTTTCGCCATATTATGGCTTAAGCTTTTGTAATTGTTATAATCTTCTACAGAATTAAGTACTAGATTGAAATCTCTGCATATGATAAAACGTTCATTAGACAAAGTGTCTATGGTATTAAATATCTCAATGAAAATGTTTGGATTATCATCCGTTAGGGGCATATAAATTAACCAGAAGAAAACAAGTATCGCAGAACATATCTAAAACAATAAATATCCCATTTGTGTCATTGACAATACTATTTACTTAAATATCAAGACCCCCTTTGCGTTAGCTTGACCATGGCTAAAGTAACATTTGCTATCCCTTTCAGAGTAAATTGGGTTTTTTTTTCCATACTCTCGATAATGTGTTTCTTGTAAGCATACAATGTCTGCATTTGTTCTTTTAACAATGTGAACAGTCAATTATTTTTTATTCGTATTCAAACCTCGACAATTGTAAGATACTATCTTTAGATTATCCACGATCAGTTATAAATGAGTTCAAAACCAATACATAAATCTACCATAGACATTTTTATAACATCCACAAGAACGGATTGTCTTGATAAATTATGCCAATACTGCACAAACTGGGGGCTGGGAGTAAATACAGAAAAACTGAGATAGTGGTACTTAGAAAAAGGGGTTGTACATTAAAAGATGAGAAATGGTATTACAACAATGATGAAATAGAAATAACCGACAATTTTGATTATTTAAGAATAGCACTCAATTATACTGGTTCATTTGTACTGAACAATCAATATTTAAAAGGTAAAGCTTTAAGGGCGATTTGTGTTCTGTACAACAATATTAAACTACACCAAGTATTACCGGACACTTTTTTACAATTGTTTGATTCATTTGTGGTGTCTATATTGAACTATGCAAGCCCTATATGGGGTTTCTATAAAGCTAAAAATCTTGAGCAAGTTCACCTTAAGTTCTGTAAATGGATCTTAGGGGTAAAAAGGAACGCTTGCATTACAGCAGTATATGGCAAACTTTGGCGATACCCATTATAAATAAATAGATATGTTCAAATTATCAAATATTGGCTTATGTTATCACAAACGGATGATATTATATTGCAGACCGTATTTAGGAATGCACATGCTATATATTTAAAGGGTAATAAAGGTTCGATTTATAATGTAAAACAACTGTTAAATGAGTATGGCTTCTCCTACGTTTTTGATACAGTAATGTTGTCGACAGAATAAATGTTTTTATTGGAATTCAAGCAAAGGGAACTCGATAATTAATATTAAAAATGGTATTCTGGTGTATCAAGTAACGCTGTTCTAAGCACACTATATATTTTCACAAAAAGATATCTCAATTTGAATACTAAAAACTCGAAGGATATGCATACTTTGGGTAACTATGTATCCTTAACTTTACAAAGACGTACTAAACTTATTTACTACCACAATAGTAGTATGTTATCTGTTTAGTACTTAACATTTTTGCAAACATTTTCAGTAATAGTTTATTAAGCTGTCGTAACCACATCCATAATATTATGTTTATCTCTAACAACAAAATGTCCTTTCTTGGACCAGAAAACTTTATAAAAATTCGACGAAAGCCCATCACATCCTGGACTTTTATCAATTTTCATGTGTTTCAATGTATTGGTTATTTCTTCATATGTTAAGGTTCTCTCTACATATAAATTGTGTTCATCTGTTAATTTATTTACTTCAATGTTAGAAAATTCTTCCTCTAAATTGAAAGTTGTATTTTTATGTTTTTCATCATAAAGATTTTTATTGTAGTTTTTAGTTTCATTTAAGATGTCGGTCTGGTTATAAATACATGTTCCATTGTCCTTCTCTTTGAAAGGCATTAATTTATTCATGGCGTTTTGTTTCTCTAAATTACAGAAATATTGTGTATTCTATTCGCCATATTATGGCTTAAGCATTTGTAATTGTTATAATCTTCTACAGGATTACGTACTAGATTGAAATCTCCGCATATGATAAAATGTTCATTAGACAAAGTGTCTATGGTATTACACATCCCAATGAAAATGTTTGGATTATCATCCGTTAGGGGCATATAAATTAACCAGAAGAAAACAAGTATCGCAGAACATATCTAAAACAATAAATATCCCATTTGTGTCATTGACAATACTATTTACTTAAATATCAAGACCCCCTTTGCGTTAGCTTGACCATGGCTAAAGTAACATTTGCCTTCCCTTTCAGACTAAATTGTTTTTTCCATACTCTCGATAATGTGTTTCTTGTAAGCATACAATGTCTGCATTTTTTCTTTTAACAATGTGAACAAGTAAATTCTTTTTTATTCTTATTCAAACCTCGGCAATTGTAAGATACTATCTTTAGATTATCCACGATCAGTTATAAATGAGTTCAAAACCAATACATAAATCTACCATAGACATTTTTATAACATCCACAAGAGCGGATTGTCTAGATAAATTATGCCAATACTGCACAAACTGGGGGCTGGGAGTAAATACAGAAGAAACTGAGATAGTGGTACTTAGAAAAAGGGGTTGTACATTTGAAGATGAGAAATGGTATTACAACAATGATGAAATAGAAATAACCGACAATTTTGATTATTTAGGAATAACACTCAATTGTACTGGTTCATTTGTACTGAACAATCAATATTCAAAAGGTTAAGCTTTAAGGGCGATTTATGTTCTGTACAACAATATTAAACTACACCAAGTATTACCGAACACTTCTTTATAATAGTTTGATTCATTTGTGGTGTCTATATTGAACTATGCGAGCCCTATATGGGGTTTCTATAAAGCTAAAAATCTTGAGCAAGTTCACCTTAAGTTCTGTAAATGGATCTAAGGGGTGAAAAGCATTGCTTGCATGGCAGAAGTATATGGCGAACTTTGGCGATATCCATTATAAATAAATAGATATGTTCAAATTATCAAATATTGGCTTATGTTATCACAAACGGATGATATCATATTGCAGACCTTATTTAGGAATGCACATGAGATATATTTAAAGGGTAATGAAGGTTCGATTTACAATGTAAAACAACTGTTAAATGAGAATGGCTTCTCCTACGTTTTTGATACAGTAATGTTGTCGACAGAAAAATGTTTTTATTGGAATTCAAACAAAGGGTAATCGATAATCTTTATTAAAAATGGTATTCTGATGTATCAAGTAACGCTGTTCTAAGCACACTATATATTTTCACAATAAGAGATCTCAATTTGAATACTCAAAACTCGAAGGATATGCATAATTTGGGTAACTATGTATCCTTAGCTTTACAAAGACGTAATAAACTTATTTACTACCACAATAGTAGTATGTTATCTGTTTAGTACTTAACATTTTTGCAAATATTTTCAGTAATAGTTTATTAAGCTGTCGTAAACACATCCATAATATTATGTTTAGCTCTAACAACAAAATGTCCTTTCTTGGACCAGAAAACTTTATGAAAATTCGACGAAAGCCCATCACATCCTAGACTTTTATCAATTTTCATGCGTTTCAATGTATTGGTTATTTCTTCATATGTTAAGGTCCTCTCTACATATAAATTGTGTTCATCTGTTAATTATTCAGATTAGAAAAAATGCAGACTCTTTTTCTTTTAAAGATGCTTTATATTCATTTTTACTTCGTTTTTTTTTTTGGCTTTAAATAATACTTTAAAAGAAGCGTTCATAATCGAAGGAATTTCTTGTACTATCGATACATTTATGCTTTTAAAAAATAATCAATAATATTGATTTTATTCATTTAATTCGAACTATGATCGTAACAAGATAAGGTATCATGCCGACGTTTTTTTTTCTGAAAGATGCTTTGTTTTCAGTATGTGCTTTGTTTATGGAGGCTTTTACTATGCTGTTTAATTATCAAATGAATAAAACTCTACTATTGTCACTTTATCATGTAATCCATCATTACTTGCTACACCATCTCCGTTTTTTTAATCTCTTGTAATGTATATTTTAGTAAATGCAGCAGAAATTGTAGATGTGTTTCCTCCTTATTTCAAGATATGTTTTGTCCAATTAAACTGTCGTAAACACATCCATAATATTATGTTTTTGCGATTTGTTGCTTGTCAAATGATTACCCAAAACAATTAAATAAATTCATTATTACGTACTCTGGGTTTGTTTGTTTAATAATCCACACTTGAATCGTATTCTAATCCTGATATTCATGAGCCACAATCTGAGGACCAATGTCTTTTCGACCATGACCAAGGAAACGATAAAACAAAGAAACACATGAAGCATTCTTTACTCTACCGACTATATATCACCCAACACAGTATTGAAGGCTGACAAGCAGTGATAACCCTCAAACATTGCTTTGTAAAAGCAGTACTCAACATCTGAGATACTCTGGCAGGCTTTCTACGTACACTAGTATGATTAAAGGTGATTGTTCACTGAAGAGAAATTCAGAAAGTTAAAATAAATTGTATTGCTTGGTATACAATTATTGAAATGATAATACATACAGGAAGCGTACGGTCATTTTGTTAGTAAACAAATTACCAAACATCTGTGAACAAGCATCTTTTAGCTTTCTGTACAATTGAAAGCAACGATGAATGTAAAACTTCATTACCAAATGGTCCTAATGAGAAATGTATTGAGTTCAAACGTAACGAGCAATTTCTCCTTTTCCCACAATGTTTTCTGCCCTATCAGAAGATTATTTTCCAATTTCATAACATTTTGAATGTCGTCTGCAAACTTTTTCAAACAGTGGGAAAGGGTTAAACCCTTACTCGATGAACACACACTTTTACGCTTCTGCTTCGAACGACCAAGAACCCACCATGACAAAGGGGCGAATTGTAACAAATAAGCAATTTATTTGTATGTAACATATATATATATAACACATAACGACACATTTTTGCTTGTTGCAGCAGACAAATTTCTAAAAGCAGTGTGGCAAAATGAGAAATCGGTTGTCACAAGAGACCTCTCCTTTTACCTTACTGCAATTTCAATCTATTCACATACCACAACAGCAGAACAGAAAGCTTTTTCACATGTCTACAAAGCTTTTTTAAAGTCGTATGCTTCAATTAAAAACATGTCTTCTGAATGTGGTAAAGAGTTATCAAACAGTATCTTAGCATTTACTATGACGCAACACGACTCCCACCTACTCACAGGCAATTTTGGCAGACGATATTGGACAAGCTCATGGACTTAAATGTCTATGTAAAAACACACAAGTAGATTATTCATTTGGTACAAGAAAGCTTTAATGATTTGAAAGATGCCTTGGAGACGTTTCTCACTATGTTTAGCAATTTGCCTTTCGGCATCATTCGAGTCATTTCGCCTATGTTAATATAGTATATCTTGTTTAAAGCGACCATACTAAAAGTAGACAGAATCATGGTATATAAAACAATTAATGTCTTCAAACGGGCGCCAGTCATTCAGAAAGCTCGGGTAGGAGCGACCAATATTAAGGTACTATTATTTCAAAGCCCTCTTGTCATAGGCAATTTGTTAATAACTGCTCAAGATAACGAACCCTACTTCGTACAGAGACAGAGAAAGAGGAAAAGAGATGCGACAGCAATTGAAGGAAAGGAGTGAGGGAGGAAGAGAGAGATACTGTAAGAGTGGGAGGCAATGAGAGATATAATGAAAGAGAAAAAAAGAGAGATGCAAGAAGAGAGGCAGGGAAAGAGATGAAAAAGCAAATAAAGGAAGGAAAGGACAGAGAGGGGGGAAAAGAAAGAGGGACGTAAAAAGAAAGAGAGAGAGGCAGAAGGAAGAAGCGAGGCAGAGAAAGAGAGATAAGAGGAAGGGGTAGAGCGAATGATAGACAGAGTGAGCAATAATGTCTCCTCATACATTCTTCCTCTTTCACACTACTCCTACCTTACTATCTCCCCATTCCTCTTTCTCTTATCTTTTTTTCTTTCCTTCTTTTTGTCTCACATTCCCTGCCCCTCTCTTATTCTTTTTTTCTCATTGCCTTCCTCTCCTTTCTCTCTCTCTTTCCCATTCTCTCCTTTCCTTCCTTTATTCTCTCTCTCTCTCTCATCTTTCTTCCTGTTTTCTTTCCTCTCTCTCTCTTCCATTACCACTTTTTCCCTTCCCCTCTTTATCTCTTACACTCATTCTCTGCCCTTTCTTTGTGTCACTCTCTCTCATTTCCCCATCCCCTTTTTCTCTCTATGTCTCCCTCTCTACCCCTCACTCTCCTTTCCCCCATTCATGCTCTCTCTGTCTTTATTCACAGTGCATACTTTAAGCCAACCACTGTCCACAACCACAAGCCTTTGCAACCTCTTCAACCTCTACACATTCACCCTTTTCTCTACCCTCTCATTTCATGTATTTTTAACCTTTATAACTATTTGTATTCCCTCTTGTATACTTTGACCGGCCACACACTTTTAACCACGATCCTTTTCAACCTTTTAATTTTTAAACTTCCTCCATAATATTTCCCGTTCTTGATTTCCATTCTACTTTTCCTTATTACTTCTTCTCTACCATTTCAACTATCTTATTTCCACTTGTATACATAAACCCAACCACATTATTCCAACCACAAACATTTGCAACCTCTTGACATTTTGACCATCTCTTTCAATCACTATTTCAACCCAGGTGAGATTCTAACTCACAGTCCCTGCTATATGAAAGCAGTGCTTAACCTCTGCGCTATTCTGGCAGATATTATTATCTAAAGTAATTTAAATATAAGAATTAGATCTACTTCGAGTTAACCAATAATTGCTGTCAGGAAAAGAATATTTTCATTTGGTGATATCCGAACTCACAACCCCTGCTATATGAGAGCAGTGCTTAACCTCTGCACTATTCTGGCAGATACTTTTCTCTTAAGTTATTAATGTATAAGATTTAGATGTATTTGGAACTAACCAACAATTGCTGTCAAGAAAAAACATTTTCATTTGGCGAGATTCGAACTCACAACCACTGCTATATGAGAGCAGTGCTTAACCTCTGCGCTTTTCTGGTAGATACTTTTATCTAAAGTAATTTATGTATAAGATTTAGATTTATTTGAAATTAACCAACAATTGCTGTCAGAAAAAAATTATTTTCATTTGGTAATATTCGAACTCACCATACCTTCTACATGAGAGCAGTGCTTAACCTCTGCGCTATTCTGGCAGATATAATTAGTTAAAGTAATTTAAGTATAACAATAAGATGTATTCGGAATTAACCAATATTTCCTGTCAGGAAAAACATTTTCATTTTGCGAAATTCGATCTCGCAACCCTTGCTTTATGCGAGCAGTGTTTAACCTCTGCGCTATTCTGGCAGATACTTTTATCTAAAGTAATCTATGTACAAGATTTAGATCTATATGCTTTTCTGATTCTTTCTCTTCGGTTGCTTTGCGCCGATAGATCAAGTAATGAAGCAGCGAGCACTTGTTCTACCAAACGAGTATAATGGAGTATGTCTGATTTAAGATCACGTTTCGTCGACAAGTCATGTGCGCGAAAGGCGTACATAGACTGCGCACGCATCTGAAATGGGATAAGGTCAGCCGTTAAAGTCACAAGAGGGTGTACGTGTAAGCGTATCTAAATGCATCTTAACCCTTCACCAAACGCCAAATGTTCGAGTGTCCCGAAATGAGAGTTTACAGACGGCATTTCAAAAAATGATGAAATTGAAGAATTGTCTTCTGGTATGGCAGAAAACATTGTGGGAAAAGGAGAAATTGCTCGTTAAGAGCAATTTCCCCTTTTCCCACAATGTTTTCCAGAGTCATTTGCAACAAACTGGTCAAATGGCGTTATGGGTTGAGGTTAACTAGTTATGATAGTGCATGAATGTGTTCATACTTTGCACTATTTGTTGACGTGTGTTGCTCATAACCCCGTGACCTGAGCTCTTGTTAACGCGTATATAATTAAAGACATGCCTGATGGTGAAAAATGCGCATAATACATAAAGTCAACATTGATAAATTTTATAGACAGTGATGGAATAGTCAATATAGCCAGCAAAAACAAAACGAATAAACGATTTGTAGGGATCCATAGAAATAAAACGCACAAAGTCTTGTTCATATAATTTAATACAATTCAATATATGTTCAGTCAACAAAAACCAAACTAACACGGCATTGATCTGATGATAAAACACCCATTCATTCCAACCTTATAAACAAGAGGGGCATAATGGCCCTAGAACCGCTCACCTGAGATTACCATCTATTTGAAGAATAGTTAGAAACATTGCTTTAAACTTTTACACAGAGTTTCTTGTGATTCTATGCATTGACCTTTTTTTTATTCCCATTTTAAAAGTTTGACACTGTATGCTTGATGTGGGACATTAAAATGGTCCATAATTCTTACAATGCGGAAACTGAATATTTCACTTATACAGATTGTTTGTACGAAGATCAGCCCGCACTTTTGTCCAGTATGATCTATTGTTGTCATTTTGTAGTTATCATTTTGGCATATTTGGACATCCAAATTGATATTGACGTATTTTGTTCAAAAAATTACCATACAAGTATATAGTGGAAATGCAAACAGGTTCAAATATCAACGCACCCTGGTTGCCATTTTTTGAGATATAAAAACTCATGTTTTTATAAAATATGTTTATTAAGTTATAAATTTTACCATACATGTATATAGTGAAAACAAAAACACATTTAAAGATCATCGCACCCTGGCGGCCATGTTTTTCAATATACATTGTATCTATTCTTTTAACAATCTTAATAGAAGGGCGCCCAAAGAACATTACTGTGAAATTATTTTGAAATCTGACCAGTGGTTTGTGACAAGAAGATTTTTTGAAGGTTTTTACTAAAAATATGGGCATGGCAGCCATTTTAGTCACATGACTATTTTTTTTTTTTTAACAAATCTTTCTCCTCTCCAACTAGGGATGCTTCACATGTTATTTCATTGAAATTGGCCTTGAGGTTTGGAAAAAAAGATGTTTGTAAAGTTTTAAATTTTAGCATTCATATATATATACACACACTGTAGTGAAAACAAAAACGCGTTCAAAGTTCAACGCAGCCTGGTGGCCAGTATTTTCGAGATATCAAAATTCATTGATTTTTTTTTAAAAAGAAGCCCCAAAGAACATTCATGTCAAAGTATTTTGAATTCTGACCAGTGGTTTTAGACAAGAAGATTTTTTGAAAATAGCAAAAATTCCCCCTTTTTTATGCCATGGCAACCAAAGTTCTGCATGGAATCAATTTCTTTGAACAACTTTTGAAGAGCATCCCCCAACGGACATTCCTGTGAAGTTTGTTTAAGACTGGATCAATGGTTTAGGATGAGAAGATGTTTAAAGAAATTGTTGACGATGCACGATGCACGACAGACATTGGGCGATCACAAAAGCTCAATCTCATGCAATTATTACATTTTTAAACAGTAAAGTAGAGAATGACAAATTATAATCAACACAATTCTTCATTAATCTGTTTGCCTTTGTTGAATATAATGAAATGTAAGGAATACAGAAAACTGTTTTTATTTTCATAGAGCCATAAACAACTAAACCCTCATCTTCCTTTTGCATGAAACTGCATTACAATTCCATACAGGGTGATAGCATTTTTGTTTGTTTTCCTCATCACAACAAAAAAGTCATCTTTAGTCCTCAAGTTTAATACTGTTCTATATCAAATGCATTAAAACAAAGGTGAAAGGAACTGGCATTAATGAGAGAAAATAAAACATGCTGCATTGTATGTGAGATCGAGGATAGAGCATGTTCTGACAGGGTATGAGAAAATGCTTGTGACAGCTTCTTTTTTTTTACAAATGAATTGGTCTCCTTCTTTTTTCCATTTTATTTTTTCCAAAAGAAAGAGAGTTCTGCCCTTTTTCAATTTTTCCTAAAATGAGTTCTGACTTTTTCTTCTTTCCAAAAATTTTAATTCTGTCCTTTTTCTTCTTTCCAAAAAATGGGTTCTGCCTTTTTTTTCTTATTTTCCAAAGACAGTGTTCTGCCCTTTTTTTTTTTTATAAAAAATGAATTCTATCCTTATTCCTTTTTCCGAAAAATTAGTTCTGCTATTTTTTTCCAAAACTGAGTTCTTTTTCCAAAAAATGAGCCAGCTCTTTTATCCAATAAATGATTTTGCCATTTTTCCTTAAAAAATAGGAACTGTTTTTTTCTTGTCCTTTCTTTGCTATCACTGGTTCCAAACTGTAAAAAGGTTCTTCATTTGTTTCTTATAATGATTCATTTGAATACATACATACATTCCTAATAGCCCATAGCCTAAGATCAGTTTATTATTCCATGAGAGGACTTTCCTTTGATAAGAATGATCTTTGGAAGAAAAGAAAACATTATCTTAAAAAAATATCAATCAAAAACAAATACTAGTGATAAGCTTTACACATCTTCAAAAACACATAATTACTTATTCTATAATATGGTATTTTGTAAATAGTCAAAACATCATATTCCTTATGGTATTGATGAGAAACCATTGTGGCAAAATGAATAATTGCTCAGGATGAGCAATTTCTGATTTTGTTACAATGGTTTATTGAGACTGAGGTGTGTCAAATGATGTATCAAGATGGACGTCCCAATGCTCTCTGTACTTGAAATCAATTTGTAACAAGTTTCAAATATCAACTGGAATGAATCGCATTGCACTTGGATACTAATTTAAACATTCATGGCAACATGAAAATAAGCCCCACTAAGGTTATGAACTGGAGTTTCTTTTGGAATCATTTTTGAATTTAGCTATCCCTGCTAACATTTCGTCTCTCCACTCTCTCCGCTCCTTTAACTTGTCCAGAGGGAGATTAACGCTGAATTCCTCCTGAATCTTCTCCGCTGTTTCTATATCGTATCTCACAGGTAATGGAGCGAACGTTTCATTTTGAACATTTACAGCACCCTCTGCATACCTCTCACAGTAGTCTTTGATACCTGAAATGATTTGGCTGGTTTGTGTATTACAGGTTTAAAAGGTACTTCTTCACAGATGTAAAGATTTAAAAACATTTTTTTTTAAAGAAAGTAAAAATTGATAATGAATAATTTCTATTTTTGTCCCAATGTTTTTCTTCATTTTAAAAAGTTACTTTTGTTTTTGTTGATCCTTTCATTGGTCCAACTTTTGTTACAATGCTTCAAATTGAACATTAAGACATCTTTTATTTTTAAATAATTATTGTATGCAGTTGCTTTCAAATAGGATTTATCACTTAATATAGGAGGAAATAGGAGGTTTGTAAGCTAGTTAGTTATACAAAACTCACCATTGGCGTTGAGGTGCATGGTTTCTAATGGACCAATAATGGAATATCTTAGTCCCAGTCCATCGTGACAAACTTTATCAATGTCCTCCGCGCTCAGTAAACCAGTCTGTGTAAAACAATAAATATATGGGTCTGCGGTTACAATCTAATTTTATTAGCTTAAAGCAATTTTCATTTTTTCCCCTTTATATCATTTTTTTGGTGAGTTTCCTTGACACATGCAATTTTTTGACCAGGAATTGGCTTTTCCATTTGGAATGCTTTCCCATTCACCAAGATTACAAAAGATCTTGTTTGTATGTTTTAAGGATTTTTACATCCCAGCTAAAAGTTTTCAGTTAAACTGTAATGTCACATTCTCCTTTTGCGACTATGGTATCTACACTTTTTGCAAAGAAATCTTACTACAGTCAAACTTGTGTTAAGAGGCCAGCCTATGGGACAGAGTAAATTGGCTGTTTAAGACAGGTTGGCTGCTTAACACAAATTGAATTACACTATAAATCTAACAATGGGACTTTCTGTAGTGGTTGTTTAAGACAGGTTGGCTGCTTAAAAGGGTGGTTGCTTAACACAAGTTAGACTGTATGCTTAACCCTTACCATGCTGGGTCTGACTTTATACCTGTGCAAACAGGTTAGATCAAGGGCAGCCACCAAGTAAATTCCTACTTGTGCAAACAGGTTAGATCCAGGCCAGCCGCCAAGCAAATTCATACTTATGCAAACAGGTTAGATCCAGGCCAGTCGTGCAAATTGGCGGCTGGCCTGTGATCTTACCAGTTTGCTACTCTAAGTATTTTTCCTCATCAAAATTGAGCAGATATTAAAGGTTTTGGAAAGCAGACGTCACAACAAACTATTTTTAGAACATTACCGAGCATTCTAAAGGTTAACATAATAGTCATCTACTGTTGCTTTGGATGTGGACAAGTACTTTGGTTACAGCTTCCCTTGGATTCATAAGCATTAGGCTTGGGCCTAAGGCATCTTGCCAAAATGTTGCAATGGCCGACTTTTTATGATGGAGGAAGACCCCCATACTCAACTCCCCATTAGGACTGGTCAAGACGGGTAGAACCATCAGGATTTCGTAAATCAGAAAATTTTACATTGATTGTGACGGAAGCCTGAAGCTTGAAGCTTATTGAATTCACTCTCATTCACTGTGCCGCCTGGAAATGAAACCAGTACTCTAGCCCATAGTCTAGGCAATTTTTACCTCGCCTGAAAAGTATCAAACCAGGGACCCTGGGTACGAGAGACCCTCTCCCTTTGCATCACTGTAGTCCTTCCGCCAAATATTTGTCAGGTGAACTACGTACAAGGGGCTATATTGAAACCAATGCCAATACGCATTTCTTTGTTGGAGGTTTATAATAAAAAAAATTGTTGTCTTGACCATTACAAATATTCAGTTTGAGATGTTGTATCAAGAGATCATTTCTTTGTTTGAGATTCAAATGATCTTTTGTTGGTTTCACCATGACAATTATTCCATTCAAAGCATTTTATTGGCTGGTTATTTCTTTGTCGGAGGTTTGAATAATTCATTGGACTAACCTTTACAAAGATTCATTTCCTGGTGTTTTGGCCATTGGCAAACAGTACATTGTAATAGGTTTATAGCAAAAAGAAAGTACACATAGAGGATTCAGTGCAAGACTAAAGTAAGTGCTTCATGATTATGAAGCACTTACTATAGCCTTGCATTGAACCCTCGACATACCTTATACATATTCCAGCATTCATTGATACAAGCGTACTGTATTCTGTTCAGGGCAAATCCCAGACACTCTCGTCTCAGTGTTATAGGACTCTGACCAATCTCCTCCATGAGACTTCGTACTTTCTGTGTAACAGTTGTCTTTGTGAATGGTGCAGGAATTATCTCCACAAGTGGTATAAAATATGGAGGGTTGACCTAGTTATAAAGAAAAAATTTCAATTATCCCGACAATGACATTTGTAACGAACAAAGCATATTGACACTAATTGACACAATCACTTCCGATCAGTGAAAAACACTGTCATCCACTGATGGTTTGTTTTGTCTATTTATATAATACCCGCTTGATCTCTATAACAATGCATATATAAGGTTCCCTTAATTCCATAAACGTTCGGCAAATGATATGTAACTCCCATCTTGGACAAGACTCATCCCGAGTCTTGGTCCTCGGGAAATACATGGAAAAGGTAATTCTTTTAGAAGAAGTCATAATCCCAATGTTTAAACAGTTTGCAATATCTGCAATATAAATCTTTTATATCTTTTCTACATCGTTAGAAGGGTTTTGGAAAGCTGTCAATAATCTAGTCTCATACTACTTTCCAATTTAATTGTTGTCTTTTATATTGGTAGAAGACAATCTATTTTGAAAAGTTGACAACCCAATCTGTGAGAGAGTCCTTTAAAACTCCTATTTTGAGCGTACTCGCACATGTAACCATATCATACAACTTCGAACATCAATAATATCTTATGTTTCGTCATTTATCATACCAATCTGTATCTTTACTTATTCTCCAGTTTAGGAAATTTACAGCAAGCAGCCAACAGCTTGAAATGAATAGTGTGCAGATCTGGTCAAAAAATACTTGGAGCATGGATAGGTGTTCTAGCCTAGGTAATGCCATAAATAAGGTTGAAACATTGTTAAACCCCTGACCAACCATCAACAACAGTCTACTTTAAAAACAATAACCTAAGTGACAAAGATCATAAATGATAAATTGAGTGACAGGTTGTCTTATAATAGACATTTGAATCATTGCACCAAATAAATTTGACCATGGATGATCATAAGTTACTCATGAACCAATAAAGTCATATCTCCTTTGCTGATAACACATTAAGCGTCCTTCAGATAAGGGAGAAGGGGATAAATCCTGTAATGTGTTGAAAAAAAAAAGAAATATCAACAGCAGATTCAAACAAAGTAAATAAGTTATCTCCCTTTAACCATCCAATCACAGGGGCTTGAATCAATGCACACTCTCAAATCCATGTGATATATACATGTACATGATAAGTATCTTAAATAGTATGTATACGTGGATCTGGGAGTTATGCATTGATTCTATCATGAGTGAAACCCAAACCAGTCAACTTTTTCACATAAGAGGGACTTACTCAGAAATCTGTGTTCTGAGAGTATCAAAATTTCTAGCCCACAAGGATGAAGAGTGTGGGATAATGCACTAGTGCGATTCGATTTACATGTAAAATCTTGGTTACTTGGATCACTTGTTTCAGAATAAGAAATTCTTATTGCATTATTGTACGCTCTTTACAATTGTACAATGGACTATACACTATATCTTTACTTACAGGATGGGCAACCAATGTATTTTCTTTATGTTTCAGGTCTGAAGCAAACATTGAGGCAAGCAGACAGCTGCTGGAGCTAGCCAGAATCATGTCGTCTGTGGCCAAGAGGTCAAGGTCGGCAAACACTTTCTTCTTCAAGGTCAAATCTTCTGGAACACATTCCTTAAAAATCATCAGTAAAATAATTAGACCTGATTAACATTTTTACTAATTTGAAGGACCTAAGAAGTCTTATAATTTGTTGGTAATTGAAAATATTGTAACAGAGAGTCATGCTTATCTCTTTACATTATTAATCGATTGATTGATCATATTCTTGATGATACATTTCAGCTGTTAAATTTCTGTTCAAAGGTTATTCAGAATAAAAACAAATTCAATTTGACATAGATATAAATGTTTTTTTAAATTGAATGGAAAAAGGATATGTTCATCAACATAATCCTTTGCTGCCAATGGGACAGAATCTGTCAAAATGAAATATACCTGAAGTGTAATTTATTCATTTACATGTATGAATTCACATTGCTTCAACAGTACTTCATTTTTGTTGCAATGCCCTGCTCTTAATGATGGAGGAAGATGTCAAACTTGACAGCCCTTTGGGCAGGTTAAGACGGTAGAACCATTAGCATTCATTTAGTCAGCTACCTCTATTGAAAATTAAACTGTCCTTACAGGATTTGACCCCATACAGAGAGGGACCATATGTATAACTTCTGTACTCAAAAATATGTATAAGTTCTGTACTCCAAAGACTAAGCCATATGAAGCATTAAACTTGTCCCTTTAAAAAGTTCTTTGGAGAAAATGACATGTCAAGTTATAAAAATATTGAAATTAAAAGTGAAAACCTACAAAAATGATGAATAAACAATGAAGTCTATCTGACAAAAGGAACCTTGCTCAAATAAAAATTGACTACTTTAACCATGTTTGGTGGAGTTGTTTCACTATAAGAGCTTTCGAAAACAATACCCATGTGCACACATATTTTTGTTTGTTGGAGTTCTGTCAAATTTTTGTTGGTCAAATGGTTGTTAATTTTCATTTTGAGGCATTCTGTAAATCAGTCAATTATACCTGTACATAAAAAGCTCCCTCGATACACTGGCCCATCTCACTTGTACCACTGATCCTGGAAGACTGTTCGGAGGCTGACCCCTGACCTCTCAACAGTCCTTTTTCTTCATACTCTTTCAGTGTTGTTTTGGTTCCCTGTAGAGCTCTCTCTAGTTGTGCCGGGTCAACATCAAACAAACAGGGTCGGTATCCGGCTCCAGCAAAAATCATGGCCCAATTCTGGCCAATAAGACCACTGAAAAAAACAGTTGCTATGAAAACTGGCAAAGGTTTTTTTGGACTAAGGGTGCTTCAGCACCCTAGTCCATTGAATTTACATACCACTATTTGAGGGACAGTACTTTATCGTTACACATACAGCGGTCTGACCCCAATTACTCATTAAACATCTGCCTTCACTGTGCGGACTAATACCGGACTAGAACTAGGAATGTAGCCAGGATTTTCTCGCTTTGTTTTGCTGTATATTTTTATAACTGTTGCCTCATGGGAAATCGTAAAATGTCCAGGTGTTAGAAAAATAGACTATCGTTCAGTCTCTGTTCACAGAAATATTAATTATAGTTATTGTAGTAAAAGGAGCAGCTGTTTTCCTCGAGATGTTGCCCAATGAAATTTTCAAATGTATCCCCAATCATCTTGCTTTAAACGCACCTTAGTCCTTCAGCGCTATCAGCGCTTTGATTTTAAAGTGAAATGTGGCTTAGTCTGTAGGTTTGGGAAGATTTGGATCTGAAAATGCTAAATAAAGAAATCCAAAAGCTGGAATGACTTTTCCTACAGGAAATTTTGTGAGTCCAAGAATTTTCCAATTTGGAAGATTCCTATCATCAGGTTAATTGAGGTAGAATATGATTATATTTACTGCATTAGGGTACAGCAAGTTGGATTGCCCCATCAGAAAATATAAGGCAATCTTCACATCAATTTTTTTTTTACCAGTTAAATAGGTATAGCTAAAGACAATTAATTTTACCTCAGACGATTGTCTTACTGTAAGTTATCCTGATGATCATGGAATGCAGCAATGCAATATGAAGGGGTAGAGCATAGGTAAAAAATCGTAAAAATATGATCAAAGGATGTCAGATATCTTCTTCTTCTTCTTCCAGTTAAGTAGTTGACTCAATAGAGAGTGTTATACTATATTATTTATCATAGTAGTTTACAAATCAACACAAACAGACGATTGAAAGGATACCTCATAAAACTTTTTTTAATATTTTGCTGGGTACTAAATAAAATAAAACTTTAACTGTTTTATTCTGCATCAATTTTTGTTTGACGATGCCAAGCCAAGAAAAACTCCCACTGTAGTACAACACACACTTTCTGGTTACGCCCATTTTAACTTTCCATCAAGTTTAACCCATCAGAAAGATATTACCTCCCAATGATTGCTACTTTTCCCTTCGTTACAGCTTCAGTCGCCATTATGTCACGAAATGTTCAGATGACAGTACTTGATCTGCTAGAAATCAGTGATTAAAACAGCGGTTCGTCAGTCTGTCTCCACTGTTATGTTCTGTTATCAAATAACCGGTGCAGATGTACATGATTACTCGGTGAATTAGTCTCCCCAAACAATCCTAGCGGAATTCTAAGGGTAGGCGGCGAATTCAAATTGTTGATATTTGAGTGATGATGTATTTACCAAACGTGTGCTTTGTGAATCTTCAATGGAAACAATTTTGTAAAACACTCCTTTTGCTTTCTGACTGCAATTTTTATCCAACTTCGAGCAAGAATATTCTACTTTCACTTTCGTTTTCAACTTAATTACCCAATCGGAACTACTCGGGTATTTCCGTGAGCTATTTTCATTCGATAAACCCGATGTGTTCAGATTGCTTAATTACCATTTGTCGCTTTCGAAATATTTGAGCTCGGGTGAAATTGTGAAGATTCTTCATTGGTCATTCACCAAAGCCGGAGTGGTTTCATGCCATATGCCCAATCAAAGTCAGTAATCTGTCAATAACCCGCTGTTTTTGAAAGGGTGATTTACGAAGAATCGGGAGACGAACAAAAAAAATCTCTCAAAAATCCAACCACAATCGCTCAGTGAAAACACTGTCGTTTACCGTCTGATCAGTCGTGATGTCTATACACAGAAGTCCTCTTAAACAATGCGTTTGCTCTCAATTTGCACAAACGTCGTATCGTTCACCCCTCCCCCTACACCCCCACACACTACTCACGCCACCCCTATCTCCAACAAGAGTTGTCTTGAGTCTTGGTCTTCTTGGGAAAGTCAAATCCGATAGAAGGTGATGGTAAACTTCTGCTACCAATTCAACGGACTGATCAAAGACACATCTCAAACTACAGGCTCGTTCTAACAGGAAAAAGTACGCTCGTGTAGGCCTTAAACATTTCCAGCGAAGGAAGTTTGGAAAACACCGCGAAAAGGGCAAACTTGCTGGTCAGAAACGCTGGGTTTGTCAACAAATAGTTTTTATCTTTATCTACCAACCACATGAACGGTTCATTCAGCACAACCATAATGTTTAAGATCTACAAGGATATACTTTGTTGTCTTTAACCACAAATTACTTTATGTGTAAAGCCTTTTGATGACCCATCAATATACCGAAACTAATCTCTGACTTATCGATCTTGTTTAAAGCGACTACTCTTTAATAGTCAAGGACAGGTTTCCTATTCTTGGGAGATCGGATTACAGGTAATTTGCACGGTAGCCCAATAAAAGACTAAAGATAATTAATGCCCCTGATACTCATTCGTTGAAGATCATTTGATGAATTGAGGACAATTGTTTTGAATAAGCGCCTTTTGGCGGTCTTTTTCAACCTGTTTTAAGTTGGACGAGAAAATATGAATGTATAGAGGCTTGGAATTATATAATAGTCATCTTCTTTAAGCAAAAAATGCATTAGTAAAGAAATGATCGAAGTCATTACTTTGCCTAAATTTATTATTGCCATGTATGGAACAATCAATCAATCAGTCAATCAATTACTAAATTAATCAAATAACTAATCAGTCATAAAACCAATAAATCAATTCATCGTTCTTAGATTGTTTTCCTTATTACTATTAATAACAATATCATGTACATTCTCAAATATTTTCAAAATGTATCCAGGCGCAATACATGACACATGTTAGCATGCAAAGAAACATGCAGGCAAACGTTCCTTGCGAGAATTTTCACTTATCCAAAAGAACGCATGAAATGATTACGTCATAATTATGCCCTGGCACACGCGTTTCCAAAACGGTAAACAATGACGTCGCGTTGCGCATTGCATAGCCTGTTGTCAGGGCACGTGACATATCAACAATAGGAGATAATCCATAGCGCTACCCGGTTGATCAGACCAAAAGACATTTATCGATTTGTTGGTAACCCGACCCACCGCCGATAAGTGTAATAAAAGGAGTGTACAGAGCAAGATTCGGTCCGGTTAGCAACGCGTACACGAGGATTTAAATCTCCCTTTGATTTAAAGGGAATTTTGTTCGGCTCCAGAACATGTCGGCTGTCATGGAATCTGAAAACTCCGCGGAAATGAGCGGTGCTAGTGGAGCTCCTCACGTGATGGTGTACAACGCTAATCCGCGGACCATCAACTGGGAACGACTGGAACTAATGCGACTCAAACAACTGAACCTCGGACCGGAGAGATATTCCCGCCATTTCCAGAGGTTTTCCGGCGACGAGAAGCCGTCTGCTTCGTTTGACTCGGCGGGCGTGTCGTCCCGAACCAAGACGCATTTCCTGCTCGGAGCCTCGGCTGCAGTGAAGAAAAATAACTCAATCGCTCCATTCTCAACCGTCGGAAAGCCTACGTGCGGGTTCTTCTTCAATCGTGTGACGGATAACAAGAAAAAGAAGTTCGGAATTCCCCCAACCAACCTCGTCAAGTATAGATCGTTCGTCAAGTAAAGGAACAGTTTTATTTACATTGTTAATTGTTATCTCTCAAGTCTGATGCAAACCTGTTTAAAAAAGAAAGGATTTTTGTGACAATGGAATAACGCGTCAACTACAAGGTATATTTTATAACTAAATTTTTCCTGAGAGAGGATTTCAACCGTCTGTTTATATGCACGCCTGAATTAATTTATTACATTCAAATTATTTAAAGACATCATTCTACATTGTATGCAAAAGCCTTACCCTTGGAAATAACTAAAGACGTCTTTTATATTCGCGCCAGATTTTAATTATTGTTTTCAAATGATTTTAAGACATTTTTAACATCGTATGTGAAATCCCTATTCTTGGAACTAAAGGCACCGAAGAAGGAATACCCCCGGACCATCTACATCTTCGAGACATCATCTATAATGAACATTTGAATACGACTGCATCTTATATCCAATGGCTAGACATGCAAGTGTGATATCTACAATCTATAAAGGATGGCTGGCTATGTCTGTATACAGAAGAATCTGATAATCGAGGACAATTTGGCCAATTTATAATGACTTTACATGTGATTAATGTGTTAATAAAGATGTGATATATTTACGATACATACGTTGTGCCTACATGTGATTACATTTTGTTCGTGAGATACGCTGACAGTCAACAGTAAAATGAATGGTTTGTGGACATAGTTTTAGGACACTCTTGTTTAAATCCAGAGTCTCAATGTATGGCTAGGTAGGGAGTCCTAATTAATAAAGCTATTTTTAAAGTTTTGTCTGCAAACGTTGAATGCTGTAAAATCGCGTTTATCTCGTCTTATCGTGGCGATTTAAAGGGGGTGATACAACACTTATTCTGTTGAAAAGATTCCTAAATGTTTAAGTAGGTATGACCCTAGTATCTTTTGCACTTGGTACCTGGTGCAAAAAAAGACCGCAACAGTATTACTTCTTGACCATAGAGTGCTCATTTTTGACTAACTTATTACTTCAAAACCGTACTAACAAATTTGTTAAAACCTTTGAATGATGTGTGTATTGTTCAGTGTGATTTAATGATGTTTAATTATGTCACTGATAAACCAAACTACTGTAACCTTTTTTTATTTCAATAAAGGAGATATCATGCTTTGGTTTACCAGTGACGATATCTATTGAACGGTATCCAATTTCATATCTAAAACATACAACTTTGAGTAAGCACTGGAACAGAAACCGTTTCTAAAATATTTGAGTGAAATTAATATGTAAATGTTTTTGTCGTTTGGAGACAGCAATCGTTTTCGAAACCAGAACACGAATAATTTTCTCACAATGTTTGTGTTTTGGTTTCCATTTATATGAGTACTTTAATCGAGTTTTCGTGTGTGCATTTACCCTGTTATGGAAACCAGAAAATAAGTTATATTAGATCGTAAGTTGTCTGAAGGCGACAATATGTTCAAAAGAAGTTGTGATATTGTAAAGTTCAGATCCTCCTACGCTATTTTAACCCAAATCTTTTAATTGGATTTTTTAAGTCTTTGAAATTGAAAGCAATATCAGACGACAAAATAGCATATATAACACTTAAATGGACATATTTAAGATATTGGGAAGAAATATCATGAAAACCATTCCATCCTTTTTTTTAAATGGACCCTACCCAATATCACAAAGAACATACATGTGTATGTTTTTTTTTTTTTAATTTAATTTCATTATTTTTCTCTTTTGCCGTCTACTTAACTTGCTCCCAATTTCGACCAGTCACAACTTTCAATATGAGAGCAGTTTTAATTGTCTGCTTCGTACAGAGCACCACGAGTTTCGTGGTTTCGATTATCCCCTGCAACAGAATATATAGGTTATATAGAATACACTGGAGCCTTTAAATCGATGAAAGTGTTGTGTCTGAACGTTTCTTTGAATTAGTTCATTTTTACAAACCCATTTCTCTACACTGTGAGAGCTTTTTTGATTATCGCTGAACCCCAACCCATTTTACAGTGGACACAAAACATTGCCAAAATACAAACGTTTTGCCAACTGCCACCTTTTTCGGCAGATCTAGATCAAATCCTTAGCCATAGTTTATTATTATATTTCTTAAGGTGGAATACCCATAAATCGATATTTTAAACGTCTTTCTTTCGTCGGATTACTTTGCTCGTTCTTGGTATACATCGGTCGGTGCCGGAACTATTCGGTGTAAACCGAATAGCTCCGGCACTGACCGATATATACCGAGAACGACTGAAGTAATCCGACGAAAGAATTAGTTTAAAAAACGGCGGATTACGGGTATTCTACCTTAAGAAAAAAACAATCGTATGTGTATAGTTGAGGCCAATATAGTGATTCCAATACAAGTCCGCCGTAAATGGGTTTATATAAATTGCACAATGTACATTTGGACGAGTTCCAATTCTGTGATAGGATCTCGACGTGGTATGAATTCATGCTCACAGCTTTGTTAATGTTTTATACACCCGTGCTATATCGTATATACGTTATGACATTTGTTTGTTCTTTTATTTATTCAAACATTTACTCTAGAAGCAGTATTCTTAAAGACGTGTTTGTGTACTTTGCTCCCTGTTTTTTGTTATCGTACTCATTTATACATATATGCATTCCGACTTGTTTTCATTACTGATAAATAAAATGATTTATACATTTAATGTAAGAGTTGTAATGCTTTTCCCCGCGGCCTAACTAGCCAAATATAAGAAACGAAATGTCCATACCTTACTAACAGTCACACGTTATGACCGAACATTTTATACATTTGACGTAAGAGTTGTGATGCTTTTCCCCACGGCCTTGTTAGCCATATATAAGAAACGAAATGTCCAAACCTCATTAACAGTCACGTGTTATGACAAAACATTTATACATTTAATGTAAGAGTTGTAATGCTTTTCCCCGCGGCCAAACTAGCAAAATATAAGAAACGAAATGTCCAAACCTCACTAACAGTCACACATTATGACCGAACATTTATACATTTGACGTAAGAGTTGTGATGCTTTTCCCCACGGCCTTGTTAGCCATATATAAGAAACGAAATATCCAAACCTCACTAACAGTCACATGTTATGACAAAACATTTATACATTTAACGTAAGAGTTGTAATGCTTTTCCCCGCGGCCTGACTAGCTAAAGATAAGAAACGAAACGTCCATACCTTACAAACACTCACATGCCCTGAGCAAATTGTACTCGCTGAACCATGTTTCACCAACGTAAACTTTCAGGAGGAATATGTTTAGTAGTTGGATATGTGTTTTAACACATTGCCTAACAATAACGACATTTGACCAGTTTTTTGCAGACGACTCTGGAAAACATTGTGGGAACAGGAGATATTGCTCTTAACGAGCAATTTCTCCTTTCCCACAATGTTCTCTGCCGTATTAGAAGAATGTTTTTCAATCCCGTCACATTTGAGATGTCGTCTACAAACTCTTTCAATTTGGGACAGTCTAAAATTTGGCGTTTGGTAAAGGGTTAAAACCAATCTCTAGATGGTATCACGTCAAACTAGGTATATGCGGGTTAGAGTTCGAGACCCGGCTTGGCACATACCTTTTCCGACGAATTTGGGTCAGTCAAAAATTTGGCGTTTGGTAAAGGGTTAATCAATATCCAACAGAACTTCAGTCATATTACGGCGAACAGCGTACCTATCCATGCGTCTGATATTTTCTTACCAGTACTGAATAATATTCTTTGTAAGCCCAAATCATACACTGCTCTCCCACATGGACAACATTCACGAATGGTGAGAGACCAGTAGCCCATGTTGCATAGACTAAAGTTAAACGTCAGAAAGAATACTGGCCTTGCGAAAAATGCACACCAACCAAATTATTCGTCCTGTGTTTGCCCTCCCCCGCGTAGATTCTTTCCCAAATTTCACAGAGTCCAATAGAATAACTTGAGACGAATTTGTCTGTTTCTAATATGGGGTTTAATGCCGTTTCAACAATTTTTCGGTTAGGTTACGGTTTTCCTGGCTGGATCCACCAATACTAGGCTAGCGTTCTAAAGTGTCTTTCCAAAGGACACTACGGCGAAAGCAGATGTATCGGAGGGATCGCTAAGTTTTTAAACTATCGCCGTCAGCACTGGAACACATAAGAACCGAAATGAGTTGTTGTGGGGATATTCCATTGTGCCATTGGTGCTTATTCACAGATGGGAACTCTTTAAAGTCAAATGAACTGTAATTGGAACAATACAGATTGTGTATTGTTGTATGATATTAGAAAGCGTTAATATATCTAAGTAAATACAGTCTTTACATAGTAGATTTCAAAAGCATTGTAACGCTTTTGGCTTTTAATACATATTCATGTATTGTGTACAGGCTATAGCAACTTAAATACTAACTCATTTTGCCCCAACCACAAGGACTATTCTCATATAAAGGTACAGCTATTGTACAGTCTTAAAGAAATTAGAATATAACTTCCAAATTCCCTCATGTCTGCGTGCAAGCACTTTAAAAGAGTAGTGTAAAGCTATGAAAAGATGGAAATGCTGAGTTTTTCCCAATATAATTTCAATGGTGCCACAGCACATAGTTTATTCCCCAAATATGTGTAATTTTGATTGGTCCAAATTAAACACAACCGCAGAATACAGGGGAACCGAACCAACGACCATCGTGTCCCAGGGTTAACACTTTACCCCAGGACCACATTCGTCCCTGCCTATGATATGTGCTGTGCGATAAAGCATGGCTACAAAAGAACAACTGGATTTTTAATGGCATTTCTTCAACGCCCACATTATCTTATCTACCACGTAATTTTAAGAAAGCACCAATTCGAAAACCGACGACGACTTTATAAAGTTTCACCTAGGTCTATAATTTTCTTTGTCCTATATGTAAGAAACTGCTGTGACAAAAGGAGAAATTGCTCTAGAGTAAAATACAAATTAGAAGAAGAATATTTTGAACTTGCAAGTTAACATTAGGGTAACGAACCGTATTTTGTATTGGTTGACCAACGATAAATGTCATCTCTTTGTATTCTTTTGCAACTATAAACTGAAAGAAGCCCTTTGTTAAGTTTGTCCGTCAATTTAAATTTATGAAAGAGATCAGAGCGCTGGGTTCGAACTGTTAAGCCATGTGTTGTAACATTGGAATCGAATTCCTGTGTTGTCCCGTGAATTGAAACTAATAACAATGATTGTCAGGTCGGTGTAATAGATTCGTATTGCGCCTGGCCATGTGAAATTGATTCCAGCTTTGTATGGATTTGGTAATCCATATAGGCTTGTAAAGAGTTGTATTTTCTTTTATAATACCACAAGCAATGAGCGATTTCTTTTTGGTTATGGAAATCGAAAAAAGGATATGTGAACGCGATGTGTGGACATGTTGACGCAATTAAAGTAAAAGAAATATAGCGTTAAACCATGTTAAACCAATTATTTGGCATGTTTCCTTTTTCGACTGACATAAGCAATATATAATTCCAACTTAGTTAAGCCGAGTTTTTGTCACTTGGTTAAACCAATAATCTTAACGCTTATATGTTTTGTATATGGAGTCGTTTATTTCACACAACTGTCGTTGATGGATTGACAAGTTGTTGAGTCAAAAGAAGACTATGTTCACAACGAGCAATTCTTTTCTTTTGAAACAATGACCATCGGCTTTCATTAATTCACATTTGGTGCGAGTTCTGGCTGTGTATCCAGGAAGCAGAATCTAGAGCGTTTGCCTAAGCTGTAAGAACTTGTTTCACATCGATGTAAAATAAATAAGTTTGAACTAACAGCTTGATTTCTACGGAAATAGCGATATCAAACCCCACATTACTGGTAGAACCCCTTGCGTTTGTCACCTTGGACCCTTGTACAGACTTAGATATGGAGTTTCAAATACATAGATACGTAATGTATTTTGATACACCCTTTAGCATGGAGCCCTCGCCCGTGCGTATACCCCGCACTATGTGTAAGTTATATGCACAGGCCTGACCCCAGGCTAACACCCTTAACGTTGTCTCAATAAGATGATTTATCTGCATATCTTGCAGTTAATAACGTTTTCTATAATCCAATATCCAATACCGAGGATTTTGCTAAATGAAAATTTTAAATGCTATATACCCCCTTTATCATAAATGCTCTACTTTCGTAATTGGTTAAGAAGGGTGCTTCTTTTTTATGATTGAATGCTATTCTTTGTGTTAAAATTCAATGTTTTGGAAGTATCGTCTGCTTCACGATACAAAACCCATTCGACAGGTCATAAAGAGTTTATGTTTATACGATAATCCCAAAGCCGATCTTGATAACCCTTTTACACATATCGAAATTTTGCGACTGGTCCAAATTGAAAGCAACAGCAGACGACAAAAATAGCATGAAATAATATAGAAACTATTATGACAAATGGATAAGTTGCTCCTTTGAGTGATTTATACTTTTTCACAGTGGTTTGTGACGGCAAACAGCGGTTTGTTGGGGTATCTACATTATATGTGTAAACGTGGTGTAACATAGAATAAGGGGTAAAGTTGCCTGTAGAAATCTACTTAAAATGGGAATGAATGCTTATAATTCTTTCAAATGAAAATGAATATCGGCCTCTAACTGAATAAACATATCCTTACACTTTAATGAAAGACAACTGAAATAGTATGGTGGATAACAAGCTTCTATGTCGTATACATAAAATAAATGTTTAACCTAAAGAGCCATGGTTTTACAATATGATATTGAACGAGTTTAGACAACATTTCTGAAAAGTAAGCACCCTATTCGAAAGATTTCTCCTCATTTTTCAATAATTGATATCTGAGTAGTGATGATTTTTCTTTTGGTGTCTGCGTAGGACTTTATTTTTATTCAATCATGTATGCCAGTTTTTTAAGGAGTTAAGAAAGATCAAAGGCACATCAAAGGAGAGGAGTACAAATAAATTACTGAAAAAATATATGGAGTTCTTTTATTATGTTCATAGAAGTCATGAGAATTAATTTAGGAATGCATTGAAACCCTATTAAATGCACTCATTTAAAATAAGTTATTTTGTGTTTGAAATATAGTTGTCTCCAATTCAATCATGTTTATCAACAACATGTTTGTTTACATATTCAAAATAACGAATTCTGATTGGTCAGTTGAAAAATGTGTGTATCAACTCTCAAAGTCAGAGGTGAAGAATCAGGAAATCCGAATAATAAAACTTGCTAATCTGGGTTATTTCTGGTTTACTTTCACATTTAAGTTGTGCTGATGGTGTTTACTGGTGAAAACTATTTGAATCTGTCCAAAATGTTAACAAATAATATAGGTTGATATAGCATTAATCTCCTTTAATGGGCCTTTAACAAAAGAATGAATAATCCAGGTTTATAACGACAATAAGATAACTATTGGATAAAGAAAAACGTTTACAAATACGACTCATTGGAATAAAATGTAATCCTTAGTTGTTATCAGTGCATTTCTTTCCTATTGCAAGATATCGAGAAAATGCAACAATATCGCAATAAACCTGTATGTGACGTGTATTATCATTTATCACATAATGACTTGCACTTTTCCTATTATCGATTGGCATTTGTTAAAGCAGCCAGTCGATTGCAAATCAACCACTTAATACAT
This sequence comes from Cerastoderma edule, assembly GCA_947846245.1. NCBI lineage: Eukaryota > Metazoa > Mollusca > Bivalvia > Cardiida > Cardiidae > Cerastoderma > Cerastoderma edule. The sequence goes on along the minus strand of OX401407.1, from coordinate 24,153,053 downwards.
TTTGAGTATTTATTAAATATCATTTCACGCAGGAAAGCTGTAAATAACATTTTTAATGAATATTACGCGATACTGGATAGGAAATATTTGATTTGGATGTGCCCGACCGCGATATAACTGGAAAGATGTTTAAAACAGATATAATTCAGCAAAACCCAATGTATAAACGACACGGAAACAACCATTGTCTTATCGAAAATGCTCACATAGACTCGGCGAGGTCAGTGCGCCTTTTACTCTATGACTCGTCGCATTTGGTTAACTACGCGGGACATTCAAGGGCTTCATATAGACAAACCAATCCAAGTTTTGAAAGGCGGGAAAACTTTGAAAAACACTTGAGACGGTAAAGTCAATAGATTTAACCATTAACACGTCAGTGGTGAATTAAATTACGTCCATGGAGATGAGTTGAACAATTTTTGTGACGAAATGAGGAACGAAATAAGGAGCAACTTTTCATTTCTTTTCAATTACTTCTTATGGAATCAATTCCAATTGGTATACTCTATAGAAGAGACGTCTTGTGAAACAAATGTTGGTCACCCATATGAGACCTGATTGAATGCAGAGTTAAGTGGCAGAATAACCGATAATCTCTTGTTTGTGACCGTCAGAGATGAATGAAAGCTGTCTTTAGGAGCTTTGTTGAAGAAAAATCGAGTGTTTTTTTTTATTTCGTCGAATGCTTTCTATACTATGTCGATAAAGAGGTACGACTTTTATTTCATTTTACGTAGATCTTATAGTTATAATTCCTATATAACATATATTTTGTGAAAAATACCGATAGCGCTGGATTTATAACCTAGCTGGACGGATGCGCTTTATTTTTGACAAAAACCTTGTTATAATCCCTGACATGCTTTGCAAAGAGTTGAGCTCAAACCGATTACCCCAATAAATCATAAGTTATGTACGGTTTACTAAGTGTGCTAAAGGTTACTGCAAATATTGTTTTTAAAATCGCCCGCCCTGTTTTATCATAAGCAAATATACTTATAAATAACGGTATAAAATATAAACTAACCCTTACGTCGGTGGATATTTTAGACATTTCAACCATAATCCTGCTAGGTCAGCTGACCGAGTAAGAATTTAAGTACAAGAGAGGTTAGCCGGTCATATGGAAGACCTACAACTTTTTAGTCGTCCAAGTATAATTAAGTATAATTAATCCTTGAAGGAGATTGGTAGTATCGTTACTACTCGGGTATTTCCGTAACCTAAGAATTCATTGGATCAACCCGATGAGTTCCGATTGTAGTTGTTCAAGTTCAAGTTTGAATCTACCTTAACATTTCGGACGTATACGCGCCCAAGACGAGTCAAAATGTGTCCGAATGTCATATAACGTGTTTTTGCGTAATCATTTGGAATACACACCATCTACCATGAGGTAGAATACCCATAATCCGCCATTTTGAAACTTGTTCTTTCGTCGGATTAGTTCGGTCGTATACCTTGGAACTATTCGCGTTGAAACGAATAGTTCCAGACCCCGACCGAGGTTGATCGAGAACTACCGAAGTAATCCGATGACAGAATGAGTTTCAAAATAGCTGGTTATGGGTATTCTACCTTAAACTCATTAATTCTACGCTCGTTATACCAGAAAAACAAAACAGTTGGAGGTCGATTATGTCTTGTGACAGTTGACAATCCAATGCATTGTGGCTAAAGGGTGAATTGTTTTTGACAATCAAAATGCGCTAAAAAATTTCCTTATAGAAGGCAAATTTATATAGTTCACGCCTCCAGTCGAAACCAAAAGGACCATGTTTGTACATTGAGACCAAATGCTTGATCACAAACCTTTCCCATGATTATTATTTACACGTGCTTTGTCGTTCGTGTATAGTCAAAAGCTAGAATAAGCGTATCCAACTGTAATTTTTTCGTGATGGAATAAATAATTGTAAATGATATCCTTTCATAGTTATAATTTGTACTTTTGAATTGCCCCCAACCCATAACCAGCGTAGTAATTTGTGACTCGTTCAACTTGATCGAAACAGCAATTTACAGCCTGAAAAGCAACATGTTCTTAATCATATTTTTTACGTACTGTACAAAGAGTTGAATTACTCAGTATAAGTAATTTATGTTTCAACAGTCTTTATAAGTCGATGTATCAATGTAAGGTATTATAGAGTAATTATCTAATGACGTAGGTGCAAGTTACTTCGAAAAGAATTTGTTTAACTCCTTTCACAATTTCACAAAAGGAAAATGCATGTACGATGTATATGAAAATACGGGTTACCGAGTGCGACACAGGAGAATTGAATTATGCGAATGTATTAATGGCTTTAAACAAAATTACAGTTTATTGATACTTCAAAATCGCATTAGAGCATACATATAACTAATTCTAATTGGTTTCAGGGATTATAAACACCTTTGCATGAAAGGATTTCGTATGATTGAATGAGAACCAGTAGATATCCTCTAAAACACAGTATCGAGTGAACCTACCCACCCTGCATATTAATCCTGATAAGCATTGCACCAAATTATGTCCTAACATTTGGCTGCTTTCCCACGTATTAACCATTGGTAATCAACCAGACGCTGTTTTATCAAGGACAAGTTTTTTTTGTAAAAAGAGGTATGCCGTTGATTTAGCGATGATGGAACTCGCATCGTAAGTAGGTCTTTAACCTCAATCGGAACTACTCGGACATTTTCGGCACCTGGGAAATATGTTTTCGTTGAATAAACCCGACGAGGTCATATCGCTCTAACCTCTAAGGGTAATCACTATAACAACACGAATCATGGCAATCGTACCTACTCGGCAATCCCCGTAACAAGTCGGTAGATACACCTCGTAGGCAGTACATGAATACACCAGAAATCCTGGGGTAATTCGCCTCATTTCCGGTGGATAACGCAAAATGCACACAGGCACTAAATATGTATTTAAATACACACAAAGTGGTTATATATCACAATTGAATGTTATTTTTACCCTTTTCATTAAAGATGATCATATCAACACATCTTTGTTTCATATTTTGTCAATCGGCTCTTTTCGGCAATCCCCGGCTTGTGCCGGGGATTTCCGAGTAGATACGATTGCAAACGGACATGCCCTTCGTTGCTGACCTACTTTCAAAAATGGCTCCCCATTACCTCCGAGGTTATTTTAAGAAATGGCCGAGGCGTTCCGAATGGAATCATGGGTCTGAATTCGGAAAGCATCTATTTCTATTTTCTTTCTTGTCATCTAATCCCATGCTGTTTACATTCATTAGGGTGGGTTTATTTCATCGTGTATTCTTATTGGTTACACACAGCACTGATTTCCTACCAATGATAATTATTAGGTGATGTGCACATATCTCCCATGTTCTGGGGTCTGCGTCAACTCCGATGATCCAATCTGTAAATGTGATGAATAAACTACGCCTGGATTATTCGGACTAAGGTCTCGGTCTGCTAAATCTACTTGCATGTACTGGTTTACGGACATTTCTTCAGGAAGCAATCTTCATTTCCCTTAATATGTCTGTATCGCGTGTTGTTGAAGCTGATGATGTTTTACAATTACTTTCTCGATTCTTCTCTCATTAATAATTCAAAACACCACTCCGAGTTTATAACACTATACTAATGCAAGACTTGACTACAGGTAGGAAAGCAGTCCAGGGTGAGAGCATCCAGGAAGAAAGGGGGAGATTCATATAAGGTGTCAGACCTTGCTTCACAATCGATGTAAACTAAATACATTTTGAAAATCTCCACAAAGCCCTTCAGAGAAAATAATGGTATTGCTATATATCGTTGCATTGGACCCTCGAGGCCTGTCTTATTTGGGGGCTGTTTTGTTTTAAAAAAAACATTGACAGAGATACGAGTTACCGGTAGTTCCTCACATGAGCTGAATCTCCTTTCTACTGGCGTTGCATGGTCTATAAGATGATAAACATCCAACCCGGTATAATATCAATTAAACATTCATCGATAAACCGAAAAACTCTGCCACGGGCAGCAATAATCTAAGTATTCCGTTCTGTAATGTGTTAAAATCATTTGGCCGTTTTCATCAACATAGTTACATTGGATAAACCCGGCGAGTTCATATTGCTCTAACCTCAGAGGGTACCATCCCAACAACACAATGTAGCCTGTCAATTAAAGAGTTACTATCCAGATGAAGAACGAGAATGATACATGTGCATTTGTTGAAAAGCGATATGGACACAAATAATTTCTTTTGTGAAAATTATATGGATAATATGGATAAAACGTCCACCTACAGTGTATAGGCAAATTCGCTTTCGTATTCAAACTTGTATTACGCGACCATGTAATGTGCGAGCGATCTGATACTTATGTAAGACGTCCAGCATCTTTATGCAGTAGAGCTTTCAATATGACTTGATATATGTGTTAGATTCACATCTGATTTAACATTATCAAATGCAGAGTTCTGAAAATTATGATTTTTGAATGACGCTTCTAAAGCGTGATCTAGCATTGTAGCGGCATTGCTTTTTATTGGTCGCTTCAATCGGAAATCCCCGGTGACGTTGGCAGTCACATTTGCCGGTCGGAATCAGCCAAAGAGTTCCGATTGTGATTGCTTAACACGAATAGTGCTAAACAGCAATGACAGCGTAATTATTATTGAAAATCTGAGAGGGTGAATTGAAAGATAAGAAAGAAATGAAATTGTACAAATAGAAAATGTATGACATAAAAGATAAAGAAGTATCCTTGTTTGGGGAATAGTAACGTTTTTAGAGTTGGCCTTTGAAAAGAAATAAGGAGTAGATATTTATTGTCGAGATTACGTTTTACAATTACATTCAAGGCACGTCTTTCATTAATTATTCAAATTAACACTTACAAACTTTAACATTGGTTTTATAACCCTTTATACAAGGCCTTACAATTGTACATTATTAACTGGTCAGCATTTTAACGCTGAACTTGAATAAATTCGCTATTTGGTGGTTGGATTTGATGGCAGTCATGGTTAATGCTGTTTTTAACAGTAAATAGTTCGCATTGTAGTCGTCAGTGTACCTACCCATGCACCTACAAATAATATTTAGTTATTCCCTCAAATAGTATTTTTGGATAATTTCAAATTAAAGGAAACAGCAGGTGCCTGTTTAACCCTTTACCAAACGCCAAATTTTCGACTGTCCCAAATTGATAGAGTTTGGAGACAACATTTCAAAATGTGATGAAATTGAAAAATGATCTTCTGATAGTCCAGAAAATATTGTGAGAAAATGAGAAATTGCTCATTAAGAGCAATTTCTCCTTTTCCCACAATGTTTTCTAGATAACACCCCTCAATCATATTTCTTATCCGATGCCATCTTACCCACATGTTCGTGATCAGTTCTGAAGAATGATTCCTTCGAAGCCTTTTGATGCTTTCCCAGATAAACACAATATTTGGTTACGCTGTTCGAAGCATTGCGTTTAAGTATAGTCCGTGATGTCCAAATAGTGAAATCGCTTGTGACCAATAATCTCTTCTATTGGCACAATGGTTTCTTCCAACTATCATACAAAAACGATTTTCGTTTTTCCTTCTTTTTTGTTCGGTTATATTGCTGTCTATTGATTCTTTCAAATTGAAACAGTCATGAAAAAGAAAAGATCCTCAAGCATCGAAATGGAAGACCGTGTTTGGTTAGTTTTACATGTATTTAGATCATTATGTGAGGTACCCATCAATATATGGTCGAAGTATCCACCTCTGGTCACAAAGGATGCAATTCACCAAACCTATTTCTACTTCTATCGAACATTGCCCAAAAAGAGAACATTATAAACTGAACAATTAAGACTATATAGGGATACTTTAAAGACTCTTTTGTTACAATATATGCATTCGAAACAATCCTCGGATAAAGGTAACATAGCTCTCTTCATACCAGCGATGCTTACTTAAATCTATGTTGCCAATTTATTTGTTTGTTTGTTTCTTTATTTATTTATTTTTCAAGGGAATATGTATAGCGCCAACAGTATATTTGTTTGTTTCTGTCTTTGTGAGGAATTTGTATCGCATCAACAATACTTTAGTTGTACTGTGATTCCCGGCTCATCATTGTTGGAGGAAGACTCCTTTCTTAACTGTCTTTAAGTGCTGGTTAAGTCGGTAAGAATCATCCAAATTCCATATGGCAGTCGTCTTACGCTATTAAAAGGCCGATTAAGTTCTTTAATGTGAGGAACGTTAGTCGATTTGTCGGCTTCAGCTGAATTAACAATCATTGTTTAACTGTCTACAGTATGTTTGTTTTCTCGAATTCGCCAATAGAACTTGAAATGTTTAAATTGCAATAATCGTCTGTATTTTGGCGAAGGGCTGAGTAAATGTAACATCTAGTGTACAATGATAAAATAAATACACAGAGCTCTTAATGAAAAAATGTCTGTAAAAGAGAAAGATCGATAAAACCCAATCGATCTGGATTAAATACCTTTTATTCTGGAAGTCACCAGAAAACCTGCACTGTGTAACACTATATTTCGTGTACTGTACTTTACCTTCGTGAAACCGTACGCGGTCCAAGTTTATAGAGTTCACAGAAGACCAAAAGAATGGTGAAAGAGGCGGGGAAACCTTGTAAAACTGAACTCATTCTTTATCTTAATCCTTGGACTGCTGGGTATTTTCTTTTTTTAAATATTTTTGTGTCGTCTGCTTCCCAAAACCTTAAATATTCGCCTAATTTTGTTGATAAAAGATACCCAGAGTAGCAAACAGGTTATATCATAGGTCAGTCGCCAATTTACTTGGCGGTTGGCCTGGATCGAACCTGTTTGCTTGAGCATGAAGTCGGTTCCAGCACTATAAGGGTTAAAGCTGATCCGTGACGGCACTCAAAACTGTAAACAAAAACAAGAAGATGAAAAAGTGTAAGAAAATAATACACATTTGCTGTCTGATGTTGGATGAAAACCATTGTTGAAAAGGGAGAAAATGCTCATTATGAGCAATTTCTCCCTTTGTCACATTAGTTATCTTAAGAATCGTGCAGCAGAAAGTCAATGTTGTGTATTATTGGGTAACTTAAGATATGCCGTTAGTGTGATCCACCATGTCACTTAACACTTGTACCTTTACATGTAAGTTAAAACTGTGTAATGGTTTCACAGTCTTTCGGACCGCTAAGGCAGTTTGTCTAGGCGTCCGAATGCATTGAAGCAATTATGCGTCCGAAATGCTGAGTACATGTAACTATTACGCAGGTATCATCTTGATGAGTTTCTCTATTCTAGGTATTCGTAGTTTGCAGTGTGGATTTCCCCTAGTCCGAATGATCCAGACATAACTGTTTCCTTAAATACACAGTTACAGCTTCATGCCTTTTTTTCGATCTGGGGGGAAGCATTTGATACCCTTTTTTATATAGTAAAATTATGTTATTAGCGGAAAAAACATGCGGGCTTTGCCAAAGGGCAAAGAAAAACGCCGAGGTTAACTTATTTTTAGGGAAAAACTGCATAATTTTAAAGAAAATCGCGGGTATCTGTTGTTTAGTGGAAAAATGCACTAATTTTTAAGCTTGGATCATCCGAGTTCAGATATCCCTTTGTCATATGCCACGTATGTTTTTAATAAATTTCAATGGGTCTATAGATTGGCGTTATACAAACAGAATAAAAACATGTTCATGGGAGGGTTACGTAAGATAAATCACATATATGCATCAGGCGTGTCCTATGAAAATCTGCCCTTAGAATAGAAAGGATTTATTACGCATAACACGACCAATGTTACCATCATTGCGAAAGAATATCTAAATGTATGATAGGCCTACAGAATAAATAGTTTAGAAAAGATACGCCTTGAATATAGTTTAAGACACAGCTATGAAGTCGATCGAACGCACAGGCTTCGGGTAGCTGGTTGTTATAAGGAAATGGAAAACATGATCGGATGCTTTCTGTATTCGTTTATTTCATATAGGGTTTACACTGCGTTAACATAATTTCAGTTATATTGCGGTGTCTTACTAATAATGATTGAGGATGAATCCAAGCATGACTATACATACAATCAAAAAGGGTTGGTCCAGCCGAATAGAACCATATGTACCCCGTCAGTCATCCAGGAAACTATCAGACATGAAAGGCAAAAGGCCTCCACCAGGTTTTAAACACACACGGATGCCACCAGAAGAAGCTTTTGATAGTCAGCCAAACTTTCCAAACTGAAAGCAACAACAGACGAAAAAAATAGCATGAACAATTACATCTTTTTATCGAGGTCGAATGGGTGGTGAGTTCTGTACTTGGAATTATAAAACTTTTCTTCCCGTGGATTCAAATCACGGCAGATTTAATTTTTAATGAGAACCTTACGTCTGACCGCCAGTATTCAATTTTACTATCTCGCGAGAGATATGAAAGCAAAATTACCCGTGACCGACCGCTGGAGGCAGTTTGCTGTCTTTTCAATAAAGTGAATGTTAAAGGATTTATAACAAAGCCCTCGGCTGACACGTAACGTGTAATATACGGGTTTATGATTTATTAACGACTATTATCAACGCCCATTACTCTATAAACCTATTCTTATCTCTTTACCAGGTCTGTCTCATATCGTCCAAAACTTAACGGCTGTATAGAGAATACACGGTACATAAAATAGGGAAAAAGTACGAACACAACCGAATCTCTTATGGGATGAGATAGGAGTTACTGTTTAAAATGAACATTATGCTCTTAAGAGGTTTCCCCTATCCATTTTCCTATTTTCCATATTCAAAATATATGCTGCTGCCTCACACACCGATCGAGGAGGTCCGAATGGTCCTGACGTTTCATTCTGACACAGTAACAGCTTGGATCATCCGAGTTAGTACTGCAGTAGTGTTTGATAGAGATCTACCCAGGGATTTATTTCTAGTCTATATAAGAGCTAATTAAACATTCCCACAGAGGATTTGACTTAAAACAGTAATCTCATTGCCCGCCGGTAAGCGCCACCCATTTAGGAAATAACACACCGACCCATCACACATAAAGGCGCCCTTTGCAGCTCACACGCATAATCAATAGCCTTTTATATTTACATGTTGTGGTAGTTATAGATTATGCATTAACCCATTACCAAACAATAACGACATTTAACCACTTTGTTGCAGACCACTCTTGAAAACACTGTGGGAAAAGGAGAAATTGCTCATGACGAACAATTTCTCCTTTTCCCACAATGTTTTCTGCCCTATTATAAGATTATTTTCCAATTCCAAAACATTTTGAAATGTCGTCTGCAAACTCTTTCAATTTGGAACAGTCGAAAATTTGGTGTTTGGTATAGGGTTAAATATTACATCTTAAACATGTTTTGCTGAAAATATGTCTGCTTGTTCGTCTGTCTCCCAATTGAATCGTATTTCAATTAGACATTTACTTAACAATCTATTTATCAAATATTTAATTCATTCATTTACCCACAAGGGTTATGCAGTATGAATATATTGATTTTGAAGTTATACATTGATTTAACCCTCTACCAAACGCTAAGGTTTCGACTGTCACACATTGAAAGAGTTTGCAGAATTCTATGTGATGCAATTGGAAAATAATCTTTTGATAGGGTAGAAAAATTTGTTGGAAAAGGAGGAATTGCTCGTCACGAGCAATTTCTTCTTTCCCCACAATGTTTTCCAGAGTCATCTGCAACAAACTGGTCAAATGTCGTCATTGGTTGGACATGGATTAAGCTCCTGTGCATAATCCATGTATTTATTTATTGACTGGTGAATCAATCATTTTTTATCGTTCTTGTCTTCTTTATCATAGCAATCATTCAGTTGTTTCTCATTTGCTTTCCTATCTATCTACATAAATGTTGATTACCTGATTTACTTGTCAGGGTATAACAACCAGTATACTCGGTTGAGATTGTTTAATAAGGCTACCACGTTCATCTCCCTTTGTACATCATCCGTTTGCTTTATGCTAGATGTAATTGCGATACCCGAGACTCAAAAATCATCGGCATTCTGCAGGTAAGGATTTGTAGAAATGCATAGATAGGGCTCCAATTATTCAAAGTCATGTACATATTCGAAAGATGGTCTTTAATTTTCTCATTGTATTGCAACACAAAGTGAGTTATTGTATCTGGAGTACATAACACATAGCGCTCATTGGTTGCATTTGACCAGCAAGCCTATTGTCCAAACGTTTCAAGTGTAAAGGCATATTGTTACATTTGTGTAAAATAAAAACGTGTGGAATGGACAAAAGGACATTTTAGGCCTACTGAAGTAGTCTTAGTAATTGTAATAAAGGCTCCTCTTAAGAAATACCAAAGCCTCTACATAGAGCACAGGGGTAGCAAAATTCTGCGTTCGTATTATCCAGGTTGTCTAAAAGCCTTATGCGACAAGTGCATTTTTACTGAAACTGGCCATCATACAGAAAAGTGGAGTAAAAGATTTTGCATTTACGGGAAGATCAATCAAAATCCGATCTGGCCACCCCTGGAGCCTGTCATGTACGCGTTACATGAAGTGACTGATGAATGATACAAAGTTAGGCCTACAATATGTTGACCATACTAAGCCACTGAACCCCATGTTTGCCGTTTTCTAATAGGTAGACACTTGACTCAGTCCGATAAACACGACCTAGACGCATTTGATGGTGCAAATACTTCAGTCTGTCACAACACAATTGGACATGTTGTCACAACACAATTGGACATGTTCACTCATTATTCAATCACAGAAAGTAGGCCTATTGATTAGTGCCACGTTCTTGATTACCTCTGACGCACACTCTTCTAATTCTCTATTTGTCTTTGGTTCCAGATGGCGTTGTTGCAATGACCAACATAGAGGCTTAAGTAATGGTATGCTGTCGTCATACGACGCGAACATTGCCTTTTATTTTCTGATGGGGCAATCTAACGGGAGAGATTCCTAATGCAAATACTTCTCAACATTTCTCAATAAGTTTGATTAGGGTCAATGTTAGTCAAAAGTGAAGCATATGGAAGTTCTGGGTCCAACTCTTTTCAAACGTAATTGACTTTAAACTAGTTCACCAGAATACACCATACTTAAAGGTGTCCGCCAAGGAGACTTAAGAAGCCGGTGTAACACAATGATATGTATATCGCTGTGTTATCCTTTTCTCGAACATATTCTTGCCTATTAAGACGTAAATACGACATCAGGAACATAAAATGCATTTACGGCTTAGAGGAGAACATATATATTACTTAGAATTGCAAAACCATTATTGTTTTTTAACAAATGACTTCTGTCTGATAGTAGATCTAATATAGACCTCGACTTTCGATGTCATCTTGTCACAGAAATCAAGTGAGGACATGAAACGATTGATAAAATTTCTAAACGAAAATGCTTAAGTTGATAACTCGCTAAATTGAAAGAAGAATCATCACTTGAATATAGATCATCTAATGATAACATTGTGTTAGCGTGACTTCAACATTCTTAAAAAAAAGTACTGGTAGTTTTTACGATCATGTAGTTTTAACGACACATTGGCTGCTCTCATTGGCTGCAACAAATTTGGCTGCTAATTCACTGAAATGAACAACAACAATAATTCAGTTTTGTTTTCCACTTTGAGGGTAAGTATTTTCAAGTTTCTAGGCATTTCATACCATTATAAAGTTTAACCGCATGCACTAATGTTCATACTTGACCCAATAGTTTGCTGAAGTATCTTTCTTGTACAGTATGGTCTGTGAAGGTGCGTTTTTAGTCCATAAGTTATTTCTAGTTACCTCATCTTGGAATGCTGCAGTGTAAAACAGGTTGAGCTAGTAATGGATCAAAATTATGACGACCAAATGGATACAGTTGACGCATATTTGCGACAACGTTTGCGACATTGTATTATATAGATCTAAATCTTCCTCAGAATGAAATTGAATACTTTGCATCATAAGAAATCTTATGTGAAACAATGAAAGATATAAATGAAAAAAAAAGATATTATTTATAAAAACACCAATACCGTTCAACAGTGAATTCGTCCCTTAGTAGGAACGTCCAATTTATACAAATTATTAACTCTACGCAACAAACAAACGAAATAAACAATAAAAATAATAATGCTCATAATAATGATAATTTTCCAGTCGAGAGTTTATTTAACAATTTCGTTAAGGGTAAATATATCGCTATTTGAAGCCCATTTACGTCACCAGGCCACTTTACGGTTGTGTTAAAACTGAATCCGCTTTGTATATTCATGTGATCCATTACTAAATCGTCGTGTAAAACACTGATGACGCAGTACCCCCTGCTTAGTGCACCCCCCTCTGTTCATACTCCATTTTCATATTCAGTCCACTGGTCGTTGGTATATACTCTACTACACATTTTGATGGTGCAACGCGTTTGGTATATATATACTCTCATGAGTATCGTACAGTCAACTCGACAGTTTCGGATCATCGACAGTTCCGGATTATCGTATGTTTGTTGTCAAATTTCTATGAATGCGAAGAAATTCTGGCCTTAAAAACTTAACAGTCATTCAGCATATTCATTAAGCTCTTGACAAAACCAATATGACATTTCCACGTCTGGTAAAGCGATCACAATCAATTTGGAACGGTTAATTGAGACCGAGACAAGTCACCGGAAGTTGACCTAACTTCAACGATATTTTTTTTTCGGCGATTTAGACGCTCATTTAAAAAGATAATATGCACTAAACATTGATATCATTTGAAAGAAAACTTATAATAGATTGTATTTATGCAGAATTTTCATGCTTAAACGGGTCTGGGATTGTAAAATTGCATGATGAATGAAGGCAGGTGAGCTCGACAGTTTCGGATCACCTATTTAATTTTATAGGGGTCGTCTCAACATTACTTCCGGTCATTCTCGTACCCTCTTTAAAGGAAAAAGTAAAATAATCCTTTAAAGGGAAATCGCACAAGCCATGTGTTTGATGAAAATAAAGTATTAAATGATGATATTATTTTCTATTCTTATTGTCTCCTTGTGAAATTAACCCTTTTTACCATAAATTATATGACAATTAACGTGATTGGGAACTGTCACATTTGATCCGAAACTGTCGCGATGACCCCGATCTTGTTTTCTTCAAAAACTGAAAAATGGTAAATACAAGCGGTAAATCATTGGTATGAATGGACAGAGGAAGAATTTTTCATTAAATTCATATGTTGATTTCTACAGTAAATTGGTTAATACAAGAAAAAACGATCTTTTATCTATTAGTGATCCGGAACTGTCGAGTTGACTGTATAATTCATTTAGTCACAAGTTAACTGGCTGTCAGACAGATCTTAATCTTGCTGTTTAGATAGACAAAAGACCTGAACCTGATACACAAATGCTAACAAATTTCTTGTGCAAAATCCCTAGATCATGCATCAAACTGAATAGTGCTTCTTTTGAATACAGTATGTGAAAGACAAATGTGTGATAGCTTGGCTTATTTTGGAAGGGTTTAAGTCAGTTTGCTTTATAAAGTTTATTAGTACCGTAGGAGCCTACTATATAAGAAGTTAAAATAACACATTTTGACCTACGATAACCATACTGCGGCACTTTTGAAGTTCAAAAGCACTTTGTATTGTTCTCATGAAATCAGTCAGCAATGTGCAATCTTTAGTTTGAATGACTTTGATTACAGCTAATTGAATCAATTAACATTAATTATATGTACTAGATAAAAGAGTACTGTGACAGGTGCATGAGTAATATACTGGTACCTCAATCTTTAATGTAAACTCAATGAGTACCATGAAATTTCCATCTTCATTCCCGATAGGGGGATGAGTTGACTTGCCAGACTTGACCCACGTCTGTGTAGACCCACAAGCTGATTAGAATCAGGCTGATTCAATACACTGTGAAAGACTGTCTGAATTGAAAGCAATAGCGGTTTACACTGATAAAGTATGCAACATAGAGTTGTTTTGGGTGACATTTGATTTAAACTACAATTTATGTAGCAATAGGAGGAATTGCTTGTTTAGAGCAGAGCAAGTTTTCATCTTTTGAGATCTTGTAAAGGTGCATCAAAATGTTTTTATAATGTCATTGCTTAAAAAAATACATGTTAATCTGACTTCTTTGTTTAACAGGTTACAATGATGAACAAAAGATGCAAGCATGAGAAACCGATGCCTTTACAAACATCAATAGAGCAAGAAACGGTTTTCTGTTAAACAGAAGACTTTACTTGTACAGGAAAATGGCTGCGTATGATTTCTTAGTCTGTATTTTGAAGGGGCTTTCAGAGGGTTTAGAAACGGCAAAACACGCAACAACGGCAGTGCTAGGGATCAATCATGTTGTGATGAGCAAAATATTCACGTTCCTTGTCAGTTTCTGTAATACTGTATGGGCCGGGTTAAATGTGCTGCTTGTGACAATCTACACAATTCTGGTCTGTGTGGTAGATTTTGGAAAAGAGCTGGCGAATTTTGTACAGGCAGTTTTGTACCTGTTTTGGAAGTTGACCTTATTGATAGTGAATCTACTGGACTTGCTGTTTCATGTGTCCAAGAGTGTTTTATATTTCTTGTGGACGGGTGGGAAATGGACAGCATCAACAGTCACGAAATCTGCTCAAATCCTGTCAGAAAACGGTGTCGGAACGTGGAAATATTTCGTGATGTCATTTAAAGAGTTTACAGACTCTGTGATAGGAGGATTTACAGTTATCGGACAATTTGCGCAAAGCGCTGTCGAGTTTTTGATGGAATGTTTGAGCTGGATTTTATATGGGGTCAGTGATTTGATGCTATATACTGACAGTAAAGTACGCTGTGAGCTTTCCACCGTTTTTCATTCATGCTGCGATTTCATCAACACATATGTTTTAGGATTATCCCGGGACACATATCTTGGTATATTAATTTGTATTACAAGTTACATTGTTATATCAAATATCTTCCGTCGCTTGTGTTCAAAAGGTTTAACTTTTCCGTTCTTTCGTTCATACGCATTATATAATGATGAGGATGCTTCCGATACAAACTATGATGATTACGAAGGGAGAATGGCAGAGTTTTCAGATGATGATTACGTCGACCTGTCTCAAGATGGACAAAACTCGGAGGTCGATGATTATGAAGATGATGATTATGTTGTCAGTGATGAAGATACACAAGATGACGACAGTGAGAGTGAGCTAGAACTTGATTCATCAGACGAAAGTGTGACGGCCAGTGAAAGTGAAGTGAGTGATATCAATATACAACTGCCAAAACTTGACAACACCTTTGAAGGTCGTCGTTCCATGACTCCATCGCGTGTCCCAAACTCGATGACAACGAGGGATTTGGAGAGATTGATCGAAGACGAGAAGGAACGCAGGAAGTGTGTTGTTTGTCAGGACCAGAATAAATCTGTATTGATACTGCCGTGTAAGCATATGTGTCTCTGTATAAGGTGTGGTAATCAGATTGCGCGTTCTAGAATACGAGACAGGCGTGTGTGTCCATTGTGTCGCAGGAACATCGAAACTATCATGGATGTGTATGTGTAAAGATTAGAAAACTTCATGCAGCAGCAGACAGACATTGTTTATTTATTATTTCATAAACTTTGGTTTAAAAAATCACATATCAAACTGAAGAAATCAATTGGACAAATATCAAACATGGTTTAATCAAGCAATTCTTACATCTGTAAAAGAAGCCATTTATGCAAAAAGAGGATTTAACGTTTTGCCACACTTGATTATTTTATTTCTGTCATGACCACTTTGAGTTTGATAATTGAGAAATTTCTGTTGTACATCGGTAGGAGAATAACTTTTGAGACAAAGTTCATTAATCACAAAAGTGTTCTCTGATATCTTTGGTTTAATCATATTTGTATATGAATTATCTTTATTACAATGATTCACTTAAGATAGACATTAAGGTCATAATGAACAAAAAGTTCTTTACATGTTAAATGTATCAGATGTCTGAATGGGAACCGGTCTGAATTGCTATCTGTTTTTCTCTTGTAAACTCTTTATTTTCCTAAAAACTAGGGGTGATGAAATCTGATTTTGATTTCCTTGTCTGTCAAAGCAAAATATTTCCTATTTCTTCACTTGTCCATGTAATGGTTATTTAGTAAATTTCAGTGAAAATTCACTTATCCGATCAGGCTTTTGAACAAGTTGAGTAATAAAGACAATTGATTTTCCAACCCCTGAAAACAATTCTAATTGATGTCTACAGTATAGGACTATTTAAAAACAACCTTTTTGATAGTTTTTTAAGAACCAGGTGTGAAGTCAAAATGGAAATTTTGAACAATTTTGCCTTGGCATTGTTTTCATAGAACATTTTATGAAAAAATACAGCAAAAACACATAAATCAATAAATATAACCATAATTTCATTTGTTGTGTTTAAAAGTTTATATCAATCATGTTTTATGCTGAAATTGTCTACTTAACTGCAGATTTATCAGACTTGAATCAATGAAGGTGAATGTCTTGGCTTTTTTTTTTTTTAACATAATATTTTTATTGGCATTACACATTACATATTTATGACATTACAATTTTAATAAAAATGGTGAAACATAACAAACAGAAATAATTAACTAAGAGAATTTAACACATATCTACATACAACATGAAGAGTGTTTAAAATAAAGAAATTTTAATTGGAGCCATTTGCTCAGAATTTGGCTCCTACTTCTTTAATTTGGCTCCTATTTTTGTAATTTGGCGAATGTGCTGGCGCAGACTTTTTTCCAGCCAGGGTGAGCCCTGAATCATTAATTGACATTTTTTCTGATGATTAACCCATTACCAAACAATAACGATATTTGAACAGTTTTTTGCAGATGACTCTGTAAAACATCCTAGGAAAAGGGGAAATTGCTCTTAACGAGCAATTTCTTCTTTTCCCACACAGTTTTCTGCCCATATCAGAAGATAATTTTACAATTTCATCACATTTTGAAATTTTGTCTCCAAACTTTCAATTTTGGACAGTCGAAAATTTGGCATTTGGTAAAGAATTAACTCACTGCTAAAACATAAAAAATATAAATTTTATCCAAGTTTTCCAGTCTTGCCATACTATGTTCAGATTATCACAAGGCTCTTTTTTATGATATTAAATCCTTTTTTCCCATATGAGAATTTATGACAGTTCCAAATTGAAAGCAGCAGCAGCAGACAACAAGCATAGAATGAAAACAAAATTCTATTAAAGACAATACATGTAGATAGAATCTATTGTGGTAAAAGAATACATTGCTCTACACAATCAATTTATTTTTTTGTCACAGTGGTTTAAGACTTCATCAGAAAGTGCAGAAGAAAGTTGACTTTCATAAATTCAAAATTGAAGCATAATTGCATAAATGTAGAATGGAATGTCTTCTTGATCATCCATACAAGTAGAGATACTAGGTAAAATGAGATATTCTTTGGCCATGAATACATGTTTGTAAACATAAATGTGCTTTTATTAATTTATGGATATGGAGTTAATTGTGTGAGCAATCTATTATCTTCTTGATTTAAAAAAAGGTGCTTTACAGTTGATGAATGTTAAAAATGTTTCTGATTTATAATTTTCTAAATCATAGAATGACTATATCATCTTAGGGGTATTCTATATACAATGTAGTAATATGTTCACTTATATATCATTATCAGAGTTCCATCAACAATATAAAAAGTGTACTGAAGTCTTGTTCATTAAATATTTAAACTTTAGAATGCAGGGTAATTTTCTAAAAATAGATTTTTGTGTTGACTGCTTGCCAAAACCGTACAAATATCTGATTAGCTTTGATGAGGAAAGATACTCAAAGTGACAAACAGTTTAGATCACAGGCCAGCCGCCAATTTACTTGGCGGCTTGTCCCTGATCTAACCTTTTTGTATAAGCCTGAAGTTGGTTCCATCACTATAAGGGTTAAGTTAAGTTATATAGAGGAAAAAAGGATATATATTAAAGGAGGAAAAAGGATGTTGCTTGGCTCAGTGGTTAAGATGGGGACCCTTGAACTCTGGCATCAAAGTTCAAGCCCCATCAGTGTCTCTGGTTTCCTTGGTGTGTTCTTTGGCAAGACACTTCAGAGCCCTAGCTTAGTAATGATGAATCTAGGAAAGCCATTATAAACCTTAAGACTTGTTGACACAGTGTTAACCCTTGCTGTGCTTGAACCAAATCCATGCTTATACAAACAGGTTAGATCCAGACCGAATTGGTGGCTGGCCTGTGATCTAACCTGTTTGCTACTCTTGAGTATCTTTCTTCATCAAAACTAAGCAGATATTAACAGATTTGGAAGTTGGAAACCAAATGACACCAACATCTATTTAAAAAAAAAAGATACCCATGATTCCAAGGATTAGACCCCACATAAACGATGAAAGTTGGTGTTGGAAACACCTACATCGAGGGTTCAGCGCAAGACTATAGTAAGTGCTTCACAAACGTAAGTATTGCGCTGAACCCTTGACATGTAGTTTACTGTACCTCTGATACATTTCTCACAAAAGGCAAGCTAGCTTCTGATAGAGGGTAATGTGTTATGATATACAATTTTTGACTATGAAAAGGACTGTCTCATAGATTGAGAACTAGGGGCCCGTTTTACTAAACAACTTACGGAAAATGTTTGCGTAAGTCATAATTGATAAACATGGATAGTATCTTCATTGAAACTACAATATTGCAATGTGACACGTCATTGGAAGCGTCTCGGAGAATCGATTCCAATGATGTGTTACTTTGCAATATTGCTTTGCCCAATATTAAAATAAGAGGATTTTTTTATTTAGACTTACGCAAATCTTAAGCGTAAACTGTTTAGTAAAACGGTACCTTGATCTCCATTAAGTGAAATGTCTTCTATGGATAAAATGACATATATTGATCTATAGAGTTACATAAAACTAGGGTTTTGATATACTTTGTATAGGGCAAATATAGCGGATTTGCGTTGAAAGATATTGTAAACCCTTTGAACGTCTCTGTTTTTCATAAACAATGATCAAATTTGAAAGACCCACAAATAGGCAGCAGTATTTATAGATACCATCATCATGTGAGTCTTACAAACGTTTGACTGTGCATGTAAAAACATCTTTTCCATAATGAAAAAATCATCGAAATGGGTTAAGAGTATGCCATCAAAGCAATGAAAGGCATGGAAGCGAATGAATTTCACTTTTTAAGATAAAAACAAAGATGTTTAGCAACTTTAGAATGTAGAAATTAAAAATTGTCTTTTATTTACTTAGTGATTAGAACTGATTAAATCCCCATTTTAACGTTTGTTACAGACAGAGCCAAATCTGTGAGATAGTCCCTTTTATATTACCCTATACCAATGAGGGTTAAAGGTCACAAGGAGATAATTACATAATGCATATACTAATTATAAGGAACCTGTAGACAAAAAGGTTATCTTGTTCTTCATATGGAACTTGTGACAGGTCCAAATTGAAAGCAAAAGCAGACAACAACAAAATATGGTCAAAGCATTGGTCAAAACCATTGTGACAAAAGGTCATCACAAGTACTTTATTCTTTTGCCACAAATGTTTTGTAAGTTGTCTGCTTGGGATCAGTTAATTGCTACTTTTAGGTGGGACGAACATTTTAGAAAAAGCCATGCTTACAAAAGAATGAATCTTGATGATATCTATGGTTTCTGTCCAATTTTAAAAAGAAGATCTTGGTATTTTAAGATTGATGCCCACTTTTGGTATAAAATTGGACAAGTCATAATTATATGAGATATTGGGTTAACCCTTAAGAATGCTGGGAAACTTCCTGAGAATAGATTTTTCTGTTGTCTGCTTTACACTAACCTTAAATATCTGCATAACTTTGATGAGGAAAGATACTCAGAGAAGCAAGCAGGTTAGATCACAGACCAGCCGCCAATTCACCTGGGGGCTGGCCTGGATCTGACCTGTTTGTTTAAGCATGAAGTCAGTTTCAGCACTAAAAGGGTTAATGTATGATCAGTTACAGGATTATCAAGTTATAATGATATTAGAGGTATTTGTATATTTTCATTTTTATACGTAGTGATTAGTTTTCATTTATTTCTGTTCAAAGTAATTATTATTCACCGAGAGGAAAAAAATGTGCTGAAAAATGTGATAAAGCCCATATGGAAAAAAAGACAGTACAGTGAAGCCTCGTTTATCAGGACCCCGATAATCCTGATGTCTCGCAATCCGAACGAAATTGTAAGGGAACGGATTTATTTTACCAGTTTGTTGCAGACGACCATTGAAAACGTTGTGGGTAAAGGAGAAATTGCTCCTGACGAGCAATTTCTCCTTTTCCCACAATGATTTCTGCCATATCAGAAGATTATTTTTGAATTTCATCACATTTTGAAATGTCGTCTGCAAACTCTTTCAATTTGGGACGGTCAACATTTTTGCCGTTTGCTAAAGGGTTATAAGTATACATGTGCATACAGACCGTTTATGTCTTGATGTGTAAAAGAACATGCTCTGCTCCATCAGTCCAGATAATTCGTTAATCCGGACATTTTGTTGAGAACGGACGTGTTCAGATTAACTCGACATCACTGTATACATATTTTTTTTTTCTTTTGCTACATTTGTTTTGTTAGTTGTTTGATTGAGATTAGTTAATTGCTACTATAAAGTGGAAAAAGGCTTAAGTAAAGCAATGTTATAAAAGAGAACTTGCTCATAACGAGAAAATTTATGTTGAAAGCAAGTGAAAAAGCCCTAACAAACAAAAGGAGGAGTGGGCTTATCACAAAATATCTGAGCCAGTACTTTCACATGGCCGACAATACTTCTGCAGTTTAGTTGGCAATCATAGTTTAAAAGTGTTTGTTTGTTTTATTGTTTACAAAGAATTTCACAATCTGAATAGTTTTCCATCTATAGCACAGTTATAGATCATTTTATCAAAGCCATTTGGCAGCAAACCATGATAAAACTAACAACATGCATCAATTTGTAAACAGAGGTACAGGTTTGAAGGTCCATTAATATCTATCTGCTTTAATTAAACATTTTGTCTGACAATATCTGGGCTTGAATATGAAAAAGACTTATGTAATACTGTTTTACTAAGCACGGTTGACCGAACTTGGTAAACCAATTTATTTGATAAATAAAAAAAAAAAGAACTGTTGACACTAGGTCATCTTATTTCCTTATTAAAGAATTTGTGATTGGTCCAAATTAAAGCGATAGTAGACATACAAAAAGTATGGGAACTGTTATGTCTTTGGCAGGTGAATGTCAAAGGATTCAAATGATGGTTTCTTTTGTACGCCACTGGTGCAGAGGTATATCATCAGCCTTTTGTGCCAAGGCTTAAAGGTTCGAATCCCCATTAGGCGAGGTGAAAATTGCTGTGACTTACCCACAAAACAGCGTGAGTACTGGTTTAGTATCCAGGAAGTAGGCAGTGAGAGTGACTTTGAACTAGCTTCAAGCTTACTTCAAAATCAATGTTAAACAATTTGTAAATATGTTTTGATGATCATTATACAATCAGAGTACAGAAATCTGTCATCCTATGCATTGTGATCTCATGTTTCTTCTATGACTTTTTTGTTATTTTTTTATATTTCCTTTTTTTATTTGATTTTGTATCTGAGATGATTAAATTGTTCTTCATTTCTTAAGTGACTTACACAACAGTAACTGTTGTGGACAATACTAGAAACCTTTGTGACAAAACTGCTTTATGATCCTTTAGTCACAGTAGTTTCCTCTAAAAACCACAGTGACTTACTTATTTTTCATTCTTTAATATCAAAGTCTTTCAATTTCAAGAAGTCACAAATTTCACTTAAATGATTTTAAAGGAATAACTGCGTGGGTTCAATCTTTCTCTGATATGCTTGTTCAAATTATCTACAGCAAATGAAAATGTATGAATTGTCTACAAGAAAACAAAGAAAAAGCTTAGTCCTATTTTCCTTGCACAAGAGCTCAAAATTATTCTTTTTGTTACCAGATTCCAATTATGTTTCATGTTGAATTCTTTGTTAGAATTGCCTATTCTATAAGACCTATATTAAATATTAATTACATTATATTGGTTAAAGGTGTAAATTAAATGTTAAACATATTGGTGAAAAACATCATTTTCAATATTGTCTATTCTAAAAGGCCTTTATTGAATGGTGACTATTGGTGAAAGGCATATATTGGATGTTAATATTTTCAATATTGTCTTTTCCTAAGGCTATTGAATGTTTACTATATTGGTGGAAGAGTTAGACTATGTGTTACAAATTGAGAGGAAATTATGGAAGAGTTAGACTATGTGTTACAAATTGAGAGGAAATTATGGAAGAGTTAGACTATGTGTTACAAATTGAGAGGAAATTATGGAAGAGTTAGACTATGTGTTACAAATTGAGAGGAAATTATCTTGTAAATTGTATTTTTGCATAAATCGTTGATGATGATCAATTATTATTTGTTTGTTTCTTTTTGCAATCAAAGGCGTGTTGCCTCTATATAATATGTGCTTAATAAAATTGTTAAAGACTCTTCAGTCAAAATGAACTTATTTGTGTTGATTTATTCTTTTGTAATTGCCTACACTTGTAAATTTTAATCAACCAGTAGCATACTGTTTAAGAAACCTGTTTGATGAAAGAAGATATTGCCACAGTAAATCTTTTATCACTTAGTTTTTTTACAATGTATAACAAAAATTGTTTATGTTATGTCCCTATATTTTATTTGTTATGTACCCTGTTACTTTCCATTTGAAAAGTAACCATTTCTTGGAGAACCATTGTGTCAAAAGTAAGAAACGGCTAGTTTCATGCAGATTGTCTATGTCTTGTCGCAGTAGTTTCTTTATCAACTGGTAGAGATGCCTGGAAAGTAGCCACACAGTTTGAAGGGTAAACTTAGTCAGTGTATTATTTATATACGTTTTACAGTGTCAACATCATGTCAACATCATATCAGTTATGTTGAAATGCACAACTCTTAATGATGGAGGAAGACCCAATACTGAACTGCCTATAATGGCTTTTCAAGCAACTGCCTATAATGGCTGTTCAAGCCACTGCCTATAATGGCTGTTCAAGCAAATACTTATAATACCTGTTCAAGCCACTGTCTATAATGGCTGTTCAAGCCACTACCTATAATGGCCGTTCAAGCCACTGCCTATAATGGCTGTTCAAGCCACTGCCTACAATGGCTGTTTAAGCCACTACCTATAATGGCCGTTCAAGCCACTGCCTATAATGGCTGTTCAAGCCACTGCCTACAATGGCTGTTCAAGCCACTGCCTATAATGGCTGTTCAAGACACTACCTTTAATGGCTGTTTAAGCCACTACCTATAATGGCTGTTCAAGCCACTGCCTATAATGGCTGTTCAAGCCACTGTCTATAATGACTGTTCAGGCCACTGTCTATAATGGCTGTTCAAGCCACTACCTATAATGGCTGTTCAAGCCACTACCTATAATGACCGTTCAAGCCACTGCCTTTAATGGCTGTTAAAGCCACTGCCTATAATGGCTGTTCAAGCCACTTCATTTAATGGCTGTTCAAGCTATTGCCTATAATGCCTGTTCAATCCACTGCATATGATGGCTGTTTAATCCACTGCCTATAATGGCTGTTCAAGCCACTACCTATAATGGCTTTTCAAGCCACTGCCTATAATGGCTGTTCAAGCAAATACCTATAATACCTGTTCAAGCCACTGTCTATAATGACTGTTCAGGCCACTACCTATAATGGCTGTTCAAGCAACTACCTATAATGGCTGTTCAAGCCACTACCCATAATGACTGTTCAATCAACTGCCTATAATGCCTGTTCAAGCCACTGCCAATAATTGCTGTTCAAGCCACTACCCATAATGGCTGTTCAAGCCACTACCCATAATGGCTGTTCAAGCCACTACCTGTAATGGCTGTTCAAGCCACTGCCTATGATACCTGTTCGAGCCACTACCTATAATGGCTGTTCAAGCCACTACCTTTTATTGCTGTTCAAGCCACTACCTATAATGCCGTTCAAGTCACTGCCTATAATGGCTGTTTAAGACACTACCTTTAATGGCTGTTTAAGCCACTACCTATTATGGTTGTTCAAGGCACTGCCTATTATGGCTGTTTAAGCCACTGCCTATAATGGCTGTTCAAGCCACTGCCTATAATACATATTAAAGCCACTTCCTATAATGGCTGTTCAAGCCACTGACTATAATGGCTGTTTAAGCCACTGCCTATAATACCTGTTAAAGCCACTACCTATAAAGGATGTTCAAGCCATTGCCTATAATGGCTGTTTAAGACACTACCTTTAATGGCTGTTTAAGCCACTACCTATTATGGTTGGTCAAGGCACTGCCTATTATGGCTGTTTTAGACACTACCTTTAATGGCTGTTTAAGCCACTACCTATAAAGGATGTTCAAGTCACTGCCTATAATGGCTGTTTAAGACACTACCTTTAATGGCTGTTTAAGCCACTACCTATAATGGCTGTTCAAGCCACTGCCTATAATGGCTGTTCAAGACACTACCTTTAATGGCTGTTTAAGCCACTACCTATTATGGTTGTTCAAGGCACTGCCTATTATGGCTGTTTAAGCCACTGCCTATAATGGCTGTTCAAGCCACTGCCTATAATACATATTAAAGCCACTTCCTATAATGGCTGTCCAAGCCACTGACTATAATGGCTGTTTAAGCCACTGCCTATAATACCTGTTAAAGTCACTACCTATAATGGCTGTTCAAGCCATTGCCTATAATGCCTGTTCAAGCCTCTGCCTATAATTGCTGTTCAAGCCACTGCCTATAATGGCTGTTCAAGCCACTGCCTTTAATGGCTGTTCAAGCCACTGCCTACAATGGCTGTTCAAGCCATTGCCTATAACGGCTGTTCAAGCCGATAGAACCATCGGCATTCTGTTACTCAATTAGGAGACTACGTCATATGAAAATCAAGATGCTGTCATCGGACAGTTGAACCCATGCGGAGAAGGGCAGTGTGATTCCAAGTTCTGTATTCTAACCACTAGTCCACATAGCCCTTCCATGTATAGTGATGTGGTTGTAGATGTCATACAAGTCAGTTATCAATCAAACAATTTCCATGAATGGTATACTTCATTGATTGGAAAGCTTTTTAATCATAATGTCAAAGTGAGGATATGTTTGTGATTAACAAATTTCCCCTTTGTGGCAATATTTCTACATGAGGGTTAAATGCAATATTACAGTAAATCATTCACAAACATGAAACACTCACTTTGGTCCTGCATTCAACTTTCGATATGCTGCCTACATCAAACATGGTGCAAGTCCTCTATAAAATTAAAGTATAGGACATTTCTAATAGATTCAAATAGAAAACAGGATAAGTAAGTTTTCTATCTTTTACTGTACCTTGGATAGAATTATTTCCCTTTAGTTTTCTCTATTTCTATGTTTAATTCATCTTTTCATATAGGCTTTATGATAGGTCCGAAATAAAAGCAACGGAAAACGATCAAAGCTCTATTCAAACGACTTATTCATACTTTAATGAATAGAAATGTGTTCATACTTAATGAATAGAAACTTGTTCATGAATACTTTAATAACGAGAAACCCTCGTAATTATTGGAATATCGGTCATTCAGAAGTCCCAATTCATGATACCAATGGTTCGATCCGGCTTGACCCTCCCTTTATGCAGGAATCAAGATTTGGATATTCCTCAATCATCATGACCTGTGTATTGCAACGTGACTGACACACTTGTTCACATGATGTAAAACCCATGATAAATAATAAAAAAAAAATATCAAGATTTGTGGTCAAAAACAAGGATAAAGGTAAAAGTTTTTGTTTATTATAGTGTCACCATCCCCAGTGGAAATGCCAGCCAGTTCGGCTTACGGGACACTTCTCACTGATTATATCAAATACCTTCTAGCATCTATCACTATGCCAGGCGCCAAGCGGATATAAGTCTAATCCATATAAGATATAACCATTGATTAAACTAGCTCGCAGCTCAGGAACCGGCTATTTCGGAACAAGTCCCACGAGAAACAATTTCTTGACAAACGCCCCTCGTGGGGCTCGAACCTTCAACCCCCGTCCTGAAGCGGACGTCTTAACCAGTATAAAAACGAGAAAACCTCGTAACTAGAACATATTCCTTTCGTCACACTGGGTTCGGAAACATATAGGAGCAACGTAGTTAAATATCTTCATGTGTATTAAAGAACATTTGAGAGCCATTCCTCATTTTAAGAGATGCAATGATAAACATAATTCGAAAGTGGTTTGCTGATCAAATTGTCAATTTCAATTCTGTAAATGGATGCCCTTCTCCCTATTGCCAGAAGCACACCTTTCGGTCGAAGGTATCACTGAGCGCATTAAACTCAACTTCCATCTAGCAAGATACCTTTACATGTACAATAACGTTAACTCACGCAATACGAACATCAATTTGTTCGTCAGGTTGTTAATTTAAACACTGTCACTTTATGCCCTTTTCCAGTTGCCAGAAGCATGCGCTTCGGTTGAAAGTAACACAAACTCAGGGGAGCAAACCCAATCTCGGCTTTAGTGAGAAATATCTTCACTAGCTCCCCATCTTCCCGTATCTGATGCACGGTGTTATTTCCCGCAATGTAAATAAACTCCTGTTCGTCACAAACGAGAGCCGAGGGGTTCCGAACGCCGTGATACCGGAAGACGACGTCCCCGTCACTGCGAAGGCCTATTACACAGCGGGCCTGTTTGTCCGCTACCACTAGGATAAGGTTCTTACTAACCGCCACATGTTCTGGGCGGATGAATATAGGATTGTCGTTGTCATCGTCCTTGATCTCGAGTTGGAGGTTCCCGCCAGGTGTCAGCAAGTTCACCTGTCCCACAAGTCCATCGTCTTCCGTCTCCATGCTGAGAGCAAGTGCTTTCCCTTCGTATCTGTTGACGCACATTCCCCGGCATTCCCCGGGCGTTTTGATAAACCCGCTGCGTCTAAGCTGACTTCCGTCGACGTGAATCTGTCTGACGCGGTCAGGGAAGGTAACGTAAACGAGTGGAAGGTTGGGTGACGCGCACATCGTGAGGGGTGACGCCGGGAAATCTATAAACGTAACAAACTGGAATGTGCTAGTGAATAGTTTCAGCTTCCGGTTGTGGCTGTCCGATAGAATGATATCCCCCGTCGGCAGAAACGCCGATCCGTTAATGACGCAGAGTTTCTCGCCGTTCAATTTCACGAAGAATGCGCCTTCCGGTATGGCGAACCGTTCCTTGTAGCCGTCGACGTGAATGCGATTATTACTGCCACGAGAGAATCTGGTTCTAACCGGCGTCTTTTTGTTCGAATATTTAGAAGGGGTGCAGAGGTTTGACCCCATGATTGATATACATGTATGCAGATATCCTCAAGGAATCTTGATTCGATAGATTGTGTTCGTGTGCATACCTGATGTTCGCAGTGATTCTGAGTTGCAATGCCAACCACTGTTAAAAGCGGTGATTCGGTGGTACTTTGTCCGTTAATTATTCTTCGAGTTTATACATCCAGATTGGTGCTGTGAGACATCACAACGGTCGCACAACGCACATCTCTTTTCACTGAAAGGGTGTTTTTCATTTCATTTTCTAGTGTTAAACAGTTTTGGCCAACTGCACATTTATTTGAAAACACATTTCTCCTGATCATTTAGTTTTTATAAACTGTTTCTCTCAAGACGTATGTTTCATATTTACTATTGATATTATCTGCATGTCAATGAATATTCAAAATGGTTTCCTTTTTTTCATATACGTATAATTAAACATTTCGATCACTTTCAAAGCCATTGATTATCCATTTAAACAAATCTTTTTCCCCCAGCGGACATTCCATCAAATCGTTCCTTGTGGTATTTGTTACTTATAAATTGAAACTCGAACTTCACTTAAACGTTTCTCGCAGTTTATGTTTGTACAACGTAATCCACACTCAACTTCGTGATCAATAATAACGACCATTTAAAAGTTCTAACGAGTTTTTAGCAGCTAGAATTAAACGTATCCTCTCCTTCATATAGTATGTGTGCTAATAACAATACCCTACCCTGTAAGCGTTTTATAAAAGGATACATATAATAACAATTTTATTTGAAAAGAAGAATAATTATTTGCCTAGATAAACCGAAGTGAAAGTGGAAGAAAATTATATTTGTTTTATGGAAATGATATTGATATGCATGTTCTGTATCCCTTACCTGGTGCAAGTTGCAGGCAAATTTACATTTTGATACAATGTCATTTTAAACGGTCGACAAGGGAAAATGAAGAAATTGTAGAACCTTTATCAATCAAGAATGACGATAGAATTAATCATATTTAAAACTTAAATGACAATCAACGAGTATTTCACTAAAACAATAAAAACCAATGTCCCTTCATCATTAAATCATTCTTTTATGAATGACTTTGGAGTAACTCACATGTTTAGAATTAAAATAAATCGATAGGTTTTTCGACGAGTGGGAAAGGGAAAACATGGAGTAACTCAATACTTAAAAGATTAAATGATTAGTGGGTGACCTACATTGTTCTAGTTATACATTGTATTACCGAAAAACTTTACGTCGTTCGAGTTGTATCTTTTGCAAGTAGGCTCGCTTTTGAACTGTGTTTATCCACTCCCTCATACGTAAATGCGATTGATCCAGATTGAAAGCAACAACAGAAGATAAGTTGGAAAGGAAACATGCAGTTCCTATATGATATTGGCAAGAACTATTTTGAAAAGAAAATCTATATATGTATAAACTGTTTATACCTTAGGATACCTTAGGAACTTCTTATGGACGCTGGCGACTGATTGCCACTTTGTCCACATCTCGATCTTCGTTAATGTCGTGTAGTGCATGACTTGTATGACTTCCGGTTATGTATTTACAGTTTATATCCGCTTTAAAATCGTACATTAATTCCTGATCATGCCACAAGCGATCTAATCTTGCCCCAAAACACTTGACGTTGTTTGCGTTTAGGCCTACAACGGATTCTGGAAGGCTATTCCATGTTCACCACTCTTTGGGTGAATGAATACTTTCTGATATCTTTTTTTTATTAGATTTTACGAGTTTCTTATCGTGTCCCCTTGTTCCTTTGTCAGAAGTAACAGTTAAGAGATTTTTGTTAACTGTCTTGTCATAAATAAGATGTACTATTTTATAGGTACAATATATTTATAGTTTATGACCACCAATTTATCCGTTTGTCACAGATGTTTCTAAAAACTTCTTCTGCAGATGTAATGAAGTTAGGCATTATGAAGGCGTGAATTTTGCGTTTTAGTTAAACAGTCCTGGCAGCTTACGAATCATCCACAACCGACTTTCACAGTTTTTAATTGAGATGAAAGCCTGCTTAGAAAGGCAGTTTTCCAGTCCGAAATTGGTTTCCCTAACCTACCTAAGCTTGGTTTCACTCTTCAATTTCTATTGTTGTAGCCGTCTATATGTTTTATTTATGCTATCATGGGCCAAAAAACAAACCTTTGAAAAAAGGTTAGAAATATGGCATCGTTTATCCATAGAAAGGAAAACATTTAACTTAGTCTAGATCATCCGACAAGGCCCATATTTGATGAAGGTAGACACCACACCTAATGGCTGTGACTGCTGTACATGTATCACAGCTGAGTAATATTATAGTCATTCTGTTTTTCTGCTGCAGAGAGACATGTATGTCAGATTCGAACTCAAGCAGTTGATAGGTGAACATATACTTGAGGTTAAGGGTTTTTAGGTTTCCCCATGTCAATTGGTCACCAAATGACAAGCGTTTGAGACATTTCTTTGCTTTGATTAACTTGAACATTTTGTTAGAAATGGTCCGTTTGACAGTTTCCTATCGTTCTTTGTTTGTATTTTCCTTTTTAAACGAATGCTTTCAATGTTCCTTTAGATTCTATATCCACAATTAACACGATAAATAAAAACAGATTGTGTTTGTTAAATACTCAATTGTACACGAATCTTGATTTGAATGTTCTAATAGTTTTTATTTTGTTTTAACAACATGCATAACTTAACCCTTTACAAAAAAACAACACCACTGTTGTTACAGCATATTATTTCATGTTGTAAACGACTTTTAATAAGCTTTAAGCTTTCAGTCCAATCCAATTCTCTTATAGTTAAAACCTTCTCCTGTATGATACAATATGTCATAATTGAGAAATGAATATATGTTTAAACTGATCTTGGTTTGACGGAAACAACGTTGTCAATTGTAACCATTATCTCGTACGTTAATCATTTCGGCTTGGAAATGATGAAGTTTAACAGAACAACTGAATAATACCCGTTGTGGTAGGCGCTTTATTCTACAAATAGGATAGAATATATAATTTACATAATATACATGTATATGTCACAATACGTTAAGATTATAAGAATAAAGAGCAAAAACCTTTTACTGGTTTAGGATAAATCTTACTTTTTGGAAAACGGAGACAATGCTCAGAAAGCAAAGACTCATTCTCAACGATGATTCAAGAGCAAAATGCTAAAATTCCATACGATTAACAATTTGTATGCAAAGACAACATGAAAACCTGATAACTATTCAAGGAATATGTAAGTTTCTACCTTTACAAATACATAAAAACACGTATTTTGCATTAGAAGCCACTACCAAAAAACACACATCGGTATTGTCATCAACAATACAAGCTTGCCAATTTTCTATATTAAAGGTGCATGTTCACAGATGTAAGGAAATTTGGAAGTTAAAACTTTTTTTCCATCTGTAAACGAGAATCGTTAAGCACAATAATTCCAAGCGTCGGTTAGTGGGATTATTCAGCGATCGGTTTGTAAGTTGTTAAATTAAAACGGCTGAATATCTATTTCATGAAAGTTTATAAAACCTATGGAGTATTTCTCCATATTTTATTGGAATTTGTGACAGGTATGAAATATCACTTAGAATATAGCAAGAGAAAATAAAAGAAATTAAAGAAAATTACAAAATGGTTTTCGTAATATTTTGTAGAAGAAATCGTGAAAAAAAGGACGAATTGCACTGCACACTTTGAACAATTTATAACTTTGTCACGGTGGTAATTTAATGTCTTCTGCAATTGAGGCACCAATATGATGTCCTTGCACATGTATCATGGAGTGCGACATTAATTGGGTAACGCCATATGTACAGTGGAGCCTCGTTTATCCGGACCCCGAGTATCCGAATGTCCCGCAATCCGAACGAAATTGTAAGGGAACGGAATTATTTGACCAGTTTGTTGCAGACAACTTTTGAAAACATTGTGGGAAAAGGAGAAATTGCTCGTCACGAGCAATTTCTCCTTTTCCCACAATGTTTTCTGCCATATCAGAAGATTATTTTTGGGACGGTCGATATTTGGCGTTTGCTAAAGTGTTATAAGTTTACACGTGCATACAGACCGTTTATGTCTTAATGTGTAAAAGAAGATGCGCTACTTCATTAGTCCGGATGAAACGGTAATCCGGACATTTTGCTGGGAACGGGCGTGTTCGGATTAACGAGAAATCACAGTAAATTAATGTGACATAAATGTTAACACCAAGGACAAAGACACACAAAAAGATGGCATAGATCGGCTCATTTTGATTATAAAATGTCCTGTATTTTCAGAGATTCTTATTTCCCGACGTTCTCTCGGTTGTGCGGCTCGAGAAGATTCAGATCCGGACCGACGGAAATGATGCCTGTTGGGTTGATAGAGGTGTGTGAAGCCTGCAAGAGAAACAGAAAACGGGAGTCTAAATCGCCTTTACACTGTAACGAATCGAGCAGTGACCCCTCAAAACGGCAACCACATCTGATCAATGAAAAACTCTGTCGTGTACAGGGAATTCTCGTTAATCCGTATTCCGATAACCCGGATGTCTCGTAATCCGAAAGAAATTGCAAGGAACGGATTTATTGAGCAGCAGTATTTTGTTCAGTCCGGAACCTTGTTTTGGCAGATATGGACTTGGATTTATATATTCGATTGGTATCTGTATAACAAATTTAATCTCAATTACGGAAACTTTGTTTTTAGAGAATGAAGAACAAATATGCGTCAAAGTACGTTAAAAAATAAAGATTTCAAAGGAAGGTTTCGTGTGCCGTTCACGTCTAAGTTGCCGCTTTTCTGGTGTACTTCTCTCTTCATTATATCTGGGTAAGCCAGTAAATCTATTGTGCGAACCTTTGTGATACAGGCCCCAGGGCCCGTGCTCTCGAATTGTACTGAAGTATGATGACTTGCTTAAACGCGGAATTCTTAGTCAACTTTGAGTGTATTTTAAGCAGTGATGTTAAGCGGTGATCTAGCAATGAATTCGTACTCAACTGTTTGTCAAAACTTAGGTATGAGCAATAATTTGGTATCAACCTTACTGCTGTCTCAATAGTTATTGATTTGTTTATCAACGACAGAAAAAAAACCTCGATAAAGATCGACACTGCACCGACTTGACTTGTTTTCGGACGACGGACGTTTCTATTTAGTTATCATCGAGTTTAACGATTTAATTACAACAATGAAAAGAACAATATGCTTTCAAATATTCCGTGGACGTAACAAATGCTCAATTCAGCGACCTCAAAAACACATCTCATCTTACCCAGCTTAGTAAGATAGCCGTACTTAAGTAGAAGTAAGGGTGTAAGTTTGAGTACGAAATCGTAATATTTCGAGAACACATGCTCTGGGGTTCGTTTCACTAAACAACTTTAGGAAAATATTTGAGCAAATCAAAAATAATAAACATGGATAGTAGCCTAAATGAAAGTAAGCTATTGCAATGGGACACGTCATTGGAAGCGTCTAATGATGTGTTACTTTGCAATATTGGTAAGTCTAACACTGAAATAAGAGGGAATGTTGTTATGAACATACGCAAATCTTAAGCATAACATGTGTCGTAAAATGGTACCGTATCTATGTTGTACGTACCATGTAATGTTTAGTGATGTGCTCCCGATCCACCGTCTCCCCGACCCCCGGGATTTGGAAGATCTCTCGGGTGTACGCCCAGATATTGGGGAACTCGATAAGCTTCTTCTTGTTACACTGTGAGAATAAGATGGACGTGGGTACAACACAAGGTTAATTCCCGATTGTTTAGCATTTGGCATTGTACAGTCAAACTTGTGTTAAGAGGCCAGCCTATGGGACAGAATAAATTGGCTGTTTAAGACAGGTTGGCTGCTTAACACAAATTGATTTACTCTATAAAACTAACAATGGGACTTTTTGTAGTGGCTGTTTAAGGCAGGTTGGCTGCTTAAAAGGGTGGCTGCTTAACACAAGTTAGACTGTATTTTAAACTTTTACTCCATAATACCAAGTTTTGATACACAGGAGTCTATAGTCATCCTAGGATCAGTACTGTGTAACATACATAATACTGACCCAAGGTTAACTATAGACCCTTGTAGATTTGACGCTCGTGCAACGTAACCATCGTGACTAATGGAGAAATTGCTTGTGACAAGGTAATTGAATTTCAAAAGATTAAAACCATCGTGGATGGGATAGTCACTTTAAAGCAGATATCGGAACGAATAGTTGTGGAATTCCTATTCGAATATTCGGTTACTATTCGAAAATATTAAAAATATAAAAGAACGGTTAGAGAATTGCTTATAAGTCGAATATATCAAAGATGTAAACGAACTATGAGGAATTGGTCATGAGAATCACCAAACCTACCTTAAAGTGTCCATGGTATACCCAGTCAAACCGTATTAACGTCGTAAACAACCTTACGTCCGCCTCCGTGAATTTGGCCCCAACAAGGTACCTCTGCTTGGACAGAATTGACTCCACCTGAAACGAAACATGAATGCATGTTCTGCTATTAGATAATTGTAAATGTAGAATCGAGACAGTATCAGTTTGGTCTCGGTATGTTTATTTAATTGATTTAGGACAGTTTTGTTTACATTGCATTCCTTTTTTGTTCCTTCGGATACTTCTTAGTTAAATGACTAAAAGTTCACAAGAGGTCGAGCTAAATCACAGTCGTTGACATGTATTACTAAACATATCGGGAAATTCGTATATTCTGGACATTTATATAACTCTTCTCTATGAGACATTAATTTACACTTTACGATTTTAAGAATAATCTAAAAATAGATCTTATCTTGACATTTGGCTCTATATTTGATAACACTGGCTCTTAGTCTTGTTCGCAGTTGTTCGTTTTACATCGATTGTGAGAGTGCTAACAATCTTAAAATCAATCTAATTTCTCGATTTTGATTCCCGAACAAATAACCAGTACTCACACACAGAATGTGTATATAATTAATGAAAAAGGGGCAAGAGCTATCTAATCGCATGAATCGAACCCACGACCATCACGCCATTAGGCCTGCGCTTTACTCCAGGAGCACTGAACTGGTATTAATATCAGACTTTATTATATATATTTAATCTAGAACCTTTAAAGAGTAGCCATTCTTAACAGGCCTCGCGAGTCGATATGTCTGTTGTTATGATTCAATCACTTAAGTCATGTAGCAAGCGGCCATCGGACATGCCTTCAACATATGATTAGATGTGGAATTCAGGATTAAAAAACTGCAAGGGGGCTTTTTACGGATGTTCCTGCAGAACAATGTTTTTCTTTAGTATCAATTAATGATTTAATGTTACACTCTGTCCATTATCTGACAATATACTTGCAGAAACTACACAAAATTGTGAACGTACCCTCTCCAATGCCTCGAACAACTCATTAACTGCAGCGTCGTAGGCTTCTTGACTTCTGGCAAACCCACATCGATACACTCCGTTATTAATTGATCTAAAAAAAATCAATTAGCATCATTTAAGAGATGAGTCTGAATATCATAAGATTTAAGTTAAAACATCTTAAGATTCAAGATATAAAGAAATGGACCCATTTCAAAAAGGAAATGATAAAAAAAGCTACAAAACGTTAAAAACATGTAGATTATGTTTAAATAATTTTGAAGCAATTTGGCTTATGACCAATGGGCCCTGGCCAGTGCATACACCCCGCACTTCTCCAAAAGGACTTAGGCGAGTCGATTGCCTGTTACTCACGGATAAACCCAGCTATTGATCTCGTCTATCTGTGTCCGCTTTGCCTCGGGATATAGATCCAACTCCCTCTGTTCCGGCGTCTCACAGAACTCGTTAAACTCCGTATTCAACATTCGGATAATTTCGCTGGACTCGTTACTCACGATCGTCTTATTTGTCTTGTCCCAGAGAGTGGGTACTGTCACTGCACCGTCGTATCCTGGAAATGTATAACAAATTGTTTGTTTGTTTGTTTGATCGATTTATTGATCGATTGATTGATTGATTGATTTATCTATTGATTTATCGATTAATTAATTAATTAATTGATTGATTGATATATTGATTTATCGATTAATTAATTATTAATTAATTGATTGATTGATTGATTGATCTATTGATTTATCGATTAATTAATTAATTAATTAATTGATTGATTGATTGATTGATTGATTGATTGATTGATTGATTGATTGATTTGATTGATTGATTGATTGATTGATTGATTGATTGATGATTGATTGATTGATTGATTGATTGATTGATTGATTGATTGATTGATTGATTGATTGATTGATTGATTGATTGATCGATTGATCGATTGATTGATTGATTGATTGATTGATTGATTGATTGATTGATTGATCTTTTTTACATTGATTGTGAAAGAGGCTTAGTTAAGCCTATCGAGTCCCTCTCGATGATTGCTGCTGGATAAGACAGCAGTATATGAGCTGGCAGCGATGGCTTAGTGCTTTAATATGCTTAGTCAATATCTGTGGATGGCTTATATAAGTATTATTCATGCACAAAAGAGGTGTGTGTTTTTCACAGTGTCTCCATTCGTTTACCACTGGTCTAATAAATAAATCTGACTTGTTCACACATAAAGGGAATATAATAAAGAGATTAATTTCCTGGATTCCGAAGATATCAAAATTGTGTCATTTGCATTCGGGCGATCAAAGAAAAAAAACGTTTCCTTCAGAGTTTTTAACGTCAAATCTGGTCAATTAATATCTATTTTCATAAGACGTTCAATGTCCACGTTAAATGAACTTTCATTTGCTGAAACTTGGAGACTTGTCCAAACGAGGCGCTGATTTTGACTTAGTACATAAGAAAGTCTTCACACATGTTTTGGAATTATATAAGGATCTGCTTGTGTCCAACACCAACGAATGGTGTATACAAACTTAGCTGCAAGATACAATATTGACCAAGAATTTTCGGGTGTTGGCTGTATACATCTATGGATTTCATGCTTAAAAATAATCCCTAATTTTGTGTCTTCACCTACCTGGCTCCACTTTTTGATAGACCTGTCGTAAATTATCACATCCGTTCAGGGTGTCCAGCGTGCATTTCGGCTTCTGGAACCAGGAGAGAAAAACACGTGATAAATAAGGCAAACTATGACGTCATCTTTGATTCGATAGGTTATGATGTAACAGCAAGTCACAAGTTTCCAGTTTATAAGCATAAATTTGAATAATTGTTTCAGACATAAAGGTAATATCTGTAAAAATTACAAGCACTTAGTAAATATTAGCAAAATGATAATAATAACATACGTTTGAATTTGTTACTAGTATCCCGAGAAAGGCGTAAGCCGAAGCGTTGATAAATGATTATTTGATAAATGTGCACTGCTGTTTATTTCTTCCAATGTTAACAATCAGATAACCAATAAAATATATCGAGCTATTAAAGAATGATAATTTGTATCCTAATCAATAGAGATGATCATTCATGTCGGCAAAGTGCGGTTATTTTTTATTGAGCCATGGTTAATTCCCGAATGCTCATCAACCCATGAGCACCGAATAAGGCAACCTGAAAGGATCACTGATACTGTATACATACAAGAGTTTGGTTACTTTATCTCATATCATCCTAGCATCTCTAGGCCAGAATTCTAACTAAAGATGAGACATATATAGCGAAATCGAGTCAAACAATTCAAATGCTTAAGTTCACAGATTAGTGCAGATGATTCAGGCGTAGACCTATGTGTACAGCTTGGATAATCCGAGTTTGGTCATGGAGAGCAATTTCTCCTTTTCTTTTCACAATGTTTTTTTTAAAGGTTAGGCCTCATGTTACATGTCTCATCTAATGTGCCTAATGTACAGTCAAACGAAGATAATGAACATATACAAAGTGGAAATACAAAGCCTTGTCAATATCATTAGGCTTTGCCTATCAAATTTGGTCGGTTATAATGTTTTCTAAGCTTGACACATCTACGTCTGAATCATCCAGATTACTATCTGTCCCACATACAGTGTATATCCTGTTTTACCTGATCCGTAAAGCTCCAGCTTTTCGGCGTGAGTAGCCAGTCCACTACGGTGACCGATATAACCTTGGACAGTCCCTTCAGGTTCCGGACGATCAGGACACGATGGGCCCAGGGGCACGCCAGGGATACATACACGTGGTAACGGTCCTTCTCAGCCTTAAATCCGGAAGATCCGTCGGCTGGGGGAAATGTTTTCGTGATATTGTATTAACCCATTACCAAACAATAACGACATTTGACCAGTTTGTTGCAGACGACTCTGGAAAATATTGTGGGGAAAGGAGCACGAACAGTTTTTCCTTTTCCCACAATGTTTTCTGTCCTAGTAGAAGATGGTTTTCTTAATTTCATCACATTTTGAAATGTCGTCTGCAAATTCTTTCAATTTGGGACAGTCGAAAGTTGGGCGTTTGGTAACGGGTTAAGCTACAAATACGATAAAGATGGGATCGATATTATGCGTAATTCTGTATTGAGTTTTCATTCCCAAAACGACAGGAGAAAAAATAGATTCGTATGATAACTCATAAAACAGTGACTTAACAAAACCTTTTGCAATAGGATTTGATGTTGGAATGTCTTGTATATCCGAATATAGGTAAACTTATGTTTTGTCTGATTAAAATCTTTAGAATCATGTCTTAGTAAATACTATATTATTGGTACACATAAGAATCTTCTCTTCGAGGTTGGCCTTCATAGGGTATTGGTCACATTGCAAACTGCCTGAGATATTATTTCTCTTCTGCCCATTAATCTAAACACAGTGCATTGTGTTTCAGTTTCTTTCTCATACAGTATTTTGAAATATGTCTCAGTGGATTCTATATTGTTGGTACACATTACAATCTTCTCTTCGAGGTTGACCTTCCCAGGGTATTGGCCAAACTACAGACTGCCTGAGATGGCATTTCCCTCTTACTTGTTACTCCAAACACATTATTTCAATAATGTTTAGGCCAACACGTGCATACGATGACAAAGCAATAAAGACTATTGACTTTTATTTACATGCAATTCTTGCAATTTCGTGTGAAATAAGATAACAATGTCGGATCCTCTTTTCATTTGATAACACTACAAGCCTGTACAGTGAACCCTCGTTTATCCGAACATGTCCGTTCTCAACAAAATGTCCGGTTTACCGAATAATCCAGACTAATGAAGCAGAGCATGTTCTTATTCACATTAAGACATAAACGGTCTGTATGAGCGGTATATACTTATAAGCCTTTAGCAAACGCCAAATTGTCGACCGTCCCAAATTGAAAGAGTTTGCAGAAGACATATCAAAACGTGATGAACTTCAAAGATAATCTTCTGATATGGCAGAAAACATTGTGGAAAAAGGAGAAATTGCTCGTCACGAGCAATTTCTCCTTTTTCCACAATGTTTTCAAAAGTCGTCTGCAACAAACTGGTCCAATAATTCCGTTCCCTTACAATTTCGTTCGGATTGCGAGACATCCGGATAATCGTGGTCCGGATAAACGAGGGTTCACTGTATTTGAGACTAGGATTACAACATGTGAAAAAGGAGAGTGTCGACATGGGGAAACCAAATGTCGAGTTTTCGATTCCTGTGCGTTAGTTGGATCGACATTGCAGCCTTTCTTTAATCCAAATGGTAAAAGATTCGATCGGAATTCTGGTGCCATTTTTGATAGTAATTCACGGTGATCTTTATGAGCCGGGCATCCCTATATAACTGAAATACTGTTGTTGCGATGTAAAATCCATGACAATCAAATCTTTATTAGGACTGCCATAGATTAAGCAATACAGGTGGATGTATTAGTTAAAGCCATTCTCAAACAATATCGAAATTTGACCAGTTTGTTGCAGACGACTCTGGAAAACATTGTTGGAAAAGGAGAAATTGCTCTTAGCGAGCAATTTCTCCTTTCCCACAATATTTTCTGCCCTATCAGTAGATTATTTTACAATTCCAATACAAATCAAATTTCGAAATGTCGTCTGCTAATTCTTTCAATTTGGGAGAGTCAAACTTTTGGTGCATGTGTACTTACCCGTGATCCAGTTTCTAAACATGGCGTCCCTCCTGACGAACGCACCTTTAGGGTCGATATACTTGAGGACTACAGACATTTTCTGCAAATAAAACATCAACTAACTAACCAATCTCATACCCTACAATTCCTGCGTTAACGTCGAATATATTTGCTTGATCGATTTTGTATTCATATTTGTTTGAACGAACATGCATACAGCATTGCGCAAGAAATCATCGTGCCAAAAATGTCTGTGAACTGTGTTGACAATTTCTGGTTGGGGCTGGGGCCGAGACAAAAAAGTGATTCTTCAATTTCGGCTGGTCAATTCATGGACGCAAATAGTATAATATCATAATCATTGATGCAATGGCTTAATCCGGGTTATATATATATATATATATATATATATATATATATATTTTTTTTTTATCATAAATCGTTATTAGGAGCAACC
Source organism: Cerastoderma edule (assembly GCA_947846245.1). NCBI lineage: Eukaryota > Metazoa > Mollusca > Bivalvia > Cardiida > Cardiidae > Cerastoderma > Cerastoderma edule. Next base: position 24,113,246 of record OX401407.1, on the reverse strand, counting down.
CCTAGCAGAAGGCTTAGGTACATGCTGTGACAAAAGTATAAAATACTAGAGAAATGCGGATGGTTTTCTCTTTAATCCAGGTCTTACCAACCATGCGGTTATATTTTTTGTACCGTGAAATAAAAAGTTTTGTTAAACCGTCTTTCCGGGACGTTTTATTACATTTCGTTATTGTACTTTCGTTTAAGATACCAGCCATAGATATCATTTATGACTTACGCAAATATTTGTCAATAGTCGTTTCGTAAAACTGGTACCCTTGCGACTCAGATATAACTGAAAAAGATTGTCAGCATTGCGGAAAACAACTATAAATCAGTATCTTCCTCTTTGCCCAGCATTTAGACATATAATTCAAACCCACTACAGTAACACGTTCCTCGTAATACCACACTTTGACACATTTGCAGTGAAATTATTTTCATCGGAACCACAGTCACGAAAGAATATAGTGATTGTGACAAGAACTTTGTCCTCAAGTCACAAACGTTTCTACACAGTGTCATAAAAATATTTCGGTTATACTTCTTTGGTCGTCTGCTGCTGTCTTGTTTAGTTTTACTTCACACCGAAACTATTTTCCCCACGCTGTTAGCCGCATAAACCCATTACCAAACAATAACGACATTTGACCAGTTTTTTGCAGACGACTCTGGAAAACATTGTGGGAAAAGGAGAAATTGCTCTTATCGAGCAATTTCTCCTTTTCCCACAATGTTTCTGCCATATCAGAAGATCATTTTTCATGTTTTTTTTATCACATTCTGAAATTTCGTCTGCAAACTCTTTGAATTTAGGAAAATCCAAGATTTGGCATTTTGTAAAAGTTTATGGGTTTATTTTCCTTTTTTGCGTCAAAACTGGGACAACCGGGAAGTCACATATCAATCACCACACATTAAGTATTGGAGCGTATCCAAAAAACATTAGTTCTGGTTCACTTAATTATTGCTCTTTACCTTCTTTCTTCATTCCGTTTCATGAACGTTTCCCCAACTATGACGCATATATTGCATTAAATTGCTATGCAAAAGTATTATGTTATTTCAGTTTAATAATTGTATTTTATTGCAACCATTCTAAATGAGGTACATAACACATTTAAAGCATCAAAGCTTGTTGGTAAAAAAGAAGACAGGATATACCGTGTATTGTGAACTCCTGGGTAAAGTGTTTCATGTGTAGCTCATACCGAGCCTTTTCTTTATTTGTCACAAACATGTTTCCCCTATATCTCCTCTTGTTACGTCTTGCACAGAAGTTAGATCAAGAAAGTTTGGATTAAACGGGTAAGAATAGCATACATATAAATAGTATTGGTAAACATACAGGTGTAATGTGATATTCATATATACCTGGTTGACAAGTAAGTTGTAGTAAGCATACTGAATGTTTAAAATTGTTAAAAAAAAAAAAACTCACTATTTACACGAACAGCGTTAAACTCCTTTTCTGTATGGTTATATTCGAATGCAATAACTGAACAACAGGATACTCGCAAAAGCTCGAACGCTGCAAAACTAAATGAATTGCAATATATTTGATAATGCTCGCCTTTAAATATCGAGAGCGATGTGCTCTATTCCGTTCTGTATTTTAACACAGATCCGTTCTATTTATAAAATAGAACATCGATTTGTTGTAAACTTCGATAAAACTATGCTTATTCACTATGATGCATGGGTCTTCTATCGTCTAACAATCGCCTGTAATGAAAGTTTTTGTGCAAAACATGTGGATCATCATCATCATCATCATCATCATCATCATCATCATCATCATCATCATCATCATCATCATCATCATCATCATCATCATCATCATCATCATCATCATCATCATCATCATCATCATCATCATCATCATCATCATCATCATCATCATCATCATCATCATCATCATCATCATCATCATCATCATCATCATCATCATCATCATCATCATCATCATCATCATCATCATCATCATCATCATCATCATCATCATCATCATCATCATCATCATCATCATCATCATCATCATCATCATCATCATCATCATCATCATCATTATCATTATCATCATCGTGATTATTATTCTCTTATTAATTGCAAGCAATCACGAAACGCACAAAAAAAAAATTAAAAACATAAGTATTAGCCTTGGGCAGTAAGTTGTGGGTCTTCGTGTACGGAAGTCGACTAAAAACCCATTTCATCTCTTTTTCACTCCGCTTTATTGGTTATGCGTATGGTGTTAAACCGTTCAACTCGTCTGTAGTTTTTAATTGTGAAAAAAAAGGTAGTTTGCTATACATTTAATGTGAAATTTTGTTCGAGACAAATTTTAAACCTTAAAACATCGATCTTGATAAAGATTCAGCTTCGGTATCATAAACAAATTGGGCGAATCCATACAGGCTCATTTGGACCTCTTTGGATTTGTACGCTGTGATAAAAGAACGATGTTGTTGCTTATTTTAATTCTCGGATTTGTTATATTTTTCTCTTATTTGCCATCATACTCATCGAAGATATCATCAAAAGTAAGTTGTTATGGATGAGTACAGTATTATGGTAGATATTTACCAAAACATCGCCCAGAACTTTGATCAGAATGTGTCAATTTAATGGAGGGGGTTGGGGGGGTCCAGATTTGTTTGTTTCTGAAATATTATATATCCCTACTGCAGCATCTGTGTATGTATGTAGAATGACCACTTCATGTATAATTAATTCTACGGAGAGGTTGCTGGGCGTCATATAAAACGGGTTTCCTTCAAATGGCTTGCAAAGCCTCTGTAGAATAAGGCATTGAAATTATTGTGATAAAAAGGTGTAACGTTTGTTGAACGTTTATGCAAATTAGGAACCTAATGCATCGTTTGAGAGAACATGCGGGTATATATATAGACAACACAACTGCTCAGTGTACGACATTGTTTTTCACTGATCGGATGTGTTTGTGTCTTTGCTCGGTTCGTTTGCTCGGTTCTTTACATTGGTGGCAGCGGTGGGATTAAGATTTCTCCTTCTATCGGAGTTGCCTTCCCCACGTGTTTCCCAAGGGCCAATACTCGGGACACGTCTTCTCGGAAGTGGGAGTTATGTAACGTTCGTTGAACGTTTATGCAAATTAGGAACCTAATGCATCGTTTGAGAGAACATGCGGGTATATATATAGACAACACAACAGCTCAATGTATGACAGTGTTTTTCACTGATCGGATGTGTTTGTGTCTTTGAGAGGTTCGTTTGCTCGGTTCGTTACAAAGGAAATAGTGATCATTTAAAAAAGCTATTGGTGAGAGAACAATTCTTAACAATAATGATTCTGAGAAGGCCAATCTGTTGACTAAAGTAAGAGCTATTGATTGCATGAAAAATTTGAAATTTTCAATTATTTCCGATTGGATATTTCATTTACATATCATCGTCCTTGATAAATCAACCTGAAGGTTTTGTTGCATTTGGATCTGAGACCTAGCTTTCACAGATTTTGAAAATCAAATTATGTGCAAATTCCAGTCATGGACTGGTAATTTAATCATGCAGAATAACTAAATTTTGGGATTTAAATTGATATTGATCTTGTTTAAATCTTGAATGAAATAGAGAATAGATGGTTGGTGTCGTGAGTCGGAAATGTTATCGGGCAAGGCTTAGGATTATTATCCGGTGAGCTAAAGGCGAAACGGATTACCGAAGCCGAGACCGATAACTTTTCCCATTCAAAGACACCAACTTTCTATTCTATTTATCCTGTTACCTCTATTCATTCATTCAAACAAACAAGATGTAAATAAAACATGTGAAAAAAGGAAAAGAAATAAGTAGAGAATGATGTTAACATGACGTCATGGCGTTCTTATGACGTCATAATTCGTCGCGTGCATGTGTTATATGGTTAGTGCCGGATATCACAAATGTTATACAGCACCTAGTTAACAGTCCCAAAATGGCAATAGTGACAGGATAATAACCTTTATCTGCCCCAAAGTTTTGATTAATGAAAAGTGGACTTTATGATTGTTCAAGCATAGGATTCAAACCCAAAATTCTCGTGTCATGAAGCTGTACCCGAAAAATGCTTTCCTCCACTCAGGGCTTTTTTTCCTTCAATTACGAAGAGGCCCAAGCCTTTTGAATTTTGGAAAGTTTATCGCTAAAATTGCTAAATTGGGAAGCCTAAAAGCTGGTATGACTTTGATTTTTTGGGAAAACTGCATGATTTTAAAGAAATTTCCAATTTGGAAGGTGCCTTTTATGGGAGTCTGTTATATAAGGTAAAAGAGCCCTGCTACTACATATCTTAATTAAAGCAATATCTCAACGCTTTCATATGTTCAGTTTTGCTTGAATTTCTGTTTTAGATTGGAAGTTATTTCATACAATTGAGAGATGAGGAGAGAAACCTACGTCAGCAGGTTCGGGACTTGAAGGCCGAGCAGGGAGCCATAAGTATGACAGACGAGTTTGCTAAGTACATGAAGTTACAGCGAAAAATTGACAAAATTGTCGAACAAGTCAAGAAAATGGGTTAGTTTTTTTTAACAAATTGATTCAAGAATTTCTACTCAAGACAACCTTCTAATTGCAGACGTTTCATTTTCTAGCCAGAATTGCTTGTAGTTTAGTTACTGATTTGCTAACAGCAGATGGCATTTAAAAAGTTTACAAACCTCCATTTGCCTTGTGGTATTTGATAGAAGCAAAGTTGTAGGAACGCAGGTTTATATATATATATATACACTGCAGCCTCATTATAACACGGTCGTCGGGAGCCATGATGCTCGACCCGCATTAATAGTGGGGTTAACAAATATAACACGGGGTCCCTTTACGCGCTATATGCCAGACCATAACCACTCAAGAAACAATCAGATTCAAGAAGTTGTCTATTCATATCAATTGTGTTGAGTTATGGACTTATCACTGTATTTATTGTGAATAAAAGAAAAACAAATAAAAAACATAAACAACACTTACATGTATAATTATATATTCCTTTTTATTTGTTTCATGATAGATATCTTTTATTTGACCACCACACATGTGTATAGTCATTTTAACAATACAAACAAAATAAACATACAATATATATATACAGGTCAATAATCAAAAATACAATTACATACATTTTGAATAATTACTTCTTTTTCAATGTGGATGAACTACATAAATAATTATGTTATATTATGCGTGAACGATATTCTTTCTTTAAAAGCAAATTTAAGATATATTGCCAAACTTTTATCGCATGATTTTAATAGTTGAATGAATTTAAACATGCTTGGTCTTTTATAATAAAACTCATTTATGTATTTCTTTCTAATAGAGATATACTGTGGACATTTCAAAACAAAATGATATTCATCTTCAACATCTCCATTATTTCAAATTTGGCATATCCGTTCATTTCTCGGTATTCGTTGAAGATTATATCGACATGTTTGAATTCTCAAAGAATGCGAAGATGTTCTTATCTTAAAAATGTACGATCTCAATTCCACTGGTAAATTATCCAGGTATGTTTCATATTCAAAATTTTCCTTTAAGTTACTATATAATTGTAATGAAGAAGCGCTTCTAATAGTAGAAAATATGTTCTGGATAAATGCATCTACTTAACGTTGTTTAAAAATTTGTATAAATGGTTTACAGCTTACTGAACACGGATTTTCCCACACATAGGAAAACCCGTGTTCAGTTAACACGCTTTTAACATTTGAAACCCATGAACGGATACCTTTTACACTATCATCTTTAGCAAGTTCATAGCAGTTCTTCAATACAATATTATCAGTGGAAGTTAATTTAAACCAATATTTTATAATTTTAACATATCTAAAAATATGATGGTTCAAGATAAGGATCATTGATAAAGGCACGTGCAGTTTAAATACACACTAGAGAAAAAGGGGGGTGGATTCAGTTAACCCATGTTCTATTTATAGATTTAAACTCCAAGTAAGGAGTGAGGAAATTTTGTTGATAGTTCTTCAAGTGTGTACCTAATGCTTTACCATTTAAACTAGGTGTGTGTATATGATGGAAAGAAAGAAGTTAAAACTTCATGTGTTAGTGATATTTGTTTAAGAAGTGTGCATACAGTTGGTTGCCCTAGGTTTGGGGAAAAGCATGGGTGCACGAGGGGATTTATGCATCTGTGTCCGGTAAAACCCTGCAGTTGCTCTATTGATAAGAAAACCCGGCCCGTATTTGCAAAAAACATATCTCTAATAACATCCTAAGTTTAGAGTCAATCAGGCATAAAACACTCCCCTGAATAAGCGTGTACAAACTAATGCATATTATGTAATTTATCGACACTATGTACCCATAGATTTAAATCTTCCCTCAGGTCACGGTTTGTGTACATATATGGCCACGCGCTTCGTTTAAAAGACCGTGACAAACAATGGGGATTACCCAGGGATTTTTTTATTTTCACGCCTTTGGAATGCAATTGTAGGTAGACTCTATTTGGGATGCCGAATGCGTCATATCACAGCCGAGTGTTTGCAGAAAGGGGTGGTTTAGACTATTTTTTTTTTAAGCCTAATATGTTTGAAATATTGGGAGCCATAGGAGACCCTCGTTATAATGAATATCGCGATATAACGGATCGCGTAATAAAGGGGCAGCAGTGTATATATATTGGCGACATTGGTGTAGGGGTAGAGCGTCGGGCTCTTGTACCGAGGGTCCCGGGTTCGAATCTCCGCCCGACGGGGTGAAAATTTCCGGGATTAACCCACGAACTGGCGCGATTACTGGTTTAGTATTCAGAAAGCAGTCATCGAGAGTGGCTTTGAACAAGCTTTAAGCTTCCTTTACAATCAATGTAAAACAAATACGGTGAACTATATATATTGCCATATAGCCTGAGGGTCTAAGTGGTTTGAGTGGTTGAGAAATAAACATACTCGGTATTCAGCGGTCAAGCTGATGTCAAATTTAGTAAAATTATTTTGTATATCCTATTTGTTTGTATTAATTTTGAAAAATATTGAAAAGGCGATTCTTATGAGAACCTGTAATAACATGTTCAGAGGATAACAATAGAATAGTAAGCCTTGAGGGGACAATTTTCTCTTATCTAGATCTCATATAAATTGTCCATAATCAATCTTTTCCAGGATCTTCCAGATCTCAAAAGCTGGCTATGTTTTCAATGGGTGTAAAGGTAGCAATTAATGCATTACATGTAAGTAGGAGTTTAGCTTGTATGCATTATTCAAGCTTTTAACTCTTTGTATAGAACAAAATTGTTTGATTTGTGATCTACAGCTTAACCAATACAATGTCATAGACATAAGATTATTCAGGTTTGGTAAATCATTTTGCTTCTAAAATGTTTTAGCTATATGTCACTTTGAATTCTTCGTAGAACCTTTTAGTCTTTTGCTTGATTTACAAATTGTTGAACCAAAGTTCATGGTGAATTTGTTATAAATTATTATATATATTCTTTTAAACAGCTTCACAAGTTCATTGTTAGCATATTACACCTGTGAGTTTTTTTTTGTTTTAATCTTTTATTTGTTCAAAAGTTATGTCTTTTCTTTTTAATTTTATGGGAGATCAAAATGTGAGGTAATTTTTCAGCTTTTAGTCATTTACCCTTATTGAGTCTTGAGAAACATTTTATGTCAATTTCATAAACAACTTTAATTCAATCTAAGCTGTGGTGATCAGTTTGAAACAGGTGATGAATGAAGATAAGTGGAGATTGCATAATATGTGGTTTCTTGCTAACTTCTTAATTTCTTCCCTAAGTTCTTTTGTGTAGGTACACATTAGAACTGTCTCATTGAGAGAATTCTAATGAGATCCCACAAACTGGTATTTAGTGATGGACGAATTTTGAAATACCACACAAAAGATCCTGTGCTGCCCAATGGTAAAAGGGGTGGACTTGGAACTTCGGGGTACCGGGTTTGAGCCCTGCCTTTACATCTGATAACTCTTGGTCTTCCCCTGTGTACCGTTTTACTAATCAACTTAAGGAAAATATATGCGTAAGCCATAACTGATACACATGGATAGTGTCTTTTATGAAAGTACAATATTGCAATGTGACATGTCATTGGAAGCGTCTCGGAGAGACGATTCCAATGATGTGTTACTTTGCAATATTGCTTCACCCAATATTGAAATAAGGGGAATTGTTGTTTTAGACTTACGCAACTCTTAAGCATAAACTGTTTAGTAAAATGGTACCCAGGTCTTTTAAGCCCTGTGGTGCCCAAGCGCCTGAATTTCAAAGTAAGCACTTCTCTGGTGCCTGAATTGATCCCAATGTGCTTAAAATTCGCCCACAGCACTTTAAATTTGTCCCATAGCCGATCAACATTCTTGTAACATTGTTTGTTACATTTGACTTGGTTTAAAAACAGTATTTTTGTGCTTTTGGTTTCAAAAGAATCCTTAACTTTCACCATTAAAAGATGTATCTGTAATTACCCATGCGCCTGAAAAAAATCCTAGGGAAGAACTTGTAACTTGGGAATGTCCTTTGAGAAGACATCTCAGAGCCCTACACTAGAATTGGTGAATGAAGGAAAGCTGTAGCATAACTGAAAAAGTGTTGATACAGCATTAAACCCAAAATAAACAAATGCAAACAATTTTTCTCATTTTCTCTATTAAGACCCCTTTATAAAATGCTAATGTTCTGTTACAGGGAATTGTGATGTTGTCTCTCATTATACTCTACAAGAATGAACCGCTATACTGGGTACCAGAAGAATGGTTTATGCCAATAAACAAACTGGTCTCATTTCCAACAGGGGAACCAGGTAACATGCTTCAGAGATTGATATGGTTATTAAGAATAGTTAACCCTTTCCATATTGTGTGATTTTTATGGGATATAAAAGAAAACTAATAAAGTGTTTAAATAGGATTTTGTAATTGATTGAAAAGCAGTTGATGCTTTTTAAATCATTGTGGCAAAAGGATGTACATAAGTTTAGTTTGGACTTATTCTTTTTGCATCTTTTATGAAACAAGTAATTACAACTTATATTGATCACTGTCAGTAATGTTTAAAACCAGTTGACACGCCAATGGAGATCAAGGAAAAGTTGCAATATTGACCTTGCTACTCAAAACAACCAAACAGTTTGTTTAATGAATAATCATATATAGGCTATTGAATCTTCATCCTGTTCTGGGTAATTCGTGACATTTGATGTATAATCTAGATCTATGATTTATTGCATGATTGATTAATAAATATTTGAATCATTGTGACAATCTTAAAAAGCACTTTGATCAGATTATGCTTTTTACAGTTCAGGTATTATATCAATAAGAAACATTTTCTTCTAATTTGGTTATCTAATCTTAGGAGTGTCAGTCAATTTCTTAATTTTTTAAAATTGAACATTTTTGGTTAAATATGACACAGGGTCACCTTCTTGAGTTAGTCATCTATTGCAATGTTACGGAAATATTATTAACCTTAAAAACAAAACAATTTTGAATGAGTCGCAAAATCACAGGGATGAAACCAAATGAAGATGTTTTTCTCTATTTGTGTACAGGAGGTATTGGAGTGACATGCTGGATCCTGGTGTGTAGTTCCGTAGTCTATCGCTTCAAATCCTTCATCAATGTTCAACCTTCGTCACAGGATATCAAGCTAGACTCATGATACGGAATGAACTTAGATGGATGGAGCTGAAATTTGTATGGAGTGCCAGGGTTTCTCAGTAGATCAAGTAGGGCTGACTTGCAGTGTATACTGAGCATTGTATATTTATTTTTAGAAAGACTTTGAACTTTGTGAAGCAAAATATATTTCTTATGCAGTTTTGGTTTTTACTGAGTTGAAGGAGGCGTTTGGAATAGGTATCATTGTTATGTCAAAAATTGGGTGGTAAGAGATGGATGGTTGAATAGGCTGTTTGTCTTTTTCAAGCAAGTCTTTCAAAGTAAATCTGAAGGATATCCATTGTATGAAAGCTTTTTTTGTGTAAAAAAGTTGATATCAAGATGACATTTTATATCAAATGTTGGATTTTAACTGCATGCTGCTGAATCATCCAAATTCCAATATCATTAATGTTAACATGTTAATGAAGACAATATTGAAGAAAATCAAATTCAATGAAAAACTTTGTTGGAAAAGTTGTTGCTGATTTAATGCACTACTGGTCTTTTCCCAACCATTGTTTTATAGGTAGGAGACCTATGATAACAATATATTATATGTTTTAGCCTTATCTAGATTAAATACAAGGAGATCCATAAAAGGTCAAGTGTTTGAACTTAGTTGCATATCTATTAAATTATGTTATCCTTAGGCTTGAAAAACATATTTAAATATAAGATTTAAGTTTGTCAGGTTTTATATTTTTTATGAAGAGGTAGTGATCCCCATTCTTGTTTTTCCTGTATGGCCTCTTTGGGCCTTGTCGTTAAGGTACCTAACTTAGCATCTGCAATGGTGTTATTAATGGTTAGCGTCGGAGACTTTAAACCGGCTAACCCAGGTTTGATCCTCGATGGCGATCATCTATTTCATCGTAAAGTGTCCTTTGGCAAGACACATTTTCTAGCCTAGTATGAGTAGGTCGTCCAGGGAATATGTACTATAATGCTTAAGAGTGAGGGCTGAACATTAATTAGTAGAAGACTCATGAGGGCCCTCTCCTCATGGGTTCAAATGCTTGAATCTCCATGAGAGGTAGTCTCTAGACTGTTTTATGAAGTGCTGGGTACCGTTTTACTAAACAGTTTACGCTTAAGATTTGCGTAAGTCTAAAACAACGATTCCGCTTTTATCCCTATTTGGCAAAGCAATATTGCAAAGTAACACATCATTGGAATCGTCTCTCCGAGACGCTTCCAATGACGTGTCACATTGCAATCTTGTACTTTCATTGAAGATGTTATCCATGTTAATAAATTATGACTTACGCAAACATTTTCCGTAAGTTGTTTAGTAAAACGGACCCCAGAAGTACTTCTCTTGACTGGCACTTAGATAAGTGGTATTAGATAAGTTGTCTTACCCCACCCATGATGAGCCAGGCATCAGAACACAACTGAAAAAATGTTGATACAGGTTAAAAACCCAATGAAAGTGAATCTCGTTTCAAATGTTTTACTCCAAGTATGGAAAATCAATTGTTTTAAAATTCAATTTATGATGAAAGAATTTTGTGAAAAGAAAAGAATACAAATAAGTTTACAATTTCTTTCTTCATCTATATTTTTTTTTTCAACTTGCCACATGATTAATTAGGACATTTGGAAACATTTTGAGAAGAAAAAGGAGAATTTGCTCATCTTTAATGTATTTCTTTTCATGATAATAAGTTACTTTTCATGATTATAAGTTACCTTTCATGATAATAAGTTACTTTTCATGATAATAAGTTACTTTTCATGATTATAAGTTAATCACTTTTTTATGCATGTTTCTTATTTAATACAAGGTTTCTTCTAATATCTTTCATGTAAATAACTCATGAAAGAATGGTAATCCTGCTGTCTCTTAAAAATATAAATGGGCTCTAGCCTATTACTGGTGGATCCAGGAAAGCTGTTACATAACTGAGAAGTTGTTGATATGGCGTTAAACACTATACATTAAGAATATAAAGGATTGGTCATGGAAAACGGGCACAGATGTAGAATGTAATTATGTTTCATCAAATGCCCAAAATAGATGGCTTCAAAGAAAGGATTTCTTGAAGTTTTTCTTAACTCTTTCCCAAACGACAAATTTTGGAATATCCCAAATTGAAAGAGTTTGCAGACGACATTTCAAAATGTGATGAAATTGGGAAACAATCTTCTGATAGGGCAGAAAACATTGTGGGAAAAGGAAAAAATGCTCATTATGAGCAATTTTTTCTTTTCCCACAATGTTTTCTAAAGTTGTCTGCAACAATGTGGTCAAATGTCGTTATTGTTTGGCAATGGGTTAACACATGCATTATACCCTATATTATGGGTATTCTTGAGAGCCTCTTTGAGACGATTCTAATTAAAACCAACAATATAGGGTTCAGAGAGGGAATACATGCCTCCTTTATTGACCTTTTTTGGGCATTCATCCTATAATCTGTTTGCTTAGATCTTATCTGTATCATTAGTTGCATTAAATATCAATTATTTAAAATGTAGTTCTTTTAATATTATGGTAGATTTTAAAGCAATATTTTATTTATTTATGTGCAATAAAACTTGCTTGTGAATAGTTCATTGTTGGTAATATTTGCCTACAGTATTTCCATGTTTGCTTGAAAACACAACAATTTAAGAAACAATTTAAGAAACAATTTTGTTTGTGAAACAAATTGTTTTAAGAAACAATTTAAGAAACACACACTCACAAAATCATATCAAGGTTTTGACACCAACCCTATCCAGAGAGCCAGAAGTCTGCGCGGAGGACAGTGGTCGAGGGTGTGAGTGTCTGCTTCTGTACATGAGGGTCGTTGGTTGGAATCCCATGAGTAGCGAGATCAAGTAGCGGGATCTGCCTTGTGAGTGTTGGCTTCTGGACACGAGGGTCTTGGGTTCAAGTCCTGTGTGTAGCGCAATCTGCCTTGCGACCTTTCATTAATCCCTATATGGCACAAGAACTGGTTATATATACAGGAAGCTGAATCAAGAATGATTAATCTAAGCTGTAAGAACTTGTTTCATAATTGATGTAAAATAAACAAGTAAACTAAATCAAACTGTAAGGAGGAATCATTTCTTTTTGGGCGACAGTTTGACTAGTTAATTGTCACATAATTGAAAAATCTTTGTTCGATGTTTTATTTAGAAAATATTAGTTTTCCGAGGCAACCAAGCATGTTAATTCAAGGGTTGTGTAGTCCGATTAAAAATTCCTTTACTGACTCTTTGTGCAAACTATTTATTTTACATTGATTGTGAAACAAGTTATTTTTAACTTAAATTGATCACTCTTGATTCTGCTTACTGGATACATAACCAGTACATGTACTTGTGCCAGATTTGGATTAATGAAAGATCGCATGGTTGATCCCGCTACTCACAGGACTCAAACCTTCTTGTCTTGAGGCCTATGGGCTGCCCATGGAATATGGATGACTATTCAGTGGTTGTTTATTTCAGGATGATTTATGAAAATAGGCAAAGCCTTAACTTAGAAAGTTTCTCTTTCAGTTATGTACAGTGCAAATCCTTGAAAACTTTTAATAGAGGTTTCATTTACTCTTTACCCAACACATAACTTTGGACTGTACCAAATTGAAAGAGTTTGCAGACGACATTTCAAAATCTGATGAAATTGAAAATTGATCTTCTGATAGGTCAGAAATAATTGTGGGAAAAAGAGAAATTTTCCCATAATGTTTTCTAGTGTTGTCTGCAACAAAGTGTTTAAATGTTGTTATTGTTTAGTAATTGGTTAATTGAGGGAAATAGGATTCTCATTTTTATCCAGTTAGGTACAGTGCAAACCCTTGAGTACTATTACCAGAGGTTTCATGAAGAGCCGGGGGCCAGCGATTCCCTCGGCTACTTATACCAGAAACCCCGGCCATTTTGCTCAGTTTTATGAATAATGTATTGATGTTCCCCATACACCTGCATACTTTTGCAAATCGCCCTCCTACAACAAATATTAAGGAAACCCCTGACTCTTACACATGTTTCCATGGCAATATATCAATAATAGGGTAGCAAACAGCATTGTCAGAGGTCACTTTACAGTGTAAGCGTTAGCCACAGCAAGGAATCAAACCAGAGGTTGTCAAATCTTTAGCCCATAACACAAACAACTATAGTTAACAACCGTAGGTATTTGAGTTGCTAACCGCTATTAACAATAAATATATCTATTAGACAAAAAGGTAGTTGGTATCAGGCTTGAAACATCAACTTTCTGCTTGATGCCTTTGCTTGAACAATATTCTTTCTAACCTTTTTAAAGTCATGCACCTTGATTTGTTTTATATGGGGTTTTACACTGCATCAACATTATTTCAGTTATGTTGCAATGCCCAACTGTAAATGATGGAGGACAGCCCCATACTCGATTGCCCATAAGGGCTGGTTGAGCTGGGTAGAACCATTCGTATTCTGTAAGCCACATACGCTGTACATATAATATAGTTTTCCTCAAGATGAAAGTTTGGGAAAAAAATAGCACCAGCATCTTCGATGTTCAGAGGTGACTAATGAAAGTGTCTGTATTGTGATACAAAAGGTTAATAAATATTGTCAGTAAAACAATTGGAATAGACGTTATTTATACCTTGTATTAAGTGCTATTTAACTTCATTGCAGATTAATCAGTCATATATCACTTTTAGAGTCGCCAAAGGAAAATGTGAAAGTAGGGTCTTTCAAATCAAGTTAGCAAGAATAAATCAAAGCACTCAACAATGTATATTTTAGTACAAGGGATTTTCTTTATAATTCAACTAACGAAAAACTATTAATACAGGCTTTTGATTGTGCATTCTATTATAATCCAATGAAAACTTCTGACTTTCAAGTGATCTAGTCATAAGTGTGAAGATGAGAAAAATTGTACATGCAACTGTTAACATTCAGAGTTTAGTTGATTTAAACTTCACATTTTAAACAATGCATCTAGTTACCTTATAAGCTACCTTTCAAATCCACCTCAAAGAAAGTAAAAAACAAAACGGAAACAATTGTTACAAAAAGAGAAATTGTTTGTGAAAAGCAATCTATATTTTTGCAACAACTACATGTATCTCCCCTATTTTCTAAGAAACTATTTTAACTTCCGCTTCCATAGATGTCATCATTTCTTTTTTATTCAATTAAGACCAAAGGGGTCTGTCTATAGTTATCCTGGGGTCAGTACTATGTAATATAATTTATATATTTTACTGCCCCCAGGATAACTATTGACCCCTATAATTCAGACCAGTTGCAAAATCAAAATAAGGGCTAAAGGCAAATAACAATAAAATGTTTGGCACAGCTGAGCCATATATGGAATCCTCCAGTAATTGGTTCACATAAATAACAACAAAGGCAAAAGGAATACTTGTATACTTTTAATAATTTGGTAAATAATAAATAATCTATAAATTTATTTAATCTCTAGTTTAAATACTTGCCACGCAGACTCCATTTGGCCATTTTCTTTAAGAGTCAAAGGACCATAAAGCAGATCTATCTAAGATTTTCAACAATTTTCGACAAATCCTGAGCAATACTTCTTTTGTCAAAACAACTCCAAATTTTAATCAAACAATAACTTCAGGTTTTGTCTGCTGCAATATACCTAAAAACAGGTCAACAGACAACCAACCCCATTTTCCATAAAAAAGAGTCCAAAGGAAAAGAATGTGCAGACATTGAGTGAAAATGGAATGAAATGAAAAAAAATCCTATAAAAAGATCAAAATGAAGGCTATAAAAAGGAGAACTTGATCCGTAAGCAATTTCTCCATTATCCACAATAAAAGATTGTTGGGTTGCTAAATAAATACAAGAAGTTTTGAATATGTAATGCCCGTATGCCTTCTTCAATAGGGTTATGTTACTAAAGATGGAATATCGCCATTCTCCATACCCCTATTTGATCCAGTCCTTTTGATGGGGCTTTTCTGATTGAGCTAATTTAATAACGGCAAAACAATAAAAAAAAAATTGTAAAACCATTTCAAAGACCCCATAAACACTGATAAACTCCTCCAAAGGTATATGCATATCTGTATTTTTTAGGTCTTTTAACAAACCACCATTTTCTTAGATGATAATGGGTAAAAACAATTGAGGCAAAAAGAAAAAGTGTTCATTGTGAGCAGCTCCCTTTTGTCACCATGGTTTCTTTTATTTTATGCGGCACTTGAGTTATAGCTCAATGTACAAATGATGCAATAAAGATGTACTAATGCTTTCCCAAATGAACATAATTGTTCAGTGGCAAAAAGCAAATATATCATGTAGAATTCACTTCATTTATCACTGAAAAGATTTCTGTCTCAGCAAAATTTCAAACTTGGGAGCCACGTTGCTAGATTCTGGCATAATGTTGTCTATGCTTACAATGCTTAGCTTCGGATGTGTTGAAACTATGCATATGACAAAGGGTGATAACAATAAAGGAGAATTTCTTTTTCATTCTGATCAAAAGAGTACAGTACTTACTACATAACAAACTCAATATAAACATAGCGATCATGCCAAAGTTAACCATTGCAGCTCAAACATATCCATATACATGTAATTCAGATGATGTGGTTCCAAAGATACTTCACCAGTCATCAAAACATAAATGTACCTTTATTTTCATAGTGGTTCACGTTTACTCAACCAATAAACAAACATCTGTTAAACAAATGTATGTGGAATTTGAATTTCCAATTTCAATAGCTCCTATTTTGAAAACAGCTCATACGAACCAAGTGTCCGATATTTGTTGAATTGTCAATTTTTTCTAGTATGAGCCTGGATAAACCGACATTGTTTTGCATTGGCAGTTGTTCTAGCAATGCTATGTTATTCTGCTGATTTACTTGATGACAAAAACTTATGATCTTTTAAAAACCTAGACTTATTCCTATAATTTGCCTTCACAAATATATATTAAAAACACTATGCTTAACTACAGATTTAGGGTTGCCGATCAAAACTTATGATTCTTTTAAAAACCTAGACTTGTTCTTCAAAAATGCATCAAACTCAGTAAAATGAGGGGAAAATGATGTAAAGTCTATTTCGACCTCTAATCCATCACTCCTTACTTTTGCAATTACTGCAGAATACTGTGGCAAAAAGCTATATTGCTCCTAGTGAGCGATTCATTCTTTTGTCACATAATTTCTACACAAAATCATCAGGAAAATGTGTTTTCTTTGCTTTTTTGTCTCCTGCTGTTTCTCCCAATTTCAAACAGTCCGAAATTCCCATATTGGGGAATGGTATAAATTCTCGCTCTTTCTTGACAAGCGTTTATCTTCTGTTTTAGCACATATGGAATACATGAACAACAAACTACGACACAGGAATAATAACCCCTTGTTTTTGAAGGACCCGCAAAACTCCAAGTATAGAGTCTAGTTCCATTCGGAACTTCTGTATTTCGTTGTTTTTAGTTTCTACAAGTCGTCTCCAGCTCTCTATTTCCTTGTCTAGCTCTATGGACGCGTTCTGTTTGTGATTCCGGATGATCTGTTCTAGTTCCTGTTCTCGCAAGGTGTGCTTGTTTTCAATTTGTACAATTTTCTCTTGAAGTGCTTCAAAATGTCGCATTTCCTGAATGACAAAGATTTATGATTATTTTATTGTTGGACTGATGTCTGAAAAAGGTCCTCCCTTTTTAACCCTTACAGTGCTAGAAACATGATTATGCAAACAGGTTGGATCCAGGCCAGCCACCAAGTAAATTGGTGGCTGGTCTATGATCAAACCTGTTAGCTACTCAGAGTATCATTCCACATCAAAATTAAGCAAATATTTAAGAATTCTGAAAGCAAACGACACATAAATCTATTTTTAGAAAATTATCAAGCATTCAAAGGGTCAATACAAGGGAACTTCAATTATGTATATTTTTTTTTTAATATACATGTACTTGTTAAATGTTAACATCTATTTCATCAGTATGAAATGCACATTTTCAGGCAAATAAGACAGAGTATTTTAGTAGCCATTTTGACCATAAGAGAACTTGCTCATTTTGGGCAATTTCTCTTTTTGTCAAATAGTTTCTACTCTTCCTTGAAAATGATCTTTTTAATCTCATTGAGATTTCCAACAGGACTTCTCTATACATGGGTCAAAACATTTTCATCAACTTAAGTTTTGCCGTGGAAATATTCCAAGATTAAACTGACAAATCAATACCAAACAAAATAACTTTCAAATGATTCAAAATTGAAAGTAAATTGCCTTTTAGGGTTACAATTGCAGTAGTGCAACACCAGCTTCAAAAGTTTTATCGTAATTTGCAATTGCTTCTCTAGATAGTTTTATATTGGACCAGTATCAAAAATATACTCCTTTACATATTTACACTATTCCAATACAAGGGAAAGACTTTTTCACATTATACAACAAAGGCTCATAAAAAGTACCTTCCTAAATTTGAAACTACTTTAAAATCATCCAGTTTTCCCAAATAATCTAAGTCACAACCGACTTTGGTTTCCCAAAGTTCAGCGATACAACTTCCCAAAACTGAAAGGCCTAGGTATGTCAATTTAAGGAATTTATAAAGCTTA
Organism: Cerastoderma edule; assembly: GCA_947846245.1. Lineage (NCBI taxonomy): Eukaryota > Metazoa > Mollusca > Bivalvia > Cardiida > Cardiidae > Cerastoderma > Cerastoderma edule. The sequence continues at coordinate 24,095,062 of OX401407.1, read as the reverse complement.
AGTCACTGTACTGGGAAAACAAAAAACTAGACTGACTTTAAAATTTTGCACAATTTTTTAAGAACTTCCAATATGGAAAGGTGCCTTTTATAAGCTCCTGTTAAATAACAACCAAAAGCCCTCAATACCGGTGAATGTGATTTCTTGGCCTCCTTAAGTTCCTGATGAAGAGATTTGATTGTCTCCTCTAATCTCGTCTGTTTAATACGTAGCACCGACGCTGTCTCTGCCTCCACCTCCAGTCGCGCCTGCTGTTCTCGGAGATGTTTGATCATCACCTGTTAATGTAGCATGTAACTTGTGATATCCAAGGTCATTGCAAATCGGATTTAAAATCTTTAACAACCCTCAGACGTTTTTATATTGTCCCAAAGTGAACGAGTTTTACAATTGAAATTTAGCAAACATTGTTATGTCCTTGATTAAGTACAGCTTTATGTATAATCTAATGTCTTACACTAAGTATATATATATTTTTCTTTTTTAAAGATTAATATCCTACTGTTCATGCAAGACTATAGTAAGTCCTTCACACATGTGACCCACTTACTACAGTCTTGCACCAAACCCTCAATATGCAGTATATGGAATGATATAAAAAAAAAAAGGGTCCTGCATGGCCCAGTGGTTAAATTTGCGGACCTAGAACTCTGGGGTCCAAGGCTCCAGCCCCACTGACAACTCTGGTTTTGTGGAAGTGACCAAATGACCTTAGAGCCCTAGTATAGTATCGGTGGATCCAGGAAAGACGTTACATAACTGAAAAAAAATGTTGATACGGCATTAAACACCATACAAACAATAAAAAAAAGCCTGCAGTGTCAATCTCACCTCTTGCGTATCACATTTACTTTGGAGTTCCGCCATTCTGGAAGTAGAATGGTCGAGTGCTTGTTGGGCAAGAATTTTCTTAATCTCTTGTTGATGCGTGGTTCGTAAGGATTCTACCTTCTCCGAGTACTCTTCGCGAACCTGTCGCAGAATAGACTCGTTTTCCGCAAGCGACTTTCTGTATTCCACTCTTTGTTGATCTAGTTGAAGTTGTAATCTGTCAATCTACAAGAAGACAGTATAATTGTAAACAAAGTAGCCATCCAATTTGTAATCTGTCAATCTACAAAAAGACTGTAGAATTGATGACTAAGTTGTCATCCATTTTGTAATTTGTTAATATACAAGAAGACAGTGAAATGAATTACAAAGTAGTTATCCAATCATCCTATTGTATTTAACACCAAATCAATCAAGAACCATAGCATAAATCCTATTAAGGGAAATCAGGCCATATAATCATCAGCTTTTAAAACTTGTTTGTTTTACATCAATTAAAACAGAAGCTTTAGGCTTATTAATTTCACTCTCGATGACAGCTTCCTGAATACTTAATCAGTACTCGCTATGAATTAAGGCCTAGTCCCGAAAAATTTTCATCTTTGCTTAATGAGGATAGAACCAGGGAACCTTGATAAAAGAGGCCAACGCTCTACCCTTGCACCACTGTTGCACTGTTATTATTTTGGAAATCTTAAACAAATGCTAATTGGAAAGTTTGATGATAAAACAAAAATACTGCAAATGATTGCTGACAGCTTTGATTTCCTCTTTACTTTCTTAATTGTACATCTGTAAGACCTGTTGACATAAAGTCTTTGAAAACTGTGACATAAGACATAAAACTGCTCATTAGGTGCAGATTCTTCTTAAGTCACAAGTTGAGTATTAAATCATGAATATTGAGTTGGCCATAGTCTTGAACCCAGGGACCACGTATTCCATGCCAACTATAGTACCAATTGAACTTACTAGGCCCAGCTGTTAATGTCACAATTAGCCAATCATATAAAGAAGCAATCTGAACACATCGGGTTTATACAATGAAAACGCCTCTGACATAATATGGATGCCGCCATATTGTTTTCCACAAGACTGACGTCACTTTAGTTTCGTTTTTAAAAATAGATCTTAAATGTGAAATCTAAAGTCGTTTAATTTAATAAAGGACACAACTATATATGTTACAACTGTTTATTTTGCCATTTCGTATGAGTTACCGATAAAATTTGAATTGAAAGGATGTCCAACACTTCCATATATATTGAACTAGTTAACGTGGACTCTTAAATGAAATGTGTTATATGCCAGGGCCGATTTACCCCCAAAAATTGTAACCCTACACTTATATCCAAGGAGCATTTCTCAGCTCACCGAAATACCTGAGTACTTCGGATCGATAAAGAAGGTTTAGTGGGTTTGCACAAGGCACAATGCGTAGTTCTTATAAAAGTCTACTGGATATGTATGGTGCAATAAATACATCATTATATAAAAGGTGTAATATACAAGTACCTTGGTTTTCATGTCCTCGTTTTCCTTGATGACATCAGAGATGTGACCCTCAAACACCTTGGGCTCATACTCCTTTTCATTGGCATGATGGCTGGGTACCGATGCTGGACCCTCCTCAAGGTTCCTCTCTAATGTATCCAGCTTAGAGGACTTTCCTTTTGACTTCTGTTTCTTGTCTGTAATTGGATACAATTAATGAATACATTATTTAAGTTATCAGGTTCAATGGCTTGTCAATATGTTTCTGGTTTCCAGTACTTTATGACAGACAAGTCACAACAATTAAAATAACTGGCCAACAAATACTCACAAATATGCTTTTAAAAGCTTCTATAATTTTGAAAACACTTCTGACAAGCAGAGGTGAGGGATTTTGCGGACTGATCAATTCAAAGTTTAAGGGAAAGGGAAAATTAGATCATCAGCTCACAAGATAAAAGAAGAGTGTAGAAATATCCTCAATATTCGTATTTGAGGCAACTTTTGATATAGTGGGTGAGGGAATCTTCTTTTTGATCAAACCTTCCTTTTCACCAAAGCCTTTCATAATGCTTACATGTACTTAATTCTAATCATCATTTGCAAACTCTTTTAATTTTGAAAGATAAATGAACTGCCCCTTTGCAAAAAAGGATTATCTATCATAAACACATAAGAAAGGGTTTTCAGTTAACAAACATGCTTGGAAACAGTTTTCATGTGCTATGTGAACAACATCTGAAAAACACAAGTTTCCAAAGTCTTTTGCTGCAAATGCAGTAAAGTAAGGCATTACAGAACAAGGGTATAAGAAAAGATGCAATTCATTAGCATATAATGTGGTCTCATTGGAATATAACTTACTGAGATCTGACTGGAAAGATGTTTGTTTTTCCTTGCGTAGTCGTTCAAGAGATTTCTGCATGACTTGTAAATCATGATTCTTGTTTTCCAACTCATTCTGTAAAGACTTTATCAGGGTTCGCAATTCAGCATCTGCCTCCTTTTTGGACTGGCTCTCTACTTTTGTATTCGCTGAAAGAAGAGGCAAAGCTATCTTTCATATAGTCCTTGTTTACATTCGTCAATTTTTATGGGTTTAAATGCCATGTCAACATTTTTCAGATATATTAATGCTTTCCTTGATTCACCAGTACTAGGCTAGGGCTTTGATGTGTCTTGCCAAAGGATACTCGCACGAAACCAGATACTGCTGAAGCTCAAACCCAGAACCCCAAGTTCTCGGATTGCCACTGTAACCATTGGGTCATGCAGAAGCTTCATAACTTACCTAGTATTGCACTTGTCTTTAAGAATTAACAAGAGAATAAAGGAAAAGGTTATTTCTGATGTATTCATTTTTTTTTTACTGTTTTCACACACAAAAATTATAGAACTCCGTTTGATAAAAGAAAAAAATACTTGTAACAATCAAATTTTTCCTTTTTTCAAACTATTCCAGTATCAAAACCACAATTTTTTTAACAACAGCCAATCTGTGCACAACAACCACTTTGGATACTTCCCTACCCTAGCTGCTGTTCACAGACTTTACTGCTAATCTTGCAACAGAAGACAAAACAACTCTGCTAACAAGACATCATAAGCAATCAAAAGATACCAACTTTACCTTCTTCTGCTCGCTTTGCCTTTGTTAGTTCAAGATTCAGCCTGTCTATTTCAGCATTTAATTCCTTCAGCTGTACCTTGTATCTCTCTCTCACACTTTCTAATTCCCTTTCCAGGGCCAGAGAATGGGTGTGTGGGTGAACATGGTCTGCTTGGCCCTTGTAGATGGATAACTGTAACTCCAAATCCTTTATCCTGTCCTCAAATTGGAGCTACAAAATAACCAGATGGTTAGAATTAATAAAGGATACAAGTACATATTACATGTAAAAATCTTTCAATAGACAATAAACAACAACTTAAAAAAGGCTATCTGATGAGCAATTGATAAAATGGTTGTTACTAACTGAATTTTATCTTCTATGAAGAATATCACAGTGATACATTGATCAAACCCTTTTATACTTACCGTAGCTTTTCCAGTTAAAACGCCATACCCCGTTACCCACAAAACCTCAATGGGAAGTTTGGGGTGTTAGGTATGACCAGGATTAACATATTGAAATCACAACACGCTCCCCCCCACTTACACACAGGATGAACACATTCCCTTTAGGTCACTGCAGTAGTTTATCTATTTAAATGGGTTTTACATTGGATCAACATCATTTCAATTATTTTGCAATGCCTGACTCATAATGATGGAGAAAGATCCCAGTTTTAACTGTCCATAATGACCGGTCAATTCCAGCAGAACTATTCACGTTCCATAAGTCAGCCAAAAAACTGCCTCTCATAAAATCCCGAAATACCATCACCAAGATTTGATTCCCCGCAGAAACTGGCCATCAGGTTTCAAGTTCTCGGTACCGTTTTACTTAACAACATAGGGCAATCATTTCCATAAGTCAAAACTGATATACAGTTATGGTATCTTAAACAAAGATACAATATTGCAATGTGACATGTCATTGGAAGTGTCTCGGAGAGACGATTCCAATGATGTGTTACTTTGCAATATTGCTTAGCCCAATATTGAAATAAGAAGAAATGTTGTTTTGAACTTTCGCACATTTTTAGCATAAAACATTTAGTAAAACTGTACCCTGTACTCTAACCACAAGGCCTCAGAAGCCCCCCCCCCCCACCCCCCCTGTTGTGGTCAATTACCTTGATAGCATGGTATTTCTGCTCTACTCCCCGGATAAGTTTCTCCGTCTCCGAATCTTTCTGGTCAAGTTCTGCCTCCAGTTTATTGACACGCTTCTCCAGCAAGTCAGTGTACGCTGTTCGGTTGTTTGTCTGGTTGTTATCTGGTGCTGCTGCGGCAGCAATCATTAACGACGGCAGAGAATTGGGGTTTCTCTTCTTCAATATCTGCTCCATCTCCTTAACCTTGAATTTTGAAATAAGAAGTATGAAAAGATTAATTGTGCCATGTGCCACTTCAGTTTTTTCTGTGGGCAAAAACCCTCTAACAAAAGGAGATTTTTTTTTTTAAAGGACACTTTCTTCTTTTTGCTGGATTCGCTTTGTAGGTTATTTGTATAACTGTTAATATGAGAATCTATGAGAATTCTAAAATAATGTTAACTTCAAATTTGCAAGTACAAGTGCATCCCAAGATGTCTTTTAATACAATACTTCATAAATAAAGCGGCAATGAACAATGTTCCTCATTAGAAATCGTAAAAACATTATGTTAAATAGAGGATTCCCCCTTTTTCCCGCAATTCCACATGTTGTCAGTACCAGAGATCAGGAAAATGCCTGTTTTGGACCGATTCCTGTTGTACTGGACCGATTTCAAGTTCAGATTTGATGAAAAAATTGGTACGGATAAAAGACGGATATGACACTCTACACACCTAGCAATACCTCCAGAATCACATAACTAATCCTTTAACTGTTATCCCTGTGCCAAACAATGCCCGAGGCGCGTATCCATTTGGGGCTTAATTGTAAACAAACATGGCACGCTTGATTAGTAGTACATGCGATACCCTTATTCCATGAAAACCAATCATTTTAAGCACATTTGGTCCGTTACTTGTTAGATTGCGAGACATCAAAGAGTTTTAATGTGTAAAGTATGATGATATTGAAAATTTGCTTCCCATACCAATGCAACATAATTTCAAACATTGAACAACTTTATTGGACATCAGGGGAATCACCAAAGGGTGTCTAGAAGAGTTTAAAACAAATAGACCTCAGATCCTGTTTACGTTTCATTTCAAACAGACAATTTATGATATGATTATTGGAACTAAGAATACAGAAACATTTAGTTTATACTAAATGTTGTCCCAATATATCCCCATTTTTTGGGGGTGGGGAAGGGGGTGGGTTGAAGAGCTTTGCAGCTGATTCTCGGACTGATTGGGAATCGGGGATTTCCTGATCCCTGGTCAGAAATATTCTGTTTATATCAAGTATTGTGATTGAGAACTGGTTTATGGCGACTCACGTACCTGTCTCTGTAAATCTTGTATTTTCTTTGCATCAGCTGCTCTCTCTCTAGCGCGCACTTTGCTGTCCTCAACTCGCTTACCAGACTAAAAGGAATAGAGATTACAGTCAAACTTGTGTTAAGAGGCCAGCCTATGGGACAGAGTAAATTGGCTGTTTAAGACAGGTTGGCTGCTTAACACAAATTAATGTACACTATAAATCTAACAATGGGACTTTCTGTAGTGGCTGTTTAAGGCAGGTTTGCTGCTTAAAAGAGTGGTTGCTTAACACAAGTTAGACTGTATTTGATTTGATTTTGATCAAACAAAATTCCCTCTTGAGCGTGGGTGTTATCTGGTCAAAAACAGTTCTTAACCTATTACCAAATGTTAAATATTCAACTCTCCCAAATTGAAAGAGTTTGCATACGACATTTCAAAATGTGATGAAATTGGAAAGTAATCATCTGATAGAGAAGAAAACATTGTGGGAAGAAAAGAAATTGCTCATTACGAGCATTTTCTCCTTTTTCCACAGTGTTTTCCAGAGTCATCTGCAACAAACTGGTCAAATTTTGTTATTGTTTAGTAATGGGTTAAGCCTTGGCATGAAATATAAACCATGTTACAAGTTGAAAATCCAGCTCTACAACAAGTAAACAAGCAGAATAAACCTGAATTGAAAACTGTTAAAAATCAACTTGCTTTTGGCAACCAAAATGACAAATACGAATTCAGGACATAGAAAGTCATAATTTCAATTCAAATTGTAAGCAATTAATTAAACCTAACGCTAGTTAGGATGTAAGAATGCACAGCGGGAAACATAGTTTCTTTTTCAATACAACTTAAGTTATAATCCCCATTTAATAAGACCTGTAGGAATATATAAAACATTTCTTTTGGAGAGAGATTTTTTACTAAAAGGCCAATAAACTTCTGTTGGGTAGATCATCTACAAAGATATTTTGGCAAATGATCCTTTCTTAAATGTTTATAAAATGGGCATACTAAAACAAAATAAAATAAGCTTTTCAATAACATTGATACAACATTTCCAACAGTGCCTGGTGAAGAGCAAAAGTGACCAATTAACCCATTACCAAACAATAACGACATTTAACCACTTTGTTGCAGACGACTCTGGAAAACATTGTGTGAAAAGGAGAAATTGCTCGAATCGATCAATTTATCCTTTTCCCACAAGGTTTTCTACCCCATCAGAAGATTAATTTCCAATCTCATCACATTTTGAAATGTCGTCTGCAGCTCTTTCAATTTGGAACAGTCAAAAATTTGGTGTTTGGGAAAGTGTTAAGACCGACCTCTGTTTGAAGTTCCTCTATCCTTAGCTTGAGTTTATGGATACTCTCCTCCTTGTTTTTCAGCTGTTTGGCACTTTTATCCAGGAACTCCTGGTTCTCTGCGTACCATTTCAGCTTGCTCTTCAACTTGTCAATCTCTGCCTCGTACTTGGTTTCCAGGGCCTGTAACAGAGAGTGGGTACAGGGTAATGGCACTAAAAAAGACCTGTTTCTTTTTACCCTTTACCAAACGCCATGTTTTCCACTGTCCCAAATTGAAAGAGTTTTCAAACTGAATTTCAAACAGTGATGAAATTGAAACATACTTTTCTGATAGGGCAATAAACATTGTGGGAAAAGGAGAAATTGCTCGTCGAGAGCAATTTTTCCTTTTCCCACAATATTTTCCTGAGTTATCAGCAACAAACTGGTCAAATGTGATTATTGTTTGGTAAAGGGTTAAAAAAGAAACTCCTAGTTAGCCAGGGTTTTCCTTGAACCCAAACTTGTCTTGTAAATGACCCCAAATAGCTGGATATGACCCCTTAAAGATCATCATTTTCCATTCATATTTCCCTATATAAGGGGTTAGAAATTCTTAGCATAAAACAAGGTGTCAAGGGAAAAACCTGCTTAGCTTGCAAAATAACCTACTAAATTAAGAGACCTTTGGCTACTTACTAAACAGTCTAAATAAACACTTATATAACCTACAAAATTAAGAGACCTTTGGCTCCTTACTAAACGGTCTAAATAAACACTTATATAACCTACAAAATTAAGAGACCTTTGGCTCCTTACTAAAAGGTCTAAATAAACACTTATATAACCTACAAAATTAAGAGACCTTTGGCTCCTTACTAAATGGTCTAAATAAAAACTTATATAACCAACAAAATGAAGAGACCTTTGGCTCCTTACTAAACGGTCTAAATAAACACTTATATAACCTACAAAATTAAGAGACCTTTGGCTCCTTACTAAAAGGTCTAACTAAACACTTATATAACCTACAAAATTAAGAGACCTTTGGCTCCTTACTAAACGGTCTAAATAAACACTTATATAACATACAAAATTAAGAGACCTTTGGCTCCTTACTAAACGGTCTAAATAAACACTTATATAACCTACACAATTAAGAGACCTTTGGCTCCTTACTAAAAGGTCTAAATAAACACTTATATAACCTACAAAATTAAGAGACCTTTGGCTCCTTACTAAATGGTCTAAATAAACACTTATATAACCTACAAAATTAAGAGACCTTTGGCTCCTTACTAAACGGTCTAAATAAACACTTATATAACCTACAAAATTAAGAGACCTTTGGCTCCTTACTTAATGGTCTAAATAAACACTTATATAACCTACAAAGTTAAGAGACCTTTGGCTCCTTACTAAACGGTCTAAATAAACACTTATACAACCTACAAAGTTAAGAGACCTTTGGCTCCTTACTAAACGGTCTAAATAAATACTTATATAACCTACAAAATTAAGAGACCTTTGGCTTCTTACAAAATGGTCTAAATAAACACTTATATAACCTACAAAATTAAGAGACATTTGGCTCCTTACTAAATGGTCTAAATAAACACTTTAATTTCCAAAGACAGCAAAAGTTTCATGAAAAAGGTGTTCAAGAGTTAAACATTTCTCACAGACAAAACAAATTGTTGATCAAACTATGTACTACATAATTATAACTATCACAATGTGAAAACATGTCATAAATTCCTAATTCATGAGAATGCTTGGTTGCAAGTTTATTGCAATATCAAAACTAAGTCAAGACAGTAGTTTGAACCACATTGTAAACTAGTTATGGTCTCTTTCTTCTATGTGAAGTGAATATTTGTAGGAAACAATGTATTTTCATAATTTCACACTGCTAATTGTTTTCCAGTGAAATTTATGGATCTACAAGGTATTTTTTAAAACCCTTTTTATCAGTTTATGGCTTTTTTGTGTTTAATAACAGGGAGTCCATAAAAAAACACCCTCCCAATTGGAAATTTCTTTACAATTATGCAGTTTTCCCAAAAATTCAAAGTCACTCTAACATTTTGCTTTCCCAAATCAGCAATTTCAGCAACACAATTTTCCCAAAATTAACAGGCCTTGGCCTCTTCCCAATTCAAGGAAGAAAAAACTGTGCAATTGAGAATATCACTCTATTGCACAGGTGTTTTCCCCCTTAAATTGTGAAGCCTTGGCTTGATAACTTTAGGAAATACAGACTAACCCTGGCCTCCTCTGACTTCATGGTCCTGGATTGCTCAAGTTTCTTGTTCATCTCCTCTCTCTCCATCACCAACCTCTCAACATGCTTCTCCATTTCAACACGCGACTGTTGTAGTATCATCATTTCTCTGTTTACAGCATCGGCAGTTTTCTGTAGAATGAATGGTGATTATATTATTATTGGTTTATTTGTTTTGTTTGGGTTAAAGCCATACTTGCGCTCATTTACACTTAAATTGTCAGTTCTAGAATATTTGAAAATTCACTTTAAAGTACTTAAAATTCCCTTTTACAGAGGAATTAGGACTGTAACATGTTCATATGATGCTTTTAAAAGAGAGAAAGCTATCAACCTAGCCAATCAACAACTCATTTTTGCTAATATATATTTGATATACAAAGTAACAGCTTCCTTAGCCAATTAACAACTCATTTTTGCTAATCTATGATTGATATAAAGTGTATAAGCTTTCCTATCCAATTAACAACTCATCTGTTGCTAATATATGATAAATATACCATATAAAGCTTCCTTAGCCAATAAACAACTCTTTTTTGCTGATATATGAATAGTATATAGTGTAAAAGCTTCCATAGCCAATTAACAACTCATTTTTGCTAACATATGAATGATATACAGTGCAAGAACTTTCCTATCTAATTTACAAGTCATCTTTGCTAACATTCCAATGATATACAGTGTAAAAGCTTCTTTAGCCAATAAACAATTTCTGCTAATATATAATTGATATACAGTGTTAAAGCTTCCCTAGCTAATTAACAACTCATTTTTGCTAACATTTCAATGATATACAGTGTAAAAGCTTCCTTAGCCAATAAACAACAATTTCTGCTAATATATAATTGATATACAGTGTTAAAGCTTCCCTAGCCAATTAACAACTCATTTTTGCTAAAATATGAATGATAAACAGTGTAAAAGCTTCCTTAGCCATAAACAACTCAATTTTGCTCAGATACCTTTGAGTCTATTAGTTGTGACTCCAAGTTTGAGATGACGCTATCAGATTTCCCGGCAGCCAACATCTGTTGTGCAGCCACGCCTGTAATGGCGCCCCTATTTCTTATCTCGTCCTCTTTCCTCTCTAATTGACTCCTGTAATTAAACATTAAATTGTACATTTCAATGGATGACTTACTTTGGTCATTCAATTAGTTTACTAATTCCTTAACCAATTATGTAACAATAAACACATTTGACCAGTATATTGTAGATGAATCTGGAAAACATTGTTGGAAAAGGAGAAATAGCTCTTAACGAGCAATTTCTCCCCCTCCCATAATGTGTTCAGCCCTACCAGAAGATTATCTCTCAATTTCATCAAATTTTGAAATGTGGTCTGCAGACTCTTTCAATTTTGGACAGTCAAAAATTTGGCGCTTGGTAAAGGAATAAGGGCTTTTTTAGGGAATATAACACAGGTTCATAAAAGGCATCCTCCCAATTGGAAATTTCTTTAAAATCATGCAGTTTTCCCAATAGTTCAAGGTCACACCAGCTTTTTGGTTTCCCAATTAAAAAATTTCGGTGACAAAACTTCCAAAAGTTAACAGACCTAGGTACCGTTTTACTAAACAGTTTACGCTTAAGATTTGCATAAGTCTAAAACAACAATTCCTCTTATTTCAATATTGGACAAAGCAATATTGCAAAGTGACACATCATTGGAATCGTCTCTCCGAGACGCTTCCAATGAAGTGCCACATTGCAACATTTTACTTTCATTGAAGATACTATCCATGTTTATCAATTATGACATACGCAAACATTTTGTAAGTTGTTTAGTAAAACGGGCCCCTAGTCCTCTTCTCAATTCAAGGAAAGAAAGCCCTGTTCTTGTAGTTACTCTCTTAACCCTTAGAATGCTGGGTAATTTTCTAAAGATAGATTTTTTGTGTCATCTGTTTTTCCAAAACCTTAGATATCTGCATAATTTTATAGAGGAAAGATACTCAGAGTAGCAACTAGGTTAATTCACAGGCCAACTGCCACGAAACTTGGCGGCTGTCCTATATCTAGCCTGATAGCATTAACATGAAGGCAGTTCCAGCACTATGAGGGTAAAACATTTCATTTAAAAAATGCAAAAAACATACTCAAGAAAACACTATGAAAAAAGGAGAAATTTTACACAATGAGCCATTTTATCTACTCTAACACTGCTGTCTACAAAGTGTTGTCACATTACAAAAGTTTAAACTCTTACTATATTATCATCTACTGCTGCTTTCAATTTGGATTGATAATATAAATAGAGAATAGATGGTTGGTGTCATGAATCGGAAATGTTATCGGGCAAGGCTTAGGAATATTATCCGGTGAGCTGAAGGCGAAACGGATAATAATCCGAAGCCGAGCCGGATAACTTTTCCTATCCAAAGACACCAACTTTCTATTCTATTTATCCTGTTACCTTTATGTATTCTTTCAAACAAACAAGATGTAAATAAAACACGAGAAAAAAGGAAAAAGTAAGTAGAAAATGATGTAAACATGACGTCATGGCGTTCATATGACATCATTCCTTTTCACCTTAATGTGTTATATGGTTAGTGACGGATATCACAAATGTTATACAGCACCTTGTTATCGGTCCCAGAATGAGACTAGTGACAGGATAAAATGCAATATGAGGGTTGAACTTATCACCAGCAGATGGTTACAGAAACAAACAGGATATTGGATGCTAGTGTTTAAACTGACTTTACTCTCACAAGATTCTCTATTTCATTTGAGATTGGAATAGAACTAGTGGTACACTGTACTTTATAAATGTTCTCTCTCAATCAATTAAAGTGTTTAGTATGATTTCTTTCAGATATTTGTGAAAATTTCCTGTAACCTTGCAAGCTTTCAAAATGAATGGTGGCCGTATTAAGGCTTAAGTTGCCTTGTACACCACAATTCTGTCTGCTTATACTATTGTCGCTTAACCCATTACCAAACAATAACCACATTTGACCAGTTTGTTGCAGATGATTCTGGAAAACACTGTGAAAAAAGGAGAAATTGCTCTTAAAGAGCAATATCTCCTTTTCCAACAAGGTTTTCTGCTCTATCAGAAGATTCTTTTTCAATTACATCACATTTTGTAATGTTGTCTGCAAACTCTTTCAATTTGGGCCAGTCGAAAATTTGGTGTTTGGTAAAGAGTTAAATTATTTTGATGGTACATGTAACTTTAAACCTTATCAAAGCATTCAATGCACTTCTTCATGATTCTAGCGTACATGTTATCTATTGCAGATAGCTAACTTGCAGGTGAAATATAGTAAAAGAAAAACAAAAACCCAAGCCTGGAGTTCAGACAATTAAAAAATCTAAGAAAAAATAGATGCATGAATATTTTTTTTTTTTTAATCATTCATGGTAAGTACATGGGAAAAGTTACAGGTATGTCTAAAAGCCAAAACTATTAATATTTCAAGAAAAAAAAGCAATCAAAAAGTATAGACAGTGAAAATAAGTACATATCCTTAAAACACAAGAAGACAATAGTTTTGGGCATGAACAATAAGAGAAAAAGAAAGGCCTGTTTTCTTTTTTTCCCGCTACTTTTTTAAAAACAGCTTTTCAGTGACAAATCAAAACATGATGCATTTAAAAATACAAAAAAGACTGATTTATCTGCTTGTTATCATTAGAACATTGATAAAATAAAGAACAAATCTTGAGCCGTTTTCTATAAGCTTTTACTATGGGCAGATGAAGGTCAATGTATAAGAGTAAATACTGGAAGTCAACTAGAGCTTTGTCAATTGCAAATAAACTTCATGATATCACACTTGAAATGAAATTAAATGACAAACCAACCAATCAAATGACAAACCAACCAATCAAATTGAACACAAAAAGTCCCTCAAGATAAAATGCTCTTAAGAGGTTTTTGTATACAAGCTTGTATACACAAGCAAACTTGATGGAAGGCATTTCAGAGAGTAACTCGAAAGGCAGAAAGGGCCTCGCTTATAAGCACACATAAGTCAATTAAATCAATTAACAAAATTAGCAGTTAGCTAGCTTCACACAGAATGCACACCGCATACATTATACTTACTCTGTATTTGAATTGATTATCTTTTTCTCCCTAAAATATGTTGAATAATCAAACATGAATCAAAGCTATAAATACTTGGTTCAAAATAACATAAAAGCATTTTCTCTTGGCATTTTACCACATAACCATTTAAGAGACCCATCAGAATCAACACCATCATCATCAAATGACAGATCTCTCAACATTCTCTTTTTAATAAGAACATAATCAATCTAAGCGTTTTCTTTCTACAGAACAAGCAATAATATCTTATTAAGAGTTCAACACAATACTATAGTAAGTGCTTCACAAACATGAAGCACTTACTATAGTATTTTGCTGAACCCTCATTATATCATAGATGTTTTAAATTCTGTTCCAATTCAAAACATGAATACAGTATATATATTTCAAATCGCTTTATATAGTATTGCCCTGAACCCTCATTATATCATAGATGTTTTAAATTCTGTTCTAATTCAAAACATGAATACAGTTTATATATTTCAAATCGCTTTATATAGTATTGCCTTGAACCCTCATTATGTAATAGTTGTTTTAAATTCTGTTCCAATTCAAAACATGAATACAGTTTATATATTTTAAATTACTTTCTATCAAGCTTCTTTATTTGGACATATATAACAGTTAGTCAGAATCAGTTTTGGGCTTCTTGCTGCCGCCAGTTTTCTCATTCTGATCTAGCTAATATGGATATTGAAGCAAGTTCTTACAAATCATATTACAGTCCAACTTGTGCTAAGCAAACATCCTTTGAAGCAGCTAACTTGCTTTAAACAACCACTACAGAAAGTCCCGGTGTTCAATTTGTAGTCCACATCAACTTGTGTTAAGCAGCCAACCTGTCTTAAACAGCCAATTTTCTCAGTTACATAGGCTGACCTCCTAACACATCTTAACTGCAATCATTCTTGAGTCTACTAAACTCTACTTCCTGGATACATAACCAGTACTCCTGCCTAATGTGAGTAATGTAAATAATGAAAGGTTGCAAGGTGAATCCTGATTCTCACAGGAATCAATCCCAGAACTCTCGTGTCCAGAGGCTGACATTCTACCCCTGAACCCCTGTCCTCCATCAACAGTAGAGGTAGAGGAAGAATCATCTCATAACCATCAATGCCTCTTTTGACTAACATGTAACTTATCAGTAAATATTTGATTAATCTATTTCTTCATTCAAGTATATTTATGTAAGTCAATATATGGATTATTATAGAAACATGTGTACATTTTCATGACCTACTTCATAACACCCGGCCCCATGGGTCTATAAGTAACTTTCTATGATAAGAATAACATTAAGTACATACAAACAGATAATGTTAATATCAAGTATTTAATCCACTTTAATAGTATAGATGCTAATTTTGATCTTCCTAAATAGACATTGTGCAAGTACATGGAAAATCTTGTTTGTACGGTTTTTAACACTGTATCAACAATTTTTCAGTTATGCAACCGCTTTCCTGGATCAACCAGTACAAGGCTAGGGCTCTGAAGTGACTTGCCAAAGTTCATTTTCACGAAATGAGAGGTGTCGGTTGGTCTTGAACCCGGGAACCCCCACCTTAACCAAAGGGTTACGCAAAGTCCTCATGGACATTGAATATGAATACAGTATGGACTATTAGTAAAAGAAAACCTGTCTGACAATGGCTTGTAAAATACAGAGGAAATTTGGTGAAGGTGTGATCAATTCCAAAATGTCAAACCTTGTTACTAGTTCAAATAGAAAGCAATTGATGTTAACAAAAACAATAAACGAAAAAAAAAAAAACCAAAAAACATAATTTTCTTCACAATATACTGTAGAAACCAATGTGACAAGATGGCAAATTGCTTGTAATGAACAAATTGTCCTTTTGTCACAGTGATTCCTTAGGTCTCCAGCTGAAGATGCATCAAAAGGAGGCATTATGGAGTATGGGATAAAAACACAAGTATAAGTTTACCTCAAGTTGGCTGCTTCAGCGAGCAATTTCTGGTTCTCCCTGAACATTTTCTCCTCTGTTATTTTGTTTTGTTTGGTGATATTCTTCATATCATCATAAAGGCGCTTGTTTTCCTGCAAAAGAATTTACCATATATCTTACATATTTTAAACATATGATGAAGCAAAATAATAAATACATTACCACTCCTATCTAATCTGGTCATAATCTGGTCACAATCTGGTCACAATCTGGTCACAATCTCAGGTGTTTATACTTATAGCCCTATCTGATATAAACAGTTCTAGAAAGTGAAGCCTTGATTGTTGTGACATTAAGAACAATAGTGCATACTGATTATAAAATATGATATTCAGTACACCTATTGAGACATAAGAAAAATAAAAGTTCTTTATGAACCATTTCTTTTAGTCACAAAGGTTTCAGTCATTCGCCACAGGTACGTTAGCACACAAGTGTTTGATAGGAAAGATTTAAGTTCATTACTGAGTATAGCAAATCAACTGCAGTCAAATTTTTTAATAGCTATTGAAAATATCTAAGGGGCACTTTTGGGGTTTGATGTTTAACAAACGAATAAAAGCAATACTGAGAATGATTTAAATGCAAGCTAGTGCAAGATGTTGAATGTTAAATACAAGGAGGAAGAATCTAAGCTTAATCTTCCCAACAAGGGCTGGTCAAGCCAAGAATTATATTCACTGTAATGGATAAAAAATTTCAATTATAATTGTCACATAAAGCATAATGTATGGTTTAATCCATAAAAGAAAGAAAGATGATTTTTTGGGAGGGTGGAGTAAAGGGGCTGTATCTGAGGGATTTCAACCATCTCTAGGACCCACTTGTCAATCGGAACTTCTCGGATATTTCCCTGAGCTGAGAAATACACCTCAGATATACGTTTAAGGTTACAATTCTTTGGTTAAATTGTCCCAAGCATATAGCACATTTCCTCTTAGCGTCCATGTTAAGCAGGTCAATGTATATGGTAGTGTTGGACATCCTTCTAGATCATTTTTTATCAGTAACTCATACAAAATGACGAAATTATAAGTTGTGACATATACAGTTGTTTCCATAATAATCAAATTAAACGACTTTTCAGATTTCACATTTGAGATCTATTTTTAAAAATGAAAGTAAAGTGACGTCAGTCTCACTGGAAACGATATGGCGGCATCCATATCATGCCAGAAGCATTTTATTTTGATAAACCAGATGTGTTCAGATTGCCAATTTGTTGGTAATTGTTACCTGTTGGTACCCGGCTATAAGAGTCTCCTGTTCTTTTAACTCCTTTTGGAGGGAAACCAGCTCATCTTCTGTTAGAGAACTCAACTGTCCGCCTGCCAAAACTTTGTCCTTTACCACTTTATCTGTGTCACCCGACACCTGAAATTCAACATCACACTTTATCATAAATTCAAACAGGGAAAGTAAATTCATTTATTTTTTTGGTTTTTCATTTTATCACCATCATTTAAGCTATGCTGCGATGCCAGACTCATAATGAGAGAGGACCACTCCAAACCACTTTAAACTTGACTTCCTTTAAGGGCTTGTCAAGCTCAGTAGAAGCATGGCCATTCTGTAAGGCAATCTGAAGACTACCTATCATGAAAACCCAAATGCAGTCATCGGAATTTGAACCCATTTAAGAAGCTATGTGATTCTAAGTTCTGTAGTCTAACCGTCATGGAGGCCAAAGGTAAAATAAAAGTGCAGGGCAATGTGATGGTTCAGTGTGTTAACTATAGTAGGAACACGTAGTTGACACATACAAAAGACTTACTATGGTATTGTATTTAAGACTCGACTTGTATATGATGTAGAACTTAGAAATTATGACCCAGTTGTGACCTAAGAAACTAAAAGCTAGAAATGGTATTTTTAAATACCATTGTCATGTGGGTCTTCGGAAGCATTCAATCACTCTTGTCACATGATGCTAGAAAGGTGTGTGTGAAAGAATTCCTGCATTTATTTATAGACCATAAAAGCGTTGAGAGGCACATAGACTCACTTGACATTATTTAACGAAACACAGGCATTTAGCAACTATGAAGTAAAGAAATTGAAAACGGTTTTGTTTTAGTAATAATGATTGTCAAGTAGATAAAATTCATATCGTTTATGACTCCCAGAGCACAAAACTCTGAGAAAGTACCTTTAAAGTGTACAGGTTAACAATAAGTAAAATTATAACTAAATACCTTAGAGTACAAATCTCTGATTTAGTACCTTTAATATGTAAAAGTTCACAAGAAGTATAACTAAATACCTTAGAGCACAAATCTCAGAGTTAGACCCTTTAATGTGTAAAGGTTCACATGAAGTAAAAGTATAGCTAAACACCTTAGTGCAAAAATCTTTAATTAACTCCCTTTAATATGTAAAAGTTCACAGGAAGTATAACTAATTACCTTGGCTTTGAGTACAAAGTTTTCCTGTTTGAGTTCTGCTATTGTCTGTTCATACTCTAACTTCTGAGCCTCAAGCTGTCTCTGGAATCTCCTCTCTGCGGCCTCCAGTTCACCTGTACATGTATGTACACTCTTATAGAACAGGTTACCATTATAAATATTTTACGTTAAAAACTTGCGTAAGATCAAAACAACATTCTCTTGTAGTTTCAGTATTGGGCTAGGCAATATTGCAAAGTAACACATCATTGGAAGCGTCTCTAGTTTTAACATGTGCAAATATTTTCCTGAAGTTGGTTAGTAAAACAATGCCCTGACCCATAGCATTTACAGTTTTATGATGGATCCCAATACTAGGCAGGACTCTGCAGTTTCCTGCTCAAGTACACCCCCACAAAAAATCCCAACCCTACTGGAGAAAAATTAACTCAGGATCCTCCTGTGTCACAAGTCCTACACCTTAACTATTGGGCCATGCAAGACCCCATTTTTTTAAAAGATAGGTAAAAAAAAAAAGTGTCCGTAGCGATAAGTCATCTGACAAATAAGATTAAGGAAAATACTTTTTTGGGACATGCAGGACAGCTTTTTTGTAAAGATAAGCAAGCAAAAAGTCTTTAAAGTGATAAGCTCTCTGACAAATAAGATAACGAATATACTCTTTTCTTTATTTCTTAGTATGTTAAGTTTGGACCATGCAGGACAGCGTTTTTGTAAAGATAAGCAAGGAAAAAATCTCTAAAGTGATAAGCTCTCTGACATATAAGATTACAAACTATACTCTTTTCTTTATTTCTCAGTATGTAAAGCTTTATGATAAGAATAAAGAAACATCAGTAACAAAGTATCCCAAAAGATGGCAACATCTTTATATAAATGAAATTGAAACTAATGGAAAGAATTGAAAAATGCTTTCCTTTTCATCAACATAGTAAATCAATTGGAACAAGAAATTCCAGAAAGTTTGGAGAAAAATGAACATACATGTAATTAACTCCCACCAATGCATATTCTAAAACACTTCCGTTAAATGACCTTGGGAAGAATTCTTACAAGGAAGGATTTTGATTGTACAGGATTTTATAATGTATCAACAGTATATCAGTTATTTTGTGATGACTGGCTCATTAAAAATGGAAAAGGGCCGAAGCTCAACTGACAATAAGGGGAGGTCAAGCCGGGCAGAAACATCACATACCTTCAGTCATGAAATTATCTTTTGATGAAAAACCAAAGCTATCCCTACTGTGGATTGAACCAGAGATACCTGGCCCAAGGTTGTTATAAAACAGGTATCCAAATAGTAAATGGATTTATCCTGTCACCAGGGCAATTTATAAACTGATAACAGGGTAATAAAAACATTTTTGATATCCCTCACATGATCGCTAGAACAAGTAATCGCTCCGGAAACATGTCTGTATTGATTTTCTTTTTTATTTCACCTTTTTTATGTTTTATTTTCATTTGTTGTTTGTTTAGTAAAATCCATACAGGTAATAGGATAAAAAGAATAGATGGTTGGTGTCTGAATGGAAAATGCTATTGAGCTCAGCTTTGGATAATTATCCAATTCGCCTTCGGCTCACCAGATAATATTCCTATGCCTTGAACAATAACATTTTTGATTCACATATTCTATATCCATTCTACATTCTATACATACAAGTGGATAGCAATTCTGGAATTTGTATGCATCTCTAGAGTTAAGTCAAAGACATGTACCTTTGAGTCTCTCTATCAACTCGTCTTTTTCCTTGTTATCAGTAGAGATGTCCTGTAACAGATCACTGGCTTTCTCCTTAAAACTTGACGACACAAACGGTTCATCTTGAGAAAACTTCATCTAAAACAAGAAACACTTAAAAATCATTAAAACTCTTTAAAACTTGATTGGATAAATGGTTCAACTTGTGTAAACTTCATCTGAGGAACATAGAGAAATCATTAACACTTCAGCTAAAACAAAAAACATGTTTAAATCATTAACACTATCATTAAAAAATTAAAATTGTGTGATGTTTCTTAAATGAAAATATTGACAATTTTAATAATTAATCAGATACATTATATTTCTATTTCAAAATGAAAAGAAATTATCACAAACAAAGAAGAAGTTATATGTTTATAGCAATTACTCTTTCCGTCCTAATAGTTTCCCACATTGTATGTTTGTTGTGGTACAGTAACATGACAGTTTCCCACATTGTATGTTTGTTGTGGTACAGTAATATGAGTATCAAAAGACACCTTTCACTAAATCAAACCCAGTCTTGGTCTACGGGCTATGTTCAAATAAACAGTTCATTTATTCATATAGTTTATCTAAATGGGGTTTGATATCGCATCAAGGTTATTTCAATCATGTTGCATAACTCATAATGATGGAGGAAGGACCCCATATTCCATATTTCTATTCTTTCAATACACCTATTGATGCAACTGTAACAGATGACTAAAGAAATTGTTAAGACCAAAGGAAAATTTGCTAGAAACATTGAACTCTTCTGACAAACCTCAACAAGAGGTTGACTCTATCTTACCTGCAATTTGTTAACACTTTCAATAAAAGAACTTAAAAAAAAGCAATAAGTAGGAAATAAAATTTTTAAAGAATTTAAGCCTTATTAATCAAAGTCAGTACAAATACAAATTCATCAACATTTATTTCTAGAACATCTCCTGTTTTCATAGAAAAATGGTATTTTACATAATGAGCAAAATGTTCCTTCAATAACTTAATTAAATAAGTATATAACAAACAAATAAATACAAACAAGCTTAATAATGACATACTTCTGGAACATTTCCATTTTTGGCAGAGAAATGGTCTTTGATATATTGAGCAAACGATTCCACAGAGGCCTGTAGTTGGGATGTGGCCACAGTGCCAAGTTTGGCCTGCTTTGCTGATTGGCTGCCTGAAATAAGAAAAAATTCATTATTTATAATAGGGTTTGAGGCATTACCAAACAATAACGACATTTGACCAGTTTGTTGCAGACGACTCTGGAAAACATTGTGGGAAAGGAAGAAATTGCTTGTGATGAGTAATTTCTCCTTTTCCCACAATGTTTTCTGCCCTATCAGAAGATTATCTTTCAATTTATCGTCTGCAAACTCTTTCTAATTGGGACAGTCGAAAATTTGACGTTTGGGAAACGGTTAATACAGTGTCAACAATACTTCCTGGAATAAATGAATAAATGGTGTTTTGAGGCGCAGAGACAGCTAAGGTCATATAGTGTGCATTATGATTATAAAATACTTCCTGGATTTCACCAGTACTAAACCAGGGCTCTGAAGTGTCATGCCAAAGAGCGCTCTCACAAGACAAGAAGAACCAGTTAGACTCAAACCCATGTACCCTGTGTTCCAAGACTCTGACCTTAACAATAACCACTGGGCCATCAAAGACCCATGAACAAGAAAAAAAAAATAAAATCTCATCAACCCATTCTGTTTTAATCAACATAAAGTTGCTTCTTCACAAAAGAAAAATTTGAAAGTCTAAATAAAATGTCAATAAAACAATACATTTTTGTATGTTGTATGATATATAATTAAAAGTAGTTATTGACAATATAGTTAATTCAGGAAGCATTAATATATCTTGGTATTTTCAGTCTATATGTGCTAGATCTAAAAACTGTTGCATCACTTTTGGATATGGACACATTTCATTTTACTGTGTGCAGGCTATGACATCTTTAATGTGAATTTATTTTGATTGTCCTTTTCACCTGTGCGTATCATACAACAGTTCAGCTGTTGAACAGTTTTATAGAAATTAATTTTTGACCTCCAAATTTCCTCACATCTGTGACAAGCCCCTTTAACACTTCTGCTAGAGTAAACTTAAGAAACAACTGTAATGAAAAGGTTTAACTCTGAATTTGTGACTTGTCCAAATTGAATGCTATATATAAGTCAAGAACAAAATTAACATAAAAGAAAAATCCCACAAGATTTTGCAAGGAAACCATTGTGATAAAAAGACAAACTACTAATAAGAAGCAATTTATTCTTTGGTCATAGTGGTTCCCATCCATTGCAGGTAAAGTGTCAAAATGAGGTATTATGAAATATGAAACTAACATTTATTATCAGAGTGAACAAAACACACAATAATTGATCAATAATCATCAAAATAATCACCACACAGCAAGAAAATACTTGTCAATGACTAAAAATAATTTGTCAAAAAAAACTTTTAGCACACCTGAAAAAGACTCAAGAAACACATGAGACTAAATCATTATATTCTTAATTTATACTGATTATGATTTAAGTCATCATCACATTTATTTTTGCATAAGATGTGTTGGAGGTCTTGTTTTTATAATGGGAATGAATACGGGCAGAGAGCAAAAAAGCATGGGATGAATCAATAGCAGGAAGGGTACCAGTTATCTTCCCCTTTATGTACATGTACTAGAGGAGCCAGCATGCTTGAGCTATTTTTAGATTGGGAACCAGACTGAGGGGGTTTTCCAACATGCAGCAGGGAACCAGCATGCTTGGCACTTCCTCTTTTAGAAATCCTCTCAGCAGACCAGCTGCACAAAAATTTTGTCAACCCACCCACCACACCCCAAAATTATTTCAACTCGAACATCTATAGAATAAATGATGCTGCCGCCAGTTTATATACTTGCAGGTTGACAGTAAAGTGGGAAGCAAGACCAATGGCCTATCCAACATGCCTTCTGATAGCCACACAAAGAACTCAGATGCCAGATTCATACAGTGTCTGCCTGTCAAAGATAAAGCTACAAGTGTGCAAAAGATCGGTGACTGTAAAAAGGAGCAAGTCTCGAGATATGTATATAAATAAAATGGATTTTTAAGCTGAACTATGAATAGTCAATGTCTGCCTCGGATGCAGACTCAATTGGTTTACATCCTAATATAACAGTTGTGTATGATTCTTACCTCTTTAGGATCAATTATTGACCGGAAACAAAATTGGTTTTTGGAAATGGTGACAATTTTTTCAGAATACTAAAGGCTTAATCTATAGTCAAAGTCACAGTGTAGCAGAAAATTCTGGATGGGGTGCTCAGATACTGACCAGTAAAGGGATATATGCAAAAATATTTTATCATAGGTATTTCCCTTGACAATGGCATTATCCTGGGTAGGGAAAGTAACAAATTCAAATTATCAACAATTCAATTTACTATATTCAAAATTTATTATAATGTAAATTAGGGGCCAGGGATAAGCCCGGAGCAGTGTCAAAACACTTGGTTTTCCCGTGTATCCCCTAATTTTTTGGCTTCTTAAGTTAGGCATCCAACAAATTTTGTCATCATTGGCAGATGACGGTGGCAATTAAGTTCACCATTGGCAGGTGACGGCAGCAATTAAGTTCACCGTTGGCAGGTGACGGCAGCAATTATGTTCACCGTATGCAGGTGACGGCAGCAATGGAAGGCTCTTGGTCACTTAAAAGTGACAGCAACAGAGGAGGTCACAAGCAGGATGTGACAGCAACTTAAAGCAAGGGCAAACACCAAATGCTGGCGGGATAAAGCTTATTGCAGGTTGAGTGTCGTGGGTGCTCCTATCCTGAATTTTCCAATCCATTCCTAGTATGGCAAACCCTACAGGAATGTTAACACATGTGATCAAATTCTCCACTTTTTTGATGTTCTTAAAAGGTCAGCAGGTTGTTACTGTATATATGGATTGAGGAAGCGTATTTGCATAAATATAGTAAAAGGTAATGTTGTTGCTTCTTTCTTATGTCATGAAATAAGGAGATTTATATACAACAAAAAAACACCATGACAGTACAAACATAATAGGGATCTTACCTTTTACTTTTTGTTTTGTTACTTCTGCTGGACTCCATGTGCTTTTCGTATCCATGGTAACATATGGTTCCCTTCTCTTTGGACTTAAATCCTTATTGGTTCTCATTTTACTGGGAGAAGTGTCCCAGGCACTTTCAGTCCCGAAGTCATGCTGGGTACCAGTGCCAGGCCTAGACCTTGAGTATCCCAGAATATCTCTTTCTTTATCCCGGCTCCTGTCCCGCGGGGGTTTGGGAGGGGAAGGTTGACCATAGCCAGAGCTTTTCACAGTCTTGAATTTTTGTTTGAGAGTGTCATGAAAATCTGAAATGACATGAACAGCATATTCAATGTTCAGAAAAGAAAGAAGGTATAGGATAAAAAAAATGTGTAATATGAAAATATGATAAAACTGAAGAGCTACCAAAATACATGCTACATATTTTCATACTAATTCAAGATTCAATGCAAGACTAAAGTAAGTGCTCATAAGGTTTTATCTTTGAACAACATATAAAAACTCTTTGGCAGCAGATTACAGTACTTCAATTCATAAGAGCATTTACTAACCAGTCCAAATAAATGTACAATGAGATGCTTGCAACACCAGTGTCTTCTTTTATCAAACTGTTTAAATGTGTATAGAATATAATGCTAATGGAAGACTCGCGCAAATTTGATCATCTTACACATTGTTAAAGAGAACATGCCGGTACATATTAAAACAGCACAACCAATCAGTGGACAACAGTATTTTTCATTTATCAGATGTGTTTATGTGTTTATGTCTTTGAGAAGCCCTCTGCTCAGTTAATGGTGTTGAAGTGTTGGGGTAAAGACACTTTTTTCTTAAATACTTGCCTTTCCCCCAATTTTCCCAGACCAAGACTCTGGACGAGTCTTCTTCGAGGTAAGAGTTATGCAACGTTCGTGGATTGTTCATGCAAATTTGAGAACATAACAAATTATTGTAGAGAACATTGTGAATGGATAAACAGCACAGCGGGTCAGTGGCCAACAGTGTTTTTCACTGAACAGGTGTGATTGTGTCTTTGAGGTCTCCTTGCAGTAGTGTGCATACCTATTTTCAGAGGGGAGGTAGACCTTGGACTTTTCCCACTGGTTTTCTTCAGGGATTTCCCCTTCCCACCCTGGCTCTCAGACTTGGCTCTGTCTGATTTCTTCTCCTTTTTCTTCCCTCGACCACGGTCTGTGACAGACTAAAGTGGAAAATGAATGAAGCATTAATATGTCATAGATAAAGAATGAATGAATGAAAGGAGTTAACCCTTTAGCAAACACAAAATTTTTCCACTGCCCCAAATTGAAATAGTTTGCAGACAACATTTCAAAATGCAAAGAAATTGAAAAATAGTCTTCTGATAGTGAAGAAACATTGTGGGGAATCCCATAATTTTTCCAGAGTTGTCTGAAACAAACTGGTCAAATGTCGTTTTTGCTTGGTAATGGGCTGGGCTAGAAGCCCATCAACAGCACATATGCGGTCTTAAATAAAGAATGAAGGAAAGAGGTTTTAAAGCATATCAACAGATAGGATCATTAAATGCAGTCAAAGATAAAGAATGAATGGGGTTTAGAGGCTTATCAACAGGTATGGGCGTTTAACATGGTCATATTTAAAGAATGAATAAATAAATGTGATTAAAGCGCATCAACAGCTAAGGTCATTTCCCACAGTCATAGTTAAAGGAAGAATGAATAAACATAATTTTAAGGCGCACAAATAGCTTAAGTCATTTAGCTAGTCAAAGATGGAGAATAAATTAATCAGGTTTTAAATCACATCAATATATGTGGTCATTTAACACAGTCAAAGATAAAGAATGAATTAATAGTGTTTTGAGGCGCACCAACAGCTAAGGTCATAAAGCACCATAGATAAAAAATGTCAGGATTTTATATTACAAAAACAGTACTTAGATGGACATCCCAGGAACAAAAGGCCTAAAGTTGGCACAAAGAACACCAAAGGCAGAATCCATTAAAGCCCAACTTGAAAGACTTAGAATGACCTTGGACTAGGCAGAAATTATTTTTATTTCATAAACTGTCTCATATCCATTTATTTACATATATACGGGTTTTGACATTCTGTCAACATTATTTCATTTATGTTGCGATGTTCGACTCTAACTAAAGAAGGAAGACCTCATACTAAACCACCCATAAGGACTGGTCAAGTCTTGTAGAACCATCAGCACTCTGTTAGTCAGTTGGGAGATTACCTCTCATGAAAATCCCAACGCTGTTACAGGTGGAAACTTAAGCCAGATATAGAAATGAGTGGACAGCTCATATAGTGACCTTACACTCTGTAAGGAGCATGAAGGAGAATGAATGAATGGTGTTTTAAGGGGCATCGCCAGCTAAGGTCATTTAGCGTGCATTATGATGATGTAGATAAACTAATAATAGTCCTATATCAAATTGTTTACAGGCTAAAATGTACTGCAAAAAGGAGAAGTAAGTACATGTAGATGTAATCATGTCATAATTATGAAGAATACCTGTGTCTCTGAATGAATTAAACTATTCTCATATATACGAACCAATTAGAGACAGCACTTTGTGATGGCACATAAGCAAACGACAAGCATGAATTATATTAAGGAACAACTTTTTCATGGAGCTTGTATTGGGTCTAAACTATTGTGGCAAAAGGAGAGATTGCTCATCATGAGCCATAGTTGCATAGATAATTGAAGACAGGTTAGAAAATTGAAACCATTTCCATAAATAATCATTCAGTTTGATAATGCTACTTTAATAATCATATTGAGAATAAACTTATGGTTACAGATGGAGACAATATCTATTATAACCAATGGTAACAAATGGCAAAAATACCCATTTCAACCAATGGTAACAAATGGGCCAAATGCCCATTTCAACCAATGGTAACAAGTGGAGGAAAACCCATTTCAAACAA
Organism: Cerastoderma edule; assembly: GCA_947846245.1. Classification (NCBI taxonomy): domain Eukaryota; kingdom Metazoa; phylum Mollusca; class Bivalvia; order Cardiida; family Cardiidae; genus Cerastoderma; species Cerastoderma edule. The sequence continues at coordinate 24,067,953 of OX401407.1, read as the reverse complement.
TTTCTACCTTTTTCTCTCTGAATAATTCCTTAGCTGCCTGTTATAAGTGTGTTAACACAAATAAATATGAAGAAGTGAGTTAGGAAGACATCATTAAAAGTGAATGAATCATTTTTTTTTACCTAAACTTTCTTCAATTCTTTAACCCTTAAAATGCTGGGTAATTTTCTAAAAATATGTTTTTGTCGTCTGCTTTCCAAAACCTTAAATATCTGCTTAATCTTGATGAGGAAAGATACTTAGAGTAGCAAACAGGTTAGATCACAGGCCAGGGACCAATTTACTATAACCATACAGTCGGTTCAACCATTCAAGCACTATAAGGGTTTGGGCAAACATTGAAGAAAAAGTTATTTCAATTCTTTCCTCAGTGCTGGTAATACCTAACTGACAAAACTGCTGATGATGAAGTTTTTAGAAACCTCTGTAACAAAAGGATGAGTTCCTGCTATTGAGAAATTTACCCTTTTGTCAAAATGGTTTGTGAAATATCTAACATAAGGAAAGGTATTGATTCATACATGTGAGTGAATAAATTAACAAAACTTTAGTTTTGTGACAAAAACAAAAAACCATAAAAAATAAATTGTTAGAAATTGATACATGAACTCAAAATATCAATAGCAATTTCTTTCATTATATTCATATATGTGATCTAACTACTGCTGGCGAACTAAAGGATAGACAAATGAATGTAGCATGGCAGACCTATGTTGTATTTTTTTGTAGAATCTACAGCTCTATACAATTTACTTTAGTGTGGTTTCCGGCCTAAATCAGCCAATGCTAAGTGTAAAATACATTATCCCAACCACTGCAAGCAGACATCCCATTTATACAAGTTGAAACTGCAGTTAACACAGAACATGTGCATGAACTTCATATACTTGTTTGATTCTTCTTTTACAAGATCTAAGAAACCACTATGAAAATAGAGAAATTACTTGTGGCCAGTCTCTTTTTGTCATAATGGATCCTACAAAATATCACTGTTTTTGTATACAGTGAACCCTCGTTTATCCGAACATGTCCGTTCCCAACACAAAATGTCCGGTTTACCGAATAATCCGGACTAATGAAGCAGAGCATGTTCTTATTTACATTAAGACATAAACGGTCTGTATGAGCGGTGTATACTTATAACCCTTTAGCAAACACCAAATTGTCGACCGTCCCAAATTGAAAGAGTTTGCAGAAGACATATCAAAACGTGATGAAATTCAAAGATAATCTTCTGATATGGAAGAAAACATAGTGGGAAAAGGAGAAATTGCTCGTCACGAGATAAACGAGGGTTCATTGTAGTGTTAATCTCTGTGTCAATAACTTTTCAGTTATATCATGGCTTTTCTTGATTCACCAGTACTAGGTCAGGGTACCGTTTTACTAAACAACTTACGGAAAATGTTTGCGTAAGTCATAATTGATTAACATGGATAACATCTTCAATGAAAGTACAATATAGCAATGTGACACGTCATTGGAAGCGTCTCGGAGAGACGATTCCAATGATGTGTTACTTTGCAATATTGCTTTGCCAAATATTGAAATAAAAGGACTAATTGTTTTAGACTTACGCAAATCTTAAGCGTAAACTGTTTAGTAAAACAGTACCCAGGGTTCTAAAGTGCCTTTCCAAAGGATATTCCCATGAAATCTGCGGTGCCTGGCTGCCAGTGGAACTCGAACCTTAGACCCCAAAGGTAACAAGCCCACCACCTTGACCACTGGCTAGCATAGGACCCCACCAAACATCAAAGAAAGATGCTATTGCTCATACTTCATGAGAAGATGTTTGCATTATCAACTTTGGCCAGCCATAAATGCCAAACCAGTGAAAAGATTAAATAGAGTTTAATCAACAGTATGTTTTGTTAATGGGGAATAATTCCCTGAGTTTAACATTACTTGTGCATTATAACAAACTAGTGCCTTATCACAGGTAGTGTTCATGAGGGGAATGTTTCCCATAAACAAAACAAAACGTTAATTAAAGGATATGTTACATATAATATACTATCAAATTGTCAAAAAGTACCATTAAAATGTAATTTGTGTATATGCTCCTTCGCAAGTCAATCACAATAAATTGACCAATTTACTTATGCAGCATGCATTGGAATACAAGCTGGATACATGACTTTCCATTGGACAGGGAATTCCAAAACTTCAGGTCAAAGAAGTAGTTCTAAACATGTGCATATCGTTAACAATGTACTACTATGAAAAACATGGAACCAGACATTTTCAAAATTCTCACTGCAAATTATTTCTCAATCAGAATTAAGAGTTGCCTTTTTTCATTCAAACTGTATAAATAATCTCCAAAAATCCAAAATAGTTTCTACTAATGTATGATTCTGCAGTACAAATAGTCCTAAAGTATATTCTAAAGTACATGAATCTAAGGTATTGCTTGTGTATAATGTCATTGTCTATAACATTTTACAGTCAATCTTAATTTAAGCAACCCGGTTCCGTTTTACTAAACAAGTTACGGAAAATATTTGCTTAGGTCATAATTGATAAACATGGATAGTATCTTCAATGAAAGAACAATATTGTTATGTGACATGTCATTGGAAGCGTCTCGGAGAGACGATTCCAATGATGTGTTACTTTGCAATATTGCTTTGCCCAATATGGATAAAAGCAAAATTGTTGTTTTAGACTTACGTAAATCTTGAGCGTAAACTGTTTAGTAAAACGGTACCCCATTCTCTAAGAGTGTTTTAAAGTTGATTTAGTCTGAGGCTATCTAAATACAGGATGCAAGTCAGAACCCTTTATCATAGTAATACTTGCGCTCAGTTACAGTAAATTTGTTTAAGTTTTAGAATAGTTGACAATTAACATAGAAATGAGTTTAAGTCCCTTTTAATGAGTTTTCGATACAGTTACATGTTCATATACTGCTTTTAAAACAGTTAAGACGATAAGGTTTGTTTAAATTAAGCAATAAAATAAGTCAGCCAAGAATTGTCAGGGTAAATTTCGTAAATCATCGGGAACCAACGAAAATAGGATAAATTTCCCATTTTGAATATTCACAGTGTTGTGTTGGATAAATGACAGTACTTTTTGTGTGTATCATGTGACTTTTCTAACCAGGTGACAGACACTCGTTTTTCCAAGTGGTAATCACTATTTTTAGACAAAACTCAGATGTAAACAATGCAGACAAATTGTGTAGCACACAATTTGTGAAAATAGCACTTTGGAACATTGATAATAAATAATGAAGGCATTATATTGTCATGAAAATCGCAATGTTTAAACATATTTTTTCAAAATTCATAACTTCTTTCACCCAGTTTTGCAGTTTTTTTAATGCTAGTATGCTTTTAAGCTGTTCGTTTTCTTATACACCATGATTCTATCTACTTGAACTATGGTTGCCTAAAACAAGATAAACTGCATGCTGAAAACAGACAAAACTAGCTTTAAATGTGTTATAACATAGCACTAATGACATAAAAATTAATCTTTCACCGTTATATCATTAAACAAATAACACTCATATTAGCATCAACAGCAATGTGAACACTTACTGGTCTCGATAAATCTCTTTGCTAGAAACGAAATAAACAATCATGTTATTAAAAAGATTCAACCATCCTTTACGACTAACAATTAACCCTTTACCAAATGCCAAATTTTCGACTGTCCCAAATTGAAAGAGTTTGCAGACGACATTTCAAAATGTGATGAAATTGAAAAAGAATCTTCAAATAGGGCAGAAAACATTGTGGGAAAAAAAGAAATTGCTCGTTAACAGCAATTTCTCCTTTTCCCACAATGTTTTCCGGAGTTGTCTGCAAAAAACTGGTCAAGTGTCTTTATTGTTTGGTAATGGGTTAATATGAGGCATCTTACAACAAAACATGTTTTCAAAACCTCGTAACAAAAAGAAAAATTTATTAATCATCCTTTTGCCATAATGCAGTGATTTTTTTCTAAATTAAATCAATGGGCTTTTTTTACCAAAACCTAAAACTCAATGGGTTTTTCTATAGAAAAATGATTAAAATTTATGAGTTTTGGGGAAATTTTATGAAATCTTTTGGGCCAAAAATTATCACTGAATAATGTTTTCCTAAAGTATTCATATGTACAATTAAACTAAGCTTCTGTGTTCTGCTGTAAAAGTTGTCTGCTGCAAAACACTTCCAAACAAAAAAGTTTCTTTTTATCCAGAAGATGTTCATTCTAATCCAAAATGCACCAATTATTAGTAGTATTGTGGAAAAAAGTAGAAATTGCTTGTCACAAACAATGTAGATGTTTATATGAATAACAATTATGATCATAATACATCCCTCTCATCTAAAAAAGACTGGGTTCTATGGCAATACTATCATTTGTCTTATAGAAGTAAATGTAATTATACTTCATGTAAAAGATCCTTATAAGCCCCTTTTCTATACAAGGTTTAACATGTTTTCAACAATATTTCAGCTTTCCGAGATTCACAAGTACTAGGCTTCAGGTCTAAATTGTCTTGACAAGGGACACACCCCTACCAAACCAGAGGTACTGGTTGGGCTCAAACCAAGGACCACCGAGTTCTTAGGCAAAAGGCCTCTTTATCTAGAACACTTAACTAATTTGAACATCAGTAAATAAAGAGCAATACTAAACCACTAAACAAATTTGAACATCAATGAATAACAATTAAGAGTTGCCATACTAAACAACTGAACTTATTTGAACATCAATAAATAAGGATTAAGAGTTGCAATACTAAACCACCGAACTAATTTGAACATCAATGAATAACAATTAAGAGTTGCCATACTAAACCACTGAACTAATTTGAACATCAATAAATAAGGATTAAGAGTTGCAATACTAAACCACTGAACTAATTTGAACATTAATAAATAACAATTAAGAGTTGCCATACTAAACAACTGAACTTATTTGAACATCAATAAATAAGGATTAAGAGTTGCAATACTAAACCACTGAACTAATTCGAACATCAATGAATAACAATTAAGAGTTGCCGTACTAAACCACTGAACTAATTTGAACATCAATAAATAAGGATAAAGAGTTGCAATACTAAACCACTAAACAAATTTGAACATCAATGAATAACAATTAAGAGTTGCCATACTAAACCACTGAACTAATTTGAACATCAATAAATAAGGATTAAGAGTTGCAATACTAAACCACTGAACTAATTTGAACATCAATGAATAACAATTAAGAGTTGCCGTACTAAACCACTGAACTAATTTGAACATCAATAAATAAGGATAAAATGTTGCAATACTAAATCACTAAACAAATTTGAACATCAATGAATAACAATTAAGAGTTGCCATACTAAACCACTAAACAAATTTGAACATCAATGAATAACAATTAAGAGTTGCCGTACTAAACCACTGAACTAATTTGAACATCAATAAATAAGGATAAAGAGTTGCAATACTAAACCACTAAACAAATTTGAACATCAATGAATAACAATTAAGAGTTGCCATACTAAACCACTGAACTAATTTGAACATCAATAAATAAGGATTAAGAGTTGCAATACTAATTGCCATTCTAAAACACTGAAAGCATATGAACATCAATGCATAAAATTTTGGAGTTGCCATACCACTTGTGTAACAGGCTGGTAGACCTCCGTAGCCTCTGTATGAGATTCATCAAATCCCCCGTCCCGATGCGAGCTGTCACCACGGTGCGAACTGTCTCCGCGGTGCGAATATTCACCGCGCTGGGAATCTCCCCGATGTGATGTACCCTGGGAATAGTCATGATCAAATGGATGCGCGGGTGATAGCGCAAATCCCCGGATCTCCACCTCTTCATTTGTGTCATCAAGGTTGTCTTGTCTCTCTAGACCTGAGGAATTAATTAATTGATTGATAATTATTCAGAATTAATTAATCTCTTGAGAACCTGAGTAAATAATTGATTGATTGATAATGATTAGAATGAATTAATCTCTTGAGACCTGTGAAAATAATTGATTAATTGATTAATTTATTGAAAATGATTCAGCATTAATTAATCTTTTGAGACCTGAGTAACAATTGATAAGTTTGTATATGGGGTTTAACGCTGTGTTAATAATATTTCATTTATATTAGAGCTCTCCAGAATTCACCAGTACTAGGTTAGGGCTTCCTAGTGTCTTGTCAAAGGACATTCACACAAAACCGAAGGTACTTGTGGGACTTGAATATGTGATCCCATGAATTCTAACACTGCCACCTTATTCACTGGGCTGTGTAGGGCCCCAATTAATTGATTAGTTGAAGTATTGATTGATAATGGCTTCAACAGAAATTGTATTTCAATTACTACATGTATAACGTTTCGGGAGCCTCAAACCAAACAAGTGATTAAAAGACTACAATATTTCATCCTTTAAGATTAAAAGATAATGATCTCTTTTAGAAATGAAATTGTTTCCTTCAATAAGGTGTTTATTTGTTTCAAATAAAATATATATAAATAATTCAGCTTAATTTTCAGAAAAACATATAAATTTCTTCAATTATTAAAGAAGGGTGAAATTAGGAACAACAGTAAAAACTAAATTGACTTTGTACCATATAAATAATCTATATTTAAAAGGTACTAAGGTAAAATACCTATAATCCCCATTTTTAAACTCATTTCTTCAGAGGTTTACTTCTATAGTTCTCGGTTTATCTCGGTCTTGGTCCAGAACTATTCAGTTCAATGGCAATAGTTCCGGCCAAGACCAAGGTATACCAAGAAAGACCGGAGTAACCTGACAAAAGAATGAGATTCAAAATGGCAGATTATGGGTATTCCACCTTAAATGGAGTAAATGCAACAAGCACATATATAAAAAGTAGTTTGCAAGAAAGGTAACACATGTTTGGAGCAAGGATGTGAACAATAATAGCTGGGATTTAACTGAAGCATTGTTGAAAATGAAATATAAGTACAACCCAAAGTAAGCTATATACCTCGAGGACTGAGACTTTTCTTATCTTTCTCGACTCTCTGCTGTAGGTCCTCCAACTCCTTCATGACCTCTGCAACGTTTCTTTGTTTTCCTACAGAACAGAAATAACTCTACACTATTTTGTTTCTCCATAGATCTCCAAATTCAATAAAAACTATACACAAGATGCTTCTCGTTTTACACCAATTATGGTTTTCATATCTATAACTGTATACAGTCAAACTTGTGTTAAGAGGCCAGCCTATGGATCTGAGAAAATTGGCTGTTTAAAACAGGTTAGCTGATTAACACAAATTAGTGTACACTTTAAATTCAACAATCAGACTTTCTGTAGTGGTTGTTTAAGGCAGGTTGGCTGTTTCAACGGATGGTTGCTAAATACAAGTTGGACTGTACTTGTTTCTTTATATTTTCAAACTGCAAATATTTCTTTAAAAAAATATGATGTGAATCATAGACAAGAGGTGTTTTTAAGACAGCATGATTGACTATTCAATAATATTGGAGAGGGGTATAGGTCAGTGAAATATTATTTGTTTCTGAAATATGAGGGTGCACACAATGATTCTTTATAATAGTTGTTGAGAAACAAACATGCACGCAAAATCTTTACCAAGATTTTTTTAAGTACAAAAAGCTGCATAATTTGCTTAAATTCAAGCTAAGATAATAACCCTGTACACATGTGTGAAGTATCAACACATTCCATACAATTGTTAATGAGAAACAAACTTGCATGTAAAAACTTAACGAAGGTGTGACGCCGACAGCGATGCCGACAACGGAATGAGTAGTATAGCTCTCCTTATTCTTCCTATAGTTGAGCTAAAAATAGGACACTGGACCACGTCTGAGTTGAGAAATTTATTTTGAGAAAACTCAGCAGAGACCTAATTCATGCCCTTGAAGGCAAACTGAGTGGATGGAAAGACCAGATAAAAGTCAATGGATTAAAAAAAGAATCTGGAGACTAACCTGCGTCCGAGTTGAGAAGTTTTTTCACAAGGTCCTCTGTTTCTCTATCTCCCTGAGAGGAGAGTTCTAACTGACTGTCGTTGCCTATTGTTGTGGACAGACCCACTTTCTCCAGGGCCTTCTGTAAGGCTTCAATCTCCCGACTCGTGTTGGTGCCTACTGGACCTACAATCAGGGTTGTTTAATAAATGAATTTATCCCCAAAAATGTCTGCATAGGATGACTTAACCCATTGCCGAACATTAACGACATTTAACCTCTTTGTTGCAGACCACTCTAGAAAACATTGTGAGAAAAGGAGAAATTGCTCATAATGAGCAATTTCTCCTTTTCCAACAATGTTTTCTGCCCTTTCAGAAGATTATTTTTTAATTTCATCACATTTTGAAAAGTCACCTGCAAACTCTTTCGACAGTCGAAAACTTAGGGTTTGGTAAAGGGTTGAACATTAATCCAAATAAGAATTTGTGACAGCCCTTAAATTGAAAGCAGCAGCAGAAAAAAAAAGCATTAAAGTAATTCATCTTTTTTCTTTATTGTTTTTTTTTTTAAAAAAAACAAAATATGGGGTAGAAACCACTGAGATAAAGGACTCGTTGTTCATGAGGAGAAAATTATATTTCTATCACAATGGTTTCTTAACACATAACCACCTAACGCCACATTTTTGCGTCTTGCAGCATGTGACTATCAAAAAGCATTGTGGCAAAAGAAGAAATTGCTTGTCACAAGCAATTTCTCCTTTTGCTTCAATGCTTTTTCAATCTATTCACATATCACAACATAAGAACTGGAAGGTTTTTCACATGTTTACAAAGCTTTTCTTAAGTCATCTGTTGTGTGATATACAATGTCAATAAATCTACGTATGTACAGTCTTTATGTGGTTTACTTAATACCATTGCAATGCTTTTGAAAATAATTGCATATTACATCACTCTATTTCTATTCCAAAATTATTTTCTGTTAATTTGGTACACTCTGAACAAAACATTGACCCTTGTTTGATAAAATAAAAAAAATATTGTCTGTTAATCTGATACACTCTGAACAAAACAATAACCTTTCATTGATAAAAAAAAATAATAAAAGGAATGAACAAACCCGTGATTGTTTTGAGAGTTTCTGGCATACTCTGACCGGGTCTAAGTTGGGCGTTGTCATCATCCTCATACTCGTCCTTCTCCTCTAACATATCCTTCGCATCACGAAGTGTTCCCCTCCCAATCTGGGGCGATGTGGTTGTGTTCATTGTTGATTCAAGGGAGTCCATGAGTGATACTGTTATAAGGAACAAAAAGATTCCCATGAGCCATAGTGTCTTTTAATTTGAAAGCCTTTGATTTCATCCAAGTTCTTAGGGCTCTGCATAATTTTAAAGAGAATTTATAACAAACAGTTATAAGACTTTATGTGAACCTGGAGAAATCAACATTGGTTTGGAATCCCATCAACACAACTTATGTTGCGATGCCCAACTAATAATGATATAAGAAGAGCCCAAACTTAACTGCCCATAAGGGCTGTTAAAGCCAGGTATAACCATCGTCATTCCGTAAGTCAGTTGGAAGACTACATCTCATGAAAATCCAAATGCTGTTACTGTGATTTGAACCCATGCAGAGAGGGACAACGCAATTTCAAGTATTGTACTCTAATAACTAAGCCATAGAAGCCCCTTATTGATACTTTTTGTTTTAAAGCAACAAACATTTCTTTACCCAGCATAAAACCCTCACAAATAAATCATCATGTAGCGTTATGATACCAATAAGTCATAATATCATCATAACGGTTGGGGGGTATGACTTGGTATGACAGTTTCATAATGGTCTTTATCCTGTCACTAGTGTCATTTGGGACCGATAACTAGGTACCGTATAATATTTGTGTTATCCGGCACTAACCATATAACACATGCACATGACGAGTCATGACGTCATAAGAACAACATGACGTCATGTTTATATCATTCTATACTTATTTTTTCCTTTTTTCTCATGTTTTATTTACATCTTGTTTGTTTGAAAGAATACATAAAGCTAACACGATAAATAGAATTGAAAGTTGGTGTCTTTGAATGGGAAAAGTTATCGGGCTCGGCTTCGGATCATTATCCACTTGGCCTTCAGCTCACCGGTTTCGCCTTCGGCTCACTGGATAATATTCATGAGCCTTGCCAGATAACATTTCCAATTCACAACACCAACTTTCTATTCTCTATAAATCTAACTCACCCTTAGACAACATGCTTGGTTTCTGTTCAGACTGCTCCTGGAAGATAAAGATATAAAGTGACAATCTTGAATCTATCATCACATGGTACATCTCAATGTACACTTTTCCACACCTTAAGACTGACTTAAAAGCATTCTAGCGCTAAAAAAATGCCAATTTGTGTAAAATGAGTTATTTATTATGAGACAACATGTTAAAACGTAGTCAAACACTACAATATCATGACAATGTAATGCCTGTATCAATTATTATTGTTGTTTCAAAGTGCTATTTTCACAAATTGTGTACCACACAATTTGACTTTGTTGTTTACATCCAAGCTTTGTCTAACAATAGCAGTGATCATTTGGATAAACAAGTAGTTGTCATCTAATTAGTAAAGCCATGTGATACACACAAAAATACTATCACTTATCCAACACAACATGAATTTTCAAAATTTGAGAATTTATATGAATTCATTGATCTCAGACATTTTACAAAATTTAGCCTGGCAATTTTCGGCTGACCTCATTTTATCACTTAATGTAAACAAACCTTATTGCCTTAACAATTCTAAAATCATCATATGAACATGTAACTGTATCAGCTACTCTTTAAAAGGGAATTAAACATATTTCTATGTTGATTGTCAACTATTCTAGCACAATTTTACTGTAACAGAGCACAAGTATTACTTTAAATGGTTAATGATAATTTGGCAATGGAAAAAGGAGCGCTAGCATAACTTAGCTTTTTTATTCATAACATGATTTACCTGTAATTGGGTTTTAAATTGATTCACAGTTTTAAAACACCGCAGAAGAACAACTAGGATGAGAATGTAACAATAGCAAAAGAACCTTGCCAGCATTGAGTACCTAAAAACTTTTACAACATTTCTATCTCTATATATCAAAACAAAATATGTGGTCATTTTACCCTAAAATCCATATGAAACTTTATCTTTTCAAACTCATTCCCCTTTTTCCTAAAGGGTAACAAGTAACAAATAAAATCTTGTATACCCTCTCTGACAAAATATGGTCTCCTTGGTGACCAGGGCGTAATTGGTGCGAGTTTTCCTCCTCCTCCTCCATATCCTGAAGAGCTGCCAATGTTGCGGCTGTTTTAGCAGCTCCCTCTGGTGACATGGTGGTGTAGCCTGTTGCACTGAGGTCCTGATTGAGCCTTCCATAGTCGATAGTTCCATCTGCATTATTCTCCAGATCCTGATAAAAAAATCAATTAAAGTATAATGAGTAAAGTAACACAGTCTTTCTTTTTCATGGGGGTATAAAACCAAAATGTTAAAGAAACTGTATAAAATTTGATTTTCAGAACCTGCAAACAAGATCATTTATCAGCAAAAATAACCCTTCTGTTTTTAAGGAGGTGTGCAAAAAAAATAAAGAAAAAATATACAAATACCCGTAACATACTGTTTGAAAATGCAGAAGTTAAAAAGATTAAAAACCTGTGATTTGTAACTCATAATGGCTTGTTAACCTGAATAGAACCATTTCAAACTTAAAGATCCTGGACATCATACACTAAATATATATAGGTAAAAAAGTAGAAATTGCGTATGGTATTCAGCTTTGCTACAAACAAATATTCATTAAAAAAAATCGCCGAAATCGCGGTATAAATGAAGATATTGACGGAAAACCCCCACAGCCTCGACTTTTGTATGGTACTACAGCTATATGGTAATTAGTTACGTCACATGGGCTATCAAGCGCCTGTCACGTGACAATGTACACCTAACTAAGAAAATACTAGCGTCCATTTTTTTTTCTCAGCGTGTAGTCTAAGTATCATGTGAGCGTCATGTGAACGGTTGTTTATAGCTTGACACTATATTTAGATTATGTTGGATTTCCCACGGATTTTTATAAAATGAAAAATGTCAAAATTCATCTTATATGCTATTGGTTTCTCTGCTGAAATGTTAAATTAATCTTTATTCCTTCACTTTTGAAAGTTTCAAAAAATAATCCTATGATGCACAGAAACTTTAAGAAGTCAGTCTGGATGCTATCTCACATTCAAATTCAAATCTACCATTCTGCCATGTGTGCCCGCACAGGAAGTAGCCCTTTGTGATTTTAAGTTCTGTACTCCAATCACTAGCCTGATATATGACCCATCTTCCTTATTTATATGAGGTTTAACATCAAATCAACATTATTTCAGTTATGTTGCATGCCCAACTCTATATCATTGAGGAAGACCACATACTCAACTGCCTATAACGGTTGGTCAAGCCAGGTAGAACCATCGGCACTCAATAAGTCAATCTGGAATCTGCCTCTCATGAAAATCCAAATGCTGTCACCAGTATTTAAACCCACGCGCAGAAGGGCCATGCGATTTCAAGTTCTGTACTCTAACCTATATGCCATGGAGGCCCCTTCCATGACACAAATTGCCCTGTAGAGAAGCCATCATTACCATTGTGTTTGACCTTTGGTATTAACCATGGGAAAGCTATTAAACCTTTGACCTTACACTCACAAAGCATCAAACAATTGTCTGCTATGTCACCCACTCACATTTACTCTGTTTCGTGTGGCTGAACGCCACTTGAACCTCTAACAAGTTGACTACTGACTAAGCTATTTAGGATGGCGGATAGTTTCCTGCATGGCCCAGAAGTCCTGGGCTTGTGTTCCACGAAACCTCTCGTTTCGTGGGAGTGTCCTTTGGCAAGTCACTTCAGAGCCCTAGCCTAGTACTGGTGGATACAGGGAAGTTGTTACATAACTGAAAAATTGCTTACATTGTTAAACACAATACAAAATATTTAGGCTTAATCTGAATGATCCAGATGTAGATATTTCATTCTATATCTGAATGCTTTCTATATCAAAATGCCTCACACTGAATATTGATTAATCCTGGTAATCTCATTTCTGATTGGTTCACATTTTCTTGGAGCCGATTGGTCCCCTCTGGTCCAGATGGGGAAAGCTGAAGCATTTTTATCGCATAGTGCCTCCAAGATGTAACACAGTTACAGCTTATATCATACGAGTTAGGTATGGCCTGGAGAATGGTCCTCAGAGACTTACCCTAAAGAACTTTTCCTTTTCAGCTAATTCATCCATGGTGTCCATACCAGGCTTTGTTGGTGAATGCTCCATCATTCGGTAGTCAGCTGTGTTAGAGAGATATTAACAGAATTAAACACTGTTATGTCTCCTTTCAATGAGAAATGTAATAATAAATTGGGAGCTCCTTCCTTAACCCTATACCAAACGCCAAATTTTCAACAGTCCCAAATTCAAAGGGTTTGCAGACCACAATTCAAAACGTGATGAAATTGAAAAATAATCTACAGTGGACCGTCATTTATCCGAACACTTTCGTTCCCAGGAGAAATGTTCGTATTAACGAATTTTCCGGAATAAAGAATATGCGAGTTAAAGCGAAATGTTTACCTTTACACGGTGTCGGTGTATCATGATAATTTTTATGAAGTAAGAAATACACAATTATTATTTTTTTTAAAGGGAAATATAAAGTGTGTTAAGAAGTGTTTATTTGTATCTTCTTATTTCAATATCGAGAAATGAGATAGGGAGGGATTGTCGAGAGTTTATTTATAGGGAAAAGGAGCATATCGATTGAGTAATAATTTAAAATGATTGCCAGACATTGTCTCCCGATCGCTGTTTAAGCAGCCAATCAGCCAATCAACACCTTTTACAGACTCAACTATCAACATGCAACCGTAATTACAATTATGTAAGACCAATCAACTGACAGAATGACCGATTAACAAACAATCAACACCTTCCAGTACACTACACTAGGTGACATGTTATGGTCAAGCATACATGCCAGTTTGCAAAACGTGTGAATGCCGTTTACAACAGAAGACCGATCCCTTCATTCGCAACTGTAACCGCAAAATAAACGATTTTACTGGTTTCCGGACTAGCCATACGCATATACTATGAAAAGTGACTGTTGGTTCCCGATTTTTTTTTGTCCGGTTCCAGAATGCGGATTTTCTGCATTAAACAGTTAAATTGATGAAGGTAAGGACCGTTCCCTCAAAAGTCTGTTCGGATGGTGAATATTCCGGATAAACGACGTTCGGATTATCGCGGGTCGACTGTACTGATAGAGCAGAAAACATTGTGGGAAAAGGAGAAATTGCTTGCCATAAGTTTTAACAACATTAGACATTGGTCCATTCAAATCACTAAAAACGACTATCAAATTGTGTCCAAATTTATAGGGCAATTATGGTACATTGCAAATTGTATAAATAAAAAAAGGTCTTACTAGAAGTGTCTGTAGTAGTCATGCTGTCATTAGGAAGATGTACCTTTGGCCTAAAAACATATAAAAGACACTGTTGACATAATTCATGTAACAATCACTCCATTCCATGCCCATGTAAAATATTACAGCAATATCATAACCCCCTTAAGTGCTGGAACCAACTTCATGCTTACGCAAACAGGTTAGATGTAGGCCAGCCACCAATTAAATTGGTGACTAGCCTGTGATCTATCCTGTTTGCTACTCTAAGTTTCTTTCTTCATCTAAATTAAGCAGATATTTTAGGTTTTGGAAAGCAGACAACACAAAAATCTATTTTTAGAAAATTACCCAGCTTAATCAAAACTTACTGTGACAAAGGGATAATTTCCTTCTTAATCTTATGAGACAAGTCACACATAAAGTAGAGGGGAATAATAGAGACATATAAATTCATACGAGGCAAAGTATACATGATACTTTCTAGTATTTCCCACCTCTCCAGTCCTTCGGATAAGACTTTAAACCTAAGTCATGTCCCATGAGTAGCCATTGGCTAATACAAAAATAGACATAAAACCATCGAATACAGAATGATCTAAACTAACACAAGTTTTGGCATTTCTGACAAAATCACATACCTAAATTTGATATAAATCAAATGAAAAAGAATTATGCTCATTGTTTTCTAATAACTTTCACCCAACATCATAGATAAAGCATACTCCTTTTCTTGCTATTTTTATGTCATATGATGTTGCTTTCAATTTGGACCAGCCCACATGGGGGAAATAGGTAAACTAAACCATCCACCTTACCTGTGAGCAAATTGGTCCTCATCAGATCTCTCGGAGACTGGAAGTATTAGAATAAATACATGTCATTTTGTGCAATTTACATATAAGCAAATCCAAAGTTTAGTAAGTATGAGAAAAAGTACATATCATTTTGTGTAATTTACCTGTAAGCAGATCCAAAGTTTAGAAAGTTACATGTAAGCAAATTTTCAATTCAAGGTTAGAAAATATCAAAATAAAACATGATATTTTGTGTAATTTATACGTAAGCAAATGTAAAATTTAGAAAGTATCAGAAAAAAAAAGTCATTTTTGTAATTTTAAAATCCAAATTCTAGAAAGTACAAGAATAAATACATGTCATTTTGTGTAATTTACACATAAACAAGTCTAAACTTTAGAAAGTATCAGAATACCTGTAAATACATGTCATTTTGTGTAATTTACACATAAACAAAGCCAAAGTTTAGAAATTATCAGAATTAATACATGTCATTTTGTGTAATTTACACATTAACATTTAGAAAGTATCAGAACAAACACTTGTCATTTTGTGTTATTTACATGTGAACAAATGCAAAGTTAAGTCAATAATCTGCTTAACCTGAAGTCATTTATTTGCAATTTATATTAGTTAAGTAAAGTTTAACACTCTAATGAGTTATGCAATAAATTGACATTTAAACACAATATGGTATTCGTGTCCTATTTCATATATGATTGAACTTAGCTTCTAAATGTGCCGGATCAAGAGTGGAAACAGTCATAAAAAATTTATTGATATGAAGGATAATTACATGAAAGGAGGTTCACAATTTCGATTTTCACACATAATTGCATTAATCATAGAATAATTTTATTGATATGATGCTTAAAATAAAAAATACAATCATATATAAGAATAAGATTGAAAACAAAGCCTATCATTTATCTAACAACAAACTTGACTTACTGTCATCCAGGCTGTCTTTACTAAGTGAAGAATCAGGCCTCTTTAGACGCATCTGAAAGAAGGAGTACCACCATTTATTCACTTTCTTTCACCAAAAATTCAAGTATTTATATATGAGAGTAAGTTAAAAAGGAATCTGGAATATTGCCAATTTTCTCTAACGTAACTGGTTTCAATTACAAAGTTTAGTCACAATCCATAAATATAATTTCTCATCTCCAATGCTTCTATACATGTTGTTAGGCAAAGCACATTTATATCCTGCATTACCCTGTTCAAGGCGGCATATAACTCCTCAAAACAGTTAAAGCATATTTCTCAAAGTTTACTAAGACAGACCTTCTGTTCCTATGTTAGTTAGCATTATGGACAAGTAAATTAAAGTCAAATATCACCACTCCTGTTAATTCACAATCACAATTCACTACCATATATACTTGACTATAAGTCTCTATTGCCTATAAGTTGCACCACCTACTTTGATCTACGATAAGGGGAATTCAGCGTTGACTTGACTATAAATCTCATATACTTTTTGATGATCATACAGATTAATCGTACATTGAAGAATAATGCAAGGGTGTTGTCAACTGTTGTCTTCCAACATCAATTTACATCCAGGGATAACATGTTTTTTAATTAGCAATTAAGTCAAAAGTATGTTGCATCTGCTAGATCTATCTGTTAATATTCAGTAATCTAGTTCTGTGTAATCCTCACCTTAGGTTTGGGAGGGTCCTTCGTGCTCTGCATCATCCTGTTGGGATCAGGGCGTTTAGGGGCGGCATTTTCTTGGGTCTTTTTCAGGAAACTCTTCCTGCCCCCACCTTTAACAGCATTATAAACAACTGATATTGTACAACAAAACGTAAAGATGATTTATAAGCAATGGATTTAGTGAGATTTTGTGAGAGGTTAGTTTTTTACAGCAGTAGTTTGGCCCATTGACTTGGTATCTCTAAAGCACTCAAGCAGTATGGTACTTTTGAAAATATTGCCATGAAATGTCCAATTTCCTTCAATTTCTACATTTGTAACAAAACCTCCTAGTACCACTAAATCCTTTGATTAGCTCACTGCAAAAATGTAATGCTATTTAAGAAATAACTAAAAAAAGTATGCTTGTGATACATCCACAGAGACTAAGTAATGAAACCATTCAGAAATAGGGAAAGAAACAAGTTTTCTATTTATCCATTATCTTTTCTACTTAATTCTAAAATGAAAAAAACTTTTTACATACTGTAACTGGGAAAATGGATTTGGCTACATAGTCAATATGCATGCTTTTTTACCAAAATAGGCATTCAAAATTTGTTTTTTTTGTAATATCAGATAAAAACTGATGAGTAATTCCTTCTATTGTTACAGTGGTTCAGAGAGTCTTCTGGAACAGAAATCTCGAAGAATGGCTCATGGAGAAGGGATTCGATTAGCAGGATTGAACAACTTTATAGTTTGAACCTGCCAAAAAGTAAGGTATTATGAAGTAGGGGGCTGAATTGACAGTATTAAACAACTTTATAGTTCAAATCCCTGCCAAAAAGTAATAAAGAGAAGGGTTTTTTGATAAATAGCATTGGAAAACTTTATAGTTTAAATTCCTGCCAAAAAGTAAGGTATTATGAAGAAGGGGTTTTAGTTGGCAGCATTGGAAAACTTTATAGTTTAAATTCCTACCAAAAAGTAAGGTATTATGAAGAAGGGGTTTTAGTTGGCAGCATTGGAAAACTTTATTATTTATATCCCTATCAAAAAGTAAGGTATTATGAAGAAGGGGTTTCAATTGGCAGCATTGGAAAGGTTTATAGTTAAAATCTCTGCCAAAAAGTAAGGTATTATGAAGAAGGGATTTTAGTTGGCAGCATTGGAAAACTTTATTATTTATATCCCTTTTAAAAAGTAAGGTATTATAAAGAAGGGGTTTCAATTGGCAGCATTGGAAAGCTTTATAGTTAAAATCCCTGCCAAAAAGGAAGGTTTTATGGAGTAGGGTTTTTAATTTCCACGATTGGAAAACCTTTTAGTTTAAATCCCTGCCAAAAGGTAAGGTATTATAGAGTGGGGGTTTAAACAGCATTTGAAAACTTTATTCATAAAT
This sequence comes from Cerastoderma edule, assembly GCA_947846245.1. Classification (NCBI taxonomy): domain Eukaryota; kingdom Metazoa; phylum Mollusca; class Bivalvia; order Cardiida; family Cardiidae; genus Cerastoderma; species Cerastoderma edule. The sequence goes on along the minus strand of OX401407.1, from coordinate 24,049,666 downwards.
TCCTGCAAAAATGTAAGGTATTAAGGGGTATTGGTTTAATTTACAGCATTTGACAACTTCATGGTGTTTTTACCTGCCTCAAAGAAAAGGTAATCAGGGGTAAACAATTAAATCTACAGCATTGGGGAATTTTGTTACTCCCTCCCACAGAGAAAAGGTAATCTGGGGTAAACAATTAAATCTACAGCATTGGGGAATTTTGTAACTCCCTGCCACAAAGAAAAGGTAATCGGGGGTAAACAATTAAATCTACAGCATTGGGAAATTTTGTAACTCCCTGCCACAAAGAAAAGGTAATCAGGTGTAAATAATTTAATTTACAGCATTTGGGAATTTCATAATTCCCTGCCACAGAGAAAAGGTAATCAGGTGTAAACAATTTAATTTACAGCATTTGGGAATTTCATAATTCCCTGCCACAGAGAAAAGGTAATCAGGTGTAAACAACTTAATTTACAGCATTTGGGAATTTCATAATTCCCTGCCACAGAGAAAAGGTAATCAGGGTAAACAATTTAATCTACAGCATTTGGGAATTTCATAATTCCCTGCCACAGAGAAAAGGTAATCAGGGGTAAACAATTTAATCTACAGCATTTGGGAATTTCATAATTCCCTGCCACAGAGAAAAGGTAATCAGGGGTAAACAATTTAATCTACAGCATTTGGGAATTTCATAATTCCCTGCCACAGAGAAAAGGTAATCAGGGGTAAACAATTTAATCTACAGCATTTGGGAATTTCATAATTCCCTGCCACAGAGAAAAGGTAATCAGGGGTAAACAATTTAATCTACAGCATTTGGGAATTTCATAATTCCCTGCCACAGAGAAAAGGTAATCAGGGGTAAACAATTTAATCTACAGCATTTGGGAATTTCATAATTCCCTGCCACAGAGAAAAGGTAATCAGGGGTAAACAATTTAATCTACAGCATTTGGGAATTTCATAATTCCCTGCCACAGAGAAAAGGTAATCAGGGGTAAACAATTTAATCTACAGCATTTGGGAATTTCATAATTCCCTGCCACAGAGAAAAGGTAATCAGGGGTAAACAATTTCATCTACAGCATGGGGGAATTTTGTAATTCCCTGCTACCTACCTGAGTCATCATCATTATCCCACCAAGGTTTATCAGAGCTCTTCTTAGAGGTAGAAGCAATGAGATACTGGTTTATTTTCGCAGAGTTGATAGAATCTTCTGAGGACAAGGACTGCAATGAAGAAATACATTATTTTGTTTATTCATCATTTTTTTATTGAAAGATCTTAAGGTAAAATCCATGCAAAGGTTTATAATTATGTAAAGAAACCTTTTGGATTCATAAGTTAAAAACTCTAAATCCAAATGGTCTTAACTCTATGGTTCTTTATCTCAGTATAATTAATATGTTGAATGCTTTTTCGTTTTCCTGTCCTACGAAATAACATTTCCGATTCAAGGCACTGACCATCTATTCTCTATTTATCCTGTCAATAGTTCCATTTTGGGACCGATAACTAGGTGCCGTATAACATTTGTGATATCCGGCACTAACCATATAACGCATCCATGTGACAAATCATGACGTCATAAGAACGCCATGACACATGACGTCATGTTTACATCATTCTCTGCTTTTTTTCATGTGTTTTATTTTCATTTTGTTTGTTTGAAAGAATACATGAAGGTAGCAGGATAAATAGAAAAGAAAGTTGGTGTCTTTGAATAGGAAAAGTTATCGGGCACGGCATCAGAATATTATCCGTTTCGCCTTCGGCTCACCGGATAATATTCCTACGCCTTGCCCGATAACACTTCCGATTCATGACACCAACCATCTATTCTCTATCGATCACCATAGTGACATTTAGCATTCATTCATTTGAGCAGTGATAGTGTTTGCCATGTCATTCACAGGGGTCTGTCATTATCCTGGGGTCAGTCCTATTAAAAAGAACTGACCCCAGGTTAACTCAACACCCCTGAGATGTCATTTACATTAGACTACATCTACTCTTTTTCTTGAGAGCATTTTGAAGAAAGGAATGGCTGACACTATAATAGCTGTATTTCAGGCTAGTTTAACATACCCATCCATCTTCATCAGAATGGAAAGCCTTAACCCTTTACCAAGCACCAAATTTTCGACTGTCCCAAATAGAAAGACTTTGCAGACGACATTTCAAAATGTGATGAAAAAGAAAATAATCCTCTGATAGGGCAGAAAACATTATGGGAAAAGGAGAAATTGTTCTTTAAGAGCAATTTCTCCTTTTCCCACAATGTTATCATGAGCCGTCTGCAACAAACTTATCAAAGGTCGTTATTGTTTGGTAATGGGGAAAGGGATGGGTGGGCTAAAAGATATCAAGAGTTCAGTGCATTACTATAAAGCATGAAGCACTCACTATTGTCTTGCATTAAACACTCGTTATGGCAAATATCGTTCTGAATAACGCCTTGATTTAGACTATATTGTACAATTCACTGTGATTCAATGAAACTTACATCTTTTAAAAAGGCTTCAAATTGCTCATCTAAGTTGGTCTGATTTGTTTTCTTTCTACTCATGGTTGCTTCTGAAAAATAAAATAAATCTTTCTAATATTATCTTATCACCTATGTTAGAGTAAAGGGGTATTTTACATTGTGTGTAGGTGTTTCTTTTTTCTTTTTTTTATTCATATTTCCATATTGGTTACATTGTTACGGAGGACATTTAAATTTATAACAGACATCTAAAACATGCATGATTACATCAATTGATTCATGAACAATGCACTTGATCGGTTTTCAAGGGTGTCACATGTACTTCTCAATCAAGTGTGCCTGTCTGTTTACAATTAAACCCCCAATCTAAACATGCCTCGGCCAATGTTTGACACGGGATAACAATTAACGGATTAATGATGTGATTCTGGAGGTATTGTTAGGTGTGTAAAGTGTCATATCTGTCTATTATCCGGACCGATTTTTTCATCAAATCTCAACTTGTAACCGGTCCAGTACAACCGAAATCGGTCCAAAACCGGCATTTTCCTGATCCCTGAACATTATGATTATTGATATAATTTAACATTCATTAACCGTAAACTGATTTTGGGGCATACATATAGCCTTATACCACAAGGATTCATAGTTTTTAAGGTTACTTTTGGGTGATGTGTTTAAAAATTATAGCATTGAATAATTGCCCTCCTGATTTAAAAAAAATCCCCCTTATTTTCAAAATGGTCTTATGTTACAGGATTTTTCACACCACCATTTTTTAACATAAGTTACTCATACATAAATATCTGTGAGATAGTCTATCTAATACATTCTGGTAATTTCCTGTGGATGACAGAAAGAACTTCAAAGTATTTAACAGAAAGGGAAATTGTAACAGAGAAATTGCTGAATACTGAAAGCAATATCCTGGTGTGACTTTGAATTTTGAGAAAAACTGCATGATTTTAGATAGTCAAAATAATTCGACATGAATATTGATTTCTATTTTCTTGATGGAGTACTCTAATGTTGACGTGCGCATGCACAGAAAAGAATTATCTGAGGAGCAAAAAAATGTCAACTAACGTTGATTGAACCGTTCTTACAAAGTTAATATGTGGAATACAGACATGTAAAGTGCATGGATTGATTGAAAAAGGATTAATTCACAACTGTGAGTAAATTTTTTTTATGATTTCTCATATCAATGGAAACATGGGTCTCCAAATGGTGCGACAAAATTTTTGATGCAAGTAACCACCATTGAATGAATGGTTCAAAAGTTTGATGTGACGGGAGATATTGCCCGATAGGGGATACAAAAATTTCTCAATATTTTCCGGTCGCGTCAAATTAGTTTGACAAGATTTTAGAGGAATTTCCAAATGGGAAGGAGCCTTTTCAGGGCCCCAATTTATAGTGAGAGAATGCCCTAAAAGACCAAGTTGATCTCTGGCCAAATTCTTTACCATGAGTGATAATCTTGATAAAAATGACCAACTCGCTAGTCGTAATAATGATCCGTGAACGAAGCTTTTTTCGTCATTTGGACATTTATCGTGCTTCGCTACCTGGACTAACCAACTCGCCAGCCAAACACTGCAAAAAGCCAAACATCCTGTGGGTCAGTGGTGTGGATTTTATGTATATCTGATCCATTAGAAATTTACGTTTTCAGAACTCTCCTGACTTGAAAGCATCTTCAAAGGAATTATGTATTAGAGACGAGAGTGTTACTTTAATGTACTGAAACGTCAACCTTTCCGTCTTCATATCGGCATCCGAAATATGGTCACTTAATTCAAGTTGTATTTTATCCGACAAATTCAATGCCATGTGAAACTTCGTCGTATTTTTGACACTATTGTGAAAGAACATGCCATTGGGAATACTGAGAGAACCGAGAACCGATGATTGCGTTATAAAATCGACTAATAAAGATAAAAATTACCGTTTGTTTATCTGTTACTACATGTTTGAATCAAATCGTTTTCTTGGATAAAACCAAGGTTCAAATTATTCCAATCGCAGTTTTTCGGATAGGAATTTATCAAAATACCTAAGGAATGTGATTTAGAATAACTCTTTGCTAGCAGACATTTACAAATTTATGCAAATTCAATCGTTTTGAAAGTACAATTTGGCCGAATTCATTCAGCAATTAAACTTTCAGATAATCAAGATTTATACTGGTCCGGAAAGTAATGAATAAACTGGCTTTTTCATAAACACCTTACTATGGGGTAATGTTCAGAGACATAGTTCTATGTTATTATATTATCTATGTCTCTGCTATGTTTACTGTCCCAATGTCCCATCAGTAGCCATTGGACGTAAAACCACCGATATTATTATAGAATGTAATCATGCAGGTTTAACAAATGGTTTATCTATCAAAAAGGGCCTCTATAATAAAGATACTTTCCATTTGCAGAAGTGGATCACATGTACTTGGCTTGGTAAAGGTTCCTTGTAACATACAACTGGCGTTTTCGCACCAATTATACAAATTTAATGTTACATTTCTGGTATGATTGGGCAGATTCAACGACCTTATAAACATATTTGAGAGCCTGCTCAATGTTAAATATAGGTCTATATGAACGGGGGCCCTCGAAGAGAGGGGCACGCAGGGGCTGCACCCCAATAATTAGATCAACTATTTAGATTTGACACCAAATAAAAATGCGTCGAATAATGCAGGGAGACGTGGATAAACATGTATTTGGATAACATATATAACTGATATATAACTGATCGGTAATTTTTAACCACTTACCAAACAATAACGGCATATAATCACTTCGTTGCAGACAACTCTGGAAAACATTGAGGGAAAAGGAGAAATTGCTCGTGACGAGCAATTTTTCCTTTTCCCTTAATGTTGTCTGTCCTATCAGAGGAATAGTTTCCTATTTCATTACATTTTGAAATGCCGTCTGCAAACTCTCCCAATTTGTGATAGTCAAAAATTCGACGTTTGGTAAAGGGTTAACCTATTGGTGGCGATTCTTAGTTTGAGAGTTGATTTTGCTTGGTTTGTTATATACAGGCGCGTAGCTGGGCTTACACACGTACGCACGTGCGTAAAGTAAGTTTGTAAAGCCTTTTACCGCGAAACCGCCAATACGCTTGTTGGCAGTCCCAAACAACTTTTAATGAAATGATCCATTCCATAGTGCCATGTCAAGAATTGTTTACGAATTCTAGAAATAAAGATTGGTTAAGTAAATCCTAGCTTTAGTCATGATTTTTTTTTGCTTTCACGTTGGTCTTTTCTCACAAAGATTTTAAACTTTACGTCTGCACAATTAATTGTCGTAACCTCTGAATCTCAAAAGTAACTTGGATTTGGAAAAAAAGACATGTGTTTTTTTAGAGAAAAAAAGAACGATAAAGATTTCATTTTAAGGATAAGTGTTCCATTCGCGTCTAAATTAATGCTTTTCTGTGGCATCCCTTTTCCCTTTTAAATAGAATTCACGTTCTCCAGGAAATCTATCGCACTTAGCTTTATGAGACGAACACCCGGGTGCGGTTATACTTAACATTTCATGACAGAAATGTGCGTATATTAAAAAAAAACAATCCATCTTATTTCAATATGGGGTAAAGCAATATTGCATAGTAACACATCGCCTCTCCGTTTAAAGTCGAGAACACGAACTTTTTGTCTTTGTCCCGAGATGTTTTTCATTATGTCGGAAATACGGGAAAAAAGTTCTTTTTTTTTTTTTCAAATTTCATTTTCTAAGTCGGGAAAACGAACTTTTAACCGTTTCCCCGAGTTAATAGATTTAATCATCACGGGGAATTGTAATAAGCAAATACAATATTTCGCACGCCACATTAGTGCCACCGTAAGCCTATAGCCCAGGCCCTTGGGAAGCAACATGTGTTTGAGGAGACGTACACACTATTGCCAATTTGGTAGGGTAAGGAAATACTCTATCATACACAGAAATACATGTAGATAGCTCAAAGCTAATGTCATAAAAGGACTTCTTTTTACTTATGAAAATACCGGTGAAACTACTAGTCGTTTTACGCAAATACCTAATAAACAATGTTTGTTAGGTCTTTGTAATACGGCAATTCTTTGTAAATTCGATTCAACATACACCATCATAATTGACGTTGAATTTTGAGAAAAGATTTCATTTCTGCAATAGTATTGGTAGAATTATTGTAGCGATGACATTTCCTCTACCTATATATGCATGCAGCAACCCTGATTTTAATACAAGACACAAAGTAGCCAGATGTCCCGACCAGCCCACAGCTACTCGACACACTTTCTTCTATAATGTCCCAATATGTGTGCTGTATACTATAGTTAGACTTATATAGTCAGCTTTATAGTATATAAGTCTCTTATATAGTATAAAGTACATATATTGGGAAGAAAGTGTCTAGTTCTTATTGGTATGCCCGTGGATATATCTTGCACTACTTGTATGTTGTATACGCACGGACCGGTACCCGCCTCCCCTCTAGTCTGGATTACCTGTCCCTTGACTTTGTACTAATTTATTATAGTACGACGGGAACCAGAATAGCTTCCCCTCCCCCTTCCCCGTCCTCTTCCCTAGGCCAGTCACAAAATCTTACACGTGGGAATGGGTTGAACACTTAAAACTTGGAAACTTATATTAATCATCTAGATATATCCACAGAGATTCGTAGTTAGAATTATTTGGGGTAATCAAGGGCGGATTTAGGCGGGGCGGAGCCGGCGTACGCCCCCTAAAATTGACCAAGTAAAGCTTTTTTTTTTTAGAAAGCTTATCTATGATTATATAGTCAGCCGATCTAAACAAAGATCATGTATTATCATAAGAACATGCTCATTCACTTTATCGTTTATTGATCATTTCCCCTCATCCTTTTCAATCATTCAGTCACATTCCGCTAATTAAGAAATTAATCAAAAGTCCGTGAACCGTTTACGCTCCTTGAAGACGATATTTATAAGTCAAAATGTCCGGTCCCTCAAAATGGAAGAGGATAAAGCGTAACCAGAGAGAATTTAGATGTTTTTTTTTCAACGAAAGAATCGAAGCGGAAATGATTTTCCAATTTTGAAGCGTGTGTTTTTATTACAAAGTGAAACTACTAACAAAGTCATGTGTATTTGACGTCAGAGGTTGTGTTTAAAACACACAGGCTGATTAACTGAAAACTACTCATTGGATTTTTACCCGTTTAAATATTTGTTTCATATTTGTGTATTTTTGTCTCGCCCCTACTGAGTTTCTTTCCGATGAACCAATGTAAGTTGGGACAAGGTTCTCCCTCTCGTAGTAAGTTTGCGATATTGCGATGAACTCTACATTAAAACCGAAACAATATCCTTCGATTCATGGGAATTGCAGAAAAAGTTGCGATGCAAGGGTTGATTAAACGCAGCCCATATCTACAGTTTGTAATGTGAAGCCTTGCTCGAAATAAACAGCGTTCAATCCACCCATAGATATCTAGGCTAGGCCTAACCATTCACACGACTTAAGCATGCATTTGAACAAGACCTTAGGTCTTAATTATTCTAGATAATTAGAGGCTATGAAAATCAGTCAAAATATTTCCCCAAAGGAATTTGAGTTTACAAAAAGTGTAGAACCCTTAAGCCATACATGTGCTCATATGCATGTAAACTGTTAAATTTCTATAACAATTGACAATTATCTTAAAAGTACTTTAAACTACCCTTTACAGAGATTTGAGATGGTGATACGTTTACACGCTTCTTTTAAAAGAGTGAATACGATACGGTTTGTTTACAAATAGCGATAAAACTAGGTCAGCCAAGAAATGTCAGGAATCAATAAAACCTGAGAAATTCTCCATTTTGAATGTTCACGTTGTTGATATTGAATAAAAGATAGTATTATAGATCTAAGTATTTTAGAGCTTCTATAATGAATACGCAATTTTGAAAATGTCAAATGTCAATTTTATTACAAGGTGGAACATACGACGTTGACCACTGTCTATTTACGTCTAAACGATAGGCCTATTTCCTAGTGTTCAACTTGAAACCGATGTCTAGTTCTAGTGAGTAGCCTATATAAGACAACATTATAATCATTTTTGTATGTTTATAAGATAAACAAAAGTGCTCTTCATCAACGAGAAAGTAATTCCAATAATAATATACTTAAAAACATACAAAGACGGAAAATCATACCACTGACAGCCTAATTTTCATTTAACGTATTCTCCACTACTTTTATTAAATAGCAAGTGGTCAGTGTACAACAAAGGTTCACCTTTTCCTTCAATATCCATGTAATTTAATTGATTAGATCCAATTAAGCAGTATCTTATCTAGACTATAGAGAGGTGTTTAAAATCAGAAGAGGTCGTTTAAAGGCTTTTAAAACAGCATAAAATCGATTTCCGCGCCCAGCTTAACCCTTTACCAAACAATAACAACATTTGACCAGTTTGTTGCAGATGGCTATGGAAACCATTGTGGGAAAAGGAGAAATTGCTCTTAACCAGCCATTTCTCCTTTTCTCACAATGCTTTTTTGCCCTATCGGAAGATAATTTTCATCATATTGTCTGCAAGCTCTTTTAGTTTGGGACAGTCGAAAATTTGGCTTTTGGTAAAGGGTTAAAGGCTGAGTTTACCCCCTAACTAAAATTCCTGTATCTGCACTTGATAATAGGTATATATAGTATTCCTTTATATATAGCCATTACCGCCACCCCCAAAAGACCTAACTACGAATCACTGTAGATATATCACCTAGATATATTCTCACTTTATAGTGAGAACTTGTAGTACTTTGATTATAACAATCACGTGATCAGTCTGATAAATTTTCAATCGTAACTACTCGGCAATCCCCGTAACAAGTCGGTAGATATACCTCGTAGGCAGTACATGAATACACCAGAAATCCTGGGGTAATTCGCCTTATTTCCGGCGGTTAACGCAAAATGCACACAGGCAGTAAATAGGTATTTTAGATACACACAAATTGGCTATTTATCACAATTGAATGTTTGTTTTACCCTTTTCATTAAAGTTGATCATATCAACACATCTTTGTTTCATATTTTGTCAATCGGCTCTTCTCGGCAATCCCCGGCTTGTGCCGGGGATTGCCGAGTGGATACGATTGCAAACGGACATGCCCTTCGTTGCTGACCTACTTTCAAAAATGGCTCCCCATTGCTTCCGAGGTTATTTTAAGAAATGGCCGAGGTGTTCCGAATGATACATTTTCCCCCAATCGGAACTACTCGGGTATTTCCGTGAGCTGTGAAATATGTGTTTTCTATTGGATAAACCCGATGTGTTCAGATTGATTTTCCCCTAAACTTAAGTTTTACTTTCGTTTTCTCTTCCGGGTAATAGAAATCGGTTTTCTACAACTAATGCGATATCGACATAAAAAGCTCAGACATTCCGCTAGTTTTGCCCGGTCAACAACTACTGAGTGCAGGTAAGATTACTTAGTGATAATTCGAACTTTACAGTCGCTTACCGATATATATGATAAAAGGCGAGTCCATTATTGAGCGGAAGTGGAAAGGTAAATGAAGTGTACAATTATTATAATAATAGCAAAACGTTACATTTGAATTTTTGGCACGATGAGAAACTGTAACAGTTTAAGTCAATAAAGAATCTTGAATCTTGTTTTTTTTGGGGGGGAAATATAAAGGTTAGCAAGTTTTAGGTGATGAAATTAGGTACCTTTCTTTAGACTTAACCATTCTGGTGTTTTTATGTTTAGCTTTAAGTTTAAACTTATTTATTTTACATGACAGTATAGCCGCCCAGAAGTGAACAAATGTTTATGGTATTTTGAAATCACTGAACTTATCAGTTGAAATAAGACTATATAAATCATCGATTTAGTATGAACAATGATACAGTTGTTTTCATGAAAACAAGGTACATGCATATCTTATTAATGAGCTGTGAAACATGACGAGCTCAGACAAGCCTTGAGTTCTGGTCCCTGCGTATACCCAACATTCGGGTGCAAGGTATGCACAAGGGCAGCGTATATGCAACGAGCAGTGTATATACACAAGGGCCAGTGTAAACACAAGGACCAGTGTACACACAAGGGCCAGTGTATGAACACAAGGGCCAGTGTACACACAAGGGCCAGTGTATATATACAAAGGGCCAGTGTATATAGACAAGGACCAGTGTACCCACAAGGGACAGTGTAAATACACAAGGACCAGTGTACACACAAGGGCCAGTGTATATACACAAGGGCCAGTGTACACACAAGGGCCAGTGTATATACACAAGGGCCAGTGTACACACGAGGGCCAGTGTATATGCAAGGGCCAGTGTATATACACAAGGGCCGGTGTACACACAACGGCCAGCGTATACGCAACGACCAGTGTATATACACAAGGGCCAGTGTATATACACAAGGGCCAGTGTACACACAAGGGCCAGTGTATATGCAAGGGCCAGTGTATATACACAAGGGCCAGTGTACACACAACAGCCAGCGTATATGCAACGACCAGTGTATATACACAAGGGCCAGTGTATATACACAAGGGACAGTGTACACACAAGGGCCAGTGTATATAGACAAGGGCCAGTGTATATAGACAAGGACCAGTGCACACACAAGGGCCAGTGTATATACTCAAGGACCAGTGTACACACAAGGGCCAATGTACACACAAGGGCCAGTGTACACACAAGGGCCAGTGTATATACACAAGGGCCAGTGTACACACAAGGGCCAGTATACACACAAGGGCCAGTATACACACAAGGGCCAGTTTACACACAAGGGCCAGTGTATATACACAAGGGCCAGTGTACACACAAGGGCCAGTGTACATACAAGGGCCAGTGTATATGCAAGGGCCAGTGTATATACACAAGGGCCAGTGTACACACAACGGCCAGTGTATATGCAAGGACCAGTGTTCACACAAGGGCCAGTGTCTACACAATGGCCAGGGTACACACAAGGACCAGGGTACACACAAGGACCAGTGTCTACCCAAGGGCCAGTATATATGCAATGGCCAGTGTATATGCAAGGGCTAGTGTATATGCTAGGACCAGTGTCTACCCAAGGTCCAGTGTATATGCAACGGCCAGTGTATATGCAACGGCCAGTGGATAAGCAACGGCCAGTGGATATGCAAGGACCAGTTTATATACATAAGGGCCAGTGTATATGCAAGGGCCAGTGTATACCCTAGGGCCAGTATAGATGCCACGGCCAGTATATATGCAAGGCTTAGTGTATATGCAAGGGTTAGTGTATACCCAAGGGACAGTATATATGCAAGGGCTAGTGTATATGCAAGGGCCAGTGTATATGCAAGAGCCATGGTATACCCAAGGGCCAGTATATATGGAAGGGCCAGTGTATATGCAAGGACCATTTTATATGCAAGGGCCAGTATATATGCAAGAGCTAGTGTATATGCAAGAGCCATGGTATACCTAAGGGCCTGTATATATGTAAGGGCTAGTTTAAAATGCAAGGGCTAGTTTATATGCAAGGGACAGTTTATATGCAAGGGCTAGTGTATATGCAAGAGCCATGGTATACCCAAGGGCCTGTATTACAGTATATATGTAAGGGCTAGTTTATATGTAAGGGCTAGTTTATATGCAAGGGCTAGTGTATATGCAAGAGCCATGGTATACCCAAGGGCCAGTATATATGGAAGGGCCAGTATATATGCAAGGATCGGTTTATATGCAAAGACCAGTGTATATGCAAGAGCCATGGTATACCCAAGGGCCAGTATATATGGAAGGGCCAGTGGATATGCAAGGGCTAGTGTATATGCAAGGGCCAGTGTATATGGAAGGGCCAGTATATATGGAAGGGCCAGTGGATATGCAAGGGCTAGTGTATACCCAAGGGCCAGTATATATGGAAGGGCCAGTGTATACCCAAGGACCAGTTTATATGCAAAGACCAGTGTATATGCAAGAGCCATGGTATACCCAAGGACCAGTATATATGGAAGGGCCAGTATATATGCAAGGATCAGTTTATATGCAAGGGCAAGTGTATATGCAAGGGCCAGAGTATACCCAAGGACCAGTTTATATGCAAAGACCAGTATATATGCAAGGATCAGTTTATATGCAAGAGCCATGGTAAACACAAGGGCCAGTGTATATGCAAGGGCCAGGACCAGTGTATATGCAAGGGTCAGTATATATGCAAGGGCCAGTGTATATGAAAGAGCCAGTGTATATGAAAGGGCCAGTGTATATATAAGGGTCAGTTTACACACAAGGGTCAGTGTATATGCAAGGATCATTGTATATGGAAGAGTCAGTGTATATGCAAGGCCAGTGTATACCCAAGGGCCAGTGTCCTCCCAAGGACCAGTGTCTATACAAGGGCAAGTGTATATGCAAGGGCAAGTGTCTACCCAAGGGCCAGTGTTTATGCCAGGACCAGTGTCTAGGCAAGGGCAAGACTATATGCAAGGGCCAGTGTATACCCAAGGGCTAGTGTAAATGCAAGGGCCAGTGTATCTGCAAGGACCAGTGTATCTGCAAGAGCCAGTGTATCTGCAAGGACCAGTGTATCTGCAAGAGCCAGTGTATATGCAAGGGTCAGTGTATATCCAAGGACCAGTGTATACGCAAGGGCCAGTGTATATGCAAGGACCAGTGTATACACAAGGGCTAGTGTATATGCAAGGACCAGTGTATACCCAAGGGCTAGTGTAAATGCAAGGACCAGTGTATTTGCAAGGGCCAGTGTATATGCAAGAGTCAGTGTTTATGCAAGGGTCAGTGTATATGCAAGGGCCACTGTATGCATGAGCCAGTGTATATGCAAGGGCAAGTATATACACACGGACAAGTGTATACACAAGGACCAGTGTAAACGCACGGGCCACTGTATATACAAGAGCCAGTGTATTAGCAAGGATCAGTACATATGCAAGTCCAGTATATACGCAAGGACCAATGTCTATGCAAGAACCAGTGTACATACAAGAACCACTGTCATGATGATGATACAAGGACCAGTGTGTACTCAAGGGTCAGTGTATATGCAAAGATCACTAGAAAATATGTTGGTTTGGCCGAAGTGGTTCGCTTCTCGCTGAATTTTGAATAAACTATAGTTTATAAACCGACTCCTGGAATGCTTCATTTTATACTGGGCTTTTCATAAAGCTTCGCCATTCGCCATAGGCGAAAGTCAACTTGGTTTGGCGAAAAAAGAAATGTACCCTTTCGTCAATTTGGCGAAAGTAAAATTGACCCCATTTTGTATAGAGTCTGTAATGGCGAAAGTGGGAAGAATGGCTAAAGTCTTTTCGCAACTACGAGTGGTAATCATTAATTAAAATTGAATAGTTTGACGTTGAACAGCTTAAATATAAATAGAAGTGTTTGGTTCCTTAGCCGATTTTCTAGTGAAGGCGCTCTTTTAGAAAATCCGGAGACCAGACATTATGTATATTTCCAATAGCAACGTCTAATGAAAACGTTTAAACAGACCGGTTCCCGGTTTCAGTTTATGTGTCACACTAAAGTCGGTACCAGAATAATAAAACGCACCAAAACGTTTTCGATACTTATTTCTGTAGCTCACTGCGTTAAAAAAAACCTCATAAAGGTGATATGGGACTTATTGCAATAAAAAGCACGCGAATAAAAAACATTATATGTGTGTAAACACATTCAATATATCAAGCGTTTTAAATGATTACATCGATGCAATATTAGAACGAAATTCCATGGTACGGAATTTACGGACAACGAAACAACAACAACAACAACATGAGGGAAAGGGACTCCCGGTGAAAAATGGTAATTAAAACAAACATTCAAGGAAATATAACCTTTTATGAGCATATCTTAATGCATTGGAACTCCCACATTTAGTAAAAAGAACGTCATTATTGTACAAGTACTGTCAACTTGCCAGTTCAATGACTCCCAGATCACGTAAACGCTGCAGCATACCCTGCAAAGAAGCTATATCGGCCCGACGTTACGACGTCGGAGTTAGTTACGACGTTACGACGTCGGGGTTACGACGTCGGGGTTACGACGTCGGGCCGACTTCAATGTTTGCTGGGTATTATCACATGTTTACCAATTGAAAGTCTGTTCAAATGTGTGCATGGTTTCTTGAAGCAAAGGCAAAACAGTCTCTGTTTAGATAATTTTCCAACAATTATGATATGCATCCCTACAGGCTAGGCGTGATTGAGAAAAGCCCTTCATCCGTAACTGTCAAGTTGACTGTATAATACTTGTCAAGTTGACACTGTCTGCAGTTTAGTGTTTTCCCAACCCAGTATCATTCATGATTGTGTACAGTGGACAGTAAAGTTTACTGTCCGCTGTACACAATCTTTAAGCTAAGGATGCTGGTTGGGAAAAATGCCATCTACACACTATTTTCTGTTATTAATGAAAGATTGTTACAATAAAACAATGATAAAGGTAAAACATTGTTTGTAATTTTATCATTGATTTGTTTGTTTGGGGTTTAAAGTCACTTAAACTGCTATGGTCATTTCATGGCAGTCGGCGCACCTACTATGCTTTCCTGGCTTTCTCACACCAGTACTTGCACTACTTGTTTTCCATGTCGCTGACTAAATACTCACATGATCTTAGAAGCTGAGATGAATGGAAAATTTTATTGCTGGAAAGAAGTTACCCTGACCGGTTATCGAACCCACAACCTCTAGGTCATGGGCCCGCTATGCAAGCCTACACACTGAGCTACCCAGCCGGTTTTAATTTTATAATTGAATTTTGAGAACAAAACTATGTTTAGAATCAAATTAAACATTACGTTCATGGAAAGAAGTAGTGTAAGTACTGGTGTGGGAAAGCATGGTAGGTGCGCTGACCGCCGTGATATGACTGTAGCTGTTAAAAGCGGCGTTTAACCCCAACATCATCAATGAGCAATTTCAGCTTTTGTAAATTGTAATATTTTTATAACCCTTTTTAAGTTTTTAATTGGTATTTGACTTTGTGTTAATGTTGTCCACTACAGATTTCATTGTTTGATAAAAGCAGACAACCTTTGAAACCATTGTGACTTATTAAGCTGCTCGTGATGAGCAATCTCCCCATTTTTTACCAACCCTCAGTCATGTATCGAACTATCAGATGCAGTAACACAGGAAAATGAGACTGTTTGCACCTTACCATGTAATTATTTAATTATTCTTAATACAAAATGTTCTACTACACACTATGTACTGGTCTGGTTCAATTGTTTAAAAAAAAAGATCTTGAAATCAAAGGTTAGATATTCTTTTTTAAAATGTTTAATTTATTTTGTTTTATTTACAATCAAAAGTTATTTTATATTCTTTTTTTAAATGTTTATTTTGTTTTATTTAAAAAATGAATCATGCCAGGTGCATGCATGCAAGTTTAATTATTTTCTGTCGTCTTTCTAACCCTGTCCCAAAGTTCTGTAAACATTTATTGAGGTATAGGATGTAGTACTCTACTAAGAACAACCACACAATGAAGTGGCTGATACAAGAACTGTTATTTATTTGTTCAATTTACACATCATTTATTTTATTATGTGATAAATACCATTCTAGCCTATTTCAATAATTGGTCTGTAAATTGAACAAATGAACTGTAATTTATATTTAATATTTCTGCTAAAATGGCTAAAAAGACTTAGCCAAATTTGGCTTTGCAAAAATCCAAGTGGCTAAAGAAAATTTGGGTAGCTTAGCCAAAATGGCTCATAATATTTTGGTCCAATGAAGAGCCCAGATTATATTATATTATATAGTTTGCTTCCTGCATTCTTGTTGTATTATTGGGTTTTTGACTGTTATAAATGTTAAATGTGAATGTGGATTGTCAAATGGAATAATGATTTCTATGTAACATATATATTGAGAATATTCTGTAGGAATTGATATCATACAATCATCCAACATCCAACAATACTATTGTATATAGCACTATTTGCTCAGTATCAGAAAATCTTCTCACAACGATTTCTTTCGAAAAGACAAAAATGAAAGATCTTTCCCAATACTTAGAGAAATTTAGACGGAAAACGGAATTGTTTTAAGAAAGGAAATCAACTTGAAAGAATTTGTTTATGAGCAATGAAACTGAAATTAAAACCTATAAGGGAAGAGATCATTGTTGATAAAAGAGAATACTTTGAACGTATAATGATTAATTTAGTTATTCAAAAAGACGCCATTTAAAAACTGAAATATTTGCAGCTGTTTGATTTTCACGAAATTTATGCCATGCCTTTACTTGTCTTTGTAGATCTGTAGAATGGCAGAAAAACCTGACACTCAGTCTGAGGAAGCAAACTCCGATGAAGGTGAGAAAATGTCCAAACCGCCTTCTACTCAGTATTGTGGCCCCTGTCTGGGAGACAATGAACAAAACCTGGCTGAAGGATATTGTGAAGATTGCAGTGACTATCTGTGTTTAACGTGTTGGAACGTTCACAGAAAAATAAAGGTGTCGAGAAACCATAGTTTTAAAGCTAAAACAGATATGCCATTGATTAAACCAAACTTTACTGAAAAATTCAAGAATTGCGCTGAGCATAAATATGAAATAGTTGAATACTACTGTCATTCACACAGTTGTGCTCTGTGCGAACTTTGCAAGTCCATTGATCACAGGACTTGTTCTAGTATTGAGGCTTTAAATATTGTTTGTAATGATCCTGAAATGGTTGAAGAGGTCAAGAAGATGAGAGGGGAGCTTGAACGAGTGCAGGTTGCCTTTGAGGAAAATCTGAACAGTGCAAGAGATAACAGAGCTGACATTGAAGCCTACCACCAGAAGGCAGTTGATGGGTTAAGAGTAATCAGAGATAAAGACTTACAGATGATGTCTGCCATTGAAAGTGCATGTCTTGCAGCAAATCCACAAGTGACAAGCTTGAAAAACGACTTTGATGCTTTAATGGATGATAACTCTCAGTCATTTTTGATGATGTTGGCCAATAAATCCCAGATGAATACTCTTAGCAAGCGATTAGACTCCATAAAGATGGATAATACTATTTCAGAATACAGATTTGTACCCTCTTTTGATAAGTCAGAGAATCTGGGGGTTATCAAAAAGTGTCCATCAAAGCTTACAAGTATTGTGGTGAAAACACCACATGATCTCAATCGATGCGGCATTGCAGGTATTGCAATGTTTTCAGACACCAGGCTTGTGGTGGCCGATTTTTACAATAGAAAGATAAAACTGGTTGATCTTACAAAATCGGATTCTCCAATTGTTTCAGAGGTAACATTAGATGTAAAACCATGGGACCTTACAAAAATTGATGAGAGGAGGGTTGCAGTGACCACAAGTGATCACCAAAAAATCCTCATTTTATCCATGTCTGAACAAATAACTGTCGCACAAACTATTGATAAAAGTGATTTTTCTCACTGCTGTGGTATAGAATGTTGTAATGGGGAACTTGTTGTGTCTTTTCTTGGTCCTCTTCAGATACAAATACTTGACCCTGATGGAACTGTTAAACAAAATATTGTCCCTAAAAATGAAGATGGCACTGACTTAAGTACAAAGGCGTGCTACATAAAGAAAAGTGTTACTCAAGAAACTCTGTATCTAGCTGATTTTCAAAGAAACCAATTAGTCTCTATGACAATGGCTGGGAACATACAAGCCAGTTTTACACACAAATATTTTAAAGGACCAAGAGGTATAGCTGTAGGTACAGATGGTAGGGTGTTTGTTTGTTGTACAAAGTCTAACAAGATTTTTGAACTCTCCTCAGATTTGTCTAAAGGGCATATCATATTTGACGAGAAAGATGGTATTTCAAAACCATGCCGCATACTATATGATGATATAGATCAAAAACTGTATGTTGGCAGTGATCAGTGTGATGTGCTACAGGTGCTTCTAGTATAGAATTAGGTTAGGCAACAATCTGATGTCTGTTTGGTACTTTCTTTTGATATTTTATTGTTACATGTACAATGTATATATATTTAACATCAAAGGCAGTGGCAGAAATAGACTTTTGCATTCATGATTTTATTTAAACTTAAGCTCTATGATGAATTAGTTTTTATTCCATTTTACGAGTGTGTATGTGACAGATGTTATAAAAAGAGAGTTTGTAACGTTTTCTGTTATCATGTAAGATGTTGATTGAAAAGGGAGAAACGGCTTGTAGAAGAAATGTCTTGTTTTCTCATGGGAGTCAGCAAGCAATGTTTGTTAAATGGAGGATTGGTTGAAATTGTTTATTTTAGTTTGGCTTCAATATCCTTTTTAAGAGTATTTTAATTATGTCATGACAACAGTTCAGTAAGTCATATGCTTCATTGCCAATTCCCCAGTACCAGCGTTGAACTATATGTCTAAACCTGGGCGACTTAACTATGAATAAAAGCAGCTTACTTGGATGAGACTCCGAACGAGAATGTCATGATATATACATGATAAAGTTGCGTATAAACTTGTTTATTTTACATCAAAAGTGAATCGATTCTTGTATCTTATTTAGTTTGTTCCCTGATAAACATTCACCCTGATATTTACTTACAAAGGATTATGATTTTACCTTTCCAACTCCTCGTTTAACTGATGTGTCAATACTGGTTTTCTTTCTTAAAAACAAGAATTGCAACAACAACAACAGAAGAGACACAAATAAGGAAGCAACAAAATCAAGCAACTGTTACTTTTTTCATTATTTTTTCTAGATCAAATTGAATTTCAATTTCTACTTTTCCCAAAATGATTTCTAAAATTGTCTAAACAATAACAAAAGGTTTCTGCAGTGTTAAAGTTAAGTATAAAATGACGATTAAGTGTTTTACAGTAGACAGTATATTGAGTTGAAAAAAAAAACCACATGGCATATTCTCAATTGCTATAGTAAATATTTGCAAAGACACAAGATGTTATTTTTTATTTTCATATACATTATGTTTTATCCACAATCCATGTGTATGTTCTTTATTCGCCTTTTCTAAAACATCTCTACACAATCATGTAAAGGACAAAGAGAATGATAGCTTGTGACATAAGTTGTTTTTTCTTTAAATAAACGATGGTTTAATGTTCGTTTGGATTGACAGCTCTTAATTCCTATCTTTCACTGATCATTTAACGGATCATTTTACAAGATTGTCCAAGAAAAGCAAGGATTCAATGACCTATTGCGAAATTATGAAAGGACGTCATCATATTAATGCGTGCTGATGAAAGAACTGTGTGTACCTGGTAAAGATATTTGTTGTTAACAGGTGAATTATCATCAATGTAGTCGATCATTTTTCAATAACTGCTTGTTAAGGGTGTTCCTTTAATGCTTATTAATCGTTTTTTCCCATCAATGATCGTATCTCAGTATTTCGTTTTTAATTCAACAGGAAAACGATTTGTCTTTTCGTTCATCTTAAAATCACACACTTAGTATCATTTTCACATAGTTGCTTCGGATCGTTTATTTCAATGGTTTCTTTAGGCTTTGGTTTAGTCATTACTTTATATAACTGTAGCAGTTGTTTTATGAAACCAACATGATGGGTGAAGAGAGGGAAAGCTTTTAACAAGTAACGTCTCCTTTTCCAATCAAATTAGTTCCTTTAAGTTCAACTGTGAAAAGAAAACATTGTCGTTTCAGATAACCTGTATCATTTATGATGGCTTATATGATGTATACTTGCTTTAAATATTCCATTAAGTATGTTATGTACGAAGACTAACGTTATAAGTGGCATACATCTTTGAACACTTATAACCTAGGTTTTTTGCTAAGATTTTTATAGTTGGCATTGAAATAAGTTAGACAATTCTGTGTTTTTCTCATGCAAGGTGGAAATCGTTGATGTAAAAATGTGAAGTTGTTCATGTATTAATTGTCTTCTTTTCCGAGTTTTATTAAATGTGTGTAGCTGACCTGTATAATCCAAAATGCTGTTGTAAAGTGTGAGAGGATGAAAGTGGCTGAAGTATCAAGCTTAGAGATAAATCATGTTCCCCAATGGGGTTTTTGACTGGTCCAAATTGACAACTAAAGCAGACAGCAAAAAATAGTACGACCAAAATACATTTTCTTTTCCGACATTTGGATTGAAATCATTGAATCAATGGGATGAACTGCTCATCGAGAATGATTAACTCTTTTGTTACGCTTAGACAATCTACTACGGCTAATGCGTCAAATTAGTAAATGAGAAAACGCACTTTGATTTTGATTTTGATTCTTCAGTACTCGTATGCTCCACATTGTAATAAAAGTGATTCAAATGTCGTTTCGTCATGTATTGTATGATTGGCCCATCCCTAATTCTCATATACTGCATGCAAAATAACAGAGGCTATAGAGGTCCAAGTAAAGGCTGATTCCCGTTCCATTCCCTGATATATTTTATTGCTTCTCTAAACCCTATTGTTGGAACTCATTACTACACAAGCAAGGGACGAATGTCGAGACATACCTATAATATCAATATATATTGATAATATAGGTATGTCTCGAAATTCGTCCCTTTGTTCCACACACTTCCACACACTTATATGGGACCTGTGTCAGTAACTTTCTTTAACTACATGTTTAACTATAACTATATTATTGACAGTTGTCCAACCCTGCTCATAACTGGACAGAAGATAACTAAAAAGATAAACAATATCAAAGCCACAGATATTGCGGACTGTTTTAACGGGTTTATATTTTGAACAACTTTGAATGACGATGCTTCAACTTTGAGTATAAGATAATGATTTAGATACCATCGTCACGTGGGTCTTCGGAAACATTTACTGCGCATGAACATGGTCGCTTACATCATTTCTGTAAAGCGAAAGAAAGATCGAGCTTACAGGAAAACAAACAGCGAAAACATTTATATATTGAATCTTGCCCAATTTGATAAGGAAAAATGAAAGATGAAAGACACTCACTCCTTTTACGTTGGATTTTCAAGATTCCGGCATGTTTTGTTGCGTATTTTTTGTTTTTGGTTGTCACGTTACGATTCCTCCGTTTATTAATAAACCGTCTTTTCAAAAGAAGAAAAGACAGTTACGAAGGCATAAAGGGTCACTTCGCATTAATTAAACGTAGGGTTTTAGTAACTTATAAGTAAAGAAATTAAAGACAGTTTATGGTTTAAGTGACAAGGATTGTGAATATCGTTTGTTACCTCCAAAGCACAATTATCTGAGAGATTCTCTTTAAGAACATGAGTAATCGTAGAAATTACAAAGGGTAAAACGTAGTCATACTGAACGCTATACAGTGTAAACTCTCACTGTATAATGCATAGTTCCCCATATTTGGTAATTTGATAAGGTTGGGCGTGAAGGACTTTTTTACTTTGAAGCCCAGTTAACATTTATGGACGAATGCTCATAATCTATAAATAGATTGTTTCATCGCACGAACGACCAGAAATAGGTGGGAAACCTCGGATTCAAGATAGATGTGTCATTTGATACGATTCACGGATACAACTTCGTGGGACCGCTTATGCACATTTATTTTGGATTACTATTCGGTGAAAGAGTGACACTCATCAGCAAAAGCTGTCTTCTTCGTTGGATTTAACTTTGTTTTCTGCAAAAAGGAACTGTGCTTCGCTCAAAACGCTACGAAGAAAGAGATTGAGTGATTAACCCTTAGATAACCGCTGGATAATTTTTAAAAATAGATTTTTGTGTCGTCTGCTTTCCAAAAACCCTAGACATCTGCTTAATTTTGATGAAGTAGGATACTCAGAGAAGCAAAAAGGTAAGATCACAGGCCAGCCGCCAATTTACTAGTACTTGGCGGCTGGCCTGGATCTAACCTGTTTGCATAAGCATGAAGTCGGTTCCAGGGGCCCGTTTTACTAAACAGTTTACGCTTAAGATTTGCGTATGTCTAAAACAACAAGTCCTTTTATTTCAATATTTGGCAAAGCAATATTGCAAAGTAACACACCATTGGAATCGTCTCTCCGAGACGCTTCCAATGACGTGTCACATTGCAATATTGTACTTTCATTGAAGATATTATCCATGTTAATCAATTATGACTTACGCAAACAGTTTCTGTTAGTTGTTTAGTAAAACGGGCCCCAGCACCGTAAGGGTTAAAAAGAAGATCTGAAAAGGGATCTACGGATTGATGATACTGAAAGGCCGCTATGCTTACAATTACCAAGGGCACACATTTAAAGGGCTATTTCACATATTGTGTATTTATGCCTTTATAATAAAGTTTCTTTTACGGATAAAATGACAACCCAGATCTATATAGTTTCATAAAACTAGATTTTTGATCCACCTCTCAAGCTCGTTCAAAACTGTTTTGAAATCGTTCAACATTCTAAGCACGTGACACAAGTAATGTGCGTCAAAGAGCAGTCCCGCGAATATGTTTCAGCAAGTTGCCCTTCAAAGCACTTTCGGTGTGTTAAAAGTTCATTTCACACTGAAAACACGGTTTTAAGCCTCTAAAAGATAAAGAAATTAAATTGTAACACGTGTTTGGTGATGGAGATTTTATAGATCACAATTAAGCTTTAAGTTTAATCATATTTTATTGCATTATTTCTGCATGAGTTACAAGACATATATACACCAAACAGATGAAAATGAAGCTAAAGAAGACATAAAAAGGAAACAAATGCAATTGATCAGGCCACAAGTTATAACAACATTAGCGATTGGCCCTCTCCTATTTTGTAACTTAACATATATACTAAGCTTTTGCAAATAACAGAACAAAGTCTGTGAGGTAGTCCCTTTAAATACTGGGTTATCGGGGTTTGTTTCAGAGTTAAAGGCGTCCAGGGACTCCATACGGTGGACGCCTGTATCATGCCCTCTGTAACCACTGGCAAAACCAACATACCGACCATCATGATCGCAGAGAAGGCCGCCGATATGATAGGAGGGGTCGACTCTGTCACCAAGTTGAGGAGGAAAGTGAACAAGCTTTTGTAATGCAATAATGATACCTGATAAGCAATAATAATAATAATAAAACATTTTGGAGTTTGTTGGTGGCAGATTAAACTTAGTGGGATAATCTCTTTAAATACTGGCTTATCTTTTTTGCTGCAACCATTATGAACGCAGAGAAGGCCGCCGATATGATAGGAGGGGTGGACTCTGTCACCAAGTTGAGGGGGAAAGTGAACAAGCTTTAGTAAAGCAATTTGTAATGTTACTTTCATTAAGACATTTTACACCTAAATACATTAAGTATTGATGGGTGTGTGTATGGTTGGGGAGGTGTGAGTGTATGTGTATGTAGGGGGTGGCTTGTGGTTGTGTAGGGGTGTGGGTGGGGGCGCGCGGGTGTGTATGTGCGAGGCTGTGTTGAGTTTTGGGGTTGTGCGTGGCTGTGTTGGGTTTTGGGGGCGTGCGTGTGTATGTTTGCCATTCCGCCATTCCTACAAGTGTATGCGAAGATGAATATGTTGTTATATTCTTTGTCAACCATGAGCTGTATATTATGCTTCAGCTGGAATAAAATGTTCTGCAATAATGGTCTGTATGTAAGTAGAGCATTGTGTTTCACAGGCAAGCTTTCAACTAACTTGTGTATTATCGCTTAAATGCTTGTGGGTAAAACAATTTATAAAGAGAGACGTTATTGTTGATCTTTATGTTGGTGGTGGTGTTGTTGTTGTTGTTGTTGTTGTTGTTGTTGTTGTTGTTGTTGTTGAAACATGGCGTCACAAGTTAGCAGTCTAACCGACAGGTGCACGTTTGGTCGGATACTGTTCTTTTACACACAAAAACCCCCTGTACAATTATCTATTTGCTAGCTGGATATTGTTTCAAATGTTAGATTAACCTGTTTTGTAGTTATATCACGTCACACTCAATCCCCTGGGTTGCACTTAAATAACTATATATTTGCGTATGTTTCTATTGTAATGCAGTGCGTAGGTACACAAAAAGCCATATCACGCTGTGATGCGTCGTTGTACAGAGAATGGTCGTCACTGTTGAAGTAGACCTCTGAACAGGATGAATAGCAGAGAAGTTTCGATAGATTTACATTGACGTTTATTCCGATAACATTCGTTTGAACGCTTTAAATTAAAATGTCATATGGTTTGGCGTAATTCTGTCTCAGCTTCGCATGAAAATACTGAATAAGTCTGAAATCAGATAAATCCGGAGTCCCAGTATTTAATGTAACAAACACATTTCAGACGTATTACCTTATGAAGTCTCGCTGTGTGTGATACCACGCTAATGATAGCCACAGTGTTTATTGTTCATCAACATTCCCCGTTTGTGTATTACCACGCTGATGATAGCCACAGTGTTTATTGTTCATCAACATTCCCCGTTTGTGTGATACCACGCTAATAATAGCCACAGTGTTTATTGTTCATCAACATTTCCCGTCTGTTGACCTTCCTGATTAGCATGAGTTACATGCAATACTGAGTATCTAAAATATCCTTGGAGCTGTCCGTAATGTTCGACCACGTAGTTTATAAGGCGGACACTGTTACCACGAGAGCATGGATGCTGTTATACAACTGGTTGTGTTTTAAGTATTACTTAGATGTTAAAGGGTTAAGCTACATTACTCATACCTCGATTCAATCTGTTGAAAATCATCAAAGTCAATAAAGTAGTGAAAAACAGTCCATCAATATAACTTTATTTCGTTTGGGTATTTTCGCAGTCGAAAAAAAAAAGATCAATCGTGACGGACTTTGTCGAATGGTCTCGACTCAATCGGAACTACTCGGATATTTCCGTGAGCTGTGAAATACACCTCGGATATAAGTGTAGTGTTACAATTTTTCGGGTAAATCGGCATCCGGCAATTAACACATTTTCTAAGCATGCACGTTAAGTAGTTCAATGTGTATGAAAGTGTTGGACATCCTTTTTAAACATTTCTTTTTATCAGTAACTCATACCAAATGGCGAACTTGTTGTGATATGTATAGTTATTTCCTCAATCAAATTTAACGACTTTTTAGATTTCACATTTAAGATCTATTTTTAAAAACGAAAGTAAAGTGACGTCATTCTCGCGGGAAACAATATGGCGTCATCCCTATTATTCCAGAGGTGTTTTCATTGGATAAACCCGATGTGTTCAGATTGCCCATACTATATGACGGCGTTACACTAGGTATATAATTCGCAGTTGAATGGGCGCGAATGACCTTAAAACGTCAACTACGATTTCCATAAGAAAGGGATTAAAGTAACAATTATCTTCTCTTATAAGCTTAATTTAACCCTTAGAATGCTGGTTAATTTAAAGTATTAAAAGTAGATCTTTGTGTCACCTGCTTTCCTAACCTTAAATATCTACTCAATTGTTATGAGGAAAGATACTAAGAGTAGCAAACAGGTTAGATCACAGCCAATTTACTTGGCGGCTGGCCTGGATCCAACCTGTTTGCATCAACATGAAGTCGGTTCCAGCAATCTAAGGGTTAAAACTAGTATAATGTTTCTCTGAATGAAAGGATTGTTTTATAACAATTTAAAAAAATAACATTACATAAACTATATCAAATTTCTGGGTCGTCTTTTACAATTTGCAGCCACGGAAACAAATGAATAATTCATTTTGTAACTGACATACGCTCTGTGAAAAATATTGCAGTACATTCTGTTTGTAACATGTCATTTTCACCTCGTGGGGTAGATATACCTATATCAAAATGAGGTCATTTGGGCGACTAACAATACGTGAGTCCACGCGTGCTGTCAAAAATCTAAAACAAACATTGCACCTTGTATTATTTCGTAAAACATTGAAATTCAAATAAACGAACAGGGTTATGGTTTTATAATCGCTTCTGATTTCTACGGTTTCGTAGCTTTTTATACTGTCATGTAGCTCGATAAAAAAACTTGTAGCTAAAGCTCGAAAGGAAAAGAATGTCTCTTCTATAGGTCCAACGCAGTACTGTGATGACTCATTAATCCGAACACGTCCGTTCCCAACAAAATGTCCGGATGACCGAATCATCCGGAGTAATGAAGCAGAGCATGTTCTTATACACATTAAGACATAAACAGTCAGTATGCACGTGAATACTTATAACGACCGTCCCAAATTGAAAGAGTTTGCAGACGACATTTCAAAACGTGATGAAATTCATAAATAATCTTCTGATATGGCAGAAAACATTGTGGGAAAGGAGAAATTGCTCGTCACGAGCAATTTCTCCTTTACTGACAATGTTTTCAAAAGTCGTCTGCAACAAACTGGTCAAATAATTCCGCTCCCTTACAATTTCGTTCGGATTGCGAGACATCCGGATAATCGGGGTCCGGATAAACGAGGCTTCGCTGTATATGACCGAGTTTAAAAAATGAAACATGCGATGCAGGCTTAATGCAATGGTGGTTAAATCTGACCAGAACCCCTTTACTCAGGTATGGTATCCATCGATTGAAACATAAACATCGCACAAGAGCACGATGGACCTAGGTCCATTGCAATGATGGACCTAGGTCCATTGCAATCTCGTGCGATATTCATGTATCAATCGGTCGATGCCATACCTATGAAAAGGGATGATTGGGGTCTCCGATCAGAGTTACCTATCGTTTAATTTAACCTTTTTCACCTGTTTACATTTTTTAACTTGGCCATATACAGCTCCGGACCTATACCATAGCTTAGAAAAGGGCTGATTGGAATATTCGATCAGAGTTACATACCGTTGCATTTAAACTTTTCCACATGTTTACATTTCTTTTTTAACTCGGTCATATACTGCATTGGACCGGACCTATGCCATAGCTTAGAAAAGGGCTGATTGGAATATTCTATCAGAGTTACCTACCGTTGCATTTAGCCTTTATCACCTGTTTACAGTTTTTTAGCTCGGCCATATATTGAGTTGGACCTACATATTTCCCGAGATAAGAAGTTCTGATAAGCGTTACCTACCGTTGCATTTAGCCTATCTCACCTGTTTACAATTTTTGAACCCGGCCATATACTTTGTCAAACTGAACACATTGGGTTTATCCAATGAAAACGCCTCTAACATAATTTGAATGATGCCATATTGTTTCCCACGAGAAACAATAAGATCTCAATAGATCTTAAATGTGAAATCCAAAAGAGTCGTTTAATCTTATTAAGAAAATAACTTTATATGTCACAACAAGATTTACAGAAAAATGGATCCACGCAAAACATTGGTCATGTGATTCCCCGCCTGTTGCTTCCCACTCGTAAACTGAGACGCACTCACGCAATATTTTACGATCTTTACATGTGTACAATGAAGGAAGACAGAAAATAACAAATTATAACAAATAATGACTAATTATAATTTTCAATTTTAGTTTTCAACTTGCATTTCGCAATTAAGGAGCTTAATTTTTAACGCTATTTATAAAGACACGTCTGATATAAAACTTCAACGCCGTATGACTGTCCAATATTTGTGTCATATCTATCGTTTTTAAAACCTGCAACAATAAACTGACAGTAGTAAAATAGAAGTTGGTCCATTTCCCCTTTTGTAACAATGGTTCTTACAATTATGTTGTTAAGTTACAAATTAAAAATAAATAAAACAAATAAATAAATAAATAAAAGAATTTTGGATATACTTGATGATTGCTGCCCTCAATTAAGATCGGACAAAAAACCCTGTCATGCGAATCTTTTCTATTGTTCACGTTGTTATGATACTGATCATGCATAATGAATTATCACAATTGAGGTAAGTGATGTCGTAGCTTATTGTTCTTCATAACTCAATAATTCAATAGTAAAACTATCCACCAACGACATTGTCGTTGTTTTCTTTACAAATTTAACGAAAGATTTACGGTCTTATCCACTTGTCAATGAGTGACAATGATCTGATCTTGTGTTAACATTAACAAACCCAATCAATTACTTGGCCAATGTTCTATCAAACGTCGTACTACCGAGACCAAGGTGAAGAGTTTAGATAACCGCAACTGGACATAATATCTCTAAAGTTTGAAAATACGATGGGTTCTTGGGCATATCAGATTTGAATCTACGAGAGAATAATATCAGGTTCGGGTTCTCGGGTACCCGCGGGTAACATCACCTCGTGTCACGGGTAGAAAATTGCTACCCTTCCGAGCTGTAGTCTTGTGTCGTAAAAGCATTATAAAGTAGTTTGAAGGAAATGTATTGAATCACCCCTGAACATCCTGGTTTTGGGATTGATGCTCAAAAAGATTTTAAAACAAAAGGAAAACTTGCTCATCATTACTTAGTATTTTACAGCAATTGTTTCTAGACAAACAATATATTCCAGTGCTTGAAGGAAATGCAATGAGCAATGGATTGAAACATGGACAAATGAATATAGATTATCATTATTAACATTGTAAAATTAATCCAAGTTTTTATTCATTATAATCAAATATCAAAGACTTTACAATTGGCGTAAGATTTGACCCATTTCCAAACAATAACAACAATTTACCACTTTGTTGCAGACGACTCTGGAAAACATTGTGCGAAAGAAACAAACTGATCATGAAGAACAATTTCTCCTTTTTCCACTATGTTTACTATCCTATCAGAAGACAATTTTCCACTTTCATCACATTTTATAATGTCATCTGCAAACTCTTTAATTTTGGGACAGTCCCAAAATTGGCATTTGGTAAAAGGTTAAGGGTATTTAAAAGGGCTTTCTAACAGACAAGGAATTTAACTATTTTAAAGTAAAATATCTATTAAGTAAACAATGGCATAAAGATCTATAAAGATACATAAAACAAGATAATCCATACATGTCTAACATCCTGTCATACCTTTTAATGATGATGTACCACATTTGTGTTGCAGATATAGTAACCTGTTTAAACAGTTTATTTTATAAACAATCATAATGGTCTAACATTGTATAACCCATAGACAAACACCATGTTTTTAGATACAATCATCATGTGAATACCACAAACATTTGATAGTCAATGAGTGTACCTAATATATATTTTCATCAAGTGATATCATGGAAATGGGAAAGAGCAGTGTCTATGTTAGACTGTGCAATTGCGCGAGTCGCCCTATTTTTCGAAGATCACATACATTTTCAACATGCATGCAAGAAAATCATGCATCCGATATCCATAAAACTAAGAACATTTTGATTGTTAAAACTCGCTCAGCTGTTAAAATGTGCTCAGCGTATTTATGACAGAACGCTCCAAATGAAAACGGTCAGTTTTTTATACCGTTAAATAAAATATAAGGAGCCAACTTTTGACAGACAGTTAAGGTAAAATAGATAAACTAGCAAGGGAGGTAAATCGAACGAGAAAACACTTTGCTAACGCACTGCATATGTCCTTGATCAAGCATGTTTAGGAAGTGGATAACAGACTTCTATAACAAACCTAAGCCCTCAGCAAACATCTTTTGATGCTAATATTATGATTATTGATATAATTTAACATTCATTAACTGTAAACTGATTTTGGGGTATACATATAGACTTGTACCACAAGGATTCGCAGTCGGGGTACTTTTGGGTGATGCATTTTAAAATTATAGCATTGAATACTTGCCCCCCTAATTTTAAAAAATCCCCCTTATTTTCAAAATGGTTATATGTTACAGGATTTTTCAAACCACCATTTTAACATTAGTTACTCACACATAAAATTCTGTGAGATAGTTAATTTAATACATTCTGGTAATTTCCTGTGGATGACAGAACAAACTTCGGATTATTTAACAGAAAGGGAAATTGTAACAGAGAAATTGCTGAATTCAGAAAGCAATAACCTGGTGTGACTTCGAATTTTGGGGAAAACTGCATGATTTTAGAGGAATTATCAATTGGGAAGGTGCCTTTTAAGGGCCCCTATTCTATAGGGTGAGAATGCCCTGAAAGACCAAATTGACCTTTGGCCAAATTCTTTATCATGAGAGATATTCTTGATAAAAAATGACCAACTCGCAAGACAAACGCTCTAAAAAGCCAAACATCCACACTAGAGCCCCTCAAGTGGAGCCTGGCGCAGCAGCACTAGATTCATCTCCATGTACATAGTTTTATTTTTAGCCTGCACCTGTTTGCGCCTCAGCACAAACTTGTACAGCACTTTCATGTACGAAAATGCCCCAGAGTGGGCCAGGTACTAGTACTAGCCAGGTACATAAATGGAAGAAGAAGATCCCGTGGGTCAATGGTGTTGATACATTAGAAAGTTACATTTTCACAGCACTCTTGACTTGAAAGCATCTTCAAAGGAATGATGTAATAAAGACGAGACTGTTACTTTAATGTACTGAAACGTCAACCTTTCCGTCCTCATGTCGACATCCGAAATATGGTCACTTGATTCAAATTGTATTTTGTCCGACAAACTCTATGCCATGTGAAACTTCGTCGTATTTTTGAAATCATTTTGAGAAAACTTGCCAGTGGGAATACTGAGAGAACCGATAATCGATGTTTGCGTAATAAAATCGACTATTAAAGATAAAAATTACCGTTTGTTTATCTGTTACTACATGTTTGAATCAAATCGTTTTCTTGGGTAACACAAAAGGTTCAAAGTATTCCAATCGCAGTTTTTCGGATAGGAATTTATCAAAGTACCTAAGGTAAGTGATTTTAGAACTCTTCGCTGGCAGATCATTCACAAATGCAAATTCAATCGTTTTGAAAGTACAATTGTGCCGAATTCATTTAGCAATTACACTTTCAGATAATCAAGATTTATATTGGTCCGGATAGTAATAAATAAACTGGCTTTTGCATAAAAACCTTACTATATTTACTGTCCCAATGTCCCATCAGTAGCCATTGGACGTAAAACCACCGATATTATTATATAATGTAATCATACAGGTTTAACAAATGGTTTATCTATCAAAAAGGGCCTATATAATAAAGATACTTTCCATTTGCAGAAGTGGATCACATGTAGCCTACTTGGCTTGGTAAAGGTTCCTTGTAACATACAACTGGCGTTTTCGCACCAATTATACAAATTTTATGTTACATTTCTGGTATGATTGGGCAGATTCAACGACCTTATAAACATATTTGAGAGCCTGCTCAATGTTAAATATAGGTCTATATGAACGGGGGCCCGCGAAGAGAGGGGCACACAGGGGCTGCACCCCAATAATTAGATCAAATATTTAGATTTGACACCAAATAAAAATGCGTCGAATAATGCAGGGAAACGTGGATAAACATGTATTTGGATAACATATATAACTGATATATAACTGATCGGTAATTTTTAACCACTTACCAAACAATAACGGCATTTAATCACTTTGTTGCAGACAACTCTGGAAAACATTGAGGGAAAAGGAGAAATTGCTCGTGACGAGCAATTTTTCCTTTTCCCTTAATGTTGTCTGTCCTATCAGAGGAATAGTTTCCTATTTCATCACATTTTGAAATGCCGTCTGCAAACTCTCCCAATTTGTGATAGTCAAAAATTTGACGTTTGTAAAGGGTTAACCTATTGGTGGCGATTCTATGTTTGAGAGTTGGTTTTGCTTGGTTTGTTATATACAGGCGCGTAGCTGGGCTTAAACACGTACGCAAGTGCGTAAAGTATGTTTGCAAATCCTTTAATCGCGAAACCGCCAAAACGTTTGTTGGCAGCCCCAAACAACTTTTAATGAAATGATCCATTCCATAGTGCAATGTCAAGAATTGTTTACGAATTCTAGAAATAAAGATTTGTTTAGTAAATCCTAGCTTTGGTCATGTTTTTCTTTGCTTTCACGTTGGTCTTTTCTCAAAAAGATTTTAAACTTTACGTCTACAGAACTAATTGTCGTAACCTCTGACTCTCAAAAGTCACTTGGGTTTGGAAAAAAAAGACATGTGTTTTTTTTTAGAGAAAAAAAGAACGATTAAGATTTCATATTAAGGATTAGTGTTCCATTCTCGTTTAAATTAATGCTTTTCTGTGGCATCCCTTTCCTCTTTTAAATATAATTTACATTCTCGAGGAAATCTATCTCACTTAGCTTTATGAGACGAACACCTGGGTGCGGTTTTACTTAACATTTCATGACAGAAATGTGCGTATGTTCAAAACAACAATCGCTCTTATTTCAATATGGGTTAAAGGAATATTGCATAGTTACACATCGTCTCTCCGTTAAGACTCGAGAACACGAACTTTTTGTCTTTGTCCCGAGATTTTTTTCATTATGTCGGAAATACGGGAAAAAAGATTGTTTTTCCAATTTTCATTTTCTAAGTCGAGAAAACGGACTTTTAACCGTTTCCCCGAGTTAATAGATTTAATCATCACGGGGAATTGTAATAAGCAAATACAATATTTTCGCAGGCCACATCATTGCCACCGTTAGCCTATAGCCCAGGCCCTTGGGAAGCAACATGTGTTTGAGGAGACACACGCTTGCCAATTTGGTAGGGAAAGGAAATACTCTATCAAACACAGAAATACACGTAGCTGGCTCCTAGCTGGGTGAATATTTGATTACGTTCTTTTCTGCGTCCATACCGTATAAAAGCGATAAATTATTGATTTTATCATTTCTCATTTTGCAATCAGTAAAGTATATCCATTTTTTAACATTCTCTTATATCTTTCTAAAGAAAAAATAAACATTTGTTAAAATTATAAAGCATATTTGTGACTGACCCTCACCTATTAGCGTAACGGTGATGTGTCCAGAGACAGCAACGTATTATGCACATACTTTATTGCACACCAAATATACCATTTATGGTTGAAATTTATTGTAGAGCATGGAAAAACAAGCATACATATGGCAAAACAAAATTGTTTTTGTTGCAAATATCGCTAATTAGTTATATATACCAGTTTAAGAACGTGTCCGTAATTTTCATTGTCAACACCGTTACGATCCCCGATTACGAGCACGGCAATCGGTAATTCGCAGAGATTTTAAATTTTTGCGCGCCAGAAACATCCTTTCGACCTTGACCAGCTGCACTAGAAAGCTAAAGTATCAAGCACACATATTTCACAAAAGTAAGTAAAACACTAAAGTTATCTTTATTATGCGTCTGCACCGTTCATACGTTTTCTCTGTTAATTGTTATGGTAGAAATTTGATATTGCAAGGGGTATTTAAAACCATGACTTTAATGATGTTTGCGACAAGTGATGTGTTTTCGTGATATAAACAATCCATATGTCTGTGGTTTAATGTTAAATCGTCGACACCGTTACAGTCTACACCGTATACAAGGTTTTCGTAATGGTGTTGTCAATGTCGTAACGGTGTTGATACTTCAAGCTCTAATTACTCCAATAACCATTCTAATGCTTGTTTTAAACGAATTGAATTATTCGCTCTATGAAAATGTTAGATCATCTATTATAGTGATACAAAATGTCAAAACATACCATAAAATCAAAGGTCTGAAAGGACTGAAACCCATTGCAATAAATTGATTTTTTTTGTATTTGATTTTAATTTGCAAAAGTCCGAGATATACTTATGAGACAAAGGAGTAATAGTATTGGTCCATTAAATTAGATATATGCCATCGCCCGATCGTTTATCAGTCGGCTATGGATAATTTCCCTTACTTTTAGCAATCACCAGCATGAAATCTGAGAACAAAATCCTACCATTTCAGTATGATTTTCTTTTTCAGACAAATGAAGTATGAGCGACTCTGGTAACAGCGACACCGAAAGCACGTATGAAACAAACATCCTGAGTTACAAATGTCACATATGCGAGGTTAAGCCGAGTTTTCCAACACTAATCCACATTCATCAACAGATAATTGACGTTGGACCATATCTTATAACTTTACCTGATGGCCAACTATATATAAGATGTCAGTTTAAAGATTGTGAACGCTATTACCATATGCAGTGCATCCATCCTACATTTCCAGATGAAGCATTGAACCATTTCCACCTTACCGACTTAAAAGAGCATGGAATCCACTGCCCGAAGTGTGAACCAGGGCTGCAGTTAGCTAATTATTAACAATTCTTTTCTTGACCTTATAATATGATGAAAACATATATTTAATTTTTGCTTAAAGAGTATCACTATGCCACTATCCGCAAAAGAGCGGATGCAACGCTATAGAAATAAAATAAAGCAAGACCCGGACAAACATGCAGAGTATTTACAAAAGGAGAAGGAAAGGTGGAAGAAGAGAAGAGAGGAAAAGACATTACCGCCATTAATTGAGGAAATGAATGAACGTGAAAAGAGAACAAAACGAAAACAATGGAGAAAGGAAATTAAAGAAAGAAGAGAAAAGAAACGACAAAGATTTGATTTAATACGAAATTCGTCAGTTATTGTTTCCCCTCCGAGCAGTCCAACTCATTCAGCAGAAGAAGTACAAATTACGCCAGAGTCAAAGCGTGGACGCAAGAAAGTTAAAAAAGATCGAACAAAGGCATATAAAAAAATAAAAAAGCTAGAAGAAGAACTTAAAAAGAAAACTAGAGAAGCAGATAAATACAGAAAAAGATACGAACGATTACATAAGAAAACTAAAAAGACAACTCAACATAATAAGTACAGCATGAAAGTGATCCTAAAAGAGAGTAAGTTAAGAGGGGAGTTAAAGAAACAGCTACTGTTGCATTGTGTAGTTGCCGATGAAATCAAAAGAAGGATGAAGAGCAGAAACATGTTGAATGCAGAGCAGAAGAGAGTACTTTCAAGTGTTGTTAGCAAAAGGATACTGAAGAAGTATAACATAATGAATACTGCAAATACACTGTTAGGTATATCACAAAAACGGCTGAAATTTAACAGTTTGAAGGATAACAGGAATCGATTTCGTCGACGAAAATACAAGAACTCCATAAGTGAGAGGGTGAAAGAAAAAGTTAAACTGTTTTTAGAGGAAGACATCAATAGTCAAATGATGCCTGGAAAAAAGGATACAATCACAAGAAATAAAATAAAAATTCAGAAGAGAATTCTCGCAAATAGTATGAAAGCCTTGCACAATCAATTTCTGTTAAAACATAAAGACATCAATGTGTCTTATGCAATGTTTTGCAAATTGCGTCCATTCTGGATTCTCGACCCTAAATGTAAAAACAGAGATACGTGTACATGCAAACTTCATGCAAACGTTGCATTTAAATTTTCAAGACTAAAACAGCACGGTGTTTTAAAATGTGTCACTTTAAGAGAAGCATGCCAAAGTCTGTGTTGCAGTGAAATAACAAAAGAATGCATGTACAGGGAATGTACTCAGTGTAAAAATAAATGCCTTGAAACTAATGAGTATGAGCTGGGAAAACAAGTATGGGTGCATGCGTGGCAAAGTCGTCGTGAACAGAGAGTTATTAAAGACAAAACTCAAACTGTTCAAGTAACGGTTAAAGTAAAAGATCATTGCACATTGTCCACTTTGGTAGATGATACAAATGAAATCCTCAGTAGCAAATACTGTCGACACATGTTTAATATAACTCATCAATATGAACATCTTAAAAAGTTGAAAGACAATATAACAGCAACTGAATGCATAATTCATATTGATTTTAGTGAGAACTATGCTTGTAAAATGAATACAGAAGCTCAAGGAATGCATTTTGGGGCATCACGAAACCAAGTATCATTGCACACAGGTGTACTGTACCTAAAGGATAAAAACCCGACCTCATTTTGTAGCGTTTCGGATAACACCAGACACGATCCAGCTAGTATATGGGCCCACCTTCATCCAATTTTACAAGAACTTAAAGATGAAAACCCAGAGATTGATGCAATTCATTTTGTATCTGACGGTCCTACCACCCAATATCGGTCAAGAAACAATTTTTATTTAATGAAACACAAATGCATTGAAAAATATCATTTTAAAACTATCACATGGAATTTTACTGAGTCTGGGCATGGTAAGGGTGCACCAGATGGAGTTGGTGGTCTCATTAAGCGAACAGCAGACAAACATGTTGCATATGGCAAAGATATTTCAAATGCTTGTGAACTTTTCGCATTATTGAAAGAAGTAGATATTTCAGTAAAACTTTACTATATAACAAATGAAATGATTTCAAATATTGATAGTGAAATTTGTAATGTCGCTACAATTCCTGTAAAGGGGACCATGGTGATTCACCAGATCATATGTAAAGAACAAATTGAAGGCATATTTGTTAGAGATTTATCATGCTTTTGTAATATGCCTAACATTTGTGAATGTTTGTCTCCAAGAAGGGTTACTTTAGTCAAACAAGTCAGCAAGGAATCTCGTATCCGTGTCAAACCAGTTGTTCCATTAACTGATGCAATAGGGTCTTTAAACGCAGTAAGCGTCAGTAATGGGCCATCTGATCATACACGGACACAAGATGTCTTGCATGATTCTCCATTATCGGTGGATGTTGAATGTTCGGTTGACCTTGTTGGAAAATGGGTGGTGGTAGAATATGACGGTTTGCCATATCCAGGAATCGTTCAGGATATAGACCATGAATCAGTGGAGGTTAAAGTCATGCATGGAATTGGCAAAAATAGGTATTTCTGGCCGGCAAGAGATGATGTTTTAAACTATTACTTTCACCAAATAGTGGTAGAGTTTGATGGGATGGAAAGTGTGACTAATCGTCACATGCAAATCCCGTTTAGTGTCTGGGAAAAAGTATGCATACAACTAGATTCTTAATTGATTCATCAATGGGATCTATAACGTCTGTTAAATTGTAATCTTACACTTTGCCTCCTTACTCAGCATTTCCATGTGTCCTCAGCAAACATCGTGCTAAAAAAAATCATTGCGTGTATCAGGCAATCACTTCTTTTGTCACTCTGTCTGAGAGTTTTTTTCCTATATGCATTGAGCAACTGTTCATCCGACAATGATATTGTCTTTGAAAATGTTAATTTTGAATCCAATATATTCTTATCAAAGGTAACATGTTATGAATATGCTTACCATTATCTCAATACATGTACAGGGCACACTCCAAGTGATCCGTGCAAAACTATTGTAACTCAAAACATATATTTCAAACCCTTAGTTTATTGGCAAATTCTATCCGTTGTAAACGATGAAAATGTAGGTACCATTGCTTGTAACGAACAATGGGACATCAAATTTCAATGTTTACATATATAAATCTCGCAAACATAATAATGGCGTAATCGTGGAATGATTAATCTTGGTAAAAAGGATGCATTTGATTGAGTTACAATAGTTTTACACTAAGCCATAGTTGTGTGTATTCTGCTTTATGTCTTGCTGTTTCTGTTCCTGAAGTTTGATGTTTGTTGTTCCATGTTAAAAGTGTGTTCATTAAATAAATTGGTTCAAATATCTGTGAAGTCTATTTATGTAGAGGGTCGTCCCGCATTGGTTCGTATACCGGTCCAGCAACATTTCTCTTTTTAGATTTGACAAAAAACATATGGGTCATTTCATGTGAAAACTGGGTATATTGACATCTGCGTAAAGTGTCAGCCCTGACCAGCGCGTGCTGTTCTCACAGGCTGATCCGGGACTAGACTATTAGCGCTTATGGTAGTTTCTGTTCAAGAAAAGAGTACTCTTGACAACAGTATTATAATCGGATGCTGTGGACTTCACAGGCTTATCCAAGACGGACATTTAAAAGCAGATTTACTTTATCCGGTTTTCTCATGGAGCGGCACATATGTTTTAAGTTTCAGTTTTTTTAAGAAAAGTATTGCTATACATTATCTGCTGCCTGCACCGTTACAGTCTCATCAACACCGTTACACCATAGTTTATTGCCTATAATTATATATCAATGCATAGAAATAAGTTGCATATGATCTTATTCTGTTATCCTATATCCATTTTATATAAAGACCCAGGTTATTTGCATGACAATGACGCAAGTAAGTATAGAGAAACAAAAACGTGTTTTCATTCCTAAACAAAAAATGCACTGAACACCGTTACGCAATTTTCTCAATTATTAAAACTACAATTAAGTGGGTTTTTTTCATTATTCATTGACCTATTGTTATATCTGTTGATTACCAGTATACTTTTCATTATTAATTTGCCATATGCGAGGATAAGATATTTTTAATCAACCTTTGTCCGTAGCGGTGTTGACATTTTCAGATTTGGGGGTACTAACAAATATGATGACTGCATTGGCATATTATGATCTACGTCATGCCAAACGGCTGAAACTTCGTCTTTTAGCATGTATGCCCCTTAATAGCTTACAAATGAAGCAAATTATGCATAGTTAGTTTGCGACACATCTTAAACATAGAAAAGAACATAATCAAATATTTACCCAGTAGCTCTAATGTCATGAGAGGACCTCTTACATATGAAAAAACCTGTAAAACTACTAGTCATTCTACGCAAATACCTAATAAACATATATATATGCATTTAGCCTCCCTGATTCTAATACAAGAAACAAATTCTTAAGTAGCCAGGTGTTCCGACCAGCCCACACAATCCGACACAATCTTCTATAATGTCCCAATATATGTGTTATATACTATAGTTAGACTTATATATAGTCAATAATATAGTAAATTAGTCTATTAGTCTCTTATATAGTATAAAGTACATATATTGGGACATTAGAGGACATAAAGTGTGTTTGTGACATGTAAAGTTGTTTCCTCAATCAACTTTAACGACTTTTTAGATTTTACATTTAAGATCTTTTTTTTAAACACGAAAGTGAAGTGACGTCATTCCGCTGGGAACCAATATGGCGTCATCCCTATTATTTCAGAGGTGTTTTCATTTGATAAACCCGATGTGTTCAGATTGACCATACCGATGTTGAAATGGCGAGGTGTAACGAATGATAAATTTCCCTCAAAGTTTAGCCTGGGCTCCAGGCCCATGCATACCCGCATCAGGTGCGAGGTATACGCATGCTGCGAAACTCAAAACTTTAGTCTGGTTTCCACCCCCTACCACTACGTCATTCTACGTTAGGTAACCAGACTACTCAAAACTTTAGTTTTACTTTCGTTTTCTCTTCCAGGTATTATATTTGAAATGGAATTCCGAAAATCGATTTTGTACATTTATCGATATCGATTTGTAAAGCCCAGACATTCCTCAAGGTTAGCCCGAACAAGAACTACGGAGTGCAGGTATGATATGCTTTTACTTGTGATAATTCGAACTTTATGAATGTTTATGTATTGTGAAATCCTTGAATTTATCAGTTGAAATAAGACTCTATAGATCATCGACTTAGTATGAACTTTGATAAAGTTGTTTCATGAAGAAAAAAAAACTGGTGGCATATGCAGATCTCGTCTCGACATGTTTCACAGTTCACTACTAAAACGAAATTGACGAGTCCAGACCAGCCTGGGGTTCTGGTCCGCAAATTATGGTGCAAGGTATGCAGCACCTACGCACGGGCCAGGTCCCAAGGCTACCCACAGACCTGTTTATTTGGGTTTCGTTTTGATTTTTAAATGAAACCAGATCGTTAATTAGAAAAAAAATCGTTGGTTGACGGAAATGGTTCGCTTCTCGCCGAACATTGTATGTACAGCGTATAAATACTTTATAAAAAGGAAATAAATACACTCCTAATGAACCGAATTTCATGGAATGCTTTACTTTATATATTTAATTTGCTTCCTGCGTTCTTGATAATATTTCTATAACGGGGCTTCTGGCTACTATAAATGAACTTTTAAATGTGGATTGCCATATGAAATACGAGAATGGTTTCTACATATACAAAATGTATAGTGAGAATATTCTGTGGGAATGTATATACTATACAACCTATAGAAATCATCCAATATCCAACAATGCTATTACATAGCACTATTTGCTCAGTATCAGACAATCTTCTTCACAACGATTGTTTTCGGAAAGACAAAATTGAAAAATCTTTCCCAACACTAAGAAAATGTTTAGGCGAAAGATGATATTTTTATAAGGGAAGTGAACTTGATTCATTGGTGGAAAATGGAGAAATTGATGGTATAATGATCAATGTAGTTATTCAAAAAGACGTCATGTATAAACTGAAATATTTGCAGTTGTTTGGATTTCACGAAATTTATGCCATGCCTTTACTTGTCTTTGTAGATCTGTAGAATGGCAGAAAAACTTGACACTCAGTCTGAGGAAGCAAATTCCGATGAAGGTGAGAAAATCTCCAAACCATCTTCTACTCAGTATTGTGGCCCCTGTCTAGGAGACAATGAACAAAACCTGGCTGAAGGATATTGTGAGGATTGTAGTGACTATCTGTGTTTAGCGTGTTACACAGCTCACAGAAAGTTAAAGGTGTCAAGAGACCATATGTTAAAAGTTATATCAGATATGTCATTGGTTAAACCAAACTTTGCTGAAAGATTCAAGAATTGCGCTGAACATAAATATGAAACAGTTGAATACTACTGTCATTCACACGGTTGTGCTCTGTGCAAGCTATGCAAATCCATTGATCACAGGACTTGTTCTAGTATTGAGGCTCTAAATATAGTTTGTAATGATCCTAAAAAGGTTGAAGAGGTCAAGAAGATGAGAGATGAGCTTGAACGAGTGCAGGCTGCCTTCGAGGAGAATCTGAACAGTGCAAGAGA
Source organism: Cerastoderma edule (assembly GCA_947846245.1). NCBI lineage: Eukaryota > Metazoa > Mollusca > Bivalvia > Cardiida > Cardiidae > Cerastoderma > Cerastoderma edule. The sequence goes on along the minus strand of OX401407.1, from coordinate 24,008,722 downwards.
TAACAGAGCCGACATTGAAGCCTACCATCAGAAGGCAGTTAATGGCATTAGAGTAATTAGAGATAGAGATTTACAGATGATGTCTGCCATTGAAAGTGCATGCCTTGCAGTAAGTCCACAAATGACAAGCTTGAAAAACGACTTTGATGCTTTAATGGATGATAACTATCTGTCATTTTTGATGATGTTGGCCAATGAACCCAAGGTGAATACTCTTAGCAAGCGATTAGACTCCATGAAGATGGATAATACTATTTCAAAATACAGATTTGTACGCTCTTTTGATGACCATGAAGATCTGGGGGTTATCAAAAAGTGTCCATCAAAGCTGACAAGTATTAAAGTGAAAACAATACTTGATGGCATTCAATGCGGCATTCCAGGTATTACAAGATTTTCTGATACCAGGCTTGTGGTGGCCGATTTTCACAATAAAAAGATAAAACTGGTTGACCTTACAGAATCAGATTCTCCCATCGTTTCAGAAGAAACATTATATGTAAAACCATGGGACCTTACAAAAATTGATGATAGGAGGGTTGCAGTGACAACATCTAATCACCAAAAAATCCTCATTATAACCATATCTGAACCAATAACTGTCACACAAACTATTGATAAAAGTGATTTTTCTCACTGCTCTGGTATAGAATGTTGGAATGGGGAACTTGTTGTGTCTTTTCTTGGTCCTCTTCAGATACAAATACTTAACCCTGATGGAACTGTTAAACAAACTATTGTGCCTAAAAATGAAGATGGCACTGACTTTAATTGTACAACGAACTGCTACATAAAGAAAGGTTTTCTTCAAGACACTCTGTATCTATCTGATTCTGAAAGAAACCGAATAGTCTCTATGACACTGTCTGGGAACATACACGCCAGTTTTACACACAAATATTTTAAAGGACCTAGAGGTATAGCTGTAGGAAAAGATGGTAGGGTGTTTGTTTGTTGTACAAAGTCTAACAAGATTTTTGAACTCTCCTCAGATTTGTCTAAAGGGCATATCATATTTGACGAGAAAGATGGTATTTCAATGCCATACAGCATCATATATGATGATATAGATCAAAAACTGTATGTTGGGAGTAATCAGTGTGATGTGCTACAGGTGCTTCTAGTATAGACAGATGTTATAAAAAGAGAGTTTGTAACGTTTTCTGTTATCATGTGAGATGTTGCTTGAAAAGGGAGAACGGCTTGTATGAGAAATATCTTGTTTTCTCATGGGAGTCGGCAAGCAAAGTTTGTTAAATGGAGGATTGTTTGAATTTTGTTTCAATTTGGCTTCAATACCCTTTTAAAGAGTATTTTTATTATGTCATGATAACTATTCAGTTATTCATATGCTTCCTTGGCAATTCCCCAGTACCAGCGTTGAACTATATGTCTAAACCTGGGCGACCCCACTATGATTAAAAGCAGCTTACTAGGATGACACTCTGAACGACGATTTCAAATTTCTGACCACTTCGTTGGGCCTGTACATATTGTTTCGTATAAACATGTTCATTTTACATAAAAAATGAATCAAATTCTTGTATCTTATTTAGTTTTTTCCCTGATAAACATTTAACCTGACATTTGCTTACTAAGGATTATGATTTTACCTTTCCCATTCCCCGTTTAACTGATGTGTCAATACTGGTCTTCTTTCTTAAAAACAAGAATTGCAACAACGACAGAAGAGACACAAATAAGGAAGCAACAAAATCAAGCAACTGTTACTTTTTTCATTATTTTTTCTAGATCAAATTGAATTTCAATTTCTACTTTTCCCAAAATGATTTCTAAAATTGTCTAAACAATAACAAAAGGTTTCTGCAGTGTCAAAGTTAAGTATAAAATGACGATTAAGTGTTATACAGTAGACAGTATACTGAGTTTAAAAAAAAAAAACACATGGCATATTCTCAATTGCTATAGTAAATATTTGCAAAGACACAAGATGTTATTTTTTATTTTCATATACATTATGTTTTATCCATAATCCATGTGTATGTTCTTTATTCGCCTTTTCTAAAACATCTCTACACAATCATGTAAAGGACAAAGAGAATGATAGCTTGTGACATAAGTGTTTTTTTCTTTAAATAAACGATGGTTTAATGTTCGTTTGGATTGACAGCTCTTAATTCCTATCTTTCACTGATCATTTAACGGATCATTTTACAAGATTGTCCAAAAAAAGCAAGGATTCAATGACCTTTTGCGAAATTATGAAAGGACGTCATCATATTAATGCGTGCTGATGAAAGAACTGTGTGTACCTGGTAAAGATATTTGTTGTTAACAGGTGAATTATCATCAATGTAGTCGATCATTTTTCAATAACTGCTTGTCAAGGGTGTTCCTTTAATGCTTATTAATCGTTTTTTCCCATCAATGATCGTATCTCAGTATTTCGTTTTTAATTCAAGAGGAAAACGATTTGTCTTTTCGTTCATCTTAAAATCACACACTTAGTATTATTTTCACATAGTTGCTTCGGTTCGTTTATTTCAATGGTTTCTTTAGGTTTTGGTTTAGTCATTACATTATATAACTGTAGCAGTTGTTTTATGAAACCAACATGATGGCTGAAGAGAGGGAAAGCTTTTAACAAGTAACGTCTCCTTTTCCAATCAAATTAGTTCCTTTAAGTTCAACTGTGAAAAGAAAACATTTTCGTTTCAGATAACTTGTATCATTTATGATGGTTTATATGATGTATACTTGCATTAAAAATTCCATTAAGTATGTTATGTACGAAGACTAACGTTATAAGTGACATAAATCTTTGAACACTTATAACCTAGGTTTTTTGCTTAGATTTTTATAGTTGGCATTGAAATAAGTTAGACAATTCTGTGTTTTTCTCATGCAAGGTGGAAATTGTTGATGTAAAAATGTGAAGTTGTTCATGTATTAATTCTTTTCTTTTCCGAGTTTTATGAAATGTGTGTAGCTGACCTGTATAATCCAAAAAGTTGTTGTAAAGTGTGAGAGGATGAAAGTAACTGAACTATCAAGCTTAGAGATAAATTAATCCCCCAATGGGGTTTTTGACTGGTCCAAATTGACAACTAAAGCAGACAGCAAAAAATAGTACGACCAAAATACATTTTCTTTTTCGACATTTGGATTGAAATCATTGAATCAATGGGATGAACTGCTCATCGAGAATGGTTAACCCTTTTGTCAAGCTTAGACAAGCTACTACGGCTAATGCGTCAAATTAGTAAATGAGAAAACGCACTTTGATTTTGATTCTTCAGTACTCGTATGCTCCATATTGTAATAAAAGTGATTCAAATATCGTTTCGTCATGTATTGTATGATTGGCCCATCCCTAATTCTGATATACTATATGCAAAATAACAGAGGCTATAGAGGTCCAAGTAAAGGCTGATTCCCGTTCCATTCCCTGATATATTTTATTGCTTCTCTAAACCCTATTGTTGGAACTCATTACCACACAAGCAAGGGACCAATGTCGTGACATACCTTTATTATCTATGTATATTGATAATAAAGGTATGTCACGACATTCGTCCCTTTGTTCCACACACTTCCACACACTTATATGGGACCTGTGTCAGTAACTTTCTTTAACTACATGTATAACTATAACTATATTATTGACAGTTGTCCAACCCTGCTCCTCATAACTGTACAGAAGATAACTATAAAAGATTAACAATATCAAAGCCACAGATATTGCGGACTGTTTAAACGGGTTTATATTTTGAACAACTTTGAACGACGATGCTTCATCTTTGAGTATAAGATAATAATTTAGATACCATCGTCACATGGGTCTTCGGAAACATTTACTGCACATGAACATGGCGCTTACATCATTTCTATAAAGCGAAAGTAAGATCGAGCTTACAGGAAAACAAACAGCGAAAACATTTATATATTGAATCTTGCCCAATTTGATAAGGAAAAATGAAAGACACTCACTCCTTTTACGTTGGATTTTCAAGATTCCGGCATGTTTTGTTGTGTAGTTTTTGTTTTTTGTTGTCACGTAACGATTCCTCGGTTTATTAATAAACCGTCTTTTCAAAAGAAGAAAAGACAGGTACGAAGGCATAAAGGGTCACTTCGCATTAATTAAACGTAGGGTTTTAGTAACTTATAAGTAAAGCAATTGAAGACAGTTTATGGTTTAATTGACAAGGATTGTGAATATCGTTTGTTACCTCCAAAGCACAATTCTCTGAGAGATTCTCTTTAAGAAACCAACATGAGTAAACGGAGAAATTACAAAGGGTAAAACGTAGTCATACTGAACGTTATACAGTGTAAACTCTCACTATATAATGCATAGTTCCCCATATTTGGTAATTTGATAAGGTTGGGTGTGAAGGATTTTTTTTTGCTTTGAAGCCCAGTTAACATTTATTGACGAATGCTCATAGTCTATAAATAGATTGTTTCATCGCATGAACGACCAGATATAGCGAATAGGTGGGTAAACCTTGGATTCAAGATAGATGTGTCATTTGATACGATTCACGGATACAACTTCGTGGGACCGCTTATGCACATTTATTTTGGATTACTATTCAGTGAAAGAGTGACACTCATCAGCAAAAGCTGTCTTCGTCGTTGGATTTAACTTTGTTTTCTGCAAAAAGGAACTGTGCTTCGCTCAATACGCTACGAAGAAAGAGATTGAGTGATTAACCCTTAGATAACCGCTGGATATTTTTTAAAAATAGATTTTTGTGTCGTCTGCTTTCCAAAACCTTAGACATCTGCTTAATTTTGATGAAGTAGGATATTCAGAGAAGCAAAAGGGTAAGATCACAGGCCAGCCGCCAATTTACTAGTACTTGGCGGCTGGTCTGGATCTAATCTGTTTGCATAAGCATGAAGTCGGTTCCAGGGGCCCGTTTTACTAAACAGTTTACGCTTAAGATTCGCGTAAGTCTAAAACAACAAGTCCTTTTATTTCAATATTTGGCAAAGCAATATTGCAAAGTAACACACCATTGGAATCGTCTCTCCGAGACGCTTCCAATGACGTGTCACATTGCAATATTGTACTTTCATTGAAGATATTATCCATGTTAATCAATTATGACTTACGCAAACATTTTCCGTAAGTTGTTTAGTAAAACGGGCCCAGCACCGTAAGGGTTAAAAAGAAGATCTGAAAAGCGATCTACGGCTTGATGATACTGAAAGGCCGCTATGCTTACAATTACCAAGGGCACACATTTAAAGGGCTATTTCACATATTGTGTATTTATGCCTTTATAATAAAGTTTCTTTTACGGATAAAATGACAACCCAGATCTATATAGTTTCATAAAACTAGATTTTTGATCCACCTCTCAAGCTCGTTCAAAACTGTTTTGAAATCGTTCAACATTCTAAGCACGTGACACAAGTAATGTGCGTCAAAGAGCAGTCCCGCGAATATGTTTCAGCAAGTTGCCCTTCAAAGCACTTTCGGTGTGTTAAAAGTTCATTTCACACTGAAAACACGGTTTTAAGCCTCTAAAAGATAAAGAAATTCAATTGTAACACGTGTTTGGTGATGGAGATTTTATAAATCACAATTAAGCTTTTAGTTTAATCATATTTTATTGCATTATTTCTGCATGAGTTACAAGACATATATACACCAAACAGATGAAAATGAAGCTAAAGAAGACATAAAAAGGAAACAAATGCAATTGATCAGGCCACAAGTTATAACAACACTAGCGATTGGCCCTCTCCTATTTTGTAACTTAACATATATACTAAGCTTTTGCAAATAACAGAACAAAGTCTGTGAGGTAGTCCCTTTAAATACTGGGTTATCGGGGTTCGTTTCAGAGTTAAAGGCGTCCAGGGACTCCATATGGTGGACGCCTGTATCATGCCCTCTGGAACCACTGGCAAAACCAACATACCGACCATCATGATCGCAGAGAAGGCCGCCGATATGATAGGAGGGGTCGACTCTGTCACCAAGTTGAGGAGGAAAGTGAACAAGCTTTTGTAATGCAATAATGATACCTGATAAGCAATAATAATAATAATAATAAAACATTTTGGAGTTTGTTGGTGGCAGATTAAACTTAGTGGGATAATCTCTTTAAATACTGGCTTATCTTTTTTGCTGCAACCATTATGAACGCAGAGAAGGCCGCCGATATGATAGGAGGGGTGGACTCTGTCACCAAGTTGAGGGGGAAAGTGAACAAGCGTTTGTAATGCAATTTGAAATGTTACTTTCATTGAGACATTTTACACCTAAATGCAATAAGTATTGATGGGTGTGTGTATGGTTGGGGAGGTGTGAGTGTGTGCGTATGTAGGGGGTGGCTTGTGGTTGTGTAGGGGTGTGGGTGGGTGTGCGCGGGTGTGTATGTGCGAGGCTGTGTTGAGTTTTGGGGTTGTGCGTGGCTGTGTTGGGTTTTGGGGGCGTGCGTGTGTAAGTTTGCCATTCCGCCATTCCTACAAGTGTATGCGAAGATGAATATGTTGTTCTATTCTTTGTCAACCATGAGCTGTATATTATGCTTCAGCTGGAATAAAATGTTCTGCAATAATGGTCTGTATGTAAGTAGAGCATTGTGTTTCACAGGCAAGCTTTCAACTAACTTGTGTATTATCGCTTAAATGATTGTGGGTAAAACAATTTATAAAGAGAGACGTTATTGTTGATCTTTATGTTGTTGTTGTTGTTGTTGTTGTTGTTGTTGTTGTTGTTGTTGTTGTAACATGGCGTCATAAGTTAGCAGTCTAACCGACAGGTGCACGTTTGGTCGGTTACTGTTCTTTTACACACAAAAAAACCCTGTACAATTATCTATTTGCTAGCTGGATATTGTTTCAAATGTTAGATTAACCTGTTTTGTAGTTATATCACGTCACACTCAATCCCCTGGGTTGCACTTAAAGAACTATATATTTGCGTATGTTTCTATTCAAGTATTGTAATGCAGTGCGTAGGTACACAAAAAGCCATATCGCGCTGTGATGCGTCGTTGTACAGAGAATGGTCGTCACTGTTGAAGTAGACCTCTGAACAAGATGAATAGCAGAGAAGTTTCGATAGATTTACATTGACGTTTATTCCGATAACATTCGTTTGAACGCTTTAAATTAAAATGTCATATGGTTTGGCGTAATTCTGTCTCAGCTTCGCATGAAAATACTGAATAAGTTTGAAATCGGATAAATCCGGAGTCCCAGTATTTAATGTAACAAACACACTTCAGACGTATTACCTTATGAAGTCTCGCTGTGTGTGATACCACGCCAATGATAGCCACAGTGTTTATTGTTCATCAACATTCCCCGTTTGTGTGATACCACGCTAATGATAGCCACAGTGTGTATTGTTCATCATCATTCCCCGTTTGTGTGATACCACGCTAATGATAGCCACAGTGTTTATTGTTCATCAACATTCCCCGTTTGTGTGATACCACGCTAATGATAGCCACAGTGTTTATTGTTCATCAACATTCCCCGTTTGTGTGATACCACGCCAATGATAGCCACAGCGTTTATTGTTCATCAACATTCCCCGTTTGTGTGATACCACGCTAATGATAGCCACAGTGTGTATTGTTCATCATCATTCCCCGTTTGTGTGATACCACGCTAATGATAGCCACAGTGTTTATTGTTCATCAACATTCCCCGTCTGTTGACCTGCCTGATTAGCATGAGTTACATGCAATACTGAGTATCTAAAATATCCTTGGAGCCGTCCGTAATGTTCGACCACGTAGTTTATAAGGGGGACACTGTTACCACGAGAGCATGGATGCTGTTATACAACTGGTTGTGTTTAAGTATTACTTAGATGTTAAAGGGTTAAGTTACATTACTCATACCTCGATTCAAGCTGTTGAAAATCATCAAAGTCAATAAAGTAGTGAAAAACAGTCCATCAATATAACTTTATTTCGTTTGGGTATTTTCGCAGTCGAAAAAAAAAAAAGATCAATCGTGACGGACTTTGTCGAATGGTCTCGACTCAATCGGAACCACTCGGATATTTCCGTGAGCTGTGAAATACACCTCGGATATAAGTGTAGTGTTACAATTTTTCGGGTAAATCGGCATCCGGCAATTAACGCATTTTCTAAGCATGCACGTTAAGTAGTTCAATGTGTATGAAAGTGTTGGACATCCTTTTTAAACATTTCTTTTTATCAGTAACGCATACCAAATGGCGAACTTGTTGTGATATGTATAGTTATTTCTTCAATCAAATTTAACGACTTTTTAGATTTCACATTCAAGATCTATTTTTAAAAACGAAAGTAAATTGACGTCATTCTCGCGGGAAACAATATGGCGTCATCCCTATTATTCCAGAGGTGTTTTCATTGGATAAACCCGATGTGTTCAGATTGCCCATACTATATGACGGCGTTACACTAGGTATATAATTCGCAGTTGAATGGGCGCGAATGACCTTAAAACGTCAACTACGATTTCCATAAGAAAGGGATTAAAGTAACAATTATCTTCTCTTATAAGCTTAATTTAACCCTTAGAATGCTGGTAAATTTAAAGTATAAAAAGTAGATCTTTGTGTCACCTGCTTTCCTAACCTTAAATATCTACTCAATTGTTATGAGGAAAGATACAAAGAGTAGCAAACAGGTTAGATCACAGCCAATTTACTTGGCGGCTGGCCTGGATCCAACCTGTTTGCATCAACATGAAGTCGGTTCCAGCACTATAAGGGTTAAAACTAGCATAATGTTTCTCTGAATGAAAGGATTGTTTTATACCAATTTAAAAAAATAACATAACATAAACTATATCAAATTTCTGGGTCGTCTTTTACAATTTGCAGCCACGGAAACAAATGAATAATTCATTTTGTAAATGACATACGCTCTGTGAAAAATATTGCAGTACATTCTGTTTGTTACATGTCATTTTCACCTCGTGGGGTCGATATACCTATATCAAAATGAGGTCATTTGGGCGAGTAACAATACGTGAGTCCACGCGTGCTGTCAAAAATCTAAAACAAACATTGCATCTTGTATTATTTCGTAAAACATTGAAATTCAAATAAACGAACAGGGTTATGGTTTTATAATCGCTTCTGATTTCTACGGTTTCGTAGCTTTTTATACTGTCATGTAGCTCGATAAAAAAACTTGTAGCTAAAGCTCGAAAGGAAAAGAATGTCTCTTCTATAGGTCCAACGCAGTACTGTGATGACTCATTAATCCGAAAACGTCCGTTCCCAACAAAATGTCCGGATGACCGAATCATCCGGAGTAATGAAGCAGAGCATGTTCTTATACACATTAAGACATAAACAGTCTGTATGCAAGTGAATACTTATAACGACCGTCCCAAATTGAAAGAGTTTGCAGACGACATTTCAAAACGTGATGAAATTCATAAATAATCTTCTGATATGGCAGAAAACATTGTGGGAAAGGAGAAATTGCTCGTCACGAGCAATTTCTCCTTTACCGACAATGTTTTCAAAAGTCGTCTGCAACAAACTGGTCAAATAATTCAGCTCCCTTACAATTTCGTTCGGATTGCGAGACATCCGGATAATCGGGGTCCGGATAAACGAGGCTTCGCTGTATATGACCGAGTTTAAAAAATGAAACATGCGATGCAGGCTTAATGCAATGGTGGTTAAATCTGACCAGAACCCCTTTACTCAGGAATGGTATCCATCGATTGAAACATAAACATCGCACAAGAGCACGATGGACCTACGTCCATTGCAATCTCGTGCGATGATTATGTATCAATCGGTCGATGCCATACCTAAGAAAAGGGATGATTATGGTCTCCGATCAAAGTTACCTACCGTTGAATGTAACCTTTTTCACCTGTTTACATTTTTTAACTCGGTCATATACAGCTCCGGACCTATCCATAGATTAGAAAATGGGTGATTGGAATATTCGATCAGAGTTACATACCGTTGCATTTAAACTTTTCCACATGTTTACATTTTTTTTTTAACTCGGTCATATACTGCATTGGACCGGACCTATGCCATAGCTTAGAAAAGGGCTGATTGGAATATTCGATCAGAGTTACCTACCGTTGCATTTAGCCTTTATCACCTGTTTACAGTTTTTTAGCTCGGCCATATATTGAGTTGGACCTACATATTTCCCGAGATAAGAAGTTCTGATAAGAGCTACCTACCGTTGCATTTAGCCTATCTCACCTGTTTACAATTTTTTAACCCGGCCATATACTTTGTCAAACTGAACACATTGGGTTTATCCAATGAAAACGCCTCTAACATAATTTGAATGACGCCATATTGTTTCCCACGAGAAACAATATGATCTCAATAGATCTTAAATGTGAAATCCAAAGAGTCGTTTAATCTTATTAAGAAAATAACTTTATATGTCACAACAAGATTTACAGAAAAAATGGATCCACGCAAAACATTGGTCAAGTGACTCCCCGCCTGTTGCTTCCCACTCGTAAACTGAGACGCACTCACGCAATATTTTACGATCTTTACATGTGTACAATGAAGGAAGACAGAAAATAACAAATTATAACAAATATTGACTAATTATAATTTTCAATTTTAGTTTTCAACTTGCATTTCGCAATTAAGGAGCTTAATTTTTAACGCTATTTATAAAGACACGTCTGATATAAAACTTCAACGCCGTATGACTGTCCAATATTTGTGTCATATCTATCGTTTTTAAAACCTGCAACAATAAGCTGACAGGAGTACAATAGAAGTTGGTCCATTTCCCCTTTTGTAACAATGGTTCTTACAATTATGTTGTTAAGTTACAAATTAAAAATAAATAAAACAAATAAATAAATAAATAAAAGAATTTTGGATATACTTGATGATTGCTGCCCTCAATTAAGATCGGACAAAAAACCCTGTCATGCGAATCTTTTCTATTGTTCACGTTGTTATGATACTGATCATGCATAATGAATTATCACAATTGAGGTAAGTGATGTCGTAGCTTATTGTTCTTCATAACTCAATAATTCAATAGTAAAACTATCCACCAACGACATTGTCGTTGTTTTCTTTACAAATTTAACGAAAGATTTACGGTCTTATCCACTTGTCAATGAGTGACAATGATCTGATCTTGTGTTAACATTAACAAACCCAATCAATTACTTGGCCAATGTTCTATCAAACGTCGTACTACCGAGACCAAGGTGAAGAGTTTAGATAACCGCAACTGGACATAATATCTCTAAAGTTTGAAAATACGATGGGTTCTTGGGCATATCAGATTTGAATCTACGAGAGAATAATATCAGGTTCGGGTTCTCGGGTACCCGCGGGTAACATCACCTCGTGTCACGGGTAGAAAATTGCTACCCTTCCCAGCTGTAGTCTTGTGTCGTAAAAGCATTATAAAGTAGTTTGAAGGAAATGTATTGAATCACCCCTGAACATCCTGGTTTTGGGATTGATGCTCAAAAAGATTTTAAAACAAAAGGAAAACTTGCTCATCATTACTTAGTATTTTACAGCAATTGTTTCTAGACAAACAATATATTCCAGTGCTTGAAGGAAATGCAATGAGCAATGGATTGAAACATGGACAAATGAATATAGATTATCATTATTAACATTGTAAAATTAATCCAAGTTTTTATTCATTATAATCAAATATCAAAGACTTTACAATTGGCGTAAGATTTGACCCATTTCCAAACAATAACAACAATTTACCACTTTGTTGCAGACGACTCTGGAAAACAGTATGGGAAAGGAACAAACTGATCATGAAGAGCAATTTCTCCTTTTTCCACTATGTTTACTATCCTATCAGAAGACAATTTTCCACTTTCATCACATTTTATAATGTCATCTGCAAACTCTTTAATTTTGGGACAGTCCCAAAAATGGCATTTGGTAAAAGGTTAAGGGTATTTAAAAGGGCTTTCTAACAGACAATGAATTTAACTATTTTAAAGTAAAATATCGATTAAGTAAACAATGGCATAAAGATCTATAAAGATACATAAAACAAGATAATCTATACATGTCTAACATCCTGTCATACCTTTTAATGATGATGTACCACATTTGTGTTGCAGATATAGTAACCTGTTTAAACAGTTTATTTTATAAACAATCATAATGGTCTAACATTGTATAACCCATAGACAAACACCATGTTTTTAGATACAATCATCATGTGAATACCACAAACATTTGATAGTCAATGAGTGTACCTAATATATATTTTCATCAAGTGATATCATGGAAATGGGAAAGAGCAGTGTCTATGTTAGACTGTGCAATTGCGCGAGTCGCCCTATTTTTCGAAGATCACATACATTTTCAACATGCATGCAAGAAAATCATGCATCCGATATCCATAAAACTAAGAACATTTTGATTGTTAAAACTCGCTCAGCTGTTAAAATGTGCTCAGCGTATTTATGACAGAACGCTCCAAATGAAAACGGTCAGTTTTTTTATACCGTTAAATAAAATATAAGGAGCCAACTTTTGACAGACAGTTAAGGTAAAATAGATAAACTAGCAAGAGAGGTAAATCTAACGAGAAAACACTTTGCTAACGCACTGCATATGTCCTTGATCAAGCATGTTAAGGAAGTGGATAACAGACTTCTATAACAAACCTAAGCCCTTAGCAAACATCTTTTGATGCTAATATTATGATTATTGATATAATTTAACATTCATTAACTGTAAACTGATTTTGGGGTATACATATAGACTTGTACCACAAGGATTCGCAGTCGGGGTACTTTTGGGTGATGCATTTTAAAATTATAGCATTGAATAATTGCCCCCCTAATTTTAAAAAATCCCCCTTATTTTCAAAATGGTTATATGTTACAGGATTTTTCAAACCACCATTTTAACATTAGTTACTCACACATAAAATTCTGTGAGATAGTTAATTTAATACATTCTGGTAATTTCCTGTGGATGACAGAACAAACTTCGGATTATTTAACAGAAAGGGAAATTGTAACAGAGAAATTGCTGAATTCAGAAAGCAATAACCTGGTGTGACTTCGAATTTTGGGGAAAACTGCATGATTTTAGAGGAATTATCAATTGGGAAGGTGCCTTTTAAGGGCCCCTATTCTATAGGGTGAGAATGCCCTGAAAGACCAAATTGACCTTTGGCCAAATTCTTTATCATGAGAGATATTCTTGATAAAAAATGACCAACTCGCAAGACAAACGCTCTAAAAAGCCAAACATCCACACTAGAGCCCCTCAAGTGGAGCCTGGCGCAGCAGCACTAGATTCATCTCCATGTACAGATTCATCTCCATGTACATAGTTTTATTTTTAGCCTGCACCTGTTTGCGCCTCAGCACAAACTTGTACAGCACTTTCATGTACGAAAATGCCCCAGAGTGGGCCAGGTACTAGTACTAGCCAGGTACATAAATGGAAGAAGAAGATCCCGTGGGTCAATGGTGTTGATACATTAGAAAGTTACATTTTCACAACACTCTTGACTTGAAAGCATCTTCAAAGGAATGATGTAATAAAGACGAGACTGTTACTTTAATGTACTGAAACGTCAACCTTTCCGTCCTCATGTCGACATCCGAAATATGGTCACTTGATTCAAATTGTATTTTGTCCGACAAACTCTATGCCATGTGAAACTTCGTCGTATTTTTAAAATCATTTTGAGAAAACTTGCCATTGGGAATACTGAGAGAACCGATAATCGATGTTTGCGTAATAAAATCGACTATTAAAGATAAAAATTACCGTTTGTTTATCTGTTACTACATGTTTGAATCAAATCGTTTTCTTGGGTAACACAAAAGGTTCAAAGTATTCCAATCGCAGTTTTTCGGATAGGAATTTATCAAAGTACCTAAGGTAAGTGATTTTAGAACTCTTCGCTGGCAGATCATTCACAAATGCAAATTCAATCGTTTTGAAAGTACAATTGTGCCGAATTCATTTAGCAAATACACTTTCAGATAATCAAGATTTATATTGGTCCGGATAGTAATAAATAAACTGGCTTTTGCATAAAAACCTTACTATATTTACTGTCCCAATGTCCCATCAGTAGCCATTGGACGTAAAACCACCGATATTATTATATAATGTAATCATACAGGTTTAACAAATGGTTTATCTATCAAAAAGGGCCTATATAATAAAGATACTTTCCATTTGCAGAAGTGGATCACATGTAGCCTACTTGGCTTGGTAAAGGTTCCTTGTAACATACAACTGGCGTTTTCGCACCAATTATACAAATTTTATGGTACATTTCTGGTATGATTGGGCAGATTCAACGACCTTATAAACATATTTGAGAGCCTGCTCAATGTTAAATATAGGTCTATAAGAACGGGGGCCCGCGAAGAGAGGGGCACGCAGGGGCTGCACCCCAATAATTAGATCAAATATTTAGATTTGACACCAAATAAAAATGCGTCGAATAATGCAGGGAAACGTGGATAAACATGTATTTGGATAACATATATAACTGATATATAACTGATCGGTAATTTTTAACCACTTACCAAACAATAACGGCATATAATCACTTTGTTGCAGACAACTCTGGAAAACATTGAGGGAAAAGGAGAAATTGCTCGTGACGAGCAATTTTTCCTTTTCCCTTAATGTTGTCTGTCCTATCAGAGGAATAGTTTCCTATTTCATTACATTTTGAAATGCCGCCTGCAAACTCTCCCAATTTGTGATAGTCAAAAATTCGACGTTTGGTAAAGGGTTAACCTATTGGTGGCGATTCTTAGTTTGAGAGTTGATTTTGCTTGGTTTGTTATATACAGGCGCGTAGCTGGGCTTACACACGTACGCACGTGCGTAAAGTAAGTTTGTAAAGCCTTTTACCGCGAAACCGCCAATACGCTTGTTGGCAGTCCCAAACAACTTTTAATGAAATGATCCATTCCATAGTGCCATGTCAAGAATTGTTTACGAATTCTAGAAATAAAGATTGGTTAAGTAAATCCTAGCTTTATTCATGTTATTTTTTGCTTTCACGTTGGTCTTTTCTCACAAAGATTTTAAACTTTACGTCTACACAATTAATTGTCGTAACCTCTGAATCTCAAAAGTAACTTGGATTTGGAAAAAAAGACATGTGCTTTTTTAGAGAAAAAAAGAACGATAAAGATTTCATTTTAAGGATAAGTGTTCCATTCGCGTCTAAATTAATGCTTTTTTGTGGCATCCCTTTTCCCTTTTAAATAGAATTCACGTTCTCCAGGAAATCTATCGCACTTAGCTTTGTGAGACGAACACCCGGGTGCGGTTATACTTAACATTTCATGACAGAAATGTGCGTATATTAAAAAAAAACAATCCATCTTATTTCAATATGGGGTAAAGCAGTTTTACAGTTTATTGTTACTCTCAGCACAAACATATATGTGATTAGAGGTGAAACAGTTACAAAACAACACATATTACCAGGCTGTTGGTTAGTCATATGCATTGCAATGCAATTAGAAAATCAGACAAAATTAAAGACGAAGAAAAAATGAAAGAAGAAAAATACATGTGGATGCATATACAATATGCATTCGATCATATACATACAATTATCATTTACATGCATAAACATACACCAACCGCACGTTCATAGTCACAGGCACTGACACAAATACACAACCACACACACACACACACGTACACACACATACATATACATACTCGCACACATACATACATGTACATAGACATAATTCTATGTTTCAAATTCCAAAGCAACAATAAGAGTCTTTCTTCTTTACCTGCCAGATGGTTCCTTAAACTCTTTCATAATGGTATCTAAAAACTTGCCAATTTTGTAGAGTATATTTTCATTGTTTTCGTTCATTAAAGATCTAAAACTAAGACAATTTATATGTTTTGTATATTTTGGGGGAATTAACTGTTTGCGTATGTCGTTGAAATGGGAACAGTTAAATAAATAATGATATTCGTCACCGATTTCGCCAGAATTACAAGTGTAACATTTTCTTTCAGTACGATCGGTATTTGTCCAACGTGATTTTTCGATAGGTAGGTGATTGTTACACAATCTGAAATTCACAAAAACTTGTACATAGTATGGTGATAATATATCGAAGTAATGCTCATATTTATGTTCAGTTTTATAAATACGGTAGTTAAAACATTTATTTGATTCTAGAACATGTGTATGCCAGCTTTGTAGATACTGGTCTTTGAGAGTTCTCTCGATTTGGGATAACAGTACACTTTTTGAACCATCAAAATATTGGTCATTCCATATGTAGCTTAAACCACATTCATCTAATATACATTTAACTTGTGCTAGCCAACCATATTGACCATCTTTATGAACAAAATCAGAATACATAAAGTTATACAAGATAGATGAAAGTTTTGCATTGTTTGACATCATGCTGTACCAGAACCCAATTAATCTCTTTTTGATAATTATACTGACAGGGTATCTACCTAGATCACCATAAAGCATGATGTGGGGAGTACTACGCTTGACGTGCAGTATATGTTTCATGAAGTCTGTATGGACTTTTTCAATAATATTAAGATTTGAAAAACCCCAAACTTCGTAGCCATAAGTTAAAATTGGTAAAATAGTTGAGTCAAAAAGTTTAAGTTGGCAATCAAGTGTTAAATCTAAATTTCTTATTTTTCTGTATAGGCTATACAGACCCTTTCTAGCTTGTTCAACAATGTGTTTTTTTGTTGTTGCAAAATTCCTATTTTTTGAGAAAACGATACCCAAATATTTAAAAGTATCTACTATTTCAATTTGATGGCTATTAACCGAGATATTTCTTTTCCTTCTAAATTTGTCTCCAAAAACCATTATTTTAGTTTTCTCAAAATTTATATCTAGTTTCCATAGAGAGCAATATTCTTCAAAAGTGTTTAATAGAGATGCTAGGTCCTCCTCAGTGTTTGCAAATACTACAGTGTCGTCAGCATATAATATAACTACGAGTTTTAAATACATATCAAGAGCATCGTCTTCTATTGTTACACATGCATTGTTATGAACAGTAAGGTAATTTTCTAGATCATTTAAAAACAAAGAAAACAACAGAGGAGACAGATTTTCACCTTGGCGCACACCTCGTGCGCAAGGGAAGAAATTTGACTGATTATTATTAACAGAAATACAGGATTTTATACCGCTATACATGTTTTTTATGAACTGTAAAATTTTGCCATTTATATTATATCTTACTAATTTACTCCATAAACCAATCCTCCATACAGAGTCGAATGCTTTTTGGAAATCAATAAAACAACAAAAAAGTTTCTTTTTCTTACGTTTACAAATTTCAGCTAAAGTATGCAAGACGAATATTTGATCAACTGTTGAGTGTTTTTTCCTAAACCCTGCTTGGTTTTTATTTAATAAATTATTGTTTTCCAAATAGTCTGTAAGTCTTTTATTAAGTATAGCAGTAAACAATTTTCCAACACAACTCAGTAGTGTAATTGGGCGATAATTTTGTGGGTCATCTTGGTTCCCTTTATTTTTATATATTGGGATAATCGATCCAGTCAGCCATGATTCTGGTATGATACCAGAAGAGAATATTTTATTAAAAAGTTTGTATAGAAATGGCATTAGAATGTCACATGAAGCTTTGATGTATTCATTTGCAATATCATCCAGACCAGTAGCTTTACCGGACCTGAGATTATTTATGCATACTTTGATTTCAGCAATACTGATTTCATCATTAAGGTTGTGGTCAATATGTATATTTGGAAAGTCAGCAACGGTGGTTTCATTTGTTTTGTTATTGTCAGCATTCAAATTTTTAAAAAAATCAAAGAATAAGTCAGGATTGATATCAGTTTGTTTATTCTTTGTATTTAAACTGTTTATATAATTCCAGTATTCCTTTGGGGAGTTACTTCTCATGCTTTTTATTTTGTTTCGTATGTTTCTTTTATGTGTTACAATAGATTTTCTTATAATAGTTTTATATTGTTTTGATGCTTGCAGCATCTCAGATTTTGAATTATTGCTTTTAACAGATCTATGTGTACGTTTACATCTGTGATATCTTAATCTGGCTGCTTTGCAGTCTTCATTAAACCATTTAGCATTTTGTTTACTTTTACATTTATTTTCATCTTTGGAATGATTATATATTCCGAACGTTGTCTGTGCAGCGTTTATTAGAGCAGAATCTACATTTTTAACTATTTCGTTAATTTCGTTTTGGTTTAAAGCGTCATCATTTAAGTCAAGCTTTTGTAGTGCTTCTTCTATAATGCTCCTGTTTATGTTGTTTGCAAAATCGTGTTTTTTTGTGTTATCCCATTTACATATTTTCTCCTTTCTTTCACCGAGGCGATTATCATTGTGATGTTCTATATTTAATATAAAGTTCAGACCACAGTGGATATCTGAGATGAGAGGACAAAACTCGTTTACATTGAAATCTTGAAATAATGAAATTGCTTCACATGATGTTACTACATAATCGATAACTGATATATCTTTACATGTAAGTTTTCCGGCTTTGTCAGAAAATGATCTACCATTCATTATTACAAAATTATTACAACGGCAGAAATCTAAGAGTATTCTACCAAGCCGGTTAACGTTACTATCTTGAGAACAGCGCTCAAAACACATATTTTTACGTCGCATATGTTCACGTACATCACTCTCGAATATCGCAGAAGTGTCCGTATTTATCGAATTAAATAAACTTTGGTCTACGTCTGCGATATCAGGGATGTTTGAAGTTCGTGCATTAAAGTCTCCTAGTAGAATAACGTACTTATTATCGGAGTTAAAGTTTTCGATCTCAGCATAAAACATATCTAAGAAATTTTGATTTTGATATTTTGAATTTTCAGGCGGTACATAAACTGCCCCAAACATAACGTCCTCTTCAATATTAAACATAGTTCCTGATAACTTAAACCATTGTACATATTCGCATTCAGTTGCAATAATAGTGAAAAACTTTGAAATATCTTTCTTAATGAAAGTTGCTATACCACCTGACCGTTTTGACGTTTTTTGGGAGCGGTTTTTAAGATAGCAATCATAATTATCGATATTAATTTCATCAAACTCATCACAGTGAGTTTCGAAACAAGAAAATATATCAACAGATTTAACAAAGGTAACGAATTCAGGAATATTCAGTTTAGCAGTTAAACCACAAACATTAAGGCAAGAATATAATAGTCCATCACGGCACCCCTACAGGTGCGTGTATTGGGGTGTATATTTCGATGCAGCTGGGCGAGCTGGGTCTTGACGATACGTTTTTTCCCGGACAGGATATTGTCTATTTCTACGTTGTTGGAATTGGTCATTGTTTCCCTCTGTGTTATCAAACTCGCTGGCTCTTACTTCCTTACCGTCGACGAACAACCTGTCTCGTACCAGTAAACACCGTTTGTTCTCACGTCGGAATTGCCGCATGAGAGGGTAGAGTGCACGACGTCTCGTTTCAATCTCTTCCGGGAATTGTTCGTTGATACCAAATTTCTTCCCCTTTAGTTTATATCCGGAGCGTCGAACTTCTTCTCGGTCTTTAAAGAACGAAAATTTTGCGACTATAGGACGAGGGTAAGTGCGTTCTGGATTGCGGCGTGTTGGAATCCGGTGTACCCGTTCTAATGCAACGTTGCTTATGTTTAGCTCAGCCGCTAAGAAGTCGGTAAGGACGCGTTCCGTATCTTCATATTGGGTACCCGATTCGCTGGTCTGGATCACTTCATCTATGTTCATGAACAGTAGATTATCGCGCATTTCTCTACATTTACTGTCTACTACTTGTGCCTTTAGTTCTGCATGGAGATCACGGATTTCACTAATTGAACTTTTAAGCTTTTCATTCTCAGAGGATAGGTTTTTGATGGTTTTGGATTGTTCATGAATAGCTTGATTCTGCTTGTGTTGATCATTGTTTAGGGATTCATATTTCGTACTAAGGAATTCTGCTGTAAGTACACACTCATTACCAGTTTTCTCAGCAATACTAAGTCTATTATCCATATCGTAGACTCTTAGGTTAAGATCACGTACACTCTTTTCAATTGCATCTAACTTATCTAGTTTATCTAGTTTACTAAGGCACTTCTCAAGTTTGTCAAATTTATCGAAATGCAGCTGCATCTTATCAATTTTGCTCATTAGCTTGTCGAAATCATCCGTTGTAATTCTTACAGATTCGTCCTCACAGGTAGCTGGCAGTATGTGGCCTGTGTCTAGGTCAAGGTAGGAGAGGTCGCCATCGACGGAGGATTCAGAGCCAGGTTGTCGACTTTTAGAGCGCTTTACACCACGTCTTGATTTCCTCACACTACCGGGCGTCTGAGAACGTACTTCATTTTCAACATAATTCGTTGCCATGGTAAAAGGCTTCAAAGTGTACTTATTGATTTACAGTTAATGGTTAATGTTTGTGTTTTACAACAAGACAGATAGACAGAATTTTTACACACAAGTCGGTGGGGCTAGGTTTTGTGCCGATATACAATCAGGTTTGAAAAAATAAAACGATCTCTGAATCTTCTATTAAAAAAAAGAACAATAACAAAAACATCACCAGCAAGTTTGTGCATGTACTATCATTTTGCGTAACACTCGTAAGTATCAACACCAATGTCAGAAATGGCACCAGGAATCAGGGATAAGATGGTAAAGATATTTAACAATGGCACCAACAGAGGTACTGGTGATTAATGAAAAGACAGGTAAGTAGTGCTAGTAATACCAACAATAGCACTGACTAGTGCCATCAACGACATCAACAGCAGCACAGGAAATGATATGACAGGTAGGTAACAAAGGTAATACTAACAGTAGCACTGGTAAGTACCAACAATGGCGTCAACAGAGGCACTGGTAGTTAATAATCAAACAGGTAAATAAGACTAGAAATACCAACAGTAACACTGGTAAGTACCAACAATAGCGTCAATAGAGGCACTGATAATTAATAATCAAACACGTATATAAGACTATAAATACTAACAGTAACACTGGTAAGTACCAACACTGGCGTCAGCAGAGGCACTGGTGATCAACAATCAAACACGTAAATTAGACTAGAAATACTAACAGTGGCACTGGCAAGTATCAACAATGGCGTCAGCATAGGCACGGGTAATTGATAACAAAACAGGTAAGTAAGACTAGAAATACTAACAGCAACACTGGTAAGTACCGACAATGGCGTCAACAGACGCACGGGTAATTAATAACAAAACGGGTAAGAAAGACTAGAAAAACTAACAGCAGCACTGGCAAGTACCAACAATGGCGTCAGCAGAGACACTGTTAATTGATAACCAAACACGTAAATAAGACTAGAAATACTAAGAGTAGCACTGATAAATACCAACAATGGTGTCAACAGAGGCACTGGTAATTAATAATCAAACACGTATATAAGACTTGAAATACCAACAGTAACACTGGTTAGTACCAATAATGACGTCAGCAGAGGCACTGTCAATTGATAATCAAACAGGTAAATAAGACTAGCAATAATAACAGTAGCACTGGTAAGTACCAACAATGACGTCAGCAGAGTCACTGTTAATTAATAAACAAACACGTAAATAAGACTAGAAATACCAACAGTGGCACTGGTAAGTACCAACAATGGCGTCAGCAGAGACACTGTTAATTGATAACCAAACACGTAAATAAGACTAGAAATACTAACAGTAGTACTGATAAATACCAACAATGGTGTCAACAGAGGCACTGGTAATTAATAATCAAACACGTATATAAGACTTGAAATACCAACAGTAACACTGGTTAGTACCAATAATGACGTCAGCAGAGGCACTGTCAATTGATAATCAAACAGGTAAATAAGACTAGCAATAATAACAGTAGCACTGGTAAGTACCAACAATGACGTCAGCAGAGTCACTGTTAATTAATAAACAAACACGTAAATAAGACTAGAAATACCAACAGTGGCACTGGTAAGTACCAACAATGGCGTCAGCAGAGGCACTGTTAATTAATAATGAAACAGGTAAATAAGACTAGAAATAATAACAGTAGCACTGGTAAGTACCGACAATGGCGTCAGCAGAGTCACTGTTAATTAATAATCAAACATGTAAATTAGACTAGAAATACCAACAGTGGCACTGGTAAGTAGAAACAATGATGTCAGCATAGGCACGGGTAATTAATAACAAAACAGGTCAGTAAGACTAGAAATACTAACTGCAGCACTGGTAAGTACCAACAATGGCGTCAACAGAAGCACTGGTAATTAATAATCAGACAGGTAAATAAGACTTGAAATACTAACAGTAGCACTGGTAAGTATAAACAATGATGTCAACATTGGCTTTTTCAAGCAACTGTTAAATAGGTAAAAAGCACTAATAGTACTATCGGTAGTGCTAAACACAAATACACACACATAAACAGAATAATTTGTCACGAAAAAGTTGGCTCCACTTTGTGCTCAAGTATCGGGAAGTTTAACATACTAGGCACGGATGAACAAAGTAACAATGATAATTGTAAGGACCATGAAATGTTTAAACGTTTTGTTTTGCTTTGCCTGTGACGTGTGTCCAAATCTACAAGGCTGTTTCACCTTTGACAAGATGGCTATTTTTAGAACCATAGATTGCATACATACGTGTACATACATATGTGTATCTGTGTATACAGGTATGCTCGGAAGCGAAGTCAACCAGCCGTGTAGAAAGAAAAAACAATATGGCTTCTATCGAGAAATTGTCAATGCCAAAATGTAAAGTTAACCTCGTTAGAAATCGTAATTTCAGTATCAGAATTATATGAATTAGCATGGAGTTGGAAGTAAAATTCTTTAGAACACACCCCGTTAATATTTAAGCTCGCAAAAATTGACTTAAAATGTGTAACTAGATGAAAAAATGACAAAAATGCGAGAGCCAAAATTAACGTGACTAACCTGAACAGCCTGGTACCCGAAAAAAGAAAAAAAAAAAAAAAAAAAAAAAATTGCATAGTAACACATCGCCTCTCCGTTTAAAGTCGAGAACACGAACTTTTTGTCTTTGTCCCGAGATGTTTTTCATTATGTCGGAAATACGGGAAAAAAGGTCGTTTTTTTTTCAAATTACATTTTCTAAGTCGGGAAAACGAACTTTTAACCGTTTCCCCGAGTTAATAGATTTAATCATCACGGGGAATTGTAATAAGCAAATACAATATTTTCGCACGCCACATTAGTGCCACCGTAAGCCTATAGCCCAGGGGCCCGTTTCACTAAGCTGCGTAACTTTACGCAAATTATTTGCGCAAGTATAGGAGTTACGCAAAACTTACGTTCTTGCGTAAAGTGTTTCACTAACATCAACGTAAGTTAACCATTTCTGCGATTTGCGTACGTATGAAATTAAGCAATATACGTTACCGGAACGTAACGTTATTTAGCAATATTACCGAATCGACAATCCCGATTACCGAAACCTTACGATGCCACCTGTTATGATAATTCCTTTTCAATTGTTGTTGGGTTTTCATTTACAAGTGAAAAGGAAAGAAAGAGAATTGTCAACAACAATGATGTTTAAGCTTCACATAAACAAGTTTGAACAATATTCGGCCGCTATTGATAAGCGAGTCATTAGCGGGAGTCCGTTGTTATACCAGGGAAAAACACAAGCGCGTAACTTCTAAAAAGAACAAATAGTTGTGTCTAATGTTACTGTATCCTTTAAGTTAAAATCATCAAATTGGTAGTGACTTTCAAAGTCGGCATCGTGGCTATTTTTCAATGTGGTTTTAACGATGTTCTATTGACATTTTACAGCGCAATACCATAATACTGCATATTGTCCGAATACACCCTCCTTCAATCAAAATGTTGATTAAATCTATGAAATGACTGACAACGTGGAAATAAGAAATTTGAAACCATTTGATTTATTGGCTTTTGTTTCGATATTTCGTTTCAAGATTCAAACGGATAATCATTAACACGAGGAACCGCAGATCGGCTAAGTTACGGAAACTCGAAAAGTCTGTGGAAATGCATCTTCACACTCTATTTACGAAGAAATGTTGATACTTCGGTTGATATAACCCGATTTTACACATATAACTAGGCCTGTTGATGCGCCGTGACACACAACATAACAACTTCATCCAATGAATCTTGATATATTTACGCGGCAGTTTTATGATAATGCCACTACATGTATGTATGAGTCTGTCTAAAATTTCTCATCTGATGGATCTGTTTGGTTCTTAAAATATGACTAGCTTCGCATAATTATGCCTCACTTTTAACCCATTACCAAACAACAACGACATTTGACCAGTTTGTTACATACGACTCTGGAAAACGTTATAGGAAAAGGAGAAATGCTCTTAGCCAGCAACTTCTACTTTTCCCACAATGTTTTTTGCCCTATCAATATTATTTTTTAATTTCATCACATTTTGAAATGTCATCGGCAAACTATTTTCCATACAAGGACAAGTTTAAAATGCAATGTTTTGATACTGTTAACGGCGTTATGAGAAATTCCTCAACACTTCTCATTTCGAAACTCCCTGGAGCCAAATAAGCACGGTGTATTATCTACATGGAGCTCTCAGTCTGGTGTTTCCCAATAAACAAGACTACTGTGCTAAACTTCTTTAGACCTTGGGAAGGGTCGGCCTGGATTCGAATACACAACCTCCACACAGTAGGCAGACACATTAGTATATGAATGAAGACTTAGGGAAGTTAGGGTTTTGGGGGATACACCAGGGTCCACTCATAAGAAAACACCTCTTACAACAGGCTGGTTCATGTTGTTGGTGGGCAGAATATAGTAACTTCATAAACATATAACACTGGGGTATCTTGTCGCTTCATAGATAACATTGATTATATAATAAAAACATTAACTACAGCTCTTTACCAAGAGATAATAAAAATGAAAAAGATGACAAAAACATCAAATAAAAGAAT
Organism: Cerastoderma edule; assembly: GCA_947846245.1. Lineage (NCBI taxonomy): Eukaryota > Metazoa > Mollusca > Bivalvia > Cardiida > Cardiidae > Cerastoderma > Cerastoderma edule. Next base: position 23,983,810 of record OX401407.1, on the reverse strand, counting down.
ATGTTTTATTCCATTGTAGGTTAACACTCCCTTTATGCTGCATATACCACTATATTTAACTTTGATTTTGATTATTGGTCTTACGTATGACTTGTTAATCTTTTCTTAATCAATGAAAGACGAAATAGTTGAAATTGCAGAGGTAATGCTAATATTGAAAAGGAAACATGTGTTCATAAGAAAAATGTTCTTAAAAAGCTTTGTTAATGAGAATTAATAAATATATCATTTGCTAGATTCATATAGTAAAAAGGCATATTTACAGACAATCTACTACAAAGGTGTAATTTAGTAAAAATTGACAATATTTAGGTAAATCTAGAAATTACTGAGCTATAATAACCCTTTATTTTGAAAGTCTTGCAACTTGGAAGTATTTTAGATTATCTCCCAATTCAAATGTTGTAAAAGAATGAAAATCAAAAGCATCAACTCCCAAAAAAGTGTGCTATATGAAAATATTTGACAATTCATGTTAAAATGTTTGAAACACTTAATCAGTTTCATCATATGTTTATTTATAACTGAAAGTTATTATTCTTTGCTAATCTCTTAGAATAATGTGTTGATTGTATAATTAACATGAAACTCTTGCAATGAAGTCAAACAGTGATTATAAAACACACAAGACGAAGTAATAGTTATTCCTCTTCATGCAGTATCTTTGCTTTGATGTGGTATCTTCTCTGTTCACTAATAGTAGTCCCCCATCCATTTGATGAAATTATCTAAAATATAACAAATGGAAAGTTAATATGTTATTACCATGCCATCTAGTTTGTATGTACTTCAGCTGTTTGCCTGTGATATGCAGCAAACAGGATTAAGGCCTTTATTGAAGAGACAATTGATATCTCCTGAGTCCAGCATCAATAATCCATAGATTAAACACTTGTAATGAAAGGTCAGTTAGAGCACTATGCTCATTATGTGCAAATCATCCTTGAGATTATTAGCTATCAATGACTAGAAACAAGGGAATTATCAAAGAAATTTGATGTAGATATTTTTCTTCTTAATTTTTCTTTGAATGGTTGAAATTCTACCATAGTTGGTATGTTGGTATAATTGAGCAGTTTGAGCATATGCTTATGTTTCTTTGACATACTTATTTCCTTAGAATACTCAGAGTTCACTACACAATAACCTACATAGTAATAGATAAAATCATGTCGGAATATGAAATCAATGTGTATGGAAAAATGATTTTCATTGCTATCATTGAAAATAGATGTAAGCTATGTAACTGGTCCCTGTATAATAAGCACATGACAGAGAGGTCATAACAATACTGTCAAAGATGAATTTAAGCATTGCTTGAAACATGATGAGTGGTAACTGTATTTGTTATTGAATAAGATACTTTACCTGATGTGTTTTACTGTTGGTACTCCACTCTTATGTGTAAAATCCATACCATATCAACTGGAACTTATCAAACAAATCTGCCACTTGTCTGAAAGAAAAAGATATACTAATGCAATATTTCATCAATTGTTTTTATTTTTCCAAGAAAACACTGTCTTCAAAGCCCCATCATCTACATAGTTTAGGCATTAAGTCAATCCAAACTTACTTTAAAGCGAATGAATTATTTATCATATAACTAGAAGTTGTAAACGGGACACAAATGATCAGAAATCAACAATCCTCAGCCTTCAATACACACTGATGAATTTACATAGTGGTACGTACATCACTGGGTTCGAATCAAGTTTTATCATTGTCAACTACATTCATGTAGATAAGAGTGGTAGCCTATAATTAATGGATCGAAAATATAAATCTTAACAACAAAAACATGCTTACCATACCAAAAATAGTATATAGATCGACATTTGAGCCACATAAAAAGAGTTCAAAACACAAATGTCACTTTTCGCTCCTACACAAACTGCATTATTGTAGACCTATCAAGGGACACAACTGAATGTCTACGAACAATTAATAATCATAACAAAGGATGAAAGCATCCTTTATTTCATGAACAACCACAAACGCCACAATTTATTCATATACAAAAGGTAAACATACCTTGATGTCAGAGTCGTGTTGAAACCATCCCTTACTTAGGCAATAACCCGTTTTTCGACAATGAGACGTTCTTTTGACATTTAAACTCTCCCGATCGATGATTTGTAACATTCCACCGCTTCAAAATCTCTGAAATAGCCTGGCAACAGCTCCAACTCAAAATATTTCAGTTTCGGTCCCACAAATTCGACTTTTTAGGGTTGGCAGCCATGACACTTGCGCAAATTTAACAACTTACGTGACCTATCGAGCTTGCGTAGATTTACGCTGATATTTACGCAAAACGTAAAGTTACGTTGTTTAGTGAAACGGTCTTTCCAGTCAAATCCTGGCGTACGCAAAAACTTACGTTAATTGCTTGCGTACGTTGCTTTGTGAAACGGGCCCCAGGCCCTTGGGAAGCAACATGTGTTTGAGGAGACGTACACACTATTGCCAATTTGGTAGGGTAAGGAAATACTCTATCATACACAGAAATACATGTAGATAGCTCAAAGCTAATGTCATAAAAGGACTTCTTTTTACTTATGAAAATACCGGTGAAACTACTAGTCGTTTTACGCAAATACCTAATAAACAATGTTTGTTAGGTCTTTGTAATACGGCAATTCTTTGTAAATTCGATTCAACATACACCATCATAATTGACGTTGAATTTTGAGAAAAGATTTCATTTCTGCAATAGTATTGGTAGAATTATTGTAGCGATGACATTTCCTCTACCTATATATGCATGCAGCAACCCTGATTTTAATACAAGACACAAAGTAGCCAGGTGTCCCGACCAGCCCACAGCTACTCGACACACTTTTTTCTATAATGTCCCAATATGTGTGCTGTATACTATAGTTAGACTTATATAGTCAGCTTTATAGTATATAATAAGTCTCTTATATAGTATAAAGTACATATATTGGGAAGAAAGTGTCTAGTTCTTATTGGTATGCCCGTGGATATATCTTGCACTACTTGTATGTTGTATACGCACGGACCGGTACCCGCCTCCCCTCTAGTCTGGATTACCTGTCCCTTGACTTTGTACTAATTTATTATAGTACGACGGGAACCAGAATAGCTTCCCCTCCCCCTTCCCCGTCCTCTTCCCTAGGCCAGTCACAAAATCTTACACGTGGGAATGGGTTGAACACTTAAAACTTGGAAACTTATATTAATCATCTAGATATATCCACAGAGATTCGTAGTTAGAATTATTTGGGGTAATCAAGGGCGGATTTAGGCGGGGCGGAGCCGGCGTACGCCCCCTAAAATTGACCAAGTAAAGCTTTTTTTTTTAGAAAGCTTATCTATGATTATATAGTCAGCCGATCTAAACAAAGATCATGTATTATCATAAGAACATGCTCATTCACTTTATCGTTTAATAATCATTTCCCCTCATCCTTTTCAATCATTCAGTCACATTCCGCTAATTAAGAAATTAATTAAAAGTCCGTGAACCGTTTACGCTCCTTGAAGACGATATTTATAAGTCAAAATGTCCGGTCCCTCAAAATGGAAGAGGATAAAGCGTAACCAGAGAGAATTTAGATGTTTTTTTTTTCAACGAAAGAATCGAAGCGGAAATGATTTTCCAATTTTGAAGCGTGTGTTTTTATTACAAAGTGAAACTACTAACAAAGTCATGTGTATTTGACGTCAGAGGTTGTGTTTAAAACACACAGGCTGATTAACTGAAAACTACTCATTGGATTTTTACCTGTTAAATATTTGTTTCATATTTGTGTATTTTTGTCTCGCCCCTACTGAGTTTCTTTCCGATGAACCAATGTAAGTTGGGACAAGGTTCTCCCTCTCGTAGTAAGTTTGCGATATTGCGATGAACTCTTCATTAAAACCGAAACAATATCCTTCGATTCATGGGAATTGCAGAAAAAGTTGCGATGCAAGGGTTGATTAAACGCAGCCCATATCTACAGTTTGTAATGTGAAGCCTTGCTCGAAATAAACAGCGTTCAATCCACCCATAGATATGTAGGCTAGGCCTAACCATTCACACGACTTAAGCATGCATTTGAACAAGACCTTAGGTCTTAATTATTCTAGATAATTAGAGGCTATGAAAATCAGTCAAAATATTTCCCCAAAGGAATTTGAGTTTACAAAAAGTGTAGAACCCTTAAGCCATACATGTGCTTATATGCATGTAAACTGTTAAATTTCTATAACAATTGACAATTATCTTAAAAGTACTTTAAACTACCCTTTACAGAGATTTGAGATGGTGACACGTTTACACGCTTCTTTTAAAAGAGTGAATACGATACGGTTTGTTTACAAATAGCGATAAAACTAGGTCAGCCAAGAAATGTCAGGAATCAATAAAACCTGAGAAATTCTCCATTTTGAATGTTCACGTTGTTGATATTGAATAAAAGATAGTATTATAGATCTAAGTATTTTAGAGCTTCTATAATGAATACGCAATTTTGAAAATGTCAAATGTCAATTTTATTACAAGGTGGAACATACGACGTTGACCACTGTCTATTTACGTCCAAACGATAGGCCTATTTCCTGGTGTTCAACTTAAAACCGAGGTCTAGTTCTAGTGAGTAGCCTATATAAGACAACATTATAATCATTTTTGTATGTTTATAAGATAAACAAAAGTGCTCTTCATCAACGAGAAAGTAATTCCAATAATAATATACTTAAAAACATACAAAGACGGAAAATCATACCACTGACAGCCTAATTTTCATTTAACATATTTTCCTCTACTTTTATTAAATAGCAAGTGGTCAATGTACAACAAAGGTTCACCTTTTCCTTCAATATCCATGTAATTTAATTGATTTGATCCAATTAAGCAGTATCTTATCTAGACTATAGAGAGGTGTTTAAACTCAGAAGAGATCGTTTAAAGGCTTTTAAAACAGCATAAAATCGATTTCCGCGCCCAGCTTAACCCTTTACCAAACAATAGCAACATTTGACCAGTTTGTTGCAGATGGCTATGGAAACCATTGTGGGAAAAGGAGAAATGGCTCTTAACGAGCCATTTCTCCTTTTCTCACAATGTTTTTTTTGCCCTATCGGAAGATAATTTTCATAATATTGTGAAATATCGTCTGCAAGCTCTTTTAGTATGGGACAGTCGAAAATTTGGCTTTTGGTAAAGGGTTAAAGGCTGAGTTTACCCCCTAACTAAAATTCCTGTATCTGCACCTGGTAATAGGTATATATAATATCCCTTTATATATAGCCATTACCGCCACCCCCAAAAGACCTAACTACGAATCACTGTGAATAGATCACCTAGATATATTCTCACTTTATAGTGATAACTTGTAGTACTTTGATTATAACAATCACGTGATCAGTTAATCTCTACCATTCGGAACACCTTAGGAACACCTCGGGTCGGCCATTTCTTAAAATAACCTCGGAGGTAATGGGGAGCCATTTTTGAAAGTAGGTCAGCAACGAAGGGCATGTCCGTTTGCAATCGTATCTACTCGGAAATCCCCGGTACAAGCCGGGGATTGCCGAAAAGAGCCGATTGACAAAATATGAAACACAGATGTGTTGATATGATCATATTTAATGAAAAGGGTAAAAAAAACATTCAATTGTGATATTTAACCAATTTGTGTGTATTCAAATGCATATTTAGTGCCTGTGTGACATTTTCCTCTAAACTTAAGTTTTACTTTCGTTTTCTCTTCCGGGTAATGGAAATCGGTTATCTACAACTTATGCGATATCGACATAAAAGGCTCAGACATTCCGCTAGTTTTGCCCGGTCAACAACTACTGAGTGCAGGTAAGATTTCTTTGTGATAATTCGAACTTTACAGTCGTTTACCGTTATATATATATATATGATAAATGACGAGTCAATTATTGAGCGGAAGTGGAAAGGTAAATGAAGTGTACACATTATTATAAAAATAGCATAACGTTACATTTGTATTTTTGGCACGATGAGAAACTGTAAGTTTAAGTCCATAAAGAATCTTGAATCTTGTTTGTTTTTAGGGAAATATAAAAGGTTAGCAAGTTTTAAGTGGTGAAATAAGGTACCTATTTTAAGAGTTCACCATTCGGATGGTTTTATGTTTAGTTTAGTATAAACTTATTTATTTTACATGACATTATAGCCGCCAAGCCGCCAAGAAGTGAACAAATGTTTATGGTATTTTGAAATCACTGAACTTATCAGTTGAAATAAGACTATATAAATAATCGATTTAGTATGAACAATGATACAGTTGTTTTATGAAAACAAGGTCACATATGCATATCTTATAAATGAGCTGTGAAACATGACGAGCCAAGATAGCCCTGGAGTTTTCTCTTCCAGGTATTACACGTGAAATGAAATTCCGAAAATCGATTTTGTACATTGAATGCGATATCGATTTGTAAAGCCCAGACATTCCTCAAGGTTAGCCCGAACAAGAACTACTGAGTGCAGGTAAGATGTGCTTTTACTTCGAATTTTATGAATGTTTATGTATTATGAAATCCTTGAATTTATCAGTTGAAATAAACTCTATAGATCATCGACTTCGTCTGAACTTTAATACAGTTGTTTCATGAAATAAAAACAGGTGGCATATGCAGATCTCGTCTCGGCATGTTTCAAAAGTCACAAATTAAACGAACTTTGAAATATGCCGAGTCCAGACCAGCCTGTGGTTCTCGTCCGCGCGTTTATGGTGCGAGGTATGCAGTTCAGGTCTACGCACGGGCCAGGCCCCAAGGCTACGCCCAGACCTGTTTGTTTGGGTTTGGTTTTGATTTTAAAACGAAACCAGGTCGTTAAATAGAAAAAAATATTTACGGTTGACTGAAATGGTTCGCTTCTCGCCGATCATTCTATAACTTATACTTTTTAAAAAGGAAATAAATACAATCCAAATGAAACTCCTTTCCTGGAATGCTTCACTTTATACATTTAGTTCGCCTTCGACATTCTTGATATGTTATGAGATTTTTGACTGTTATAAATGTACTTCTGAAAGTGGGTTGTCATATGCAATATGGGAGTGGGTTTTTTTTACATATAATATATAGCGAATGCCTCTTGGATGCAATTACATAGTCGCAGTGTTTGAAGTGTATGCTTAATTGTAATTAATGAGCAACATATCCAAAAATATGTACGGAATTACTTACCACCGTCTTTAATTTTCAACACCCGACACTGTTTGATAATTGCCAATTCAATTTCCTATTGTCTCTGATCATGCGTTCACGCCAATCTGTCTTAATTACACACTGATTTAAGCAAAGGGTGTAAAGGCAAACACACGTGGCGTAGAAATAATTATTGCCGCTAGATCATTTGTTGTTTTTATGACGGGATTAAACTTTAATCCGATTATTGACAGTCAATTGTGTACGAACTGGATTGGGTGCAAACTGCGATACATACGGGTCTTTACGAGCTGGTTCCCGTGTTATACAGGTAGAAATTATCCGATAAGAGGTGACTTGCTATTATATTTCGGGAGTCGCTTAAGCCTTCGACAATCGGAAAATATGTTTTGTCGCAAACACTTTCGCAAAACTGTTTTTTTCTTCTTAAATCGGCGAAATTTTTCGCAATTTGCGAAATTGGCGATCGACAGCGGAGGCCCTGATATTGAGAATGGATATTCTTTTGTAATTCATATACTGTACAATCTGGAAAACATCCAATTTCCAAACATACAATTGTATATCATTATTTGCTCAGTGTCAGCCAATCTCTACACAACGATTGTTTTGGGAAAAACATAATTGAAAAAGTCAACTTAATTCATTGGTGGAAATTCGGGAGTACCTTGGTGGTATAATGAAATATTTTCAGTTGCTTAGATTTCTCGAAATTCATGCCATGCCTTTGCTTGTCTTTGTAGATCTGTAGAATGGCAGAAAAACCTGACACTCAGTCTGAGGAAGCAAACTCCGACGAAGGTGAGAAAATATCCAAACCGCCTTCTACTCAGTATTGTGGCCCCTGTCTGGGAGACAATGAACAAAACCTGGCTGAAGGATATTGTGAGGATTGTAGTGACTATCTGTGTTTAACGTGTTGGAACGTTCACAGAAAAATAAAGCAGCTGAAAACCCATAGGTTAAAAGCTATATCAGATATGACATTGGTTAAACCAAACTTTACTAACAGATTCAAGAACTGTGCTGAGCATAAATATGAAACAGTTGAATATTACTGTCATTCACATGCTTGTGCTCTGTGCGAACTTTGCAAGTCCATTGATCACAGGACTTGTTCTAGTATTGAGGCTTTAAATATTGTTTGTAATGATCCTGAAAAGGTTGAGGAGGTCAAGAAAATGAGAGGGGAGCTTGAACGAGTGCAGGCTGCCTTTGAGGAAAATCTGAACAGTGCAAGAGATAACAGAGCTGACATTGAGGCCTACCATCAGAAGGCAGTTAATGGGTTAAGAGTAATCAGAGATAAAGACTTACAGATGATGTCTGCCATTGAAAGTGCATGTATTGCAGTAAGTCCACAAATGACAAGCTTGAAAAACGACTTTGATGCTTTAATGGATGATAACTCTCAGTCATTTTTGATGATGTTGGCCAATAAATCCCAGGTGAATACTCTTAGCAAGCGATTAGACTCCATGAAGATGGATAATGCTATTTCAAAATACAGATTTGTACCCTCTTTTGATAAGTCAGAGAATCTGGGGGTTATCAAAGAGTGTCCATCAAAGCTTACAAGTATTGCGGTGAAAACACCACATGATCTTAAACGATGCGGCATTGCAGGTATTGCAATGTTTTCAGACACCAGGCTTGTGGTGGCCGATTTTTACAATAGAAAGATAAAACTGGTTGATCTTACAAAATCATTTTCCCCCATCGTTTCAGAGGTAAAATTAGATTTAAATCCATGGGACCTTACAAAATTTGATGATAGGAGGGTTGCAGTGACCACATACGAGCACAAAAAAATCCTCATTATAAGCATATCTGAACAAATAACTATCACACAAACTATTGATAAAAGTGATTTTTCTCACTGCTGTGGTATAGAATGTTCTAATGGGGAACTTGTGTCTTTTCTTGGTCCTCTTCAGATACAAACACTTGACCCTCATGGAACTGTAAAACAAAATATTGTCCCAAAAAATGAAGATGGCACCGACTTTAATTGTACAAAAACGTGCTACATAAAGAAAGGTTTTCTTCAAGAAACTCTGTATCTATCTGATTTTCAAAGAAACCAATTAGTCTCTATGACACTCGCTGGGAACATACAAGCCAGTTTTACACACAAATATTTTGACGGACCAAGAGGTATAGCTGTAGGTACAGATGGTAGGGTGTTTGTTTGTTGTAAAAGGTCTAACAAGGTTTTTGAACTCTCCTCAGATTTGTCTAAAGGGCATATCATATTTGACGAGAAAGATGGTGTTTCAAAGCCAATCAGCATACTATATGATGATATAGATCAAAAACTGTATGTTGGCAGTGATGGTTGTGATATGCTACACGTGTTTCTAGTATAGAATAAGGTTAAGCAACATTCTGATGTCTGTTTGTTACTACCTTTTGATATTTAATTTTGACATGTCTACATATATACATGTATACATTTAACATCAAAGGCATTGGCAGAAATGGACTTTTGCATTCAAGATTTCATTTAATCTTAAGCTCTATGGTGAATTAATTTGTATTCCATTTTAAGAGTGTGTATGTGACAATCAGATGTTAAAGAAAAAAGCTAGTAACGTCTAGAATTGTCTAAACAATAACATAAGGTTTCTTCTGAAGTGTTAAGTTTATGTATAAGATGACGATTTAGTGTTTTACAGTAGACAGTATAACGAATAGAAAATCACATGCTATATTCTAAATTGCTTAAGTAAAGTTTTTGCAAAGACACAATGTGTTATTTTTTATTTACATATACATTATGTTTTATCCATAATCCATGTGTATGTTTTTTATTCGCCTTTTCTAAAACATCTCTACACAATCATGTAAAGAGCAAAGAAAGTGTTAGCTTGTAAAATGTTTTTTCTTTAAACAAACGATGGTTTAATGTTCGTTTGGATTGACAGCTCAAAATATATATCTTGCACTGATCATTTTCCGGATTATTTTTACAAGATTGTCCAAGAAAAGCCTGGAATAATTGACCTTTTGCGAAATTATACAAGGACTTTATCGTGTTAATGCCTGCTGATGATAGAACAGCATGCACTGGTAAAGATGTTTGTACCTTATCATCAATGTATTCAATCGTTCTTTTCAATAACTTTGTTTGTTAAGGGCGTTCTTATAAATGCTTACATCTTTTTACATGAAGGATCGTATCTCTGTATTTCGTTTATAATTTCAACAGAAACACGACTTGTGTTTTTTTTTTCATCTTAAAATCACACCCTTATATTTACCCTACATTGCCTTACAAATGAATAAAACAAAAATATGGTCAATTTATGTTGTCTATGTAACTATAAGTAACATTTCCACATATTTTCTTCTGTTTTATCTATCAGATCGTTTATTTCCATGGTTTCGTTAGGCTTTGGTTTACTCATTACATTATATAACTGCAGCAGTTGTTATATGAAACCAACACGATGGGTGAAGACAGGGAAGCTTTTAACGAGTAACGTCTCTTTTCCAATAAAATAGGTTCCTATTTGTCTAACTGTGAAAAGAAAACATAGTTTCAGATTACTTATAACAAAAATATATATGGCTTCTATCAATGGCATAATTTGAATAAAATCGAAATACTCATGTGCTCAAAATTGATTAAAATAAAATACAATGTATCTAAATTGATATACATGTGTATACTGCATGCAAGTGTCGAGAGCAGACAAAGTTGACTCATAAGAGTTGTTGTTGGTCTTTGTATATATCAATAGTACCCAACCTTGTATGTGTTACAATACCTTTCTACAACTCCATCTAAAGTTATTATCTAACTGTAATATCTAATTGTTTTTCACAATTTGATTATATGATATATGTGTTTTGCTTAACGACATATAATGTTCTTTGGTTGAATAAACTATTTTACTTCTATATAAATGATTGGGTTAATGGATATGTAAACCGAAAACTCGTCAACTTTCAACTTGCAACAAGCTGTGGTTGTGGGCATCTAGAAGCTGGGGGCGATACAGGAAATTATATGAGAATATGGTTTTAACTTAAATATTACTCTTCGATTTTCCATCATTTCTTCCCCAATACTTCTCTGATAACGATTAGAAATTATGAATTGTACATACGTCTTCACACATGCTTTATGTATATATTTTGTAAGCTATAAACATGATTTTTTAAATGTTTAATGCTGAATAAAATTGTGTTATGTTATGCTATGTTATATGTATGCTTGCTTTCAATATTCCATTAAGTATAATGCTATATACGAAGACTTATCTCATGAGTTTCATTAATCTCTGAAAATGTGAAGTTATTCATGTATTAATTCTCTTCTTTTCCGACAATAGTTTTATTTGAAATGTGTAGCTGACATGTTTAATAAAATATGTTATGGTAAAGTGTGAGTGGGTGAAATTAGTTCAAGAAGCAAGCTGAAAGATTTAAGGCACATTGAAGGATATGAGTGGAAATAGATTATTGAAAACATATATGGAGGTCTTTTATTATGAATACATGTATAAAAGGCATGAAAATTAATTCATGAATGCTGTTGACACCATATGATAAACTCCTTTAAAGTTATTTTGTGCTTGAAATATAGTTGTTTCCAATTCGAGCATGTTTATCAACAATCTGTTAGTTTACATATATCGGTTCAAAGATTTGTGTATCATGTGACCAGGTCAGAAGTGAAGAAATCAGGAAATTTGAATTATTAAACTTGTTGATCTGGGTTATTTCTTGTTGACTTTCACGTTTAAGTTGTGCTAATATGGCGTTTTTAAGTGATAACAATTTGAATTTGACCAAAAGGTTACTAAATAATACAGTTTGCTATGGCAAAAATCTCGTTTCATGAGCCTTTAATCAATTTGCCCATATGGGATTTTGTGTGAATGGTCCAAATTGACAACTAAAGCAGACAGCAAAAAAGTAGTACGACCAAAATACATTTTCTTTTTTGACATCTGAATAGAAATCATGGAAGCAATGGGATGAACTGCTCGCAAAGAATGGTTAACCTTATTGTCACGTATAATCTACTCCGGCTTATGCCTCAAAGTACATAATGAGAAAAGGCATTTCGATTTTTCTCCTTCAGTACTAGAATGTTTGATTTTGAAATAAAAGTGATTCAAATGTCATTTTGTCAAGAATTGTATGAGTAGCCCATCCCGAAATCTCATAAATTATTCATCCTGCGTAACATTATCTTACAGGAAATGTTTTCTTTTGCCATACTAAATTGTGTCGTCTGCCTTTGCTTTCAATTGAGAGACGTCACAAATTAGCCGAACGGGGATTGATTAACCTAACCCTTTAGAAAATATTATAGGATGGTGTTTTGCAAGAGAACTATGCATGAACTTTAAATAATGCATTATTACATTTGTAGTATTCATAAGACATTGTGACGAGAATAGAAATTAAATAATGCATTATTACATTTGTAGTATTCATAAGACGTTGTGACGAGAATAGAAATTAAATAATGCATTATTACATTTGTAGTATTCATAAGACGTTATGACGAGAATAGAAATTGTTTCTAACGAGTATTATAAGGACGTTTTGATGTATTTTTTTGTTCTTTCATCGTTAATAGTGGAAAGGCAAAATTGGGAATTCGACAGAGCATGATATTTTTACAGCTCACCCGATATATACCCTTTTTAACGCACCAGTAGCAAACGACTTGTTCTCTGTTTTTTGCAGATGATTTATGGTTACCTTTCTAATGCTTTCATTCATAACAGGGGCTACTAAATACATTTTCTTCCCTCGTCTCTTCCGGTCCTGCTTGGCTCAGTGATTATGGGGGTGAACTCAGAACTCGGGGTCAGGGTTTTTAGCCCCACGGATACCTCTGGTTTCGTAGGAGTGGCCTTTTGCAAGTCCCTTCAGAGCCTCAGTCTAGTAGTTCTTGTGGATCCAGGAAAGCCTTTACAAAACTATAACATTGTTAGTACGGCACTGGCGAAGAAGAGTGCTATGGGACCTATGTCAAAAGTAACCACATTTCCCATTTCCACGATGCGAAAACCAATTAGATTGACAGCGGCCTCTGATTTTACTTATTGAGTCGCATAACTTAAAATTTGGAAATGTCGAGAAAACTAACCATTAGCCGTTTTCCCGAGATATTTCTATTATCTCGAGAATATGAAAAAAATTAGTTTTTCCGATTTCATTTTCTAAGTCGGGAAAACGAAATCGAAATTTTAACCGTTTCCCGGGTTAAAAGATTTGATTACCACGGGCAAACGTAATGAGCAAATAAAATATTTTCACACACCACCGCATTACCAAATAGCCGTATTGCTATTGTCGTTGCTATGGTGTTAATAGCAGACTATTTAAGTGTCGTTTGTAAATGCTGCAGGTCAATGGGTCAGAATTTGTCCGTAGTACTCGTATAGTGACAAAACTGCAGATTTGATTAACAGCTTACTCAATATGGACTCATTTAGAAACGTTTGTGTTAGAAGGCTAAGAAATCAGTGTTAAAATGGAGAAGTTGCTCTTCATGACACATGAATCAAGCAAACAGTATGCTAACGAGATAATTTTTTCAAGATAATTGAGGATACATTTGAAAATTTCTTTGGGCAACATCTCGAGGAAAACAGCTGCTTCTTTTACCACGATTACTATAATTATTATTAAATGTTATTTTTGAACATCTGGACATTTTACGATTTCCCATGAGGCAACAGTTATAATAATATAGAGCAAACAAAGCTAGTAAATCCGGACTACATTCCTAGTTTCAAGAAGGTATTAGTTCGCACAGTAAAGGCGGATGTTTAATGAGTAATTGGGGTCAGACCGCTGTTTGTGTAATGATAAAGTACCGTCCCTCCAAAAGTGGTATGTAAATTCAAAGGACTAAGGTGCTGACGCACCCTTAGTCCAAAAAAAAAACGGTGAAACTACTATTCGTTCTACGCAAATACCTAATAAACAATGTTTATTAGACCTTTGTAAAACGTCAATTCTTTGTAAATTTGATTCAACATACACCATCATAATTGACGTTGAATTTTGAGAAAAAGGTTTCATTTTTGTAATAATGTTGGTAAAATCATTGCAGCGAGGGCATTTCCGATACCTATATATGCATGTAGCCTCCCTGATTCTAATACAAGACACAAAGTAGCCAGGTGTTCCGACCAGCCCACAGGTAATCGACACACTATCTTCTATAATGTCCCAATATATGTGCTGTATACTATAGTTAGACTTATATAGTCAGTTATAAAGTATATTAGTCTCTTATATAGTATACAGTACATATATTGGGACATTATAGGTTTAGTGTCTAGGGAAAAGCGTGTAAAGTACCTGTTTGCCCGTCCGTACATAAACCCCGCATTAACCCATTACCAAACAATAACAACATTTAACCACTTTGTTGCAGACGAGTGAGTTTTGAAAACATTGTGGGAAAAGGAGAAATTCCTCGTGAGAGCAACATTTCCTTTTCCCACAATGTTTTTTCCACTATCAGAAGATTACTTTCCATTTTCATCTCATTTTCAAATGTCGTCTGCAAACTCTTTCAATTTGGGACAGTAGAAAAAAGGCGTTTGGTAAAGAGTTAACACGTAGTATACGCACGGTCAGGTACCCCCCCCCTCTCAAGCCTTGTCACAAAATATTACATGTGGGAATTGGTTAAATAAAAATAAATCGACATGAAGATTGCCTTCTACTTTCTGATTGAGCAATTAAACGTCGAAATTTCGAAGGCCCAAAATAGTGGTAGATTTTTCCATATTCACATTTTTGGATTCATAGCTTAAAAGTCATTTGATAAGATGTATTCGGTTTTCGAACGTCAATCGTGTTGTTGTTGTTTTATCGGGAAGAGAGGCAAGCAGAAAATGGTCACCTATAGTGGGAAATAAACCGTTTTTACAAAGTACATATGCAGAAAACCGACATGTGGACGGATTGATTAAAACAGGATTGATGTACAAGTATAAGTAATGAGCAATCGATATCTAACTGTGATAATGGGAAAACGGGTGTTTAAAGTTGCGCCAAAAATTTCGACGCAAATGCCCACCAGTGAGTGAGGTTCAAAAGTTTGACGTGATGGGAGATTTTGCCCGATGCAAAACGGTTGATTAGTTTGACTGGTAAGGAATGGGTTGAACATAAAAAACTTGATACTTAAATCAATCACCGAGATATATTCTCACTTTACAGTAAGAACTTGTAGTACTTTGATTAAAACAATTACGTGATCACTGATAAATTTTCCTCAAAACTTAGTTCTTTGGTTCTGGCACAAGTCTTGTTCCCGTCGAACTTTAATAAATTACTACCATATGTTATATTAAGGGTCATGTAATCCATACTATCATTGCCCATGTATACCGCATTAAGTGTGGGGTATACGCCAATCCCTACCCGAGTAAATTGGTTCCCACTACTCTCCCACATCCCTGAGGGGACGATAACCCTGCATAGGAGATTGGGTATATACGAACGCAGCGGTACAATCTCCTATGCAGAGTTATCGTCCCCCGGATACTACCTCTGCAACGGGCTCACGCCATCTTTGCCACGAATCGTGGCAAACTCTGTAATATTCCGATCCAAACTGTTCTATGCATACATTTAAGTAAAAAAATATATGAATAAGGCAAAAATACTTTAACTTTATACATACAGTAGACATTGAATATGTAATTTCCTGATTCTTGCTAGAACTATTGTAAAGCCTTTTTACGCTATGGAAAATCAATCCGCGGAATGTTTACATCTTTGGTCTCCCGCTCAATGTATAATAAGTTTTGGTTATCGGACAGCTTGGATACCAGTGATGTAAACAAACACGAGGGAGAAATTGGGAACGATGTCTTCACTTTACAACAGCGATTTTTAAAGATTTCGCTACCTGCAATTATTAACTTCAAAATACGTGATATCTTTGTCTTTTGAAAAGGCAAAAGCTTCTTAGATGGCACATTCTAATCATCTGAATGGACGCAGATCTCTTCAAATTGATGTTCAGAAAACTTCCACGAATGTATGATATCAATGGGTTGTCGCTTTTAAAAAAGTACTGTACTGCCAAATAACCCCCAAATAAGCTTTACATGCTATGAAACGAGAGATGAATGTGTTAAAAAAGGGTTGCAGAGAAAACACTATGTAATGGCTGCCAGTGATTGAAACAATATGGATATTTGGATGATGTGTTCATGGTTTATGGGGCCACAGGAAATGCATGAGCATAGAGATAAAGATGAGAGGAAAGAACCATGATGAATAAACTGCAAGTACCTTTTTCTGGGTACCCCCTTTTTCTAACTATGCTTATATTTTTAGTATATAATTCATGGTTTACTAGTATTTTTATGATGTATGTATGCTCATACTTTGTGCAAAAGATTAGACAAACCATTAATGATTATGAAGAAATAAGAAAGCTTTACACTCTTGGTTCTCCCCTTTTTAAAACTGCCACAGCTGTCAATCTTCGCATGGGGGGGGGGAGGGGGAGGGCGGATGAGGACGGGGGGAGGGGGGTTAGGATCCGGTTATGGTTGTTTTAAATGAGGACCCAGCTATTTTAAAACGGGTCAATGGATCGTGCAAATTTATGCTTGATTAAGTACATTTCGGGGTATTTTAGTAAAGTGGTAAAACCTCCAACAATAGTGAGCAAAGCGCCATAGGAATAAAACTAAAATGATTGACAGATTGTCAAGTTATATCAAATCCCTTTATCATATAGTTCATATAGTTTTTGAGCCAGATTTTGGTGATGTTTTCCCTCCTTTAGATTATTTTAGTTGTTTACAGCTATGAGTACATCAAGTACTTTGTGGTAGACTTATTACTAATTACAATGATGCATTCGGGATGATGAGCTTTCAAACGATAGGGCATCCCCTAAACAGCCTTTAACCCATTATCCATTTTCCGACCAGTGTAATGATTATCATGTTTTTATGTTTGATATTACTGACATTGAGTTCATACATTTCTATACGTAATAATTTTATCATTATTTTATTCATTAATGCTTTGGATAAGTAGGGCTCTATGCTCCTACACAGTCCCAGAACCCTACATCCAGTTAACATTAAGTCATTTAGTACATGTTTATCACACACTAGCACAGATGAACGATAGGGCATCCCCTACACAGTCCAGATCCATATGTCATATAATATGTTATATTATAGTTGATTAAGTGGACAATGAATGGTGCAGTCTCTGCGCAGTAGAGGCCTCTATGCTCACATATAAAGGACAAACAGATATACTTTGAAATGTGTTACAACTTACTTTAATACTTATTAATCATCGTATTCGACTTTTTTTCTGTTTTTGATGCTTATGTGTTGCAGGATGACAATAATAGTTTTTATCAAACTGATTTCTACCCTTTTCGATGTAACAAAATGTTATCTTCAGTTGTTTACTATTTGAATCAATTCACAATTCATATCTGAGAGAGTTGGTTGGTGCTGCTGTTAATTGTAACTTCAACATAACATAACATTTAGTCTTTCAATTAGTTATTATAAACCCCTCTTATGAAAAAAAAATGGTAGAAAGAATTGATAATTTGACGTTGGTCAGTTATATGATTCTTTTCTTCTTCCCAATACTGAGCTGGGTTCTCTAAGGAACGTATGTAGTGTATAGGATGATCTTAAGTACTTATTCTAATGAAATTTGATAAATAAAGAGTAACACTCCAGTTTTCATGTTATATTTTCACTTTACTTGTTTAAATAATTTGACTTTTACATACAGATATAAGATAGTTGAATGGGCAATACTCATGCTTTGAATCAAAATTCATCATAGTTTTTATAACTGCTAAGCAATGTCAAAACAATTATGACAACAGTTTTCTTAAGTTTCTGTCATAAATACTAATAACAAATTCACAATAAGTGACTAAATGATGAATGCAGGGAGCATCCCCAGATATGATTATAATTGCTTCTTAGTTTTCAAACAGTTTGAACTGCTTGTTAATAGGAACTTAAATGACAGATTGTAAGAGTTTTCTTTTATAATTCAAATGTTCTCTATGAATAATCTTAATCTTTTAAGACAAATATAAACATGTCTATCATTACAGCATACAACAATCAAATTCTTTAAAAGACAAGTTCATCATGAGAATATTACTGTTTAATGATATGATGAAATATTGTATTAACAAATTAGCTGATCTGTTGTTTGTTAGAAACATTGTCTATTTGATTCATAATGGTTTGCATTCATTATATTTCAAGAAAGATGATGTCAGTACAGTGTTCATAAAAGTTGACAGCCTTTCAACCAAAAATATTATTTGCTGTATAAAATGGAAAAGTAACTAAAGCAAAATTACTCAACCAATAACAGTGCCACTTGAGGATCACCAGACAAATAGAAACAGTGTTTATTATGTGCATTATCAAAGTATGATTGAAGAATATGGTGTAGGTGAAGAGATAAGATAGGAACTTTCTTACCAGTAAAACTAGGTAATGAAAAGCTGTGTTTGATCTGAATAACATAACGCTTGGATCTGTTAGATGGGTTAGATCTGGTTGTTAATAATTCATTTGTTCATTCTAATGTCTCAAATGAGTACCGACAACATAGGATTTAAAGAATCAATAATGGCTGAATACGCCTTTTATTTGGACATCTGCTTCACCCATTCCTCCTTGTAAAATTATTAACTTGATTAATTTGAAAGCAAAAGCAGATGTTAGAAAATAGTTTTAAAGCAATAAACTCAGAGAGTTGTGTTTTGGGTGAAATAAACATTCATAATTTGATATGAAAAGGACAATCTCACAGATTGGGATCTTTAACTTTTAAGAAAAAATTGTCTTCTACAATTAAAATGACAACATATTTTCTAAAGTAATATAAGACTAGATTATTGACAGCTTTCTAACCCCAATCATAAATTAGAAAAAATAAAAATAATTTATTAATCCTTTCCCAAACAATAACGACATTTGACCACTTTGTTGCAGACGACTTTAGAAAACCTTGTGGGGAAAGCAGAAATTGCTCGTAACAAGCAATTTTTCCTTTTCCCACAAGGTTTTCTGCTCTTTCTGAAGAATATCTTTCAATTTCATTACATTTTGAAATGTTGTCTGCAAACGCTTTCAATTTGAAACAGTCAAAAATTTGTTGTGTGGGAAAGGGTTAAACAGTTGGCATTATCAACAATGTACACTGTAAATGTTCTTTATAAACATTCTAAACAGTTTAGAATGGTATTGGAAAGCTGTCAATAATCTAGTCTTCTGTTACTTTAGAAATTTATATTTTCATTTTATTGAAAGAAAACTTCTTATTTTAAATTGTTAAAATCACAAAATGTGAGATAGTCCTTTCAAATGAGTCTATTGAGGCT
Source organism: Cerastoderma edule (assembly GCA_947846245.1). NCBI lineage: Eukaryota > Metazoa > Mollusca > Bivalvia > Cardiida > Cardiidae > Cerastoderma > Cerastoderma edule. The sequence goes on along the minus strand of OX401407.1, from coordinate 23,964,255 downwards.
TAACAGTATGATCTATGTCCACCTATCCTAATAGTATTGTCAAGGTCTGAACTGACTGAAGGAAGATTTAAACTCGAAATGAAGAGGAATGGTGCTATTTGTTGTTGAGAAGGTCGCCAATAATCTTGATTCATTGGATTTTCTTGAGAACGTTTCATTCTAACTGACGACTCATTTGTTAAACTACGTGGAGGTTTTATTTGTCTTGGAGAATGTATTTTCCAGCTGTCATTCACTTTGTTTTGATCGAGGGGGCGGGTTTCGAGTCGTATGGAGCGTCGCCTCAATTCTACTCAATAAGCTGTTACGCTTCAAATGTAAGCTGCTTTGTGTGTAAATAAATGTCTTTATTCTATTTCAACTGTCCTATCTTATCTATCTTTATATTGTGATACGACTAAAGAGACTTTCGTCTAACTTCTCAATTGATCTGAGCGTCAGTTTGGAGATTGCTTTTTGCAAGCCGCTAGATGCAGTATACTACTACACCCCTACACGTCAGTTTCGGCCATGTGACCATGCCGGAAAAGTGGGACTATTTTCTGAGCCCGTAACAGAGATAAATGTGGGAGCGTAGCGGGAACCAATTTACTCTGGTAGAGATTGGCCGCGGTACTCAAAACTTTAGTCTGGATTCCTTCCCTTACCACTACGTAATATTACCTAACAGTCGTATCTACTCGACAATCCCCGTAACAAGTCGGCAGATATACCTCGTAGGCAGTACATGAATTCACCAGAAATCCTGGGGTAATTCGCCTTATTTCCGGCGGATAACGCAAAATGCACACAGGCACTAAATATGTATTTAAATACACACAAATGGGTTATATTTCATAATTGAATGATTTTTTCACCCTTTTCATTAAAATGATCATATCAACATATCTTTGTTTCATATTTTATCATTCGGCTCTTTTCGGCAATTCCCGGCTTGTGCCGGGGATTTCCGAGTAGATACGATTGCAAACGGACATGCCCTTCGTTGCTGACCTACTTTCAAAAATGGCTTCCCATTACCTCCGAGGTTATTTTAAGAAATGGCCGAGGTGTTCCGAATGACTACCTAAGGGAACCCAAACTCCTGACAGTGATCTCCCCTTGCTACGCTGCATCATCCCTATAAAGGACGATCACTATGAGGAGTTTGAAGGGAACCAGACTTCTCAAAACTTTAGTTTTACTTTCGTTTTCTCTTCCAGGTATTACATGTGAAATGAAATTCTGGAAATCGATTATGTACATTAAATACGTTATCAATTTGCAAAGCCCAGACATTCCACAAGGTTAGCCCGAACGAGAACTACGGAGTGCAGGTAAGATATGTTCTTTACTTGTAATAATTCGAATTTTATGAATGTTTGTGTATTACGCAATCCTTGAATTTATCAGTTGAAATAAGACTATAGATCATCGACTTAGTATGAACTTTGATAAAGTTGTTTCATGAAAAAAGCAACTAGTGGCATATGAAGATCTCGTCTCGACATGTTTCACAGTTCACTACTAAAACGAACTTGACGAGTCCAGACCAGCCGGGGGTTCTGGTCCGCAAATTATGGTGCAAGGTCATAGGCGTAGGAGTGTTTTCAACATGGGGGGGGACTTCAGATTAGGACCGGTCTAAGAATAAATGTTCCTAAACTTTCTCATGACTAATCATGCGTCTACAAATTCAATATCATTAAATGAATTAAAAGAAAGCGAATGAAAATGTGTATCTTAGTTAAGACAAAATAACCAAAAGAAAATAGGTTGGGCCAAGTCTCGATCTAACGCGGAAAGCATAATGTATTGACATTCACTAACGGTCACAGCCACCATGCTGTCACAGCCACGAGCTCGTCTACAATTCCGAACAAAAATGAGTTTATATTTGAATACAATATAGGGTCTGACTGCTTAGAGTATGTTTTGCATCACTGTTAGTTAGTCGTTAGTCGAAACTATTTTCCGTGAGCTGAGATTTCATTGGAAAAATCCGATGTTTTCAGATTGCCATTTGCGATGATGACGTCAAAATGTTTTGGTTATTGTTCGTAACAAAAGGCGAATTGGTATTAAATAAAGCACAAAATACACTTTTATATTAATTCTGCTATTAAATTTCATTTCTTTCATTTTTTCTATCCAAAAATCTTCATTTTCCATTGTGAATATTAGGGGGCCAAAGTATACTCTGCCCCCCCCTGTCTGGATATTGGGGGGCCGGGCCCCCCTGGCCCCCGGCTCCTACGCCTATGAAGGTATGCAGGACCTACGCACGGGCCAGGTCCCAAGGCTACCCACAGACCTGTTTATTTGGGTTTGGTCTTGATTTTTAAACGAAACCAGATCGTTAATATGTCTATAAAGGAGTTTCTGGCTACTATAAATGAACTTTTAAATGTGGATTGTCATATGAAATACGAGAATGGTTTCTACATATACAAAATGTATAGTGAGAATATTCTGTGGGAATGTATATAGTATACAACCTATAGAAATCATCCAATATCCAACAATGCTATTACATAGCACTATTTGCTCAGTATCAGCCAATCTTCTTCACAACGATTGTTTTCGGAAAGACAAAATTGAAAAATCTTTCCCAACACTAAGAAAATGTTTAGGCGAAAGATGGTATTTTTATAAGGGAAGTGAACTTGATTCATTGGTGGAAAATGGAGAAATTGATGGTATAATGATCAATGTAGTTATTCAAAAAGACGTCATGTATAAACTGAAATATTTGCAGTTGTTTGGATTTCACGAAATTTATGCCATGCCTTTACTTGTCTTTGTAGATCTGTAGAATGGCAGAAAAACTTGACACTCAGTCTGAGGAAGCAAATTCCGATGAAGGTGAGAAAATCTCCAAACCATCTCCTACTCAGTATTGTGGCCCCTGTCTTGGAGACAATGAACAAAACCTGGCTGAAGGATATTGTGAGGATTGTAGTGACTATCTGTGTTTAGCGTGTTACACAGCTCACAGAAAGTTAAAGGTGTCAAGAGACCATAGGTTAAAAGTTATATCAGATATGTCATTGGTTAAACCAAACTTTGCTGAAAGATTCAAGAACTGTGCTGAGCATAAATATGAAACAGTTAACTACTACTGTCATTCACATGCTTGTGCTCTGTGCGAACTTTGCAAGTCCATTGATCACAGAGCTTGTTCTAGGATTGAGGCTTTAAATATAGTTTGTAATGATTCTGAAAAAGTTGAAGAGGTGAAGGAGATGAGAGATGAGCTGGAACGATTGCAGGCTGCCTTTGAGGAGAATCTGAACGGTGCAAGAGATAACAGAGTTGATATTGAAGCCTACCATCAGAAGGCAGTTAATGGGTTAAGAGTAATCAGAGATAAAGACTTACAGATGATGTCTGCCATTGAAAGTGCATGCCTTGCAGTAAGTCCACAAATGACAAGCTTGAAAAACGACTTTGATGCTTTAATGGATGATAACTATTTGTCATTTTTGATAATGTTGGCAAATAAATCCCAGGTGAATACTCTTAGCAAGCGATTAGACACATTGAAGATGGACAATGCAATTTTACAATACAGATTTGTACCCTCTTCTGATAACTCAGAGAATCTGGGGGTTATCAAAAAGTGTCCATCAAAACTGACAAGTTTTACAGTGCAAAAATACAAGTATCTTAACACAATCCACATAAAAGGTATTGCAAGGTTTTCAGACACGAGGCTTGTCGTGGCCGATTTTTGCGAAAGAAAGATAAAACTGGTTGATCTTACAAATTCAGATTCTCCCATCGTTTCAGAGGTAACATTAGATGTAACACCATGGGACCTTACAAAACTTGATGATAGGAGGGTTGCAGTGACAACATACGAGCACAAAAAAATCCTCATTATAAGCATATCTGAACAAATAACTGTCACACAAACTATTGATAAAAGTGATTTTTCTCACTGCTGTGGTATAGATAGTTCTAATAGGGAACTTGTTGTGTCTTTTCTTGGTCCTCTTCAGATACAAATACTTGACCCTGATGGAACTGTTAAACAAAATATTGTCCCTAAAAATGAAGATGGCACTGACTTAAGTTGTACAGAGGCGTGCTTCATAAAGAAAAGTGTTACTCAAGAAACTCTGTATCTAGCTGATTTTCAAAGAAACCAATTAGTCTCTATGACAATGGCTGGGAACATACAAGCGAGTTTTACACACAAATATTTTAAAGGACCTAAAGGTATAGCTGTAGGTACAGATGGTAGGGTGTTTGTTTGTTGTTATAATTCTGACACGATTTTTGAACTCTCCTCAGATTTGTCTAAAGGGCATATCATTTTTGACCAGAAAGATGGTATTTCAAAGCCATACAGCATCATATATGATGATATAGATCAAAAACTGTATGTTGACAGTGGTGATGGCTATGTGCTACAGGTGCTCCTAGTATAGAATAAGGTTAGGCAACAATCTGATATGTGATTGATACTTTCTTTTGATATCTTATTGTTACATGTCTACATGTAAATACATTTAACATCAACGGCATTGGCAGAAATGGACTTTTCCATTCAAGATTACATTTAATATTAAGCTCTATGATGTACAAGCTTTTATTCCATTTTAAGAGTTTGTATGTAACAGATGTTATAGAAAAAAAGTTAGTAACGTTTTCTGTTATCATGTAAGATGTTGCTTGAAAAGGGAGAAACAGCTTGTATGAGAAATATCTTGTTTTTTCATGGGAGTCGGCAAGCAATGTTTGTTATATGGGGGATTGTTTGAATTTTGTTTTAATTTGGCTTCAATACCCTTTTAAAGAGTATTTTAATTATGTCATGATAACTATTCAGTTATTCATATGCTTCCTTGGCAATTCCCCAGTACCAGCGTTGAACTGTATGTCTAAACCTGGGCGACCCCACTATGATTAAAAGCAGCTTACTAGGATGACACTCTGAACGACGATTTCAAATTTCTGACCACTTCGTCGGACCTGTACATGATATAGTTTCGTATAAACATGTTCATTTTACATAAAAAATGAATCAAATTCTAGTATCTTATTTAGTTTTTTCCCTGATAAACATTTAACCTGATATTTGCTTACTAAGGATTATGATTTTACCTTTCCAATTCCCCGTTTAACTGATGTGTCAATACTGGTCTTCTTTCTTAAAAACAAGAATTGCAACAACAACAGAAGAGACACAAATAAGGAAGCAACAAAATCAAGCAACTGTTACTTTTTTCATTATTTTTTCTAGATCAAATTGAATTTCAATTTCTACTTTTCCCAAAAAGATTTCTAAAATTCTCTAAACAATAACAAAAGGTTTCTGCAGTGTTAAAGTTAAGTATAAAATGACGATTAAGTGTTTTACAGTAGACAGTATATTGAGTTGAAAAAAAAACCACATGGCATATTCTCAATTGCTATAGTAAATATTTGCAAAGACACAAGATGTTATTTTTTATTTTCATATACATTATGTTTTATCCATAATCCATGTGTATGTTCTTTATTCGCCTTTTCTAAAACATCTCTACACAATCATGTGAAGAGCAAAGAAAGTGATAGCTTATAAAATGTTTTTTCTTTAAAGAAACGATGGTTTAATGTTCGTTTGGATTGACAGCTCTTAATTCCTATCTTTTACTGATCATTTAACGGATCATTTTACAAGATTGTCCAAGAAAAGCAAGGATTCATTGACTTATTGCGAAATTATGCAAGGACGTAATCATATTAATGCGTGCTGATGAAAGAACTGTGTGTACCTGGTAAAGATATTTGTTGTTAACAGGTGAACTATCATCAATGTAGTCGATCATTTTTCAATATCTGTTTGTCAAGGGAATTCCTTTAAATGCTTATAAATCGTTTTTTCCCATCAATGATCGTATCGCAGTATTTCGTTTTTAATTCAACAGGAAAACGATTTGTCTTTTCGTTCATCTTAAAATCACACACTTACATTTACCCTACATTGCCTTACAAGTGAGTAAAATAAAAAAGATGCTTAATTTATGTTGTCAATATTATATTACTATAAGTGTTATTTTCACATAGTTGCTTCGGATCGTTTATTTCAATGGTTTCTTTAGGCTTTGGTTTAGTCATTACTTTATACAACTGTAGCAGTTGTTTTATGAAACCAACATGATGGGTGAAGAGAGGGAAAGATTTTAACAAGCAACGTCTCCTTTTCCAATCAAATTAGTTCCTTTAAGTTCAACTGTGAAAAGAAAACATTATCGTTTCAGATAACCTGTATCATTTATGATGGCTTATATGATGTATACTTGCATTAAATATTCCATTAAGTATGTTATTTACGAAGACTAACGTTATAAGTGACATAAATCTTTGAACACTTATAACCTAGGTTTTTTGCTAAGATTTTTATAGTTGGCATTGAAATAAGTTAGACAATTCTGTGTTTTTCTCATGCAAGGTGGTAATTGTTGATGTAAAAATGTGAAGTTGTTCATGTATTAATTGTCTTCTTTTCCGAGTTTTATTAAATGTGTGTAGCTGACCTGTATAATCCAAAATGTTGTTGTAAAGTGTGAGAAGATGAAAGTAGCTGAAGCATCAAGCTTAGAGATAAATTAATCCCCCAATGGGGTTTTTGACTGGTCCAAATTGACAACTAAAGCAGACAGCAAAAAATAGTACGACCAAAATACATTTTCTTTTCCGACATTTGGATTGAAATCATTGAATCAATGGGATGAACTGCTCATCAAGAATGGTTAACTCTTTTGTCACGCTTAGACATTTTTCTACGGCTAATGCGTCAAATTAGTAAATGAGAAAACGCACTTTGATTTTGATTTTGATTCTTCAGTACTCGTATGCTCGATATTGTAATAAAAGTGATTCAAATGTCGTTTCGTCATTTATTGTATGATTGGCCCATTCCTAATTCTCATATACTGCATGCAAAATAACAGAGGCTATATAGGTCCAAGTAAAGGCTGATTCCCGTTCCATTCCCTGATATATTTGATTGCTTCTCTAAACCCTATTGTTGGAACTCATTACTTCACAAGCAAGGGACCAATGTCGTGACATACCTATATTATCAATATATTGATAATATAGGTATGTCTCGACATTCGTCCCTTTGTTTCGCAAGCTTCCACACACTTATATGGGACTTGTGTCAGTAACTTTCTTTAACTACATGTGTAACTATAACTATATTATTGACAGTTGTCCAACCCTGCTCCTCATAACTGTACAGAAGATAACTATAAAAGATTAACAATATCAAAGCCACAGATATTGCGGACTGTTTAAACGGGTTTATATTTTGAACAACTTTGAACGACGATGCTTCAGCTTTGAGTATAAGATAATAATTTAGATACCATCGTCACGTGGGTATTCGGAAACATTTACTGCACATGAACATGGCGCTTACATCATTTCTATAAAGCGAAAGTAAGATCGAGCTGACAGGAAAACAAACAGCGAAAACATTTATATATTGAATCTTACCCAATTTGATAAGGAAAAATGAAAGACACCCACTCCTTTTACGTTGGATTTTCAAGATTCCGGCATGTTTTGTTGTGTAGTTTTTGTTTTTGGTTGTCACGTAACGATTCCTCGGTTTATTAATAAACCGTCTTTTCAAAAGAAGAAAGACAGGTACGAAGGCATTCAAGATAGATGTGTCATTTGATACGATTCACGGATACAACTTCGTGGGACCGCTTATGCACATTTATTTTGGATTACTATTCAGTGAAAGAGTGACACTCATCAGCAAAAGCTGTCTTCTTCGTTGGATTTAACTTTGTTTTCTGCAAAAAGGAACTGTGCTTCGCTCAATACGCTACGAAGAAAGAGATTGAGTGATTAACCCTTAGAACGCTGGGTAATTTTTAAAAATAGATTTTTGTGTCGTCTGCTTTCCAAAACCTTAGACATCTGCTTAATTTTGATGAAGTAGGATACTCAGAGAAGCAAAAAGGTAAGATCACAGGCCAGCCGCCAATTTACTAGTACTTGGCGGCTGGCCTGGATCTAACCTGCTTGCATAAGCATGAAGTCGGTTCCAGGGGCCCGTTTTACTAAACAGTTTACGCTTAAGATTTGCGTAAGTCTAAAACAACAAGTCCTTTTATTTCAATATTTGGCAAAGCAATATTGGAAAGTAACACACCATTGGAATCGTCTCTCCGAGACGCTTCCGTACTTTCATTGAAGATATTATCCATGTTAATCAATTATGACTTACGCAAACATTTTCCGTAAGTTGTTTAGTAAAACGGGCCCCAGCACCGTAAGGGTTAAAAAGAAGATCTGAAAAGGGATCTACGGCTTGATGATACTGAAAGGCCGCTATGCTTACAATTACCAAGGGCGCACACATTTAAAGGGCTATTTCACATATTGTGTATTTATGTCTTTATAATAAAGTTTCTTTTACGGATAAAATGACAACCCAGATCTATATAGTTTCATAAAACTAGATTTTTGATCCACCTCTCAAGCTCGTTCAAAACTGTTTTGAAATCGTTCAACACTCTAAGCACGTGACACAAGTAATGTGCGTCAAAGAGCAGTCCCGCGAATATGTTTCAGCAAGTTGCCCTTCAAAGCACTTTCGGTGTGTTAAAAGTTCATTTCACACTGAAAACACGGTTTTAAGCCTCTAAAAGATAAAGAAATTAAATTGTAACACGTGTTTGGTGATGGAGATTTTATAGATCACAATTAAGCTTTAAGTTTAATCATATTTTATTGCATTATTTCTGCATGAGTTACAAGACATATATACACCAAACAGATGAAAATGAAGCTAAAGAAGACATAAAAAGGAAACAAATGCAATTGATCAGGCCACAAGTTATAACAACATTAGCGATTGGCCCTCTCCTATTTTGTAACTTAACATATATACTAAGCTTTTGCAAATAACAGAACAAAGTCTGTGAGGTAGTCCCTTTAAATACTGGGTTATCGGGGTTTGTTTCAGAGTTAAAGGCGTCCAGGGACTCCATATGGTGGACGCCTGTATCATGCCCTCTGGAACCACTGGCAAAACCAACGTACCGACCATCATGATCGCAGAGAAGGCCGCCGATATGATAGGAGGGGTCGACTCTGTCACCAAGTTGAGGAGGAAAGTGAACAAGCTTTTGTAATGCAATAATGATACCTGATAAGCAATAATAATAATAATAAAACATTTTGGAGTTTGTTGGTGGCAGATTAAACTTAGTGGGATAATCTCTTTAAATACTGGCTTATCTTTTTTGCTGCAACCATTATGAACGCAGAGAAGGCCGCCGATATGATAGGAGGGTCGGACTCTGTCACCAAGTTGAGGAGGAAAGTGAACAAGCTTTAGTAAAGCAATTTGTAATGTTACTTTCATTAAGACATTTTACACCTAAATACATTAAGTATTGATGGGTGTGTGTATGGTTGGGGAGGTGTGAGCGTGTGTGTATGTAGGGGGTGGCTTGTGGTTGTGTAGGGGTGTGGGTGGGTGTGCGCGGGTGTGTATGTGCGAGGCTGTGTTGAGTTATGGGGTTGTGCGTGGCTGTGTTGGGTTTTGGGGGCGTGCGTGTGTATGTTTGCCATTCCGCCATTCTTGCAAGTGTATGCGAAGATGAATATGTTGTTCTATTCTTTGTCAACCATGAGCTGTATATTATGCTTCAGCTGGAATAAAATGTTCTGCAATAATGGTCTGTATGTAAGTAGAGCATTGTGTTCCACAGGCAAGCTTTCAACTAACTTGTGTATTATCGCTTAAATGATTGTGGGTAAAACAATTTATAAAGAGAGACGTTATTGTTGATCTTTAAGTTGTTGTTGTTGTTGCTGTCGTTGTTGTTATTGATGTTGTTGTTGTTGTTGTTGTTGTAACATGGCGTCACAAGTTAGCAGTCTAACCGACAGGTGCACGTTTGGTCGGATACTGTTTTTTTACACACAAAAAACCCCTGTACAATTATCTATTTGCTAGATGGATATTGTTTCAAATGTTAGATTAACCTGTTTTGTAGTTATATCACGTCACACTCAATCCCCTGGGTTGCACTTAAAGAACTATATATTTGCGTATGTTTCTATTGTAATGCGGTGCGTAGGTACCCAGAGAATGGTCGTCACTGTTGAAGTAGACCTCTGAACAGGATGAATAGCAGAGAAGTTTCGATATATTTACATTGACGTTTATTCCGATAACATTCGTTTGAACGCTTTTAATTAAAATGTCATATGGTTTGGCGTAATTCTGTCTCAGCTTCGCATGAAAATACTGAATAAGTTTGAAATCAGATAAATCCGGAGTCCCAGTATTTAATGTAACAAACACACTTCAGACGTATTACCTTATGAAGTCTCGCTGTGTGTGATACCACGCCAATGATAGCCACAGTGTTTATTGTTCATCAACATTCCCCGTTTGTGTGATACCACGCTAATGATAGCCACAGTGTTTATTGTTCATCAACATTCCCCGTTTGTGTGATACCACGCTAATGATAGCCACAGTGTTTATTGTTCATCAACTTTCACCGTTTGTGTGATACCACGCCAATGAAAGCCACAGTGTTTATTGTTTATCAACATTCCCCGTTTGTGTGATACCACGCTAATGATAGCCACAGTGTGTATTGCTCATCAACATTCCCCGTTTGTGTGATACCACGCTAATGATAGCCACAGTGTTTATTGTTCATCAACATTCCCCGTTTGTGTGATACCACGCTAATGATAGCCACAGTGTTTATTGCTCATCAACATTCCCCGTTTGTGTGATACCACGCTAATGATAGCCACAGTGTTTATTGCTCATCAACATTCCCCGTTTGTGTGATACCACGCTTATGATAGCCACAGTGTTTATTGTTCATCAACATTCCCCGTCTGTGTGATACCACGCTAATGATAGCCACAGTGTTTATTGCTCATCAACATTCCCCGTTTGTGTGATACCACGCTAATGATAGCCACAGTGTTTATTGTTCATCAACATTCCCCGTTTGAGTGATACCACGCTAATGATAGCCACAGTGTTTATTGTTCATCAACATTCCCCGTTTGTGTGATACCACGCTAATGATAGCCACAGTGATTATTGTTCATCAACTGATTAGCATGAGTTACATGCAATACTGAGTATTTAAAATATCCTTGGAGCTGTCCGTAATGTTCGATTACATAGTTTATAAGGCGGACACTGTTACCACGAGAGCATGGATGCTGTTATACAACTGGTTGTGTTTAAGTATTACTTAGATGTTAAAGGGTTAAGTTACATTACTCATACCTCGATTCAAGCTGTTGAAAAATCATCAAAGTCAATAAAGTAGTGAAAAACAGTCCATCAATATAACTTTATTTCGTTTGGGTATTTTCGCAGTCGAAAAAACAAAGATCAATCGTGACGGACTTTGTCGAATGGTCTCGACTCAATCGGAACTACTCGGATATTTCCGTGAGCTGTGAAATACACCTCGGATATAAGTGTAGTGTTACAATTTTTCGGGTAAATCGGCATCCGGCAATTAACACATTTTCTAAGCATGCACGTTAAGTAGTTCAATGTGTATGAAAGTGTTGGACATCCTTTTTAAACATTTCTTTTTATCAGTAACGCATACCAAATGGCGAACTTGTTGTGATATGTATAGTTATTTCTTCAATCAAATTTAACGACTTTTTAGATTTCACATTCAAGATCTATTTTTAAAAACGAAAGTAAAGTGACGTCATTCTCGCGGGAAACAATATGGCGTCATCCCTATTATTTCAGAGGTCTTTTCATTGGATAAACCCGATGTGTTCAGATTGCCCATACTATATGACGGCGTTACACTAGGTATATAATTCGCAGTTGAATGGGCGCGAATGACCTTAAAACGTCAACTACGATTTCCATAAGAAAGGGATTAAAGTAACAATTATCTTCTCTTACAAGCTTAATTTAACCCTTAGAATGCTGGTAAATTTAAAGTATAAAAAGTAGATCTTTGTGTCACCTGCTTTCCTAACCTTAAATATCTACTCAATTGTTATGAGGAAAGATACAAAGAGTAGCAAACAGGTTAGATCACAGCCAATTTACTTGGCGGCTGGCCTGGATCCAACCTGTTTGCATCAACATGAAGTCGGTTCCAGCACTATAAGGGTTAAAACTAGCATAATGTTTCTCTGAATGAAAGGATTGTTTTATACCAATTTAAAAAAATAACATAACATAAACTATATCAAATTTCTGGGTCGTCTTTTACAATTTGCAGCCACGGAAACAAATGAATAATTCATTTTGTAAATGACATACGCTCTGTGAAAAATATTGCAGTACATTCTGTTTGTTACATGTCATTTTCACCTCGTGGGGTCGATATACCTATATCAAAATGAGGTCATTTGGGCGAGTAACAATACGTGAGTCCACGCGTGCTGTCAAAAATCTAAAACAAACATTGCATCTTGTATTATTTCGTAAAACATTGAAATTCAAATAAACGAACAGGGTTATGGTTTTATAATCGCTTCTGATTTCTACGGTTTCGTAGCTTTTTATACTGTCATGTAGCTCGATAAAAAAACTTGTAGCTAAAGCTCGAAAGAAAAAGAATGTCTCTTCTATAGGTCCAACGCAGTACTGTGATGACTCATTAATCCGAACACGTCCGTTCCCAACAAAATGTCCGGATGACCGAATCATCCGGAGTAATGAAGCAGAGCATGTTCTTATACACATTAAGACATAAACAGTCAGTATGCACGTGAATACTTATAACGACCGTCCCAAATTGAAAGAGTTTGCAGACGACATTTCAAAACGTGATGAAATTCATAAATAATCTTCTGATATGGCAGAAAACATTATGGGAAAGGAGAAATTGCTCGTCACGAGCAATTTCTCCTTTACCGACAATGTTTTCAAAAGTCGTCTGCAACAAACTGGTCAAATAATTCAGCTCCCTTACAATATCGTTCGGATTGCGAGACATCCGGATAATCGGGGTCCGGATAAACGAGGCTTCGCTGTATATGACCGAGTTTAAAAAATGAAACATGCGATGCAGGCTTAATGCAATGGTGGTTAAATCTGACCAGAACCCCTTTACTCAGGAATGGTATCCATCGATTGAAACATAAACATCGCACAAGAGCACGATGGACCTACGTCCATTGCAATCTCGTGCGATGATTATGTATCAATCGGTCGATGCCATACCTAAGAAAAGGGATGATTATGGTCTCCGATCAAAGTTACCTACCGTTGAATGTAACCTTTTTCACCTGTTTACATTTTTTAACTCGGTCATATACAGCTCCGGACCTATCCATAGATTAGAAAATGGGTGATTGGAATATTCGATCAGAGTTACATACCGTTGCATTTAAACTTTTCCACATGTTTACATTTTTTTTTAACTCGGTCATAGACTGCATTGGACCGGACCTATGCCATAGCTTAGAAAAGGGCTGATTGGAATATTCGATCAGAGTTACCTACCGTTGCATTTAGCCTTTATCACCTGTTTACAGTTTTTTAGCTCGGCCATAT